>JACWNB010000004.1:0-600000 GCA_016165855.1 Pseudocercospora ulei
GATAGTCTTCCGGAATTAGGGGTTCGATAAAACCCCTACTCATCGAAATAGACGGAAAAGAAAGAAGAATAGGAAGTTGATGACGTTATAGACGTAAGAGACAAAGAGGATCCCTCATCGAAGCGAGGATCTTATAGAAAGGATGGCCGGAAGACTATAAATGGTATTCCGGCGAGAACCTTACGCGGGAATTCGGCGGATGTGCTAAGAGAATTTTTACGCCCGGAACCCGAAGAAGCGAGGCCTAATGTGGCTATCGACGGTTGAAAAGAAAGGCCAAGTCCGCTCTATCGGCACGGGAAGCCGAAGGAAAACGATCGTAACACGGTCGCTTCGCCGGGAGTCTTTTGGATCGGCCACTACCTATCTTCGCATCTGGGCAGGAAAGCTCGCCGACGCTATAAATTGGCGGTCCGACGCCTCCAGTCCTGCAGTAGGTAAGGTCTTTAGTAGAGAAAGAAAAGAAGAAGATAAGGAGCCGCAGATAGATCTATATAGATCTATGCGGTGGCGCATGGGACCGGTTACGCCGCAGCTCTAGTAACCGCTGGCTCCGATCAGATGGCTCCGATCAGATAGAACGGATCAGATAGACGCCAAGTAAAGACGCCAGATAGTAACGATGTAAAAAAAAAAAAAAAAGAAAAGAGGACGAACAGATAAGTAAGCGGTCGAGGGCGACCGCCTGATAAGGGAGGGGGGTGGTGTTTGCGGCGGCAGAAAGGAGTAGGACTAAGTAATAGGGTGGACCCTTGGAATTTCGGCTCGGCCCCTTCCGGACCGAGCCGGGCCTTGGTACGCCACCCCTAAAGCTCTCGCCCACTACCACATAGATTCCTTTCCCTCCTCAGTTCAAGATATAGTTATTAAAAAGGCTGTATTGAATCATATCTGCGTGCCCGGATCAGCAGGAGGCATTATTAACTTGATAAACAGCGACCCTAAACCTTGCCCCTCTGAGTTTTTTTTACAGCAACAAACATTGTCTATATAGGTGTTAAACAAGTAAAAGACCTTAAACAACATATTAATAGTCTGGAAGCAATGCTATCAGATAGCAAGGACTAGTTATTAGAGATAGAACAAAAGATTGCTAATCTTATACTTAAGAAAGCCTTGATATAAGGACAATTGCAGGAAGCTCTAAACCTAAGGACGCAAAACATTACTAGAGAATCTACTAGCAAGAGAGCAGCTAACCTAGAGCTATTCTATAAAGACAAGGAGAAGTTTAATATGTTCCAACTACGATTGTTAATTAAACTCTTGGCTAACGTAGACTACTTCCTAAATGAATAACAGAAGGTCTCTTACGCGTTCTCCCTCCTTGCTAGCAAAAGCACTACAACAAGTATTATACTAGTTTAACCTGAAGACGCTCTAAGTTACTTCTCTAGACGTTACTACCTTGCTTACTGCTCTCCAATCGGCTTTTTAGTAACCTATACCGCAAATCTACAGCTTAACAATTTATTTAAATACTTAAGCAAACTAATAAGCTATTCTGCGACTACTATGTATAGTTCTTACGGAAAACCGGATACTGCAAATACGATACAGAGGCTTAAAGGTCGGCTTTAGTTACTGGCTTAAGTACAGAACTTCTTACAAAATTAGAAGATTAAGAACATAAATCTCTGTCCTTCTACGAACTGCTTACCCTCTGCTAATGCCTTAACAACCGTCGAAACCTGTTCTTAAACATTACTAAGGTACGCGGCAACACACCTAACAACTATATAGGCTAGCGTCCTATTTTAACTCTGCTGAACTTTACCTAGAACCAACCTAATCCTCCCTCTACCCTATGACTTACTCCCATTAACGGTAACCCTATGGACCTTAGTCTAGCTAAGCTTTAAGACGGTTGACTTACGTAAAAGGAGAAGCAGCGTCGCTGCAACTAACGCCTCCGTATATACTGTAGTAAGCTAAACTACACTGGCTATTAACTGCCCTACTCTAGCTAATCGCTGTACTAAGGTAAGCACCCCTCTTAGCTTTTTAGCAGTAACTCCAGCACTAAAGGACAATAACAAGGACTAGGGAAACGCCTAAGCCCATTAACAAGATACCTAATAGGCAGGTATTTAGATCAACATTGTGCAATCTCTTCTTCTATAGTAGAATTCTATACTAAGGTAGAGTATAAGTTAACTTGTCCTCCCTTTATAATTATAGCAAAAATCTATACTAAGAAGAATTCTATACACTTAGTACTAACGATAGTTAACTGTAGCGCAACTAGCAAAAGTTTTATAGACCCTAGACTTACTAACTCCTTAGGAATCCCTACCTAGAACTTAAGATACCCTAAACCCTTAAAGATATTGAATAGCAGCGAGGGCCTCTATAGGACGTATAACTTAGATTGCCTACGTTAAACTTCAACTTAGGAACAACTACGAAGAACACCTCTCTTACTTTGTTACCCCCTCTGCCTAATTAGAAAATAATCCTAGGACTGCCTTAGCTAATGCTCTATAGCCTATAGATTAACTAGAATATGGGAAGCCTTAATATAAACTTAGAACATTGCCGAAACTATTGCTATACTTTAACTTAACCTACTCCTATAAACAGCACAAAAGGGTTGATGCTCTGAGTATCTGTAGCTACTTTTTATATAGCTGCAAAGGAAAAAGGAGCTTAAATCTTTGCTACGTTAATAGAAGACATAAAGTGTTAAGGGGGAAGCTAAGTGGTCGGAAGAGGTCGATGTAAAAGCTGAGGTAGGTATGCAGGGCTGGAGAAACTAAAGTCTGAAGGAAGGGGTGTAAAAGTCGATACTAGAGAGGGGATCTGAAGTCTGAAGTGTTAGGTATAAAAGCTGAATTGAATGCACAAGACGAGCTATAAACAAGAAGAAGAGAAAGATCAGTAGGCGGCAGCTAGTTCTTATATCCCTCTGCCCTGGCTGGTTGTTTGCGTGTTTGCTAGTGACCTTCTTACCAAACTCTGTTTCTTTGTTCTGCAAACAAATTTATTTCCTAGACCCGCTTTTGTCAAAGGTCCCAGAACTAAGCTGGGGGCGTTTGCAGAGCCGGTTGCATTGCCCTTTACGCTCTTAGCATCTTCTTGCTCCAGCCTACAGTTGTTAGGTTGTAGTCTGTAAATCTTAATAGTTCTGGTAAGGTCCTGGATGCTGTTGTTTTCCCTTTTATATCTGTTAACTGTAACAGTAGCCCCCCTTAATATAGCGGAGTTCCTACAAAGCCTTAGTAGTTCGAGATACCGAGGGTAAGTCTGCTTATTCCTAGGAGCAGGCCTAATTTTACGGTCAATATTCTATTAGTAAGCAGAGTCCAGTTCTCTTTAGCTGTACCGGGTTTCTAGGCGGTAGTCTCTAGAGTCTAAGAGGTTTTAACGGTAGAAGGCCTCAATCTTGTCTTTGTCGAAGATAATGTTTTAAAGGGGTTCCTAAGTAGTGTCCCAGTCTTCGTAGCTTTGCTATTAAACTTTGTACTTTATCTGTCTATTAATCACTTAACAGTCTGTGATTTTGCGTACGTAGTATTCTCCTTCTTCGTCTTCGTCGTCGTCTTCTGCAGGGAGAATGCAGGTTCGTTCTTAGTCTTGCAATTGAATTTGGAAGGGATCTCCTTCCTTAGGTCTTAGTCGAACAGGATAGAAGACCTCGTAGATTTCCCAGTCTTCCGGCAGTTAGAGGCGGTATACGTAGGAGCTAATTGTCTCTATAATAGGGAAGGGGCCTAGTTTTTTCTAATCGAGTTTGCGAGAAGGTCTTCCTGTAACAATGTTCTTAGAGTCCAGGTACACCCTGTCTCCTACTTAGTAGTCCGGAGCTAGTTGTCGTTTTCGATTGGCTTGTTCTTTGTAGATAGCCTAGGCGTAAGTTATCTCTTCTTAGACTTCCTAATAGATCTAGGAGAGGTGCATTGCCTAGTCGTCTACATTAACTTCGTCTAGGTCGTTAGGTCGCAGTAGTAGGTCTTAAGGTTCCATTCCTGTTCGGGGGGGTAGTAGTAGCCTCTAGTAGTATAGAAGGGGGAGTGTCCTGTTGTATCTAACTCCTAGTTGCGAGCTAAGAATTCTACTGTTAGGATGTGTTTTAGCCAGTCCTTCTAGTAGTAATCGATAAAGCAATGTAGCGTCTGTTCGAACAGGGCATTCGCAATCTCTGTTTGTCTATCTATTTCTAGGTAGTAGGACGTTAAGATATAGTTGTTAATGTTTAGAAGCTTGCAGAGGCGTTTCTAGAGCTTGGCAATAAACTAAGAGCCTCTGTTAGAGGTAATGCTGTCTAGAAGGCCTACGTAACGCTAGACGTATTCGTAAAAGAGTCGAGCGGTTTCCTTAGAAGTTATACTCTAGCAGGGTACTACAAAGCAGTCCTTAGAGTGTCGATCTACAACTATAAAGACGTTCTTTGCCTTAACACCTGCCTAAGTGGTCCCTTAAGGTAGACAGCTAACAAAGTCTATTGTAATGTGTTTCTAAGGGTGTTCGGGGGCTAGGAGAGGCTTTAGCAATCCTTGTAGACGTTAAACGGTCGTGTTTAGCTACCTTGCAGATAGGACAGTTGTTTCTATATCTGCGAACGTGCTTCTATAGCGATAGCTACTAGTAGTACCGGGAAGTAAGCTTATAAAGCTTTGATCGTCCTAGGTAGCCTCCTGCTGCTAAGTTGTAAACTGTTCTGAGGATATAGGGTTGTATCGAATCGTCTGCACCTTTAGGAACAAAAAGACGAGATCGGAAGTAAACCAGTCTATCCCTAAGTTTACATTCTAAGAGAGAAAAGCCAGGGAAGGTACGCTAGCCTATTTTAAGGGTTTAGATCAGTCCTTAAGCCTGTTGGTCTAATTCGTAAGCTTCTCTGATAATTGGGAGCAGTTCTCTAGGGTGGTTTGCTTCTTTAGTCGATTCTTTATCGTTCGGTTCGTTGTTAGAGGTAACAGAGCCTTTAATTTCAGAATCTTTGGTGTTAATAGTTTCGTTGTCTGGTTCACTTTCTAAATCGTTATCCTCTAGGAAGGCAGGCGCGAGGCACAGGGCAAAAGATGCAGCGATTAATAGTGTACCTTCCTTTGAGTAGGTCTTTAGGTCTTTGCTTAGGTAATAAGCCTTTAGGATAGTTTAGTTATATATTGCCTAGCCTTCTCTTCTGTCTACTAGATAGATTCCGGGCATCCGGGTAAGGGCATTAGCCCTTAAATTAAGTAATCTAGGCGCGTATTAAATAACAAAGTTAAACCTTAAGAGGAATTCGCTCTAGCAGGCTTGTCTGCGATTAAGGATTTTACTCTTCATAAAATAAATTAAGTTCTTGTAATCTAAACTAACTTAGGTCGGGTAGGCTGTACCTTCGAGTTCTGGGCGCTACTCTTTAAATGCTTTAACGATTGTGGGGAGGTCTTTGTCGTAGATCTCGTAATTGCATTCGGCAGGTAGCATCTTCTTTAAAAAGTAAGCTACTAGGAGCTATAGCTAGCTGGGCGACTTTCGTCAAAGCGAGACTGCTCTAATAGCTCCGTTAGAGGCGTCTGTTTTTACACAGGTTTCTAAGTTAAAGTCAAAGTGTTGAAGGATAAGGTCTGTAGTAAATCGTTGCCGTAGGAGGTCAAATGCATGTTGGCAGGAGTTAGTCTAGTTAAACTTAGCCTCTTTCTTTCTTTGTTAGAGCAGTTAGTAGCTTTCCTATTAAGCTAAAGCCCTAAATAAAATAACGGTAGAAGTTGGCAAACCTCAGGAAGCCTTGCACTTCTTTAACAGTCTTTAGGATCTTCTAGTCTAGGATCGCTTAAATCTTTGCTAGGTCTATACGTATGCCTTTGTCTAAGATAATAAGGCTAAGGACCTAAACTTCTTGTTAGTAAAATTTGCACTTGTTAATGTCTAGATGCAAGCCTGCTTCTGCCAGTTTTGCCAGTACCTTTCGGACGTGTTCCTAATGTTCTTTTAGTGCTGTGCTATAGACCAGGATGTCGTTAATGTAAGCGGGTAACAAATTGGTCTAAGTACTCTCTTAGTATGTCGTTTATATATTCTTAAAAAGTGCTAGGTATATTGCACATTCTAAAGGGCATTACTAAGGATTCGAACAGGCTGTACCGGGTTCTAAAGGCTGTCAACTATTCTTATCCTTTAGCTATCCGAATCTTGTTAAAGGCCGCAATTACGTTAAGCTTAGGAAACTATTTTGCTTTTAAGAGGCGTTCTAGTGTGTCTTAGATAAGAGGGATCGGATAACGGTTCTTCTTAGAGATAGCATTAAGGTTGCGGTAGTTAACACAGAAGCGTAGCCCTTCGCTAGGCTTCTTAACAAATATAATAGGGCTAGCAGCAGGGGAGCGACTAGATTAGATAGAGCCTTTCTAAAGGTTTTGTTATAGGAACTTTTGCAGGACTTAGAGTTCTTCGTAGGACATTTAATAGAGAGGTCCAAAAGGGGGTATCTAGCCTTTTTCTAGTTTCATCTTGTAGTCGTAAGGTCGGTGCGGAGGTAGCTTATTAGCTTCTTTAACTAACTATATACTGAGAAAATCGTAGTATTCTGTTAGTACTTTTGTCTCTAGGTTAGTAGCTTCTCGGTTTTCGTTAAACTTAGCAAGGGCTTTCTTTATGTCTTCTATCAACACAGCAAAGAATTTGAGCTCCTTTTTCCTTTGCAGCTATATAGAAAGCAGCAGCGGATACTTAGAGGATCGAATCTTTTGTGCTGTTCGCAGCAGTAAGCTAAGTCAAAGTATAGCAAGAGTTTCGGCAATGTTTTAAGTTTATGTCGACGCTTCCCTTATCCTAGTTATACTGTAGGTTGTAGAGCTTTAGCTAAGGCAGTCCTAGGATTATTTTCTAGATAGGCAGAGAGGTGTAACAAAGCAAGAGAGGTGCTCTTTGTAGTTGTTCCTAAGTTGAAGTTTAACGTAGGCAATCTAAGTTATACCTCCTGCGGAGGCCTCGCTGCCGTTAAACATCTTTAAGGGTCTAGGATATCTTAAGTTCTAAGTAGGGATTCCTAAGGAGTTAGCAAGTCCAGGGTTAATAAAACTCTTGCTAGTTGCGCTGTAGTCGATTATTGTAAGTACTAAGTATATACAATACTTCTTAGTATAGATCTTTGCTGTAACTACAAAGGGAGGACAAGTTAACTTATCCTCTGCCTTAGTACAGAACTGCACTGTAGAAGTAGAGATTGCACGATGTCGATCTAAATGCTTGCCTGTTAGGTGTCTTGTTAACAGGCCTAGGCGTTTCCCTAGTCCTTTAGTATAAGGGCTGCTGCAGAGAATCCGAAAGGGGTGCCTATCTTGTTGCAGCGATTAGTTAGAGTCGGGCAGTTAATCGCAATGTAGTTTAGCTCCCTACAGTATATGCAGAGACGTTAGTTGCAGCGAGGCTGCTTTTCCTCTTGCGTAAGTCGACTGTCTTAAAGCTTGGCTAAACTAAGGTCTATAGCTTCGCTATTAACAGGAAGAGGTCGTAGGGCTAAGGGAGGATTAGGTTAGTTCTAGGTAAAGGTCGGAAGAGTCGAAACAGGACGCTGGCTTGTACGGTTGTTAAGTAGGTTGCCGCATGCCTTAATAATGTTTAAGAACAGGTTTCGGCGGCTGTCGAGGCGTTAACAGAGGGTAACAAGTTCGTAGAATAACAAAGATTTATGCTCTTAATCCTCCAATTTTGTAAGAAGTTCTGTGCTTAAGCCAGCAACCAGAGCCGACTTTTGGGCTTTCGTGTCGTACTCGCAGTATCTTATTTCGCGTAAGAATTGTGCGTAGTAGTTAGAGAATAACTTGTTGGTTTGCTTAAGGGTTCAGATTAACTGTTAGGCCGTAGACTTGCGGTATAGGTTTCCAAAGGCCGAGTCGAGAGCGGTCAGCAAGGTAGTAACGTTTGGGCACGTAACTTAGAGCGTCTTTAGGTCAAACTAGTGTAAGACTTGTTGTAGTGCCTTACCAGCAAGGAGAGAGAACGCGTAAGAGACCTTCTGTTCTTTGTTTAGGAAGTGGTCCGCGTTAGCCGAGCGTTTAATTGACAATCGTAGTCGGAATTCGTCAAACTTCTCCTTGTCTCTATAGAATAGTTCTAGGTTAGCTACTCTCTTGCTAGTAGATTCTCTAGTAAGGGTTTGCGTCCTTAGGTTCAGAGCTTCCTGCAATTGTCACTGTGTCTAGGCTTTCTTAAGTGTCAAATTAGTAATCTTTCGTTCTATCTCTTGCAATTGGTCCTTGCCATCCGATAGCATTGCTTCTAGGCTATTTATGTGTTGGTTGAGTTCCTTCACTTGTTTAATGCCTGTACGGACGATGTTTGTTGCTGTAAAGAAGACTTAGAGGGCAAGGTTGGGATCGTTGTTTATTAGGTTAATAATGCCTTCTACGGATAGGTCTAGTTACAAGTATTCCTTAAAGGGAATCTCTTCTCGGAGGATATAGAAGACTATGTTTATAGTCTTCTTATTTTGTTCATAGGTCGTAATGTTAAGGGGGAAGCTAAGTAGTCGGAAGAGGTCGATGTAAAAGCTGAGGTAGGTAGGCGGGGCTAGAGAAACTAAAGTCTAAAGGAAGGGGTGTAAAAGTCGATGCTGGAGAGGGGATCTGAAGTCTGAAGTGTTGGGTGTAAAAGCTGAATTGAATGCACAAGACAAGCTATAAACAAGAAGAAGAGAAAGATAAGTAGGCGGCAGCTGGTTCTTATATCCCCTGTTTGCGCGTTTGCTAGTGACTTTCTCACTAAACTCTGTTTCTTTGTTCTGCAAACAAATTTATTTCCCAGACCCGCTTTTGTTAAAGGTTCCAGAACTGAGCTAGGGGCGTTTGCAGGGCCGGTTGCATTGCCTTTTACGCTCTTGGCATCTTCTTGCTCCAGCCTGTAGTTGTTAGGTTGTAGTCTGTAAATCTTGATAGTTCTGGTTGGGTCCTGGATGCTGTTGTTTTCCCTTTTACATCTGTTGACTGTAACATTAAGAAAGCCCTTATAAGAAGCTACCAACCTAGAGATAAAAGTACTAATAGAATACTACGACTTTCTTAGTATATAGTTAGTTAAAGAAGCTAATAAGCTACCTCCTTACCAATCCTACGACTATAACATTAAACTAGTAGAAGGCTAGATACCCCCTTTTAGCTTCCTTTATTAAATGTACTATAAAGAACTCTAAGTCCTACAAAAGTTCCTACAACAGAACCTTTAGAAAGGCTTTATTTGATCTAGCCGCTCCTCTACTGCTAGCCCTATTATATTTGTTAAGAAGCCTAATAGAGGGCTACGCTTCTATATTAACTACTACAACCTTAACGCTATCTCTAAGAAGAAACGTTATCTAATCCCTCTCATTAAAGAAACACTGGAACGCCTCTTAAAAGCAAAATAGTTTACTAAGCTCGATGTAATTGCAGCCTTTAACAAAATTCGGATAGCTAAGGGATAAGAATAGTTAACAGGCTTTAGAACCCGGTATAGCCTGCTCGAATCCCTAGTAACGCCCTTTATAATATGCAATATACCTAGCACTTTTTAAGAATATATAAATAACATACTAAGAGAGTACTTAGACTGATTTGTTACCGCTTATATTAACGACATCCTAGTCTATAGCACAATACTAAAAGAACATTAGGAGCAAGTCCGAAAGATACTAGCAAAACTAGCAGAAGCGGGCTTATATCTAGACATTAACAAGTGCGAATTCTACTAATAAGAAGTTAAGTTCCTTAGCCTTATTATCTTAGACAAAGGCATCTATATAGACCTAGCAAAGATTTAAGCAATCCTAGACTAGAAGATCCTAAAGACTGTTCAAGAAGTGCAAGGTTTCCTTAGGTTTGCCAACTTCTACTGTTGTTTGATTTAGGGCTTTAGCTTAATAGTAAAACTACTAACTGCTCTAACAAAGAAAGAGGCTAAGTTGAACTAGACTAACTCCTACCAATACCGATTTAACCTCCTATAGCAACGATTTACTAAAGATCTAATCTTTTAACACTTTAATTTTAACTTAGAAACCTATATAGAAACAGACGCCTCTAACGAAGCTATTGGAGCTCTCCTCCTTTAACGAAAGTTACCTAACTAGCTATAGCTCCTAGCTAACCTAAGTTAGTTTAGATTACAAGAACTTAATTGATTTTGTAAAGAGCAAAATCCTTAATCGTAGACAAGCCTACTAGAGCGAATTCCTCTTAAGGTTTCACTTTCTTATCTAATATACGCCTAGATCTCTTAATTTAAGAGCTAATACCCTTACCTAGATGCCTAGAATCTATCTAGTAGACAGAAGAGAAGGCTAGGCAATATATAACTAAACTATCCTAAAGCCTTATGAGCTAAGCAAAGACCTAAAGACCTAGTTAAAGGAAGGTATACAATTAATTGCTGCCCCTTTTGTCCTATATCTTGCACCTGCTTTCCTAGAGGATAACGATTTAGAAAGCGAACTAGATAACGAAACTATTAATACTAAAGGATCGGAAATTAAAGGCTCTGTTACCTCCAACAACGAACTAAACAATAAAGAATTAACTAAACAAGCAAACTACCCTAGAGAACTGCTTCTAAGGATTAGAGAAGCTTACGAATTAGACGAACAGGCTTAAGGACTAATCTAGGCCCTTAAAATAGGTTAGTGTACCTTCCCTAGCTTTTCTCTCTTAGAATATAAACTTAACGACAGGCTAGTTTACTTCTGCTTTGATCTTTTTGTTCCTAAAGGTACAGACGATTTAATACGACCCTATATCCTTGGGACAGTTTATAACTTAGCAGCAGGAGGCTACCTAGAACGATCGAAGCTTTACAAGCTTACCTCCTGTTACTGCTAGTAGCTATCATCATAGAAGTACGTCGGCCGATGTAAAAACAACCGTCCTATCTATAAGGCAACTAAGAACGACCGACAACGTCTACAAGGATTACTAAAGCCTCTCCCGGCCCCTAAACATCCTTAGAAACATATGACGATTTACTTTGTTACCTGTCTCTTTTAAGGAACTACTTCGATAAGTCTTAAGGCAAAGAACGTCTTTAGAGTTGTAGATCAATACTCTAAAGACCGCTTTATAGTATCTTGCTAGAGCATAACTTTTAAGGAAACCGCTCGACTCTTTTACGAATACGTCTGGCGTTACGTAGGCCTTCCTAACAGTATTACCTCTAATAGAGGCTCTTAGTTTATTGCTAAGTTCTGGAAACGCCTTTACAAGCTTCTAAACATTAATTACTACATCTTAACGTACTACTACCTAGAAACAGATAGACAAACAGAGATTGCGAATAATATGTTTAAACAAACGCTACGTTGCTTTATCGATTACTACTAGAAGGATTAGCTAAAAGACATCCCTAAAGTAGAATTCTTAGCTCGTAACTAGGAATTCGAGACAACTAGACACTCCCCCCTCTATATTACTAGAGGCTACTACCCCTGAATAGGAATAGAACCTTAAGACCTAATCATACGACCTAACGACCTAGACGAAGTTAATATAGACGACTAGGTAACGCACCTCTCCTAGATCTATTAGGGAGTCTAAAAAGAAATAACTAATGCCTAGGCTATCTACGAAGAACAAGCTAATCGAAAACGACAACTAGCTCCTAACTATTAAGTAGGAGACAGAGTGTACCTAGACTCTAAGAACATCGTTATAGGAAGACCTTCTCGCAAACTCAATTAGAAAAGACTAGGCCCCTTCTCTATTATAGAGAAGATCAGCTCGTACGTATACCGCCTCTTACTGCCTAAAGAATAGGAGATCTACGACGTCTTCTATCCTATCTAACTATGACCTAAGGAAGGGGATCCCTTCCTAGATTAATTATAAGACTAAGAACGAACCTGCATCCTCCCTATAGAAGGACGACAAAGACAAAGAAGAAGAATAGTACGTACGCAAAATTGAAGACTGTTAAGTAATTAATAAACAGGCAAAGTACAAAGTCTAATAGCAAAGCTATAAAGACTAGGACACTACTTAGGAACCTCTTAGAAACATTCTCTTCGACAAGGATAAGATTAAAGCCTTCTACTGTTTAAACCTCTTAGACTCTAGAGACTACTGCCTAGAAATCCGGTACAGCTAAAGAGAACGAGACTCTGCTTACTAATAGAATATTAACTGTAACATTAGGCCTGCTCCTAGGAATAAGTAGACTTACCCTTAGTATCTTAAACTACTAAGGCTTCGTAGGAACTCCGCTATATAAAGGGGGGCTACTGTTACAGTTAACAGATATAAAAGGGAAAACAACAGTATCTAGGAACTAACTAGAAACATTAGGATTTACAGACTATAGCTTAACAACTACTAGCTAGAGCAAGAAGATTCTAAGAGTGTAAAAGGCAACCTAACCTGCCCTACAAACGCTCCTAGCTTAGTTCTAGAACCTTCAGCAAAAGCGGGTCTAGGAAATGAAGTTGTTTACAGGACAAAGAAACAGAGTTTGCTGAGAAAGTTACTAGCAAACATACAAACAACTAGCTAGAGTAGAGGGATATAAGAACCTGCTGCTGCCCTCTAATCTTTCTCTTCTTCTTGTTTATAGCTCGTCTTATATATCTAATTTAGCTTTTACACTTTAGACTCCAGCCTTTCCTTCTAACACTTAGCCTTTACATCCCTTACTTTAGACTTTAGCTTCCCCCTCTAATATTAAGTTTTATATCCCTCCCTTTAGACTTTGTTTCCTTTAGCCCCTAATACCTACTTTGACTTTCACATCGACCTCTTTAGACTCCTTAGCTTCTACCCTAACATTACGAGCTATAAACCTAAGGACGCAAAACATAACTAGAGAATCTACTAGCAAGAGAGTGGCTAACCTAGAACTATTCTATAAAGACAAGGAGAAGTTTAATAAATTCTAACTACGATTGTTAATTAAACTCCTAGCTAATGCGGACCACTTCCTAAACAAACAACAGAAGGTCTGTTACGCGTTCTCCCTCCTTGCTGGCAAGGCACTACAACAAGTCTTATACTGGTTTGACCTAAAGACGCTCTACGTCACTTGTATAGACGTTACTACCTTACTTACCGCTCTCGACTTAGCTCTTGATAATCTATACTGCAAATCTATAGCTCAACAATTGATCCGAACACTTAAGCAAACTAACAAGCTATTCTCCGACTACTACGCACAGTTCTTACGTAAAATCGGATACTTTGAATACGATACAGAGGCTTAGAAGTCGGCTTTGGTTGCTGGCTTAAGCACAGAATTTCTTACGAAACTAGAAGATGATGAACATAGATCTCTGTTCTTCTACAAACTGGTTACCCTTTGCCAACGCCTCGACAACCGTGGGAACACATTACGATAGACTTTGTTACCTATCTCCCTTAAGGAACTACTTCGGTAGGTACTAAGGCAAAAACCGTCTTTGTAGTTGTAGATCGACACTCTAGGGACCGCTTTATAGTACCCTGCTAGAGCATAACTTTCAAGGAAACCGCTAGGCTCTTTTACGAATACGTCTGGCGCTACATAGGCCTCCCTAATAGCATTACCTCTAACAGAGGCTCTTAGTTTATTGCTAAGTTCTAGAAACGCCTATACAAGCTTCTAAACATTAACTACGACATTTTAACCTCCTACTATCTAGAAGCAGATAGACAGACAGAGATTGCTAATGCCCTGTTCGAACAGACGATGCGTTGCTTTTTTAACTTCTACTAGAAGGATTAGCTAAAACATATTTCTATAGTAGAATTCTTAGCTTGCAACTAGGAATTAGAGACAACTGGACTCTCCCCCTTCTCTACTACTAGAGGCTACTACCCTAGAACAGATATAGAACCTTAAGACCTCCTACTACGACCTAATAACCTAGACGAAGTTAATACAGATAACTAGGCAATATACCTTTCCTAGATCTACTAAGAAGTCTAAGAAGAAATAACTTGTGCTTAGGCTGTCTATAAAGATTAAGTTAATCGAAAAAGACAGGCAACTACTAACTATTAAGAAGGAGACAGAGTGTACCTTAACTCTAAGAACATTGTTATAAGAAGACCTTTTCGCAAACTCGACTAGAAAAAGCTAGGCCCCTTTCCTATTATAGAAAAAATTAGCTCGTATCTATACTACCTCTAACTGCCTAAAGAATAGGAAATCTACAGCGCCTTTTGTCCTGTTAGGCTAAAGCCTAAGGAAGGAGATCCCTTCCTATTTTAAGTACAAGATTAGGAACGAACTCGCATCCTCCCTATAGCAGATAATAATAAAGATAAGAAAGAAGAGTACTGCGTACGCAACATTAGAGACTGATAAGTTGTAGATAGACAAACTGAGTACAAGGTCTAATAGCAAAGCTATAAGGATTAGGACACTACTTAGGAACCCCTTAGAAACATTATTTTCAACCAGGACAAGTTTAAAGCCTTCTACAAACAGGACCTCTTTGACTCTTAAGGACATACCTAGAAAACAGGTACAGCTAAGAGGAACTAGATACTGCATACTAATAGAATACTAACCGTAACATTAGCCCTGCTCCTAGGAATAAGCAGGCTTACCCTCGGTATCTGGAATTACTTAGGCTTCGTAGGAACTTGGCTATATTAAGGGGGGCTACTGTTACAGCTAACAGCTAGAAGAGCAAGGACAACAGTACTAAGGACCTAATAAGCACTACTATAATATACAGGCTATATCTTAACTACTAACAGTCTAACTAAGACAATTCCTACTGCGTTAGAAGCGCTACAATTGGTTCTATAAGGACGAACAGTTAGGTTGGGAAAGGCACTAGAACTAAAGCTAACAGATAATGGAAAACCGCTAACAGTCCTAAGGTCCTATCTAGCTCTACTATCTTTAACAGCCTACAACCTAACACTTACTAGCCTAACTAAGAAGCTTCTAGGTACGTTAGAAGCCACTCAATCCGCCCTTTAGAAGGGTCTGTTTCAGTTCTAGAACCTTTAGGAAAAGAAGGTTTAAGAAGTAACTTGGTTGGCAGAACAAAGAAAGAAAGATTATTTAGAAACTTCTTAGGAAAGCTAGCAGTAAAAGGGCAAACAACCAGCTAGGGCAGAAAGATATAAGAAGCAGCTGCCGCCCTCTAATCTTTCTGTTTTCCTTCTTTATAGCTTGTCTTATACATTTAACCTAGAACACTCTTCTAATTTTAACTATATAACTAACACTTTAGACATTAATCTCTTTAGCTCTTCTACCTAACCTTGGTCTTCTAAGCAACCTACACACACAACAGCCTCTCCCTTAATCGTTTGTATCTATCTACCTAGATAATATTCTTATTTATTTAAAGAGAATAAGGCAACAGTATACAGACTACATCTCTAAAGTGCTAGCTCGGCTCCGAGAGGTCGGACTTAATGCCGATACTAAGAAGAGCAAGTTCCACTAGCACGTAGGTAAGTATCTCGTGTTGGAGGTTTAAGTATCTTGGTTCAGAAACTTGAGGCTATGTATACACAGGAAGGAACTGATAAGCAGTTCTATAATCCGTCCGTTACTGTACAAATTGTATCTACAAAGCTAGCCAGCATCTATAGTACAGGGGTAAAGAGAAAGGGGGTGCTACCCTGGCCTAGTCCAAGTTATGCCTCGGGCCATGATAGTTTTTATCTCGTACGGGCTAGGCTGGGTCGTATCTCGTACGGGCCGAGTTATGCTAGCGCCGCTAAGTCGTAATCTGTAGGACGACGGCCGGTCGGCTCAGGCGTGGGGCCCAACAGGACGGCGTCCCCTAACAATACTCCCCTCCTCCCTCGTAGGGGTATCTCCGTACGCTGTATAATTAGACGTCGCACTTGAATTCTGCGCTCCGTCGTATCGTATCGAGCGCTTTCCTATCCTTATCTAGTCCTTTATTGTTGTTAGCGATTGTTAGACGTTCTTACTTTATGTGCAATTAATCTTTCTGGTAACTATAGCCTTACTAGCTATTGCTAACAGGAAGGTAAGCTATGCGGCATGTGTGTTGTCGCCTGTCCGGCCTTTACATATATGTGTTTGTCGCCTGTCCGGCATTTACTACTGTTCCTCTATCTATTTGTTCGTCTATCTGTTACCTATCTATCTATTACTTATCTATCTACCTATCTATCTACCTATGCCCGGTAATTAAGTTATCCGGTCCGGCGTTGGCGCCGCGCAGCCCGCCGGACCCGTTGCTATTCCCTATCTGGCCGGCATCCTGCGGCGCTTCTAGCTGCTAGAGTAGGATACTGAACTCGACCGGCACCTTCGTTATCAGTTCGTACAGCCCTGTCCGCTATGTTATCGTCCAACTTACGTGTTTTACAGGTGTTTTCCCTAGAAGCAGCAGGCCGCTACCTAGCTCCTATACTACTCCTTCTAGTGTAATCCGGCCTAGGTTATACCCTAATGACTCTATACTACACGCCTATCGTACGTTAATGCAGTATTGATTGCCAGCTAGGGTCAGCTCCACTACGCCTGCCTGAATTCTCCCTAGGGCTTATTTGCTCTATACCGTCTTCCTAGGTAGTAGGCTAGGGTATGTGCGTCCTGCAAATAGAAGGATAGTTCGCTCCGCTGTTCCGTACACCGTCTAGAGGAGGGTTGCAGGGTTGTTGGGTCGCCTCTGGTTATCGACCTAGAGTCGGACGACGAGCCGGCCTAGGAGATTAGTAAGGTCCCGGACGATAATAAGGTAGGCCTAGGGATTATCGAGATCTCAGACGATAATAAGCCGGCTGCGTCGGCCTTAGCGGTAGTAATGTAGCGGGACGGTTACTAAGCCAATCTTGTCCGTTCTATCTCGGACAGTATAGACTCCTGTAATGTCAATTTGGATGCATGTTTCTCCTCTTACTAGTCCAATGCTACTGTGTCCTAAAGAGCCTCGTACGGTTCCCACGTAGGTTCTGCCTATTCTGTCTATTTAACTAGGTATTCTATCCGCTTCTGCCTTATTTAAGCCTTAAGGATTTCTTCTACCTCGTATTCTTCCTAGTTTTGAGTAATAATCGCTAGGGGGCGTACCTCGTTTGTCGTATAATAGGGTAGGGGATCCGTATATGCTAGCTGTACCAGGTCTATATAGAAGACCGGATAGATCCCTAGGGGAGGGTTAAGTCGTACTGCGTATGTCCCTACCGGCTAGATTACTGTAAACTTCCTGTTCTTCTAGTCTAGTTTCTTGCTCGGCCGGTCTATACGGATGTTGCGCTGGTTTAACTACACCTTATTACTTGCCTTATACTCTTTAGTGTAGCCTGTCGTTATTTGTTGGCCTGTTCTTCCGTATTCTGCTAAGCTATCGCGAGGCTCGCTTTCGCCTATTAGTAGGTGTTCGTAATCGTATGTACGATAGCTTCCTCCTGCTAAATTAGGGAACGTACAGGACGTAGGGTAGCGCTGCTTAGGGTCGTAGGGAGCGGGAAGTAGTCGTACCTATAAGTTATAAAGAAGGGAGATAGTCCTATAGCGTTAGCTGTATAGCTGTTAATAGCTAGTTCTGCTATAGGGAGGAGACGGTTCTAATTAGACTAGTCGTAGTTAACGTACGTCCGGAGGTACGCCTCTAGTGTCGAGTTAACTCTCTCCGTCGCTCCGTCCGTCTATAGATGCTAAGCGGTCGAAAGGCGGCGTTCTATGTTTAGCAATTAGCAGATCCTCGCCTAGAGTTAGCTCGTAAACTGTGTACTATAGTTGGATACAATCGACCTAGGGAATCCGTATTTGTTAAATGTAGTCTGTACGAAGGCCTAAGCAGTGTCCTTGGCCGTAATAAAACTTATCCCCTCTAGTACTACCCCTTTCGTGAGCTTGTCTATAACTACTATAATATTCCGTCGTCTGTCGCTCTCTAGGAGGTCTGTAATAAAGTCCACTATTAAATCTTGCTACGGCCGGTCTATTATTAGTAGAGGCTTTACGGGCCGTGCTTTAGTTCTCGCTAGGGCTTCGTCCGTCTATAGACATCGCAGTTCTATACAAACCTACGGATGTCCTTTAACATTGCTAGCTGGTAGTAATCTCTAGCGATAATGCTATATGTCTCCTTGCGCTCTAGGTGTCCGGTTGCTATCGAGTCGTATGCCTGTTGTATTAAGCTCGTCTGTAGTTTGTCGTCTGCAGGGACCTAAGCCCAGTTCCTAAACCTTAGGTTGTTCTCTTTGTCTACTGTACACTCTGCTGCTAAGACCTTAAGATTAAGCTCTGTAAGGAGCTTCCGCTGTCCTTCCTAGATCGCCGTACGGGCTTTTTAATAGACGTCGTCATTTTCTACTGCATCTTCCTAAGCTTAATACTAGGGGTTTATAGTATATATCGCTGCTAGGAGGACGGTGTTCTCTCCTAGGTTCTCTCTAAACATTTGGAATGTCCGTAATTTTAGTCGCTCGTCGTCG
This sequence comes from Pseudocercospora ulei, assembly GCA_016165855.1. Classification (NCBI taxonomy): domain Eukaryota; kingdom Fungi; phylum Ascomycota; class Dothideomycetes; order Mycosphaerellales; family Mycosphaerellaceae; genus Pseudocercospora; species Pseudocercospora ulei. The sequence goes on from JACWNB010000004.1 coordinate 18,309, forward strand.
TACGTCAATAGCATGTCTTAGTCTTGTTGGGGTAATACGTCGGCCTCGCTGTTGTCCTTCCCATTACAGTATTAGAGTCTTATATTAAACCGGCTTAGGTACATCGGCTATCGTACGTGTCTCTTCGAGAGTTTTCAGGGTTTTATAAAATACTCGAGGTTCTTGTAATCTGTAAGGACGAGGAATTTAGGGACTAAACAGAGTTCGCCGTCCTACGCCTCGCAGCACTGTACGACCGCTAGCAATTCCTTGTCGTAGATAGGGTAGTTGCATTCGGCTAGGGTGTTCTTTTTAAAGAAGTACGCGTATAGGTATAGGAGGCTGTCCAGACCTATCTATAAGAGGATACCCTCTATACAGTATCCCAAGGAATCGGTTTCCAATATCGTTGTATATTCTAGATTAAAGGCAGCAAGAGTCGGTCCTATAGTAAAGAGTTCCTTCAGCTTGTTAAAACCTCTATCGCATTCGTCTAACTACGTAAACTACTTGCCCTTATATATTAGCTTAACTAGAGGGCGGACTATATCCGAGTAGTTCCGTATAAATTGGTAGTAGAAGTTAGCGAGCCTAAGGAAATCCCGTACGCCCTTAATACTTATAGAGGGCCTTTATTACTTAATACTAATCTTCTTCTCGTCTATACTAATGCTCTTCCCTGCCTTAATAATAAACCCTAGGCCTCTCGTACGTTTTACACTAAATTCGCATTTGTCGATATTAGGGTACAGCCTAGCCTTTTGTAAGCGGTCTAGTATCTTCTTAACGTCTCGTTTATAGTCCTTACAGCTGCTGTCCGTAAATACTAGGGTATCGTCGAGGTACGCAGAGCAGATATTGTCTAGAAGTCCCTATAGGGATCTGTTAATGTACCTCTAGAAGGTTGCAGGTGCATTTGCAAGGCTAAAGAGGGTAATAAGCTATTAAAAAAGGCCGTATCTCGTACAGAAAGCTGTTATCTATTTCCATCCTTCCTTAATCCGTACCTTATAAAAGGCCGAAACAACATCGAGCTTAGTAAACTACTTTGCCTTGCTGATCCGTCCGAGGGTTTCCTTAATAAGAGGTAGGGGGTAACGATACTTTTTTGTAATTGCGTTAACGCCTCTATAGTCTATGTAGAATCGTAACCTAGCTAGGCCTTCCTTCTAGACAAATAACACTAGGGCTCCGGCCGAGGACGTACTTACGCAGATGAAACCCTTAGAGAGTAGATCGTCTAATGTCTTACGTAGTACTAGGAGTTCTCCAGAGGATATGCTACACAATAGCCTATATTGTACTTTAGGCAGGCTCCCGTCTAGACGGGGTTCGAGCTTAATCTCGTAGTTGATTCCTTCTCCTCGGAGTAGGGGCAATTTTAAGGCCGATTTAGGCTCAAAGAGGTCGAGGTATTCTGAGTATTCTAGTAGGAGCTTCGTATAGGGCTCCGTAATTTTCTTAGGTACTAGTGCCTTCTCGATGTCGGAGGTTGCAGCGTTAACCTTAGTATAGGGGTCGCTTAGCAGAGCTCGTCCTTAGTCTCGGATTCTCTGCCTTGTCGCTGCTAGGTACAAACGTCCTTGTCCAACGTCGAGCTTACCCTGCTAGCGCTCTATCTAAGGTTTTCCTAGTATTAGGTCGTACCCTAATTTGTCTTGTACAACGTAGAGGTATAAGGCTTGCTCGTAGTGCCCTTATAGCTTAATTGTTACCTTTACTATACAGGTAATGTCCGGTCCTCGCCTAGTAATTCCTTATATACGTATAGGTACAGTAGGGGTAGTCTCGATATAGTGTTTCTATACGAAGCTTTCGCTAATAACTCCGTACACCAAACATCCGGTATCGATTAGGGTTCGTACGTAGGCGGATCTGTTCAATGTAGGTCGTACGATAAACAGCGTAGTCGTTATGTAGGTGCTCTTAAAAGATAGCTAAGTAATGCATTAATTTAGTAGCCTATCTTGTATATGCCTTCGGCCGAGCCTTTGCTTAGAGGCTACTCTTTTCCTAATTCGTTGTCGTCTGAGGAGGGTACCTCTTTAACCTTAAGAAATGCTGCCATCCTTGCAGTAGGAACCCTCGATCTAGGCCTCTCGGCCGGCAGGAGTCTGCAGTTACGGACAGCGTGTCCTGCTTGTCTATACCCATAGCAGCTTTCCTCCGCCCTTCTTTTGTTAATAGTAGCTACGTCTACCTACTGCGCCCTCTTAGCGTCGGTCCTTAGTCGTACAGTAACGGCTGCGGCCACTCTCGTTATCGTTGGTTCCTAATCTATAGTGTCCTGTTGCTAGTAGTTAGATTAGCGTAGTTTGTAGGCGCGACCTATTTGTACGAGCCTGCGCTGTTAGTTATCGACTATCCGTAGGACGTCGCAGAATGCTTTGTACGAGGCCGGCCAGCTAACGCCTACAAGGCCTGTTATAATCTCCTTAAAGAGGCTAACCTCTAGGATAGCGATCTTTACCCTGTCTTCCTAGAGAAGGCCTCCTGCTTCGGCTAGGATCTGGTCGCATTCTGTAAGGAACTCTCGTATAGGCTTGCGTCATTGCTTTATAGTATTAAGGCGTACGACAGCTCGGTTCTTACGGTCTAGGTCCTTGTAGCTCTTGTCGAGAGCTGCCTAGAGAGTTGTCGTCGTTGCCTCTGCCGGTCTAGCAATAGCAGTTTCAGCTTTGCCTTTTAGTCTCCTAAAGAGGTATACTACCTTGTCGAGCTCGGCCGGGTACGCTGCTAAGTCGACCAGAAGCTAAGAGCGTATCTAGGCTGCCTAGGAGGGGTACTCGGACAGTAACTTACCGTCGTAGGTAGTAACATTCAGGAGCTTGCTTTTGTAAGCCGCTTTGGCTGTCGTGTTTGTCGTCGTCGTCGTCGTCGTCATAGAGGTCGGATCGCGATCGGACGCCCTAAGCTGTCGGAGCTCTTGTTCCTATTAGGAAATCGTTGAGGCCTAGAGGCCTAGCTGTTCTTCGAGCTAGTTTGTACGAGCTATTAGCTCCTTATATATGCACCGCATCTAGGCCTACATGTTCGTCGTATCCATCTAGATAGTGTTGGTCGTTGTATTACTGCAGTTACCGTTAGTAAGATCAGTTCCTAATGTTAGGGGTTTAAGTATCTTAGTTTGGAAACTTAAGGCTATATATACACAGGAAGGACCTGATAAGCAATTCTGTACTCCGTCCGTTACTGTACAATTTGTATCTACGAAGCCAGCTAGCATCTATAGTATAGGGGTAAAGAGAAAGGGGTGTTACCCTAGCCTAGTCCAAGTTATGCCTCGGGCTAGGATAGGTCGTATCTCGTACGGGCTAGGCTAGGTCGTATCTCGTACGAGCCGAGTTATGCTAGCGCCGCTGAGTCGTAATCTTCAGGACGACGGCCGGTCAGCTTAGGCCCAGGGCCTAACAGGACGGCGTCTCCTAACATCTCGGCCTTATCGCTAAAAAGAAGGGTATTTAGATGGATCCTTTAAAGGTCACTGCTGTAAAAGAATAGAAGCAGCTACAGCTAGATAACACTACTGAAATTAGAGCCATTTTAGGCTTCTATAGATACTATCGACGTTTTTTTAAGGATTACAGCAAGATCGCTAGACTATTAAATAAGGCGTTAAAGAAGGAGGCGGCCGGACTATAGAACGAGAAGTGTACCGAAGTCTTCCTACTAGCTAAAGGCCGCTGTTGCTACAGCATCAGTACTAGCGCACTTCCACCCTAAGAAGACGATTTACCTAGAAACCAACGCATCTGATACTGTTACTGCTAGGGTCCTTTCTTAATATAGTATCAACGTAGCCCTCTATCTAGTAGCTTTCTTTAGCAAATTAATAAACAAAGCAGAGCCGAATTACGCTATCTACGACAAGGAGCTCCTTACTATTATCCAGGCCTTTAAGGAATAGAAGCCAGAGCTAATAGCTAGAAGAAGCGTAGTTTAGGTCCTTACCGACTACTAATTATTAGCTTACTTTATAAAGACGCAGAAACTCTTACACTGCTAAGCACGATAGGCTGCTTACTTATCTGTATTCGATTTTAAAATTACGTACTAGCTAGGAGCTTAGAGAAGAAAGGTAGACAAATTAACTAGGTGCAAAGGAAAGATCTATAGAGCGAAGGAAGACCCTAATAGGTCCTAGAAGGTTCTTACTAAACGAATAGTAGATAGTAAAGTATTTAAGGAAGTAGGGATCTACGCTGTAGACCTAGTCAAGGAAGAAACTCTTTTTAAGAAGGTAAAGAGGCTTAACAGTTAGCAGAAGCTTGGCAACACTAGCTTAGGGAAACTAATAGTTCTAGAAGAGATAGTTACTAAGGTTGTTTAACAAGTGCACGGCTCTAAGGACGTAGGCTACGCTGGAACGAAGAAGACGAAGGATGCTATTAGAACTGTAAACTGGTTTCCGGGAATCTACGAACGAATCTACTAGTTTATCGCTAGTTGCTACGCTTGCAGAGGAGCTAAACTACGCTATAGACTTCTAGCTGGACTGTTGCAGCTATTACTAGTGCCTAAGAGACTGTAGCAGTCCATTACTATAGATTTCGTAACCGGCCTACCGGAATCCGATAGATAGAACGCTACACTTAATATAGTGGATCGATTAAGCAAAGAACGCTACTTTATCCCCTACCGAGCCGACGATAGAGGCACTACTGCAGAAGAGACGGCTCTAATGCTAATTCAGTATATATAGAAGCATTACGGTCTGCCGCACACTATTACTACAGATAGGGGACCCTAATTTACAGCAGATATAAAGAAAGTTATTAACTAAGCTCTCAGAATCTACAGAAAACTCAGTACAGCGGTACACCCTTAGATAGACGGCCAATCGGAAGTAGTTAACCGTAAGATAGGGAAATATCTTAGAGTCTTTTGTAGACACTATTAAGTAGAATAGACAAAAGTGTTGCTGATAGCCGAATTCTGCGCTAATTTAGCCCTATCTAAAGCTACCTCGCTGGCACCGTTCGAGATAACGTATAGCTACCTTCTACGAATAGGTTTCTAGCTATTAAGCAGAACCAACCCTGCAGAGCTTTCTACCACCACTTTGGCAAAGGGAGTCGCCGCCGCTACGGCAGAAGCTCTTAAAAGCTGGATAGAAGAAGCTGTTCGAGTAGCGAAAGTGGCAATAGAAGTAGCTAAGAAGGAGATAGTAATTTAAGCTAGTAAGAAGAGGTTACTAACAGAGTTTATACTAGGACAAAAGGTATAGCTTAATACGCGAAACCTAAGGCGAAAAGGTAATGCTAAGCTTAACCCCTAGTACATAGGTCCTTTTACTATTGTTAAGAAGAGGTTACCAAAATCTTTCCAGATCTACAACGTTTTCTATTCGGACCTATTAAGCTTAGACACTAAAGATAGTCTACTAGGACGGGAGTTTACAGAACTACTGCTACTTAAGATAGACAGTAAAGAAGAAGAGTAGGAGGTTCAAAATATAGTAGATATAAAGAGACTAAGAGGGTCTATTAAAGCAAGGATCTTATAGAAGGGATAGCTAGAAGGCTATAAATAGTATCCAATTAATGATCCGAGCAAGCAGATATAATTCAATACGGCTGTTTTAATAACTATATCTCGAACTGAGGAGGGGAAGGAATCTATGTGGTGGTGGGTAAGGGCTTTAGGGGTTGTGTGCCAAGGCGCGGCTCGGTCCGGAAGGGCCGAGCCAAAATTCCAAGGGTCCACACCCCCTTACTTAGTCCCACCCCTTTCTGCCGCTGTAACACTACCCCCCTCCCTCACCAGCGGTCGCCCTCGACCGCTTATTCATCCCTTCGCCCCCTTTATTTCACACGGCCAATCAGCTCCGGCTGTCCAGTAGTTTTTTTTTTCTTTCTTTCTTTTTTTTTTAACTCAAAAACGCCGTTCTTTCGTCGTCTTCTTCTTTTCTTACATCGTCGCTATCTAAAGTCCTTTACTTGGCGTCTATCTGATCCGTGCCATCTGATCGGAACCAGCGGTTACCTGAGCTGCGGCGTAACCGGTCTGTGCGCCGACGCGGAGGTCTATATAGATCTATCTGCGGCGCCGTCTCTTCGTCTTTTTCTTTCTCTACTAAGGGCCTTACCCACTATAGGGCCGTCGTCGCCAGCGCCGTCCACAATATAGAGCGGCTAAAAGCCTTCCTTGTCTGTAGCGGCGTTAGCGACCGTCGCGCTAATGCAGTAGTAGGTAGTGGTCGAGTCGAAGACTCCGACCAAGGGCGTTACTATAATCGTTTCTATCGGTTTTCCTACCGATGGAGCGGACGTAGCCCTCTTTATTCTTCTTCGGCGCTGTCAAATTTAGAGCTACGCTGGTCTCGGCTTTTCCGGATTCCGGATGTAGAATTCTTCTAGCAGCTCTACCAAATTCCGCAGATTCTCGATCGGATACCATTCGTAGTCTTCCGGCCACTCCTTCTAAGAGATCTTCGCTTTAATAGACCCCCTTATCTTTTTTACGTCTATTACATCTTCTACCTCCTACTCTTCTTCCTTACCGTCTATCTCGATTGGCGGGGGTTTAGCGAACCCCTGTTTCAGAAGGCCGTCCTTAGGGTCCAGGCTTAGCAGGTCCAAATAGAAGACATCGTAGATTCAAAACGACTTCGGTAGCTGGAGCCGGTAGGTTGCCGGCGACCTCTTTTCCACTATCGTAAAAGGACCTACGTAGCAGGGGTTAAACTTGGCGTTGCCTCTTAGCCTTAGGTTCCGCGTATTAAGCTATACCTTTTGGCCTTCTTCGAATTCTATTGGTAACCGCTTTCTATTAGCTCGAGTTACTATCTTCTTCTAAGCCGATTCTATCGCCTTCTTCGCTACCTTAATTGCTTCTTCTATCTGAGCCTTAAGTGCTTCGGCCGCAGCGGCGGCGACTCTCTTTAATAAAGTAGCGGTAAAAGATTCCGAAGAGCTGGGCTCGTTCGGCGGTTAAAAGCTTATCCTTGGAAGATAACTATAAGTTATCTTAAACAGCGCCAGCAAGGTAGCCTTGGACAGTGCCGAGTTAGCGCAGAATTCGGCTATTAGCAACACCTTAACCTCTTCTTCTTAATAATAGCTGTGGAAGGTTCGTAGATATCGCTCTATCTCGCTGTTAGCCACTTTAGACTGGCTGTCGGTCTAAGGGTAAGCGGCGGTGCTGAGCTTTCTGCGAATTCCGAGAGCTTGGTTAATAGCTTTCTATACATCGGCGGTGAATTAAGGGCTCCTATCCGTAGTGATAGTGTCCGGCAGGCTATAGTGCTTCTATACGTGTTGAATCAATATCCGCGCGGTCTCTTCTGTAGTAGTGCCTTTATCTTTTGCTTGGCAGGGGATAAAGTAGCGCTCTTTGCTCAGCCTATCTATTACGTTAAGGGTGGCATTGTATCCATCGGAATCCGGCAGGCCGGTTACGAAATCTATCGTAATGTGCTGCTACGGTTTCTTAGGGATTGGCAGTAGCTTTAGTAAACCGGCTGGAAGGCCGTAACGCGGCTTCGCCGTTCGGCACGCGTAACAATTGGCAATAAACCGGTGGATCTGCTCGAATATCCGTAGAAACCAGTAGATCGTTCTTATAGCCTGCATTGTCTTCTTCGCGCCGGCATAGCCAACATCCTTGGAACTATAGACTAACTGGATAACCTCTGTAATTAGTTCTTCTCGAAATATTAGCTTTGATCCGGGCACGCAGATAAGATTCAATACGGCCTTTTTAATAACTATATCTCGAACTGAGGAGGGAAAGGAATCTATGTAGTGGTGGGCGAGAGCTTTGGGGGTGGTGTGCCAAGGCCCGGCTCGGTCCGGAAGGGCCGAGCCGAAATTTCGAGGGTCTACCCCATTGCTCAGTCCTACCCCTTTCTACCGCCGCAACACCACCCCCCTCCCTTATCAGCGGTCGCCCTCGACTGCTTACTTATCTGTTCCTCCTTTTTTTTTTAAAAAGATTTACATCGTTACTATCTGACGTCTTTACTTGGCGTCTATCTGATCCGTTCTATCTGATCGGAGCCAGCGGTCACCCGAGCTGCGGCGTGACCGGTCCGTGCGCTATCGCGTGGGTCTATATAGATTCATCTGCGGCTCGCTATCTTCTTCTTTTTTTCTTTCTCTACTAAAGCCCTTACCTATCGCAGGGCCGGCGGCGCCGACGCCGGTTTACGGCGTCGGCGAGCTGCCTGCCGATGCGAAGATAGGTAGTAGTCGAGTCGAAGACTCCGGCGAAGCGACCGCTACGATCGTCTTTATTGGTTTCTTTATCGATAGAGCGGACGCGGCTTTTCTTCTTCTTCCGGATTTATCAATTTCCTAGCCACTCAGGTCGCGGCTTTCTCGGATTCCGGACGTAAAATTCTCTTAGCACCGCCGCCGAATTCTGGAGGTTCTCGGCCGGATACTATTCGTAGTCTTCTAGCTATCCTTTCTATAAGATCCTCGCTTCAATGGATCCTCTTCGTTTTCTTATATCGATTACGTCTTCTACCTCCCACTCTTCTTCTTCGCCGTTTATCTCTACCGACAGGGGTTCGGCGAACCCTTGTTCCGGAAGGCCGTCTTTAGGGTCTAAACTTAACAGGTCCGAATAGAAGACATCGTGGATCCGGAACGATTTTGGCAGCTGGAGCTGGTAGGTCACTGGCGACCTCTTTTCCACTATCTTAAACGGACCTACGTAACGAGGGTTGAGCTTCGCGTTGCCTTTCAGCCTTAGGTTCCGCGTGTTAAGCTATACCTTTTGGCCTTCCTTAAATTCTATCGGTGACCTCTTTCTATTAGCTTACTACCTTTTTCTGAGCCGATTCTATCGCCTCCTTTGCCACCCTAATCGCTTCTTCTATCTGAGATCTAAGCGCTTCTGCCGCTGCTGTGTCGATTCTCTTTAACGAGGTAGCAGTAGAAGGTTCTAAAGGGCCGGGTTCGTTTGGCGGTTGAAAGCTTATCCTCGGAAGATAACCGTAGGTTATCTCGAACGGCGCCAGTAATGTAGCTTCTGATCGTGCAGAATTGGCGCAGAATTCGGCCATCGGCAACACCTTAACCCATTCTGCTTAATAATAGCCGCAGAAGATTCTCAGATATTTCTCTATCTCTCGGTTAGCCACTTTAGACTAGCCGTCGGTCTAAGGGTGAGCGGCCGTGCTGAGTTTTCTACGAATTCTGAGAGCTTGGTTAATGGCTTTCTATACGTCGGCGGTGAATTGAGGACCCCTATCCGTAGTGATAGTATCCGGCAGGCCGTAGTGCTTCCACATGTACTGGATCAACATTCTCGCTGTTTCTTCCGCAGTAGTTCCTTTATCCTTAGCTCGGCAGGGGATGAAATAGCGTTCCTTGCTTAGTCGATCTACTACGTTAAGCGTAGCGTCGTATCTATCTGAATCCGGCAGGCCGGTTACGAAGTCTATTGTAATGTGCTGCTATAGTTTCTCGGGGATCGGAAGTGGCTTTAACAGGCCGGCCGGAAGGCCGTAACGCGGCTTCGCTGCTCGGCATACGTAACAGTTAGTAATAAACCGATGTATCCGCTCGAAGATTCGCGGAAACTAGCAGGTCGTCCTTATTGCTTCTATCGTCTTCTTCGATCCTGCGTAACCAACATCCGTAGAGCTATAGACCAGCTGGATAACCTCTGTAATCAGTTCTTCTAGAACGATTAGTTTCCCTAAGCCGGTTTTGCCGAGCTTCTGCTGCTTATTAAGCAGTTCTACTTTCTCGTGCAGCGTCTCTTCTGTAATCGGCGGGTCTATCGTACAGATCCCTACCTCTTTCAACACCTCGGCGTCTACTATTCGTTCTGTTAGCACTTTCAAAAACATGTTTGGATCTTCTTTCGCGCGGCTAGTCTTTCCTTCTCTTCTCGTTAGCGCATTAGCCTTTCTATTTTAAGCTCCTAGTCGATAGGTAATCTTAAAATCGAATCCGGATAAGTAGGTAGCCTACCGGGCCTGGCGCCGTAATAGCTTCTGCGTCTTTATAAAGTAGGTCAGTAACTGGTGGTCCGTAAGGACCTAGACCGTGCTCCGTCCAGCTATAAGCTCTGATTTCCACTCCTCGAAAGCCTAAATAATAGCCAGCAGCTCTCTGTTATAAATAGCGTAGTTCCGCTTAGCATTATTTATAGACTTGCTGAAGAAAGCCACCGGATGGAGAGTCTCGTCGTCGTCAGCGTATTGAGAAAGGACCCCTGCTGTCACTGTGTCGGAAGGGTCCGTTTCTACGTAGATCGTCTTTTCTGGTCGGAAGTGCGCTAGTACTGGCGCTAAGGCTACCGCTTTCTTTAGTCGGTTAAAAGCTTCTGTACACTTCTCGTTCTATAGGCTAGCGGCCTCCTTCTTTAACGCCTTATTTAGGAGTCTCGCTATCTTACTGAAGTCCTTAATAAACCGTCGATAGTAGCTGCAGAATCCGAGGAACGCTCTGATTTGCGTAGTGTTTCCGGATGTCGGTTGCTTCTATTCTGCGACGGCGGCCACTTTCGATAGGTCAATCCGAATTCCTTCTCTTCCGACAATAAGGCCGAGGTATTTGACTTCGGTCTAGTAGAACTCGCTCTTCTTCGTGTCCGCGTTTAATCCGACCTCGCGGAGTCTCTTTGACACCCTCTTAATGTAGTCCGTGTGTTGCTCTCTCGTTCCCTTAGTGTAGATAAGAATATCGTCTAGGTAGATAGATACAAACTCTTCTAGCATGTCTCTAAAGGTGTGGTTTATAAAGCGTTGCTATACAGCCGGCGCGTTGGTAAGTCCGCAAGGCATTACCAGCTACTTGAAATTACCTATACGCGTAGCGAATGTCGTAAGGTCTTCCGTTTGTCCTTCCTCGTTCCTTAACCGATAGAACGCTTAGCGAATATCCAGCTTGCTAAACTATTTAGCCTTTGCTACCCTTTATATAGTCTTATCGATCAGAGGCAGCGGATACACATCTCTCTTAGTGACCTTATTAAGGCTACGGTAATCTACGCACAGTCGGAGACTACCTCCGGGTTTTCGTACGGAAAGAATCAGTAACGCATATTCTGCTAAGCTTGGAGTAATGAACTTCTTCGTTAGATTCTCTCGAACAAACACTTCTACCTGGTCCAGCTCGGCTAGCGATAATCGTCTTAGGGGTTCGGTTCTTAGCAGCGCGGCTCCTTCTTTTAACCGGATCTTGTTGTTATATTCCGGTCGGTAGAGCGGCAGTAGGTTGGAGTCTGCTTTCGAGAACACATTAGTATAGCTATAGAGTTCTTTCGGTAACACCTCCAATAGATCCACTTCTTCTTCTGCTATTATCTTACAGTAGTCTTCGATGTCTTTTATTAAGATGGCGTAAATTTCGTTGTCTGGCGACCTTGCAAGGGTCGTTAAAGCTTCTGAACTTATTATTCCGACCGTGTCTTAAGGGTCAGAACTATCCTTCGGAGCCACTTCGATAGTCGTAACGTTCGGTTTGGCGTTGGCGACTGTAACTGATTTGGCGGCGATTCCGGTCTGCTGGTTCTTGAATCCAAGGGTGCCTTCGCCTACGTTAATAACGGCTTTCTGGTTCTTTATCTATTTCTGTCCTATAATAATGTCAAACCTTCCGATATCTATAATTCGGAACGTCGCTTCTGTAGTGCGACCTGCCAAGGTGGTCTTTAATAGCATATAGTGCGTGACACTCTCAGTGTCCTGTCCGTTGTATGCCGAAATCTGTGTCAGCGACGCTAGCTCCACTGGATAGCCGTATCCTTTCATCAGCTTTTGAATCAATCGATAGTGGATCGCCGCTCCGATAAGGGTCCCTATATCGATAAAAGCTCTTAGCTAAAGTGGTTTGCTCGATCTATCGAGGGGGTGGACAGTAATTAGAAGGATAATAGCCGTTTCCGTATTTACTTCCACCGCTGCTGAGAGCGGATCGTTGCAGCTGTTGATGCTCTTATCTTTTGGTAACGTAGTTCTTGTTAGTACCCTGTTGTCTATGCTGGATAGGGGGCCTATCTATCTAGCTAGTCTTTTTCCAGGATTCGCAGTGGCACTCCACCGTCTACGCTGTCGGTGTCGTTCGGATCCAGCTCGATAGCTTGTATAGTCTTTCTCGGCTGCTGCGGCTGCTTTATAATACGATACTCCTACTTCTGCTTATCTGATACTTGGCACCTCGTAGCGATATAGCCAGGCTTTCTACACGCGTAACAGGTAGGGACGAACGACGAACGCGGTAACTGATAAGATGGCTGCAGAGGTGCTCTCTGGAAAGGTGCAGGGGGTCGCGTCTCCTACGTTAACAACGGCTTCTGGTTCGATTCGCGTAATTTCGCGTAAGCGCTTAGGATTCTCGCAGTGACTCTCGCTCGGTGCACGAAGCTCTTAAGGTCTTCGTCTTCTACCGAGGCTATAGCTGCGGCCAATTCAGGGTTTAGCTTCTGCCTTAGTAGGTAGAGCTGCTTATCTTCCGGCACTCGGGCTCTAATCGCATATTTTCTGAACAGTCTGTAGAACTCTTCGAACGTCTGCCGGTTCTGGTTGATCTTATCCAGCCGTTCGCGGGCCGTCTTCTTTCAGAAGGGGTCTCCGAAGCGTTGATCTAGCGCTTTAATCGCTTCCTCGGCGGTTATTTCTTCTAGGTCCGCTACTAGCAAAAAAGCTTCGCCTTCCAATCGCGACTCTAGGTAGGCCAACCTATCCCCGGCACTGTTTCCGGCGTAGTCTTGGTCCATCTTGTTCTTTATCTTCTTCTTAAACGCTTCCCAGTCTTCGGGGTCTCCGCCTCTAAACGCCGGTAGGTCCGGTAGTAATGTTATTAAGGTGCTACCTTAACTGTAGGCTGCCGGCGAGACGGTCTCTACTGGTTCTTCTTAGCGCAGTAGCGGCGACATCGCTGCTTCTATCTCAGCTAACTGAGCCTTTATCGCCTTTAGTTGTGCTAGTCGGTTTGCCGCTTTGTTTTCTAGCACGTCTATAATAGTCTCGGCCAATTCCTTCTCGGCTCTTACCGCCTCGATTTCCTCTCCTAACTGTCTCTTTTCTTCTAGGGTTCTGTAAAACAGCTTCTTAATAAGGTCTGTGCTATTGTAGACCTTTCCTACTCCGTTGTCGTTTACGTAATCTTTAAGTTCCTTAAGTGTACGGTCGTGGATTTTCTTGTATTCGTTTATTCGTTCCTTAATCTCTGTAGTCTCTTCCGCTGTAAAACCTCTGATAATGAATTTATTATCGATAACACTGGAGCGCCTACTCGCTCTGTCAGTCTTTTCTCTTCTGCTTCTGCTTCGGCCTGTAACGCTGCTCTCTACCGTTAAGAAGCTCTCTATAGCTATCTTACGGTGCTGTTGTTTGGTTTGGTTTGTGTGTTGCGCATGCGTTATTTGGGTGTCCGGATAGTTGAACAGTCCCTTTCGCGCAGCGCGGTAGTGGTGTAGTGAGTGAGTTCGAGATGTAATAATCCGGGCACGCAGATAAGATTCAATACAGCCTTTTTGATAACTATATCTCGAACTAAGGAGGGAAAGGAATCTATATAGTGGTAGGCGAGAGCTTTGGGGGTAGTGTGCCAAGGCCCGGCTCGGTCCGGAAGGGCTGAGCCGAAATTCCGAGGGTCCACCCTATTGCTCAGTCCCACCCCTTTCTACCGCCGCAACAAGCTTCCCTAAACCGGTTTTGCCGAACTTCTGTTGCTGGTTAAGCCGCTCTACTTTTTCGTAGAGAGTCTCTTCCTCGGTCGCTGGCTCTACCGCGCAGACCCCTACCTCTTTCAACACCTCGGCGTCTACTATCCGCTCGGTCAGTACCTTCTAGAACATGTTCAGATCTTTTTTCGCGCAGCTAGTCTTCCCTTCTCTTCTCGTTAGCATATTAGCCTTTCCATTTTAAGCTCCGGGTCGGTAGGTAATCTTAAAATCGAATCTGGATAAGTAGGCGGCCTACTGAGCTTGGCAGCGTAATAGCTTCTGCGTCTTTATAAAGTAGGTGAGTGACAGGTGGTCCGTAAGGACCTGGACTGTGCTCTTTCCAGCTATAAGCTCCGGTTTCCACTCCTCGAAAGCCCAAATAATAGCTAACAGCTCTTTGTCGTAAATAGCGTAGTTCCGCTTAGCCTCGTTTATAGATTTGCTAAAGAAAGCCACCGGATAGAGGGTCTCGTCGACGTTATTATACTGAGAAAGGGCCCCTACTGTTACTGTATCGGATGCGTCTGTTTCTAAGTAGATCGTCTTTTCCAGTCGAAAGTGCGCTAGTACTAGCGCCGAGGCTACTGCTTCTTTTAGTCAATTTAAAGCCTCTGTGCACTTCTTATTCTATAGGCTAGCGGCCTCCTTCTTTAACGGTTCGTTTGGGGTCTCGCTATCTTGCTAAAGTCCTTAATAAACCGTCGATAGTAGCTGCAGAATCTGAGAAACGCTCTGATTTGTGTAGTGTTTCCGGATTTCGGCTGCTTCCATTCCGCTACAGCGGCGACCTTTAAAGGGTCTATCCAAATTCCTTCTCTTCCGACGATAAGACCGAGATATTTAACTTCGGTCTAATAGAACTCGCTCTTCTTCGTGTCCGCGTTTAATCCGACCTCGCGGAGCCTAGTTAGCACCTTCTTAATGTAGTCTGTATGCTGCTCTCTCGTTCTATTAGTATAGATAAGAATATCGTCTAAGTAAATAGACACGAACCGTTCCAGTATATCTATAAAAGTGTAGTTTATAAAACACTGCTACACCGCCGGCGCGTTGGTAAGTCCGAAAGGCATTACCAACTACTTAAAATTGCCTATACGTATAGCGAATGTCGTAAGGTCTTCCGTTTGTCCTTCCTCGTTCCTTAACCGATAGAACGCTTAGCGAATATCCAGCTTGCTGAACTATTTAGCCTTTGCTACCCTTTGTATAGTCTTATCGATTAGCGGCAGCGGATACACATCTCTCTTAATAACCTTATTAAGGCCTCGGTAATCTACGTACAGTCGGAGACTACCTCCGTGTTGCGACGGTGGAAAGAGGTGGGACAGATTGATAGGGTGGACCCTGGATTTCGGCTCGGCCCGGACGGGCCGAGCCGGGCCTTGGCACACCACCCTCCATCAAAGCCCACCACCACCACCACATAGGTTCCTTTCCCTCCTCAGTTCGAGAGATAGTCATCAAAAAGGCCGTATTGAATCATATCTGCGTGCCCGGATCACTCCGGGTTTCTGTACAAAAAGCATCGGCGACGTATACTCAGCAGAGCTTAGCGTAATGAACTTCTTCGCCAGGTTTTCTCAAACAAACACTTCTACTTCGTCTAGCTCGGCCGGTAATAAGCGTCTTAGGAGTTCGGTTCTCGGCAATACGGCTCCTTCTTTTAGCTGGATCTTGTTGTTATATTCCGGTTAGTAGAGCGGCAGGAGGTTGGAGTTAGCTTTTAAGAACATGTCAGTACAGCTGTAGAGTTTTTTCGGTAACACCTCTAGCGGGTCTACCTCTTCTTCCGCTATTATCTTCTAGTAGTCTTCGATGTCTTTTATCGAGATAGCGTAGATCTTACTGTCTAGCGATTTCGCGAGGGTCGTTAAAGCTTCCGAGCTTAGCATTCCGATCGTGTCCGGAGGGTCAGGCCAATCGATCGGAATCGCTCCGGTAGTCGGAGCGCTTGGTTTTGCGGCGACGACGGTGACCGATTCGGCGGCGACTCCGCTCTGCTGGGTTTTGAACCCGAGTGTGCCTTCACCTACATCAATAACTGCTTTCCAGTTCTTTATCTATTTCTGCCCTATAATAATGTTAAACCTTCCGATATCTATAATTTGGAACGTCGCCTCTGTAGTGCGACTAGCCAGGGTAGTTCTTAATGGCACGTAATGCGTAACACTCTCGGTGTCTTGTCCGTTGTATGCTGAAATTCGCGTCGGCGACGCTAGCTCCACAGGATAACTGTATCCTTTTATCAGTTTCTAAACCAGTCGATAGTGGATCGCCGTGCCGATAAGGGCCCCTGTGTCGATAAAAGCTCTTAGCTAAAGTGGGCGGTCTGAACTATTAAGGGGGTAGACAGTAATCGGAAGGATAATTACGGTCTCTGTATTTACTTCTACCGCCGCCGAGAGCGGGTCGTTACAGCTGTTAATACTCTCTTCTTCTAGTAACGCGGATCGCGTTAGTGCCCTATTGTCTGTGCTGGATAGGGGGCCTATCCGTCCAGCTGGTTTTTTCCCAAAATCCTGAGTAGCACTCTACTATCCACACTGTCGGTGTCGTTCGGCGCCGGTTCCATAGCTTGAATAGTCTTCCTCAGTGGCGGTAGCTTGACGGCGCGATACTCCTGCTTCTGTTGAGCCGTCGCTTGGCATCTAGTAGCGATATAGCCCGGTTTTCCGTACGCGTAGCAGGTAGGAACGAACGACGAACGCGACGAAAAAGATAGCTGCTGAGGGGCTCTTCAGAAAGGTGCAGGGGTTCGTGTTGTCGGCGCCGACTGCTTCTAAATCGGTTCGCGCAATGCCGATTTCGCGTAGGCGCTCAGGTTTCTGGCAGTGACCCTCGCGTAGTGCACGAAGCTCTTAAGGTCTTCGTCTTCTACCGAAGCTATAGCTCCGGCCAGTTTAGGGTTTAGCTTCTGCCTTAGTAGGTAGAGCTGCTTATCTTCTGACACTCTAGCTCTAATAGCATATTTTCGGAACAGTCCGTAGAATTCCTTAAACGTTAGCCGGTTCTGATTGATCTTGTCTAGCTGTTTACAGGCTGTCTTCTTTTAGAAGGAGTCTCTAAAGCGTTAATCCAGCGCTTTAATCGCTTCTTCGGCGGTTACCTCTTCTAGGTCCGCTACTAACGAATAAGCTTTACCCTCTAACCGCGATTCTAGGTAGGCCAGCCTGTCTTCTTTACTGTTTCCAGCATAATCTCGGTCTATCTTATTCTTTATCTTCTTCTTAAATGCCTCCTATTCTTTAGGGTCTCTGCTTCTAAACTCCGGTAGGTTAGGTAGTAACGTTATCGAGGTGCTACCTTAACTGTAGGCCGCCGGTAAGGCGGTCTCCGCTTGTTCTTCTCGATGTGGCGGCGGCGCCGACGACGCTGCTGCATCTATGTCAGCTAACTAAGCCTTTATCGCCTTCGGTTGTGCTAGTCGATTCGCCGCTTGGTTTTCTAGCACATCGATAATAGTCTCTGCCGATTCCTTCTCGGCCCTTACCCCGTCGGTTTCCTCTCTTAACTGCCTATTCTCTTCTAGGGTTCTGTAAAACAGCGTCTCGATAAGGTCTATGCCGTCGTAGACCTTCCCTATTCCGTTCTCGTTTACATAGTCTTTAAGTTCCTCGAGTGTGCAGTTGTAGATCTTCTTATATTTAGTTATTCGTTCCTTGACCTCCGTGGTTTCTTCCGCTGTAAAACCTCTGATAATGATCTTATTATCAATAACTCTGGAGCGCCTACTCGCTCTGTTGGTCTTTTCTCTCCTGCTTCTGCTGCGGCCTATAACGCTGCCTTGTGCCGTCGAGTAGCCTTCTATAGCTATCTTACGGTGCTGGGGGTTGTTGGTTTGGTTTGTAGTGTGCGCGTGCGTTATTCGGGTAGCCGGATAGTTCAACGGGCCCTTTCGCGCAGTGCGGAGTTGGTGTAGTAAGTGAGTTCGAGATATAATAATCTGAGCACGCAGATATGATTCAATACGGCTGTTTTGATAACTATATCTCGAACTGAGGAGGGAAAGGAATTTATGTAGTAGTAGGTGAGGGCTTTAGGGGTTGTATGCCAAGGCGCGGCTCGGTCCGGAAGGGCCGAGCCGAAATTCCAAGGGTCTACACCCCCTTACCTAGTCCTACCCCTTTCTGCCGCTGTAACAATTAACAACCTACAGAATTCTATAGAACTGCTAGAAGACTTCTACTAGCGGAACCTAAGAAAGCCAAGACCTAAATAGCTTTAGAGAAAGTAAACGAACCTTCTAGAAACTAGAATACTAGAAGCGTCGTTTCTATATATCTTCCGTTAGTAGAGGCAACAATACTAGAGACGCCACTACCGACAGAACGGTAGCCGAGGGAACGACGGCAGTTGAGCTTCGCGCTTAGTAACAGTTACAGCAGCTAAGCCCTTCAACTTTCTAGAAGGGCGCTGCTGCCGCGGACGTGATTAAAGCTACCAAAGCTGCTGCTAATGTCGCTAAAAGAAGCGCGACTGGTCCAGTTTTCTTACTACCGATATAGTTAGTTATAGCTAATGTAGTAGTGCGCTTAGTAACGGTTATAAGCGACGTCTAGCCAAGCTATTCGACTTTGCAGAACGTCGACGACGCTGTTAGTACTGCTGCTAATGCCGCTGCCGCTGCCGGAACGACCGCTGTAGGGTCTTAGCTAGAGTTTTGGTTAGTGTCTTAGCTAGAGTCATGCTTTGCCTCTATATAGGACCGCTGGCGACGTTAGATAAGCGACGATAGATAAGGTAACGTTAGAAGAGATAACGTTAGAAGAGGTAGACTTAACCAATGTGTACCAGATATATAAACCTTTGGATCTTAGGTTTCGTAACTGTACCTACCAATCCGTATTACTACTGCCTGCCCTACCGGCTTATAACCTCGTAAGCTGCACTTACTTACAGGCTATACAACGCTATTACTACATTCCCTAGTGCAGTGTACGCAATTAACCCCTCCCCGGTAGGTCTGTGTACAGCTAGCTGGACCTTTACTGGGTCTGCCCTAAATATATAGAATAGTGGACAAACAGAGCGAATTATGCTACTTCTATTCTCCCGTTAAGAACGCACCTCTAGGAATCAAACTTAGGACCTTATTATACAGGTTGGCAGTTACTTCCAGGTTAAGTAATGTAACGCAGTATACTTAAGCTATAAAAGAGACTAATCAAGTAACCTAGAATTATCTTAACTAGTGTGTATTAGATATATAAACCTTTAGGTCTTAGGTTTTATAACTGGACCTACCAATCCGTATTAAAAACGAAATAGAATAGAAGGATATTATTGGCCAAAAATTTAAAGATAGAATAAGAGATATAGGGCCAGAATAGATAAGTAAGCGGTCGAGGGCGACTGCTAGTAAGTTAGGGGAGTAATGTTACAGCAGTAGAAAGGGGTAGGATAGACTTATAGGGTAGACCCTATAATCTCAGCTCGGCCCTCCTAGACCGAGCCGGGTCTTGGCAAACTACTCCTAAAGCCCTTACCTAGCGCTATATAGATTCCTTCCTTTCCTTAGTTCGCGATATAGTTATCGAACGACTGTATTGAATTATATCTACGCGTCCGGATTAGCCTTCTAGTATTGCTTAAGGACCTCGCTTTAGGGCTGCAGGCGTCTCGCAGCATTGGTTGCTGCTAGTGACCTCCCCCTAGCTAGCTCGTCCTAAGCTAGGTCTAGTCTAGGCGCAATTTTCAGATAGAAACTATATAGTGTTATAAACGGGCTTATCCTAAGCCCTGTATACACTGCGTTGTTGCAGGCAAACTCTGCTAATAGAAGCTACCTAGCCTACTTATCCTACTACTCCCTATAGTAGTAGTGCAGATACTGCTTAAGAGTCTAGTTAGTACACTCTGTCTAACTATTAGTTAAGGGGTAAAAGGCAGTACTTAGCTTGCGTTTTACCCTCGCCCCTAGGTAGAAGTCTGCCTAGTACTAGCTAGTAGAAAGGGACCCCCAATCCGTTACAATGCCTATAGGGATACTAAATTCTCTAACTACTTTCCTTAAGAGAATCTCTGTAGACTCGACTGCTATATACGTTTTCGTTATAGAGACGAAAGTAGCTATCTTTATATATCTGTAAACAATTATAAGAACTGTAGTGTATATAACGGAACCTGCACTAGACGCCTATAGCGACCTAGACAGCAGTAGGTCTGTAATAAAGTCTATTATTAACTCCTACTACAGCCTAGTCGGTATTAGCAGTGTGCTTAGCTGCCTATATAGGGCGTAGTAGTATACCTTAGTCCGCTGGCAGACCCTGCAAGTACTGATATACTCCCTAAGGTCTGTAGCTATCCCGCCCTAGTAGTACTTGTGCTAGATTAGCTCTAAGGTTTTGTTAACCCTAAAGTGTCCTACTAGCAGGCTATTATAGTATATTTAAATAATCTCTGCTTAGAGGGCCCTATCGGCCGGCACTACGATCGTACGATCCCTGTAAGGGCTTAAGAATCTTGGTTCAGAAACTTGAGGTTGGGTATCTACATAAAGGAACTAATAGGCAGTTCCTTCGTCGTCTGCTGCTGTACAATTTGTACCTACGAAGCCAAGCTAGCAATTTCCCTCTGTGCAGGGATGCAAGGTTTACACTCTGTACAGGTAATTGGGAGTTTCCCTCTATACGGTAATGTAGAGTTTTCCCTTTGTTTAGAGGGGCGGCAATTCCCCTCTGTGTAGGGCTATAGGATTCTCCCTCTGTACAGGAGTAGGGTCGTGTCGGTAACTCCGTACAGAGGGTAGGATCGTGCTAGCGCCGCTAAGTCGCAGTCCTTAGGGCGACGGCTAGCTTAGGTCCAGGACCTAGGCTGGGCGGCGCCCCCTAACAATACCCCCCTCCCTTCTTGTAGTGCTTCTTTTATACGACAGCATGTCGTATACCCTTAGCCCTAGTGTTTCTCTAGCAGGTAGCGCTTTCCTGTCTTCGTCTAGGCGCTTGCTAGTCGGCACTGCCTACTAGGTGCCCTCCCTCTACGCTGTTGCAACCTTGGCCTTAACTATCTTAATCCTGTAACTAAGGCGGAGGGGGACCTGCGAGCAGGGAAGGCAGGTAGTGCTGGATCGCTTCTACCTAATCTTAACCGATTCCGTTTGCTACTCTAAGGATGCCGAAGCTAAGGCGGAGGAGGATCCGCGAGCAGTTACAAAGGTACAGGAGGTGCGGTCCCGTCTGACCGTTTACCTCCTATCCTATAGCCCTAGCTATGTCCTCTGCGTCCTAGCCGTACGGTCTTGCGGCGGCGGGCCGTCTAGCTCTGTCCCTATACCCTGGTCGTCGTCCGGAGTTTAGCTCCTAGGTAGATGTTCCCGCCTCTATCTAGTCGTCTACAGGGCCGTCGTACGTCCGGGCAC
The DNA here is from genome assembly GCA_016165855.1 of Pseudocercospora ulei. NCBI lineage: Eukaryota > Fungi > Ascomycota > Dothideomycetes > Mycosphaerellales > Mycosphaerellaceae > Pseudocercospora > Pseudocercospora ulei. Next base: position 39,277 of record JACWNB010000004.1, read on the forward strand.
TAGGTCGTAGTTGCCTCGGTTGCCCTCCCTTATATAGTTGTAGCAGCTGCCCTAGTTGCTATTGCCCTATATAGCAGGCAGCTACTACCCCGTATATTAAGCCTTCCCCCCTTCTCTCGCTCTTCTTCTCTTTCTCTTCTATTCCCCTATCTGCTACCTGTCCGCCTAGCCGTCTACTACTACTACTATTACTATAACTACTACTACCACTACTACTAACTATAACTACTACTACTAACGCTACCATTCCGTCCGCCGGTGCTGTCGTAGTTCTCTTGTAGTTGCCGGCCCGTCCTCCTATACCTCTACCTCTAGCTATAGGATGTTTCGCTTAACTAACAACTCCGCTTCCGGCTCGTACAGTCTTCCTCCTTCGTACAGTCCTAGCTAACGTCTTAGGTGCTATATCAATAAGCAGCAGGACGTTGCTAAGCTACCCTTCTACTCCTTCTAGTGTTGGGGCCCCTGCCGGCCGGGAGGTAATTGAGATTTCGGGTATGGAATCGGCTGCCCTAGTCCTAGGGGGTAGTAGCTAGTAAGCTACCTTAAGGTAGCACATAAAAGTTTTCGGACGGTGTTGCTCTCGTTCCCCTCCTACTTCCACCCTTATTCCTACCTGTCTCCTAGCTGTCCTCTTCCTCCTGCCCCCTTCTGTACAGTGTAGTGTCGGCAGGACCCGGTAGGGTCCTACGTCTTAATTCTCGATCCTTCGACAACCTAAGTTGCCGGCGGCTGCCCTGTACCTAGGGTAGATCGTGCGCCTTTTCACCGTACGGCGCAGTGTTACTGTAACTAGGCAGGGGGATGGTTCTCCTCCTACCTGTCTAGCGCAGTTGTGTTATAGAGGGCCTTGTATAGTTCCTACGTAGGCTCTGCCTATCCTCTCTATTTCACTAGGTACTCTACCCTCTTCTTCTTCCTTTAGCTCTTAAGGATTTCTTCTACCTCGTACTCTTCTTTACCTTTAGTAATAATCGCTAGGGGGCGCGCGTTGTCCGTCGTCTAGTACGGTAGGGAGTCTATGTTTGCTAGCTGTACGAGGTCTATATAGAAGACTAGGTAGATCCCTAGGGGAGTGTTAAGTCGTATAGCGTATGTCCCTACTGGTCGGACTACTGTAAACTTCCGGTTCTTCTAGTCTAGTTTCTTGCTTGGCCGGTCTGTATAGATGTTTCGCTAGTTTAGCTAGACCTTATCCCCTGCCTCGTACCTTGGTGCAGCCTGTCGTCCCTTGTTAGCCTGCTCTTCCGCATTCTGTTAAGCTATAGCTAGACTCGCTTTCGCCTATTAGTAGGCGTTCGTAATCGTCCGTACGATAGCTTCTCCCTGCTAAATTGGGGATTGTACAGGGCGTAAGGTAGCGCTGCCTAGGGTCGGTAGGAGTAGGAAGTAGTCGTATCCGTAGGCTATAAAGAAGGAGGACAATCCTGTAGCGTTAGCCGTACGGCTGTTAATAGCTAGCTCCGCTATAGGGAGAAGGCGGTTCCAGTTTGCCTAGTTATTGTTGCGGCGGTGGAAAGGGGTGGGACTGGATGATGGGGTGGACCCTGGATTTCGGCTCGGCCCGGACGGGACGAGCCGGGCCTTGGCACACCACCCTCCATCAAAGCCTACCACCACCACCACATAGGTTCCTTTCCCTCCTCAGTTCGAGATATAGTTATCAAAAAGGCCGTATTGAATCATATCTGCGTGCCCGGATCATTATATCTCGAACTCACTCTCCACAACCCCGCGCTGCGCGAAAGGGCCCGTCGAACCATCCGGAAACCCGAATAACGTACGCGCACCAACAACAACAACAACCCCAGGCACCGTAAGAAGATGGAAGGCTTCTCAGCGGTAGAGAGCGGCGTGACAGGCCGCCGCGGAAAGAGAAAGACTGACAGAGCGAACAGGCGCTCCAGTGTCATTGATAATAAGATCATTATCAGAGGTTTTACGGCGGAAGAGACCGCAGAGATTAAGGAACGAATAAGCGAATACAAGAAGATCCACGACTGCACGATCGAGGAACTGGAAGACCACGTAAACGAGAACGGGATAGGGAAGGTCTACGACGGAATAGACCTCATTAAGACGCTGTTTTACAGAACACTGGAAGAAAACAGACAACTGAGAGAAGAGATTAAAGCGGTGAGAGCCGAGAAGGAATCGGCAGAGACTATCGTCGACGTGTTAGAACACCAAACGTCGAATCGACTGGCGCAGCTGAAGGCGCTGAAGGATCAACTGGCTAATATGGAAGCAGCGAGATCGTCGCCGCCACCGCGGCGAGAAACCCACGTAGAAACCACCTTACCAGCGGCCTATAGTCAAGGTGGCACCACGATGACGCCACTGCCAGACCCACCGGTTTTCGGTAGCGGGGACTCTAAAGCGTGGGAGGCGTTTAAGAAGAAGATCAAGAACAAGATAAGCCGCGATCACGCATCGAGCAGCAAAGAGGATAGATTGGCGTACCTAGAATCGCGACTGGAAGGTAAAGCTTTTTCGTTGGTGGCGGACCTGGAAGAGGTGACTGCCGAAGAAGCGATCAAAGCGTTAGATCAACGCTTCGGAGACCCATTCCGAAAGAAGACAGCCCGTAAACAACTGGACAAGATCAACCAGAACCGGCAGACGTTTAAGGAATTTTACGGTTTGTTCAGAAAATATGCGATTAGGGCCCGAGTGGCGGAGGATGAGCAGCTCCACCTATTGAGGCAGAAGCTGAACCCTGAACTGGCCGCCGCTATAGCGTCTGTGGAAGACGAAGACCTTAAGGGCTTCGTGCATCAGACGAGGGTCACCGCGAGAAACTTGAGCGCTTACGCGAAATCACGCGAATCGGTTCAGAAGCCGTCGCCGTTGATAACGCAGACCACACGACCCCCTGCGCCTTTCCGGAGAGCGCCACAGCAGCCACCTTATCAGTCGCAGCGCTCGTCGTTCGTCCCTACCTGTTTCGCATGTGGCAAGCCTGGCCACATCGCCACGAGATGCCAAGCATCGGATAAGCAGAAGCAGGACTATCGTGTTATAAGGCAGCCGCAGCCACCGCCACCGAGGAAGACCATACAAGCTATGGAGCCGGCTCCGAACGACACTGACAGCAAAGGTAGGGTGCAGTTAAGGATTATAGGAAAAGACCAGCTGGACGGATAGGCCCCCTATCCAGCATTGACAATAGGGCACCGAATCGAAGCGAACCGCCACGAGGAGAAAGTATCAACAGCTGCAGCGATCCGCTCTCGGCAGCGGTGGAAGTGAATACGGAAACAGCCATTATCCTTCCAATCACTGTCCACCCCTTTGACGGATCGAGCAAACCGCTTCAGCTGAAAGCTTTTATCGACACCGGAGCTCTCATCGGCGCGGCGATCCATCACCGACTGGTCAGGAAGCTAATAAATAGATACGGTTATCCAGTGGAACTGGCGTCGCCGACGCGAATCTCGGCATATAACGGACAAGACACGGAAAGCGTTACGCACTACGTGCCATTAAGGACCACGCTAGCTGGTCGAACCACGGAAGCGACGTTCCGGATCATGGATATCGGAAGGTTTAACATCATTATAGGGCAGAAATGGATAAAGAACCAGAAAGCTATCGTTGACGTAGATAAAGGAACGATCAGGTTCAAAACCCTGGGTGGCGGAGCAGGGACCATCGAAAAGGTCGCCACTGTCGCCGCTAAGCCGAAAGCTACGGAGTCCGCAAGAGAGGCTCCGTCCGATCGTTCCGAACCCCCGGTTACCGTCGGAATGATGAGTTCAGAAGCTATAACGACCCTCGCGAAGTCGCCGGACAACGAGATCTACGCCATCTCGATGAAAGACATCGAAGACTACAGAAAGATAATGGCGGAAGAAGAAGTGGATCCGCTGGAGGTGCTACCGAAAGAACTCTATAGTTACGCTGACGTCTTCTTAAAGGCCGATTCCAACCTCCTGCCGCTCTATCGACCGGAATATAACAACAAGATCCGGCTGAAAGAAGGAGCTGCGCTGCCGAGAACCGAGCCCCTAAGACGACTGTCGCCAGCAGAACTGGACCAGGTAGAGGTGTTTGTTCGCGAAAATCTGGCGAAGAAGTTCATTACGCCGAGTTCGGCCGAATATGCGTTACCGATTCTTTTCGTAAGGAAACCAGGGGGTGGTCTGCGACTCTGCGTAGATTATCGAGGCCTTAACGAGGTCACCAAGAGAGACGTATACCCGCTGCCGCTGATCGACGAGACCATCCAGCGCGTGGCAAAGGCTAAGTGGTTCAGCAAGCTGGACATCCGCCAAGCGTTCCATCGATTGAGAAACGAGGAAGGACAAACGGAAGATCTTACGACGTTCGCGACGCGTATAGGCAATTTCAAGTGGTTGGTAATGTCTTTCGGACTCACCAACGCGCCGGCAGTGTGGCAACGCTTCATAAACCACACGTTTATAGACATGTTGGAACGGTTCGTGTCCATTTACTTGGACGACATCCTTATCTACACCGAAGGAACGAGAGAACAGCACACGGACCACATCAAGAAGGTGCTGACCAGGCTCCGCGAGGTCGGATTAAACGCGGACACGAAAAAGAGCGAGTTTTATCAGACTGAAGTCAAATATCTCGGTCTGATCGTCGGAAGAGATGGAATTCGTATGGACCCCTTAAAGGTCGCCGCCGTCGCGGAGTGGAAGCAGCCGAAATCCGGAAACACTACGCAAATCAGAGCGTTTCTCGGATTCTGCAGCTACTACCGACAGTTCATTAAGGACTTCAGCAAGATAGCGAGACCCCTGAACGAGGTGCTAAAGAAAGAGGCCGCGGGCCTATGGAATGAGAAGTGCACGGAAGCTTTCGTACGGCTGAAAAAGGCAGTGGCCTCGGCGCCGGTTCTGGCACACTTCCGACCAGAAAAAGCAATCTACGTAGAAACGGACGCTTCTGACACAGTAACCGCAGGGGTCCTTTCTCAATATGGCGACGACGAGACCCTCTATCCAGTCGCCTTCTTCAGCAAGTCAATAAGCGAAGCTGAGCGGAACTACGCCATCTATAATAAGGAGCTGCTGGCCATTATTCAGGCCTTTGAAGAGTGGAAACCGGAACTTATAGCTAGAAAAGGGCCAATCCAGGTTCTCACGGACCACCAGTCGCTGACCTACTTTATAAAGACGCAGAAGCTCTCACGACGTCAAGCACGGTAGGCTGCCTACTTATCAGGGTTCGATTTCAAGATCACATATAGACCCGGAGCCCAAAACGGAAAGGCTGACGCGCTGACGAGACGAGAAGGGAAGACCAGCCGCGCGAAGGAAGATCCGAACATGTTTCAGAAAGTGTTGACCGAGCGGATGGTAGACGCCGAGGTGTTGAAAGAAGTAGGGATCCACGCGGTGGAATCGCCGATTAAAGAGTTTCCGACTAAAAAAGAGACGCTCTACGAGAAGGTGGACCAGCTCAACCGACAGCAGAAGCTCGGCAAAACCGGTTCAGGGAAGATGATAGTTCCGGAAGAACTAATCACAGAAGTCATCCAGCTGGTCCATGGCTCCGTGGATGTGGGCTACGCAGGCGCGAAGAAAACGATGCAGGCAATGAGAACGACCTACTGGTTTCCGCGGATCTATAAGCGGATTTACCGGTTTATCGCCAACTGCTACGCGTGCAGAGCCGCGAAGCTACGTTACGGTCTTCCGGCCAGTCTGCTGAAGCCACTTCCGATCCCCGAGAAACCATAGCAACATATCACGATGGACTTCGTAACCGGCCTGCCGGAATCCGATGGATACGACGCTACGCTGAACGTAGTGGACCGATTAAGCAAAGAACGCCACTTCATCCCCTGCCGAGCGAGAGATAAAGGAACCACTGCGGAAGAGACCGCACGGATGTTGATTCGACACGTATAGAAGCATCATGGCTTACCGGACACTATCACCACAGATAGGGGTCCTCAATTCACCGCCGATGTGTGGAAAGCTATCAACTAAGCTCTCGGAATCCATGGAAAGCTCAGCACCGCCGCTTACCCTCAAACGGACGGCCAGTCCGAAGTGGCTAACTGTGAGATAGAGCGATATCTGCGAACCTTCTGCGGCCACTATCAAGAAGAATGGGTTAAGGTATTGCCGATAGCCGAGTTCTGCGCTAACTCGGCACTATCCGAAGCCACCTCGCTGGCGCCGTTCGAGATAACGCACGGCTATCTTCCGAGGATAAGTTTTCAGCCGCTAAACGAACCCAGGTCCACGGAACCATCCACCGCCACGTCGTCGAAGAGAGTCGCCGCCGCAGCGGCGGAAGCGCTCCGATCTCAGATGGAAGAAGCGGTCAAAGTGGCGAAAGAAGCGATGGAATCAGCTCAGAAGAAGATAGTGAATCGAGCTAATAGAAAAAGGTCCCCAATAGAATTCGAGGAAGGCCAAAAGGTATGGCTCAACACGCGAAACCTGAGGCTAAAAGGAAACGCGAAGCTCAACCTACGCCACGTAGGTCCGTTTAAGATAATAGAAAAGAGGTCGCCGGTGACCTATCGGCTCGAGCTGCCGAAGGCGTTCCGGATCCACGATGTTTTCCATTCAGATCTGCTGAGCTTGGACCCTGAAGACGGCCTGCCGGAACAGGGGTTCGCTGAACCCCCGCCAATCGAGATAGATAATGAGGAAGAATGGGAAGTAGAAGACGTGATGGACGTGAAGAAGATAAGGGGGTCCATCAAAGCGAGGGTCTCGTAGAAGGGGTGGCCAGAAGACTATAAATGGTATCCGATCGAGAACCTCCGGAATTCGGCGGAGCTGCTAAGAGACTTTTACGCGCGGAATCCGACGAAGCCGAAGCCGGAATGGCTCTGATGCCGATCCTTACGGAAGAAGAAGAATGCCACGTCCGCTCCACCGGCGCGAAAGCCGATGAAAACGATCGTGATTGCTCCAGGCAGATCGTAGCGGTCGGCAGGCCGCGCACGCCGTGGCGTGCCAGCGCCGCCGCCCCCCCCCCCTGCGATGGAGTGCTGACTTCGGTGGAGAAAGAAAAGAAGAAGAACCGGAGCCGCGGACGGATCTATATAGACCTCCGAAGCAGCGCACAGACCGCCCAGACCGCAGCTTAGATGACCGAACGGTTCAGATCAGGTGGCGCACCGATCACATGAACGCCAAGTGAAGGACTTCGGATGCCGATAACGTAAGGGCTGAAAAAGCGATAATGAGACGTTGTTTTCGATGAAAGACGGAAGAGGTAACGTCGACGGTGGAGGGGATTTTCGAGAAAAAGAAGACGAATCATAAAAAAAAAAAAAAAAAAAGAGACGGAAAGAAGAGAGATTTTCGGATAGGTGGGGTGACTAAGCGGTCGAGGGCGACCGCTGGTGGGGGGGGGGGGTAGTGTTGCGGCGGTGGAAAGGGGTGGGACTGGATGATGGGGTGGACCCTGGATTTCGGCTCGGCCCGGACGGGACGAGCCGGGCCTTGGCACACCACCCTCCATCAAAGCCCACCACCACCACCACATAGGTTCCTTTCCCTCCTCAGTTCGAGATATAGTTATCAAAAAGGCCGTATTGAATCATATCTGCGTGCCCGGATCAGTTATAGTCGACGTACGCTTAGAGGTACGCTTCTAACGTCGAATTAACCCTCTCCGTTATACCGTCCGTCTGTAGGTGCTATACGGTTAATAGGCGACGTTCTACGTTTAACAACTGGCAGACCCTTGCCTAGAGCTAGCTCGTAAACTGTGTACCCCAGTCCGATACAATTGACCTAGAGAAACTATGCTTGCTGAACGTCGTCCGTATAAATGCCTAGGCAGTGTCTTTAGCCGTAATAGAGTCCATTCCCTCTAGTATTACCCCCTTCGTTAGCTTGTCTATTACTACTATAATATTTCGCCGTCCGTCGCTCTTAGGCAGATCCGTAATAAAGTCCACTGTTAGGTCTTGCTAGGGCCAGTCCGGTATCGGTAGGGGTTTCAGCAGTCTATGCTTCAGTTTACGCTAGGGCTTCGTTTGTCTGCAGACATCGCAGTTCTGTACAGACCTGCAGATGTCCTTTGCTATCGCCGGCTAGTAGTAGTCCCTAGCGACGATGCTGTACGTCTCCTCGCACCTTAGGTGCCCGGTTGCTATAGAGTTATGCGCCTGTTGTATTAAGCTTATATAGAGCTTCTCGTCTGCTAGGACCTAAATCCGATTCCTAAACTTAAGGTTGTTCTCCTCGTCTACTAAGCATTCTGCTGCTAATACCTTAAGGTAAAGCTCTGTTAGGAGCTTCCGCTGTCCTCCTTAGATCGCTATACAGGCCTCTCGGTAAACGTCGTCCTTTTCTACTGCCTCTTCCTATACCTGCAGTTAGGGTTCCTATAGGTGTATTGCTGCTAGGCGGATAGTCTCTTCGCCTAGCTCCTCCTTAAATATCTGGAATGTTCGTAATTTCAACCGGTCGTCCTCGTACGTCGTTGGCATGTCCTGGTCCCGTCTAGATAGCGCATCGGCCCTGCTGTTGTCCTTTCCCTTACGATACTAGAGTCTTATATTAAACCGGCTTAGGTATATCGCCTATCGTACGTGTCTTTTAGAAAGCTTCTAGGGCTACGTAAAGTACTCGAGGTTCTTATAGTCTGTTAAGGCGAGGAACTCGGGAACCGAGCGGAGTTCTCTATCCTACGCTTCGCAACACTGTACGACTGCTAGCAATTCCTTGTTATAGATAGGGTAGTTGCACTTAGCTAGGGAGTTCTTCTTAGAGAAGTACGCGTATAGGTACAGAAGTCCGTCCGAGCCTACCTATAACAGGTTACCCCCTATACAGTACCCTAAGGAGTCAGTTTCCAGTATCGTCGTACGTTCTAGGTCGAAGGCGGCAAGCGTTAGTCCTGTAGTAAAGAGCTCCTTTAGCCTATTAAAGCTCCTATTGCACTTATCTGTCTACTTAAACTGCTTGTCCTTGCGTATGAGCTCGACTAGGGGACGTACGATCTCTAAGTAGTTCCGTATAAACTGGCAGTAGAAGTTGGCAAACCTAAGGAATTCCCGTACGCCCTTAACGCTTATACGCAGCTTCTATTGCTTAATAGCATTAATCTTCTTCCTATCTATGCTAATACCTTTCCCTGCCTCGATAATAAACCCTAGGTATTTCGTACGGTATATACCGAATTCGCATTTGTCGATATTAAGGTACAATCCAGCCTGTTGCAGTCGATGTAGTACCTTCCTAACGTCCTGCATATAGTCTGCATAGGTGCTGTCCGTAAAAACTAGTATGTCGTCGAGTTACGCTGAATATATGTTATCTAGTAACCCTTATAGGGACCTGTTAATGTACCTCTAGGAGGTTGCCAGTGCGTTGGCAAGGCTAAAGGGGGTAACAAGCTACTCGAAAAGACTATATCTTATACAAAAGGCAATTATCTATTTACAGCCTTCCTTAATCCGTATCTTGTAGAAAGCCGAGACTACGTTAAGCTTAGTAAACTACTTTGCCTTGCTAATCCGTCCGAGAGTCTCCTTAATAAGGAGTAGGGGGTACCGGTCCTTCTTAGTAATCGCGTTAATGCCTCTATAGTCTATGCAGAAACGCAAGCCGGCCTTGCCTTCCTTATAGACAAACAACACTAGGGCTCCTGCAGACAAGGTACTTGCGCGAATAAAACCCTTAGCAAGTAGATCGTCTAGTGTCTTGCGCAGTACTAGGAGTTCTCTAGAGGACATACCGTACAGTGGGCCGTACAGTACTTCGGGCAGACTCCTATCTAAACGGGGCTCTAGCTAGATGTTATAGTCAATTCCTTCTCCTTAGTGTAGAGGCAGTTTCGAGGCCGACTTTGGCTCGAAGAGGTCCAGGTATTCTGCGTATTCCGCTAGGAGCTTCGTATAGGGGTCTGTCGCCTTCTTAGGCGCTAATGCCTTCTTAATGTCCGTAGTCGCAGTATTGATTTCAGCTATAGCATTGCCGCCCTGCAGAACCCTCCCTTAGTCTTAGAGCCTCTGCTTCGTTACTGCCAGGGATAGCCGTCCTCGTCTAACGTCTAGCTTGCCCTGCTAGCGCTCTATCTATAGCTTCCCTAATATTAGGTTATACCCTAACTTGTCCTGTACAATATAGAGGTATAAGTCCTGCTTATAGTGTCCCTGCAGCTCTATCGTCACTTTTACTATATGGGTAATGTCCCCCCTCGTCCGGTAATGCCTAGCATACGTACAGGTACAGTAGGGGTCGTCTTACTGTAGTGTCTCTATACAAAGTCTTCGCTAATTACTCCGTACACTAAACATCCTGTGTTAATTAATGTCCGTGCTGTAGCGGTCCTGTTTAGCGTAGGTCGTACGATAAACGGCGTAGTCGTTATATAGTTGCTCTTAAAAGATAGCTAAGTAGTGCTTTGATTTAGCAATCTATCTCGTATATGCCTCTAGCAGAGCCTTCGCTTAGAGGCTACTCTTTTCCCGACTCGTCGTTTTCCGAGGGGGACTCTTAATTCTCTTGTTAGGGCACTGCAGTTGCTACCCTTGCAGTGGTCGGCTGTCCCCTAGGTCTCTCTGCTAGCAAAAGCCCGCAATTCCGTACAGTATAGCCTATCTTGCTATACCTATAGCAGCTCCCTTCTGCTCTTCTCTTGTCTAGGGTAGCTATATCTACCTACTGTACCCTTTTGGCAGCGGCCCTTAGCCGTATAGTAACAGCTGCCGCTACTCTCGTCGTCGTTAGTTCCTAGTCTATAGTGTCTGTCTGCCGCTAGAGAGGTTGTCGTATCTTATAAGCGTAGCTTATCTGTCCGAGCCTACGCTGCTAGCTGTCCACTATCCTAAGGAGATTACAGAATGCCTCGTACGTAGCTGGTCGCATTACGCCTACTAGTCCTGTTATAATCTCCTTAGAGAAGCCTACCTCTAAGGTAGTAATTTTTACCCTGTCTTCCTATTAGAGTCCTCCTGCCTTTGCTAGGGTCTAGTCGTATTCTACGAGGAACTCTTGTACGGTCTTGCGCCCTTGCTTTATCGTATTAACCTGTAGGAGTGCTCGGCTCTCGCAGTCTAGGTCCTTGTAGCTCCTGTTAAGAGCTGCCTAGAGCATCGTCGTCGTAGCTATTGCCAGGTTGGCAATGGCCGTCTTGTAGTATAGCAGAATCCGTACTGCCGCCCTGCCCTTTAACCTCCTAAAGAGGTACACTACCTTGTCTAGCTCGGTCAGGTATGCTCCTAAGTCGACTAGAAGCTTAGAGCGCATCTAGGCAGCCTAGGAGGGGTACTCGGCCAGAGCCTTACTATCGTAAGTAGTAACGTAGGAGAGTTTGCTCTTAGGGGCCGGGGTATAGGCTATCGTGTCCGTCGTCGTAGGGTTCGGATCGCAATTAGACGCCCTAAGCTGTCGTAGCTCCTGTTCCCGTTAGGAAATTATCGCAGCCTAGTAGCTTACTTGCTGTTCGAGCTAGGCCTTGTATGCCAACAGCTCCTCGTACGCGCAGTGCATCTAATCCTGCACAGTCGCAGGTTCTGTAGGGATGTCGCTGTCTATCTTCGTTGTATTACTGCAGTTACTAACAGTAAGATTATTTCCTAATGTAAGGGCTTAAAAATCTTAGTTAAGAAACTTAAGGTTAGGTATCTATATAAAGGAACTAATAGGCAGTTCCTTCGTCGTCTGCTGCTGTACAATTTGTACCTACAAAGCCAAGCTAGCAATTTCCCTCTATATAGGGATGCAAGGTTTACACTCTGTACAGAGGATCGGGAGTTTCTCTCTGTATAGTAATGCAGAGTTTTCCCTCTGTTTAGAGGGGCGGCAATTCCCCTCTGTGCAGGGCTATAGGATTCTCCCTCTATACAGGAGTAGGGTCGTATCGTTGACTCCGTACAGAGGGTAGGGTCGTGCTGGCGCCGCTAAGTCGCAGTCCTTAGGGCGACGGCTGGCTCAGGTCCAGGACCTGGGCTGGGCGGCGCCCCCTAACAATCCCCTAGTCGTAATCTATGCATTAACACTCGGTTATAGAGTTCGTGGAGGCCCCGCTTGTTAGTGGTACCCTGTGCTCTCTCGACTAGCTCTCTTATAAATAGCTTAAGCTTCTGCATTGTCTTAATTAGGGACAGCAGGACGGCCGGTATATTAACGTATAGGCCGTCGTTCGCAGTATATGTTGAAGCTATATAAACTAGGCAGGACGTATCTGTCTACTACCTCTATACGTTTCGTATCTTCTACGCTATAGCAGGCTAGAGGTACGGCGTCCTGTAGGGCTCCTAAAACAGCGCTGGCCCTACGCTTAAGGGGGCTAAGACGCTCTGTAGTCTCTCCTAGGCAGGCCAATCCCTCTGCAGCTGCTCTGCCCTTCTAGACTGAGGCTTCTAGCCGATCTCGAACATATTGTATACAGACAGCTTAAACTTCTCTACTGTCTATATCTAGTGGGACCTCTAGCTATAGCGATAGCTTCGCCTAGAGCGTAGGGGGCAAGTTCGATACCTTTTCTGTTACTTCTTTGTAATTACTACGCCTCGACAGTGCATTAGTAGGGTTCTTCTTCCCTGCCTAATGCTTAATCTTAAAATCAAACTGCTAAAGGAAGACAGCCTAGCAGGCCTGCTAGCTTTTTAGCTGCTTTACCTATATAAACTTCTTTAGGTTATAGTAGTCTATAAGTACCTCTACTGTATAGGCTAAACTGTCGAACTAGGCGTACTAGTACTTAATCGCCCCTATAACTGCTAACATCTCCTAGTTATATACCTTGTAGTTGCACTCTATAGGCAGTATCTTCTATAACTAGAAGGCGGTCGGGTGCTAGTTACTGTTGCGATACAGCTGCAACAGGATCCTAGCAACCGCGAACTTTGACGCATTAGTCTTAAGCTGTATATAGAGTTCTGGCTCGAAGTGTTGCAGTATCTCTGCTAAGCTAAACACATCCTTTAGCTAGCAGAACGCCTATACTTCGTCTATGCTCTACTAGATAGGACCCGGTTTCCGGCCGTTCTTTGCCTCCTTTGAGAGGGCAGTTAGCAGCTATATAGTACAGGAGTACTTAGGTATAAAACGCTAGTAAAAATTGCAGAATTCTAAAAATAACTGCACCTCTGTTAGCATCTTTAGCGTAGGCTAGTCTTTGACTATAGCTACCCTGCTCCTATCTATCGCTACGCTAGCAGTAAATACGACAAATCCTAGGAACTCTACTTCCTTACGCTAGAACTTGCACTTCTTTAGGTTTATATATAGGGCAAACTGCTAAAGCCTCTCTAGGACTGCGCTTATGTCCTGTACTTAGTCCTCCTTAGTCCTGCTATAGACTAGGATGTTATCTAGATACACTATATAGCAGATGTCTATAAGCCCTGCTAGGGCCTAGTTAATGTATGCCTAGAACGTCGCTAGAGCGTTCGCTAGGCTTGTTAGGGGGCGCCGCCCGGCCCAGGTCCTGGACCCGACCTAAGCCAACTGTCGCCCTAAGGACTGCAACTTAGCGGCGCCAGCACGACCCTACCCTCTATACGGAACTACCGACAGGACCCTACTCCTGTACAGAAGGAGAGCACTACGGTCCTGCACAAAGGGGAACTACTGCCCCTCTAAATAGAGGGAAAACTCTGCACTACTGTACAGAGGAGGTAACTCCCGATCCTCTATACAGAGGGTAAACCTTGCACCCCTATATAGAGGGAAATTGCTAGCTTGGCTTCGTAGGTACAAATTGTACAGTAGCAGACGACGAAGGAACTGCCTATTAGTTCCTTTATATAGATACCTAACCTTAAGTTTCTGAATTAAGATTCTTAAGCCCCTTATATTAGGAACTGATCTTACTGTTGGTAATCGCAGTAATAAAACAAAGATAGACGGCGACATCCCTATAGAAACTATAGCTATAGAGGGGCATATGCACCGCATATACGAGGAGCTGCTAGAAAGCAAGAGGCAGCTCGAGCAACAAGTAAGCCACTAGGCTGCGATGATTTCCTAACGGGAACAGGAGCTACGACAGCTTAGGGCGTCCAATCGCGATCCGACCCCTACGAAGACGATGAACATAATAGCCTATACCCCGACCCCTAAAAGCAAACTCCCCAACGTCTCTACGTACGATAGGGAGGCTCCGGCCGAGTAGCCCTCCTAGGCTGCCCAGATGCGCTCTAAGCTTCTAGTCGACTTAGGAGCATACCCGACCGAGCTAGACAAGGTGGTTTACCTCTTTAGGAGGTTAAAGGGCAGGGCGGTAGCACGAATTCTGCTGTACTACGAGACGGCTATTGCTAACCTGGCAATAGCTACAACGACGATGCTCTAGGCAGCTCTAGACAAGAGCTACAAGGACCTAGACTGCGAGAGCCGAGCACTCCTACAGGTCAACACAATAAAACAAGGACACAAGACCGTACGAGAATTCCTCGCGGAATTTAACTAGACTTTAGCAGAAGCAGGAGGTCTCTAATAGGAGGACAGGATAAAAATTACCTCTTTAGAGGTAGGCCTCTCTAAGGAGATTATAACGGGGCTAGTAGGCGTAATGCGACCAGCTACATACAAGGAATTCTGCGATCTCCTTAGGATAGTCGACGACCAGCAGCGCAGGCTTAGACGGATAAGCCGCGCTTAGGAGATAAGACAACCCCTCTAGCGGCAGATAGATGCTATAGACTAGGAACCTACAACGACGAGGGTAGCGGCAGCCGTTACTGTACGACTAAGGGCCGCTACCAAAAAGGCGCAATAGGTAGACACAGCCACCCTTAACAAGAGACGAGCAGAAGGGAGCTGCTACCGGTGTAGCAAGATAGGCTATACTGTACGAAATTGCAGGCTTTTGCTAGTAGAGAGACCTAGGGGACGGCCGACCACTGTAAGGGTAGCAACTACAGCGCCCTAACGAGAAGATCAGGAGTCCTACTTAGACGACAACGAGTTGGGAAAAGAGTAGCCTCTAAGCGAAGGCTCTGCTAGAGGCGGGTGCGAGATAGACTGCCAAATTAAAGCATTACTTAGCTATCTTTTAAGAGCAATTACATAACGACGACGCCGTTTATCGTACGGCCAACGTTAAACAGGTCCGCAACGGCGCGGACATTGATTAACACAGGATGTTTAGTGTATAGAGTAATTAGCGAAGACTTCGTACAGAGACATCGGATTAAGACGACCCCTATAGTACCTGTACGCATGCTGGGCATTACCGGGCGAGGACCGGACATTACCTATATAGTGAAAGTAACGATAGAGGTACAGGGACACTATAAGCAGGACTCCTACCTCTATATCGTATAGGACAAGTTAGGGTATAACCTAATACTAGGGAAGCCTTAGATAGAGCGCTAGAGGGGCAAGCTGGACGTCGGACGAGGACGGCTGTACCTAGCAGTAACGAAGCAGAGGCTTCGAGACTAGGGGAGGATCCCGCAGGGCGACAGCGCTACGGCCGGAGCGTCGACGAAACAGAGGCCCTAAGACTAAGGGAAGGCTCCGCAAGGTAACAATGCTAAGGCCGAAATCAACACGGTAACGGCGGACATTAAGAAGGCATTAGCACCTAAGAAAGTAACGAACCTCTATACGAAGCTCCTAAGGGAGTATACTGGATACCTGGACCTCTTTGAGCCAAAGTCGGCCTCGAAGCTGCTGCTATACTAAGGAGAAGGGATTAACTATAACATCCAGCTAGAACCCTGTCTAGATAGGGGCCTGCCGGAGGTACTGTACGGACTACTATATAGAATGTCCTCTAGAGAACTCTTAGTACTGCGTAAGACACTGGACGACCTACTTGCCAAAGGGTTCATTTGTGCAAGTACGTCGTCCGCAGGAGCCCTAGTACTGTTTGTCTATAAGGAGGGGAAGGCTAGATTGCGTTTCTGCATAGACTACAGAGGCATTAACGCGATTACTAAGAAGGACTGGTACCCCCTACCCCTTATTAAGGAGACTCTTGGACGGATTAGCAAGGCGAAGTAGTTTACTAAGCTTAACGTAGTCTTAGCCTTTTACAAGATACGGATTAAGGAAGGCTGTAAATAGATAACTGCCTTCTGTAAGAGATATAGTCTTTTTAAGTAGCTTGTTACCCCCTTCGGCCTTGCCAACGTACCGGCAACCTTCTAAAGGTACATTAACAAGTCCCTACAAGGGCTACTAGACGACATCTGCTTAGTATACCTCGACGATACCCTGGTTTTTACAGACGGCACCTACGCAGATTACGTACAGGACGTTAAGAAGGTGCTGGACCGACTGCAGCAGGCTGGCTTGTACCTCGACATCGACAAATGCGAATTCGGTGTCTAGCATACGAAATACCTAGGTTTTATTATCGAGGTAGGGAAAGGCATTAGTATAGATAGAAAGAAGATTAATGCTATTAAGCAATAGAAGCCGCCTACGAACCTTAAGGGCGTACAGGAATTTCTTAGGTTTGCCAACTTCTACTGCCAGTTTATATAGAACTACTCGGAGATCGTACGCCCCCTAGTTAAGCTAACGTACAAGGACAAGCAGTTTAAATAGACGGACGAATGCGATAGGAGCTTCGACAAGCTAAAGGAACTCTTTACTACAGGACCAACGCTTACTGCCTTCGACCTAGAGCATACGACAATACTAGAAACTAACTCCTTAGGGTACTGCATTAGAGGTATCCTGTTATAGGTAGGCTCGGACGGACTCCTACACCTATACGCGTATTTCTCCAAGAAGAACTCCCTAGCTAAGTGCAACTACCCTATCTACAACAAAGAGTTGCTAGCAGTTGTACGGTGTTGCGAAGCATAGGATAGAGAACTCTGCTTAGTGCCTAAGTTCCTCGCCCTAACGGACTACAAGAATCTAGAGTACTTTACTTAACCCCGGAAGCTGTCTAAGAGGCACGTACGATAGGCAATGTACCTAAGCCGGTTTAACATAAGACTCTAGTATCGCAAGGGTAAGGACAACAGCAGGGCCGATGCACTGTCTGGACAGGACTAGGACATGCTAACGACGTACGAGGACGACCGGCTAAAGTTACGAACTTTCTAGATATTTAAGGGGGAGCTAGGCGAGGAGACTATCCGCCTAGCGGCGACACACCTATAGGAACCCCAACTGCAAGTATAGGAAGAGGCAGTAGAAAAGGACTAGGTATACCGAGGGGTCTGTACAGCGATCTAAGGAGGGCAACGAAAGCTCCTAGCCGAGCTCTATCTTAAGGTGTCGGCAGCAGAGTGCTTAGTAGACGAGGAGAACAACCTAAAGTTCAGGAATCGGATTTAGGTCCTGGTAGACAAGAAGCTCTGTACGAGCTAAATACAACGGGTGCATATCTCTATAGCTACCAGGCACCTAGGGCGCGAGGAGACGTACAGCATTATCGCCCAGGATTACTACTGGCCGGCGATAGCGAAGGACATTTACAGGTTTATACGGAACTGCGATGTATACAGACGGACGAAGCCCTAGCGCGAGCTAAAGCATAGGCTGCTAAAGCCCCTACTGATACCGGACCGGCCCTAGCAAGATCTAACAGTAGACTTTATTACAGACCTTCCTAAGAGCGACGGACGGCGAAACATTATAGTAGTTACAGACAAGTTAACGAAGGGGTTAATACTAGAGGGAATGGACTCTATTACAGCTAAAGACACTGCCTAGGCCTTTATATAGACAGCGTTTAGCAAGCACAGTTTCCCTAGGTCAATTGTATTAGACCGGGGGACACAGTTTACGAGCTAGCTCTAGGCAAGGGTCTGCCAGTTGCTAAAGGTAGAACGTCGCCTGTTAACTGTATAGCACCTGCAGACAGACGGGGCGACGGAGAGGGTCAATTCAACTTTAAAAGCGTACCTCTAAGCGTACGTCGACTATAACTAGACGAACTGGAACCGACTTCTCCCTATAGCGGAGCTGGCTATTAATAGCCGTACGGCTAATGCTACAGGACTGTCCCCCTTCTTTATAACCTATAGATACGACCATTCCCTGCTCCTACCGACCCTAAGTAGTAACACCCTGCGCCTCGTACGATCCCTAATTTAGCAAAGAGAGGCTATCGTACAGACGATTACAAACGCCTACTAATAGGCAAAGGCGAGCCTAGCTATAGCTTAACAGAATGCAGAAGAGTAGGCTAACAAGGGACGACAGGCTGCACTAAGGTACAAGGCAGGGGATAAGGTCTAGCTAAACCAGCGAAACATCTGTACGGACCGGCCGAGCAAGAAGCTAGATTAGAGGAACAGGAAGTTTACAGTAGTCCGGCCGGTAGGGACATACGCTATACGACTAAACACTCCCCTAAGGATTTATCTAGTCTTCTACGTAGACCTCGTACAGCCGGCGAACACGGACCCCCTACTGCACTAGACAACTAACGACGCGCGCCTACCTGCAATTATAACCGAGGGCTAGGAAGAGTATAAAGTAGAGGGGATCCTTAAGAGCTAAAGGAAGTAGGGGAAGGTAGAGTACCTAGTAAAATAGAGAGGATAGGCAGAGCCTATATAGGAACCGTACGAGGCTCTGCAGGACACAACTGCACTGGACAGATAGGAGGAGAACCATCCCCCTACCCAGTTACAGTAACACTGCGCCGTATAGCGGAAGGAGGCACGATCTACCCTAAGGACAGGGTAGCTGTAGGCAAACCTAGGTTGTTAAAGGATCGAGAATTACGACGTAGGACACTACAGGATCCTGCTAATACGATATCGTACGACACTGTACGAGATAAGGGCTAGAAGAAAGGAACAGCTAGGGGACAGATAGGAGGGAGAGTAGGAATAAGAGGAGTTAGGAGAGGACCGTCCGTAATTTCTTACACTACCTAGGGGGGGGGGGGGGGGTAGCTTACTGGCCACTACCCTAGGGGACTAGAGCAACCGACTCCTTATCTAAGATCTTAACTACCTCCCGCCTAGCCGGGCCCCTACCCCTACTAGGGCTAGCCCCAGGAAGCAGAGGCACCCCCCTACCCCTACGTGCCTTCCCCGGACGGCGGTAGGGGCAGTAGAAGGAGCTATCCTTCTACTTATACGAGGCACACACCCTAGCCCAGAAGCCTAGGAGGCGGTATAGGCCAAGTAAGGGCTAGGGGGAGTTGGGGCAGGGGGCATAGGGCTGGCCCTAGGTAGCGATAAGGAGGGCGTTAACGTACGACGCCCAGGCCGTAGCCAGCTACTAGGGTATAACCTAGGCGGGGTTACACTAGAAGGCGTAGTAGGGCAGCCCAGCCGCATCCTGCTGCTCGTAGGTATAGCACCTAGGACGTTAGCTTAGACCGTACAGAAGACGAGAATCTGTACGAACTGGAAGCGTAGCTGCTAGTCAAATTAAGGGCCCTACTACTAGAGGTAGAAATAGGGGGGGACCCCGGCCAGACGAGAGGAGGAGGAGGGGCTAGCAACTACAAGGGAGCCACTGGACAGGGCGGACGACATAGTAGTAGTAGATAGTAGATAGTAGCTAGTAGTAGTAGTAGATAGTAGATAGTAGACAGTAGTAGATAGTAGTAGACAATAGACGGTATAGGGGGAGAAGAGAAGGGGGAAGGAAAGAGAAGGGAGAGGCTTAAGGTAACTGCCTGCTATAAGGGGAATAGCAAGCAGGGCAGCTGCTACAAATAGGTAAAATAGCAAGAGGCAACCGCAACCCGGGGAGCGACGAGGAACAACAACTTAGACGACTAAACAAAATAGGAAGCCGCGACCTGCCAAAGGAACAGCAGGAGCTAGGTAAGTTCGGCACGCCGCTATACGGAAGAGGCACTATAAGAAGGGAAGGGGGGGGTATTGTTAGGGGGCGCCGCCCGGCCCAGATCCTAGACCCGACCTAAGCCAACCGTCGCCCTAAGGACTGCGACTTAGCGGCGCTAGCACGACCCTACCCTCTGTACGGAACTACTAACAGGACCCTACTCCTGTACAGAGGGGGAACACTACAGTCCTGCATAAAGGGGAACTACTGCCCCTCTAAATAGAGAGAAAACTCTGCACTACTGTACAGAGGAGGTAACTCCCGATCCTCCGTACGGAGGGTGAACCTTGCACCCCTGCATAGAGGGAAATTGCTAGCTTGGCTTTGTAGGTACAAATTGTACAGCAGCAGACGACGAAGGAACTGCCTATTAGTTCCTTTATATAGATACCCAACCTTAAGTTTCTAAATCAAGATTCTTAAGCCCCTTACAGGCTAAACAGCATTACCTTGTACTCGAAGTAGCTGTAGTAGGTACGGAACGTAGTCTTCTACTTATTACCCTGCTTAATGCAGATCTGGTAGTAGGCGTCCTTTAGGTCTAAGAACATAAACTATACGTTGCCCCCAAGGCAATCTAGTGTCTCGCTAATAAGCAGCAGGGGGTGCTAGTTCTTAACTGTTACTTTATATAGGCCCAAGTAGTCTACGTAGAGGCGCAGTATACTGTCCTTCTTTAGGACGAAAAGGATAGGCGCCCTAGCCTTACTTATACTAGGCTGGATCCAGTCGTTCTCTAGCGCCTTCGCTAGGTAGTCTTAGAGTTCTCTAAGCTCCCGCCCTAATAAGTAGTAGAGGGGGCGGAACAGAGACTTTTTCCCTAGGACTAGGTCGATCGCGTGCTCTGCGTCTGTAGGCAGTTTAGGGCCCGGTTCTTTACCTAATATAAATATATCGCTAAAGCTATAGAACTCTGCAGGAAGGGCCTCCTATTCTAACAAGACTCTTGCCTTCTAAGAGGGGAGGTTACCTCCTGCCTCTAAAGCAGGGGGGTCCTAAGCTTCTGGCGAGCCTAAGGCCTTCCCTATAGGGGGAAGGTAAACCTTACTCTCTTCTTAAGTCTGTAAGTGGACTATATATACAAGTAAGAACTCCTATAGGTCCTTAGCAAACTGCCCTATAGTGCGCAAGCCTACTTTAGGGCACTCGCCGTCGTCGCTATAGACCTAGCAGTTACTAGCGCTCACTATAATAACCCTATAGTCCTTGCTTCAAGATCTACCTAGGATAAAGTCTAGGAACAAAATGTTAAAGGAGTAGAAGGTACCCTTGGTTAAGCGTACTATACTAGTATTACAGAATTGGATTGTAGCAGTATATAGGGCACCTAATACTAATAACTCCATCGTGTTTGAACTAACAATTGTCCCTCTACTATTCTTGCCTACTATAGCAGTCCGTGTACTATTACTTACGAACCTTACTTGTATACCTGTATATAAGCAGCTTAGTGTATTCTTAGTAACCTCCCTAGAACTCTACCCTTGCTAACGATTCGTGCTAGCTATCAGGCCTTCGGCATATACCTACAATAAGTACAGGCTCGGCTCTGCTATTACGTCGGCATACCAATTAACAGATGCGTTGCTATACACACTATAGCTATTGTATACGCAAAGGGCCCCTCTAGATACTGCAATAGCTGCGCTGTATTACTGCTTTAGTTGTTCTGTGTTTCCTGTATATATTGCAGCCTTTAGGCCTTGCTAACGTCCCCTCTAGGTCTTGTAGTAACAATGCCTATTCTGCGCGCTCGCGTTGTTGCTGTAGCCAACGTTAATACTGTAGTTGCTAGGCAGCAGGTTGTTGTCGTAGACCCTCGCGACTGCGCTGTTATAGCCTGCCTGCGCTGCTATAGCTGTAGGCAGCGCGCCTTTTTACGCCTTGATTTTCTTTTTCCTATGCCCCTTTGCATCTGCTACCTACAACACTACTGCCGCCGCTACGTAATACTACTAGCACTAGTAGCAGCAGCACTACTACTACTAGTAGCAGGAGAACTACTACTACTATAGCTACTACGCACCTAAACACTAATGTAAATATCTATATAACTACTACGTCTACTAACTGCGACACTGCTACTGCCGCTATTACGCACTCTGCTACTAACACTGCGCGTTGCACTACTACCCCTGCTGGCCCCTAGCTCTCTATTAAAGACCTCTGCGTACAGTCTGTCGAGCTTAACTAGCGTCTCGCTGCGCGTTCGCATACGCGCGACTGCTCTGCTAGCCCCTGCTAGGGCTCTGGCTCGACTCTTACTAACTATCTGTAGGAGCGTAAGCGCATTGTAAACACGATGTAGGATCACAACGCCTATGTCGCTGCTACAGGTCGTTTTGTGCCAAGTCGGGTCGTGTTATAGAATAACTACTAGGAGATTTTACAGGCGCACAGAGGTGCCCTTACAGTACGACTGCGGACATAAGGATAGCCTGCTACTAAGGACGGCTTGCGCCGCCCTTGCAAGTGCATCAAAGGGATGCAGGTAAGAATAGCAGAGGGACACTTGTTAGTTTAAACACGATACTAGTTATTAGTATTAGGTGCCCTATACGCTGCTACAATCAAATCCTGTAATAGGTCGCTACTGCTGGTGCAGCCGCCGAAGCTGGCAGGTCCGCTAACGCGCCCTAGCCTGCCTAAGGATATCGCTAGGCGCCGGCTCTGCATGTAGGCCCCTTGTAGTGTACCCTAGTAGTCTTGTTTGTAGAGTCTGGCAGTACTAACTCTAATGCTGTAGACGTTAACGACGCCTCTCTAGTGCGCCTACGCTATGCCTACCTAGTCGCCCTGCTGTCTCTGCTATCTCTGCTGCTGCCTGCTCCTGCACTGTACTACCTGCTGTCGCTAGCCTTATTTAGGGCTGCTATTCTGGGAGCCGCCGCTGCCTACGCTAACATGCCGCCGCTAGTGTTAGCACTATAGGCGCGCTTGCTCTTACTAGGCTGTATGCAGTGTCTGTAGCAGGTCTTAGAAGACAGTATGTTCGTCTTATATCTTGTTAGTAGTACCTCCGCTTATCCCTTGCTAGACAGCCTCTGTAAGCTGTATATAGGATCGTCTTTTGACCTGTATACACTCCGTTCGTACGCGTACTGCGCGTTAGGGTATTATAGCTGCTAGCCTGTCGTCGCCCTGCCTCTCTATAAGTTCCTAGAAGAGAATAATCTCCTCTAGAGCGCTAAGGGGCGCAAGGACGAGTTCTATAAGCATCTCGCCTACCTAGCTAAGCTCGTACGTCGTGTGTATATATATACTAGTTACGCTAGTAGGGCGGCTGCTAGCTGCTAAGTGGCTAACTTTGTGTTAGCTACTAAGCAAGAGCAGCTAGCAGTGCACTGCTAGACTATAGGTTACCTCGCTGTAATCAGGGAGTGTCAAGGTAGGAGCTAAGGAGTCTAAGGAGGTCAGTGTAAAAGTCGAAGTAGGAAGGAGGGTCTGGAGGAAACAAAGTCTAAAGGGAGGGACATAAAAACTAAGTGTTAGAAGGAAAGGCTAGAGTCTAAAGTGTAAAAGCTGAATTAGATGCACAAGACGAGCTATAAACAAGAAGAAGAGAAAGATTAGAGGGCGGCAGTAGGTTCTTATATCCCTCTACCCTAGCTAGTTGTTTGCATGTTTGCTAGTAACTTTCTTAGCAAACCCTGTTTCTTTGTCCTGCAAACAAATTTATTTCCTAGACCCGCTTTTGCTAAAGGTTCCAGAACTAAGCTAGAAGCGTTTGTAGGGCAGGTTAGGTTGCCTTTTACGCTCCTGGAATCTTCTTGCTCCAGCTAGTAGTTGTTAGGCTGTAGTTTGTAGATCCTAATAGTTCTAGTTAGGTCCTAGATGCTGTTGTTTTCCATTTTATATCTGTTTATTGTAACGGTAGCCCCCTTTAATATAGCGGAGTTCCTACGAAGCCTTAGTAGTTTAAGATACTAAGAGGAAGTCTGCTTATTCCTAGGAGTGGGCCTAATGTTACGGTTTATATTCTATTAGTAAGCAAAGTCTAGTTCTCTTTAGCTATACTGGGTTTCTAGGCGTTAGTCTCGAGGGTCTAGGAGGTTTTAACAGTAGAAGGCTTTAATCTTGTCCTTGTCGAAGATAATGTTTTTAAGGGGTTTCTAAGTAGTGTCCTAGTCTTCGTAGCTTTGCTATTAGACTTTGTACTTTGTCTATCTATTAATTACTTAACAGTCTATAATTTCGCGTACGTAGTATTCTTCTTCTTTGTCTTTGTCGTCGTCTTCTATCGGGAGGATGCAGGTTCGTTCTTAATTTTGTAATTGAATTAGGAAGTAATCTCCTTCCTTAGGTCTTAGTCAGACAGGATAGAAGACTTCGTAGATCTCCTATTCTTTAGGCAGTTAGAGGCAGTATACGTACGAGCTAATCTTCTCTATAATAGGGAAGGGGCCTAGTTTTTTCTAATAAATTTTGCGAGAAGGTCTTCCTATAACGATGTTCTTAGAGTCTAGGTACACTCTGTCTCCTACTTTATAGTTAGGAGCTAGTTGTCGTTTTAGATTAGCTTGTTCTTTGTAGATAGCCTAGGCGTAAGTTATTCCTTCTTAGACTTCCCAATAGATCTAGGAGAGGTGCGTTGCCTAGTCGTCTATCTCGACTTCGTCTAGGTCGTTAGGTCGCAGTAGTAGGTCTTAAGGTTCTATTCCTGTTTAGGGGTAGTAGCCTCTAGTAGTATAGAAGGGGGAGTGTCTAGTTGTTTCTAACTCCTAGTTGTAAGCTAAGAATTCTACTATAGAGATATGTTTTAGCCAATCCTTCTAGTAGTAATCGATAAATCAACGTAGCGTTTGTTCAAACAGAGCATTCGCAATCTCTAATCGTCTATCTGTTTCTAGGTAGTAGGACGTTAAGATATAGTAATTAATGTTTAGAAGCTTGTAAAGGCGTTTCCAGAACTTAGCAATAAACTAAGAGCCTCCGTTTAAGGTAATGCTGTTAGGAAGGCCTATATAACGCTAGACGTATTCGTAAAAGAGTCGAGCGGTTTCCTGAGAAGTTATGCTCTAGCAAGGTACCACAAAGCGGTCCTTAGAGTGTCGATCTACAACTATAAAGACGTTCTTTGCCTTAATACCTGCCTAAGTAGTTCCTTAAGGGAGACAGGTAATAAATTCTATCGTAATTTGTTTCTAAGGATGTTTAGGAGCCGAGAGAGGGTTTAGCAATCCTTATAGACATTGTCGGTCGTGTTTGGCTACCTTGTAGATAGGACAGTTGTTTCTATATCTGCAGACGTGCTTCTATATTAATAGCTACTAGTAGTAACAGGAGGTAAGCTTATAAAGCTTCGATCGTCCTAGGTAGCCTCCTGCTGGTAAGTTGTAAACTGTCCTAAGGATATAGAGTCGTATTAAGTCGTCTGCACCTTTAGGAATGGAAAGACGAGAGTAGAAGTAAACTAGTCTATCCCTAGCTTGATATTCTTAAAGAGAGAAGCTAGGGAAGGTACGCTCACCTATTTTAAGGGCCTAGATTAGTCCTTGGGCCTGTTCGTTAGTTTCGTAAGCTTCTCTAATGATTAGGAGCAGTTCTCTAGGGTAGTTTGCTTCTTTAGTTAATTCTTTATTATTCAGTTTGTTATTAGAGGTAATAGAGCCTTTAATTTCAGAATCTTCTGTGTTAATAGCTTCGTTGTCTAGTTTGCTTTCGAAATCGTTATCGTAAAGGAAGGCAGGTACGAGATATAGGGCAAAAGAGGCAGGAATTAATTGTATGCCTTCCTTTAAGTAGGTCTTTAGATCTTTAATTAGGTTATAAGCCTTAAGGATAGTTTAGTTCTATATTGCCTAGCCTTCTCTTCTATCTACTAGATAGATTCTAGGTATCCGGGTAAGGGCATTAGCTATTCAAATAAGGGATCTAGGCGCGTATAAAATAAAAAAGTTAAACCTTAAAAGGAATTTGCTCTAGCGGGCTTGTCTGCGATTAAGGATTTTGCTCTTTATAAAATAAATCAAGTCCTTGTAATATAAACCAACTTAGGTTAGGTAGGCTGTACCTTCGAGTTCTAGGCGCTACTCTTTTAAGGCCTCAACGATTGCAAGGAGGTCTTTATTGTAAATCTTGTAATTGTATTTGGTAGGTAGTATCTTCTTTAAAAAGTAAGTTGCTAGGAGCTATAGCTAGTTAGGTAAGTTTCGTTGAAGGAGGACAGCTTCAATAGCTCCGTTAGAGGCGCATCTAGAGCTATAGCTAGTTAGGTAAGTTTCGTGGAAGGAGGACAGCTCTAATAGCTCCGTTAGAGGCGCATCTTTCTATATAGGTTTCTAAGTTAAAATCAAAGTATTAAAGGATTGGGTCCTTAGTAAATCGTTACTATAGGAGGTTAAACACGTATTAGGAGGAGTGAGTCTAGTTAAACTTAGCTTCTTTCTTTGTTAGAGTAGTTAGTAGTTTTACTATTAAGCTAAAGCCTTAGATAAAACGACGGTAGAAGTTGGTAAACCTAAGGAAACCTTGCACTTCTTTAACAGTCTTTAGGATCTTCTAATCTAGGATTGCTTAGATCTTTGCTAGGTCTATATAGATGCCTTTATCTAAGATGATAAGGCTAAGGAACTAAACATTTTGTCAGTAGAATTCGCACTTGTTGATGTCTAGATGCAAGCCCGCTTCTGCTAGTTTTGCTAGTACCTTCTGGATGTGCTCCTAATGTTTTTTTAGTGTTGTGCTCTAGACTAGGATGTCGTTAATATAAGCGGTAACAGATTAGTCTAAGTACTCTCTTAGTATATCGTTTATATATTCTTCAAAAGTGCTAGGTATATTGCATATTCTAAAGGGCATTACTAGGGATGCGAATAGGCTGTACCGAGTTCTGAAGGCTGTTAAATATTCTTATCCCTTAGCTGTCCGAATCTTGTTAAATGCCGCAATTATATTAAGCTTAATAAACTATTTTGCTTTTAAGAAACGTTCTAGTGTGTCTTAGATTAGAGGGATTAGATAACGGTACTTCTTAGATATAGCGTTAAGGCTGCAATAGTTAATACAGAAGCGTAGCCCTCTACTAGGCTTCTGAACAAATATAATAGGACTAGTGGTAGGGGAGCGGCTAGATCGAATAAAGCCTTTGTAAAGGTTCTATTACAAGAACTTTTGCAGGACTTAGAGTTCTTTATAGGACATTTAATAAAGGGGGCTAAAAAGGAGTGTCTAGCCTTCTTCTAGTTTAATCTTGTAGTCGTAGGGTCGGTAAGGAGGTACCTTGTTAGCTTCTTTAACTAACTAAATACTAAGAAAGTTGTAGTATTCTGTTAGTACTTTTATCTCTAGGTTAGTAGCTTCTCGGTTTTTGTTAAACTTAGTAAGGGCTTTTAAAATATCTTCTATTGATAAAGTAAAGATTTAAGCTCCTTTTCCCTTTATAGCTATATAGAAAGCAGCTATAGATACTTACAGGATTGAATCTTTTGTGCTGTTTGTAGGAGTAAGCCAAGTTAAAGTATAGCAATAGTTTCGGAAATGTTCTAAGTTTCTATCGAGGCTTCTTATATCCTAGTTAATCTGTAGGTTATAGAGCTTTAGCTAGGGCAGTCCTAGGATTTTTTTCTAGTTCGGCAGAGAGGTAACAAAGCAAAAGAGGTGTTCTTTGTAGTTGTCCCTAAGTTAAAGTTTAATATAGGCAATCTAAGTTATACCTCCTATAGAGGCCTCGCTGCCGTTAAACATCTTTAAAGGTCTAGGGTATCTTAAGTTCTAAGTAGGGATTCCTAAGGAGTTAGCAAGTCTAAGGTCGATAAAACTTTTACTAGTTGCGCTGCAGTCGATTATCGTAAGTACTAAGTATATAGAATTCTTCTTAGTATAGATATTTGCTATAACTATAAAGGGAGGACAAGTTAACTTATCCTCTAACTTAGTACAGAATTGTACTATAAAAGAAGAGATTGCATAATGTCGATCTAAATGCCTGCCTATTAGGCGTCTTGTTAACAAGCTTAGGCCTTTCCCTAGTTCTTCTTGTTGTCCTTTAGTGCAGGGGCCGCTATAGGGAATCCGAAAGGGGTGCTTGCCTTAGTACAGCGATTAGCTAGAGTAGGACAGTTAATAGCAATGTAGTTTAGCTTACTACAGTATATACAGAGGCGTTAGTTATAGTGAGGCTGCTTCTCCTTTTGCATAAGTCGACCGTCTTAAAGCTTAGCTAAACTAAGGTCTATAGAGTTACTGTTAATAGAAGTAAGTCGTAGGGCAGAGGGAGGATTAGGTTAGTTCTAGCTAAAGGTTGGGGGAGTCGAGATAGGACGCTAACCTGTACAGTTGTGAAGTATGTTGCCGCGTGCCTTAATAATGTTTAAGAACAAGTTTCGACGGCTATCGAGGCGTTGGCAGAGGGTAACTAGTTCGTAGAAGGACAGAGATTTATGTTCTTAATCTTCCAATTTCGTAAGAAGTTCTCAACTTAAACTAGCAACTAAAGCCGACTTCTAAGCCTCTGTATCGTATTCGCAGTATCCGATGTTACGTAAGAACTATACGTAGTAGTCGAAGAATAGCTTGTTAGTTTGCTTAAGTGTTCGGATCAATTGTTAAGCTATAGATTTGCGGTATAGGTTACTGAAGCCCGAGTTAAGAGCAGTAAGTAAGGTAGTAACGTCTACACAAGTAACCTAGAGTGTCTGTAGGTTAGACTAGTGTAAGACTAGCTGTAGTGCCTTGCTAGCTAGGAGGGAGAACGCGTAAGAGACCTTTTCTGTTCGTTAGGGAAGTAATTCGCATAAGCTAAGAGTTTAATAGATAGGCGTAGTCTGAATTTATCAAACTTCTCTTTGTCTCTATAGAATAGTTCTAGGTCAGCTACTCTCTCGCTGCTTAATTCCCTTCTATCGTTTTGTATCCTTAAGTTCAGGGCTTCTTACAATTGTCCTTATACTCGTGCTTTCTTAAGTGTAAGATTAGTAAACTTTTGTTCTATCTCTTACAGTTGGTCCTTGCTATTAGATAGCATTGCTTCTAGGGTAATTAGCATATTACGTAATAGACCCTGTGTTTCCTAGTATCTTAGCTGCAGGCTAACTCCTACCCTAGAGATTACCTATTCTTAGTTATGCTACTACTAAGGATTAAACCTATAACTATTAATCTAGTGCAAACTTGTAACAGAATAGAGCTAGGTTTTGCTACTAGGCTACTTAGCTAAAAAAGGCAATTTGTACTAGGTTAGTTAACCTGGTACAACCTAGCAATATAA
The DNA here is from genome assembly GCA_016165855.1 of Pseudocercospora ulei. Lineage (NCBI taxonomy): Eukaryota > Fungi > Ascomycota > Dothideomycetes > Mycosphaerellales > Mycosphaerellaceae > Pseudocercospora > Pseudocercospora ulei. The sequence continues at coordinate 68,167 of JACWNB010000004.1, forward strand.
ATTTTTAGTATTGTAGTAGCTAACTCTCTGTCTCTTAGTAAGGCCCGGACCCTTACAGCACAGCAGGGAGTTCTAGGCAGTACGCCTAGGTACCTACTAGGTCGAGTACCCTAAATAGTCTAATATGTTTAGGGCTAAGCTTCTTGTTTAGTAGGGCGAGCTTAAGGCTCTTTATAGAGAGCATTACTATATTAGCTACGTTGTACGACTAGGCCTTATAGTAGGCGTTGTAGTACTTGGTCTAGTACTCTTAGGTAGTCTTCTAGCGTTGCTCTAGGACCTTGCTTTAGGTCTGTAGGCGTCTCGCAGTATTGGTTGCAGCTAGTGCCCTTCCCCTAGCTAGCTTGTCCTAAGCTAGGCTAGGTCTAGGTGCAATCTCTAGGAAGAAGCTATATAGCATTATAAACAGACTTATCCTAAGTCCCATATACAATGCCTTGTTGTATACAAACTCTGCTAATGGGAGCTAATTTGCCTATTTGTCCTACTGCTTACTGTAGTAGCAGTGTAGGTATTGCTTAAGAGTCTAGTTAGCGCATTCTGTCTACCTATTAGTTTAAGGGTAGAATGTTACAGTGGCAGAAAGGGGTGGGACTGAGTAATAGGGTGGACCCTTGGAATTTCGGCTGGGCCCTTCCGGACCGAGCCAGGCCTTGGCACACTACCCCTAAAGCCCTTACACACCACTACATAGATTCCTTTCCCTCCTTAGTTCAAGATATAGTTATTAAAACAGCCGTATCAAATTATATCTGCGTGCTCGGATTATTATATCTCGAACTCTTTAACTATACTAACCCCTCGCTGCGCGAAAGGGCCCGTCAAACTATATCCAGCTACCCGAATAACGCACGCGCAAACCACAGCCCAAACCAAACACCAGCACCGTAAGATAGCTATAGAAGGCTTCTCGACAGTGGAGGGCGGCGTTACCGGCTTGATCTGACTGCAGTAGACTCTAGGTCAATACCCGTCTTTGATAACTATATCCAAGGCTGGAGAGGGAAGAATCTACGTACAAGCGGATGTGCGGTATTTGAGTGTGTGCCAAGCCTGGTTCTGCCAAGCCTGCCACCTTCCAGCACCTTCCAGCCCTCTACATCCACATCCGTATCACTACCGCCCTCCCTAACCAGTGATTGCCCTCAATCGCAATCAATCCATCAATCGCAATTAGCCAATCTAGGTCGCGTCGTGCCAAACTAGGTCGCAGAGGTCGCAGAGGTCGTAGGGTTCGCAGATTCAGCTTTGCTATCGGCCAATTAGGTCGCTCCAAAACAGGTCGCTTTTGAGGTCGCTTTTAAGCTTCAATTTCTGTGCGTTTTGAGTCTCAATCTCGTGCCTTTTTGCCGTTGCCTTCGGCCTTGATTGGTGCCTTGTTTGTTGCCTTGGTCGCGGAGTTCTCGGAGGTTGCAGAGGTTGTTGGGGGCGCAGAGGTCGTTAGGGGCGCAGAGGCTTCCAGAGGTCGCAGAGGTTGCCTTGCAAACACATGTCGCTTCTTAGACGGTCGCTTCTCGACGGTCGCTTCTTAGACGGTCGCTTCTCGACAGTCGCTCGCTTCTTAGACGCTCGCCTCGCTTCTCGAGCCGTCGCTTCTTAAGCCGTTACCTGTCGCTTCTCGTTCTTAGACGGTCGCTTCTTAGACGGTCGCTTCTCGAGCCGTCGCTTCGCCTGTGCTTTGCCTGGTGCTCTGCCTGGTGCTCTGCCTTGGTGCTCGTGCCTTGGTGCTCGTGCCTTGTGCTCTGCCTGCTTGGTGCTCTGCAGCTAGTGCTCTGCAGCCGTGCCTTGTGCTCTTCTGAACCTAAACAGTATGTGTTGTCTGCAGCTGCCTGTTGCCTGCAGCTGCTTTGCCTGTCCTATCTGTAGCAGCTGTACCTGCCTACAGCAGCCTTTCTGAATATGCAGTGCTTTTCTGAACATGCAGTACCTGTGTTGTCTGCAGCTGCCTGCCTGCAGCTGTGCCTCTGTTGTCTGCAGCAGCTGTGCCTCTGTTGTCTGCAGCAGCTGTGCCTCTGTTGTCTGCAGCTGCCTGCCTGGGGCTCTGCCTAGGTGCTCTGCCTAGGTGCTCGTGCCTGGGTGCTCGTGCCTCTGCCTAGGGGCTCTGCCTAGGGGCTCTGCCTAGTGCTTAGGCTTGCTAGTTGCACTGCTTGTGTTGTATGTCTTGTCCTCGATTGCTGAATGTCCCGATTGCTAAACTGTCCCGATAGGCCTTGTCCGAATAGAATGGTCTGTTAAAGACCCAAAAAAAATGAATGTCGTCGCCCTAGGTCCTGCTAGGTGCGCTCTCGTCGTCGTCGCTCTCGCTCCTCGCTCTCGCTCTCGTCCTCGTCGCTCCTACATCGTCCTTCTTAATCTTCTCGTTCTTCTCGACCTTCTCGTCGCTCTCGTTCTCGTCGCTCTCGTCGTTCTTGTCGCTCTCGCTCTTCTTTAAAACTCGCGATCTACTCGTAGGGGCACTCTCTTCCCTAAAACTCTTCTTCTCGATGTCCTCTATAATGGACCTCTCTCTTTAAAACTCTTCTTCTCGATTGGGGGAGGGGGGGTAGAGTAGCATGCACATGTACGATTAAGTAACCGGATATAATTCAACGGCCTCCTTCGTATATATACAGTACACACTCTGGGTTAGTTGCACGTACGTTAATCGAGTACCTAGATGTAATTCAACAGGCTCTTTCGCGTAGTGCAGGTGTTGTTGAAGTGAGCCTTGGATATAATGATCTGACTGCAGTAGACTCTAGGTCAATACCCGTCTTTGATAACTATATCCAAGGCTGGAGAGGGAAGAATCTACGTACAAGTGGAGGTGCAGTATTTGAGTGTGTGCCAAGCCTGGTCCTGCCAAGCCTGCCACCTTCCAGCACCTTCCAGCCCTCTACATCCACATCCGTATCACGGCTGTAGCGGAAAGAGAAAGACTAACAGAGCGAGGGATAGGCGTACCAGCATCCTCGACGATAGGACGGTCACTAAGGGTCTTACAGAAGAAGAGACAGACAAGGCGAAAAAGGGAGTAGCGGGCTACAAGAAGCTGTATACCTGCACACTAGATACACTCGAAGAATATCTGGAAGAACATAGAGCTAGGAAGGTGTACGATACTATCACCTTTATCAAGAAGAAGTTTTATAAGAAAATAGAAGAGAACAGGCAGCTAAGAGAGGAGATAAAATCGGTAATAGCCGAGAAGGAATTGGTAGAGACTATTATCGATGTGTTAGAGAACTAAGCGGCGACTCGACTAGCGCAACTGAAGGCGCTAAAGGCTTAGTTAGCTAACATAGAGGCAGCGACGTCGTCAGCACTACTGCTGCTACTAAGAGAAAACCAAGCGGAAACCGCCTTACCTACGGCCTACAGTTAGCACCTCGATAACGTTACTACCTAGTCTATCGGCCTTTAGGGGCGGAGACCCTAAAGATTGGAAGGCCTTTAAAAAGAAGATAAAGAACAAGATAAGCCGCGATTATCCTAGAAGCAGCGAAGAAGACAAGCTGGCCCATTTAGAAGCGCGACTAGAAGGTAAAGCGTTCTCGATAGTAGTGGACCTAGAAGATGTAACCGCCGACGAAGCGATCAGAGCCCTAGACCAACGTTTTGGAGACCCCTTCTGAAAAAAGACGGCCTGTAAGCAACTAGACAAGATCAACCAGAACCGGCTAACGTTTAAGGAGTTCTGCAGACTGTTTAGGAAATATGCTATTAGAGCTAAAGTGTCCGAAGATAAGCAGGTACACTTACTAAGACGGAAGCTAAGCCCGGAACTAGCCGGAGCTATAGCTTTGGTAGAAGACAAAGATCTCGAAAGCTTCGTGCACTAGGCGAGAGTCACTGCTAGAAACCTGAGCGTATACGGAAAATCGGCAGCGCGCGAATCGATTCAGAAGTCGTCGGCGGCGTCAACTACGCGCCCCCCTGTTGCGCCTTTTTTGACGAGGCCCCTAGCAGCCGTCTTATTCACCGCGTTCGCCGTTCGTCCCCACTTGCTACGCATACGAAAAGCCTAGCTATATCGCAAGTAGATGCCAAGCAACGAATTAGCAGAAGCAGGAATATCGCGCTATAAAGCCACCGCTACCGAGAAAGACTATCTAAGCTATCGAGCCGGCGCCGAACGATACAGACAGTGTAGACGGTAGGGTGCTATTAAGGATTATCGGAAAAGATTAGCTAGATCGATAGGCCCCCGATCTAGTATAGACAAAAGGGCACCGCTACGAACCGCATCGCTAGAAGAAGGAAGCATTAACAGTTGTAACGACCCACACTCGGTGTCAGTAGAGGTAAATACGGAGACCGCTATTATCCTTCCGATTACTGTCTACCCCCTTAACGGCTCGCACCGCCCCCTTCAGTTAAAAGCTTTTATCAACACGGGAGCACTTATTGGCACAGCGATCCACTATCGATTAGTTTAGAAACTGATAAAAGGATATAGTTATCCGGTAGAGTTAGCGTCGCGGACGCGAATTTCGGCATACAACGGACAAGATACGGAGAGTGTTACGCATTATATGCTATTAAAGACTACCTTAGCTGGTCGCACTACAGAAGCAACGTTCCGAATTATAGATATCGGACGGTTTAACATTATTATAGGGCAGAAATAGATAAAGAACTAGAAAGCCGTTATTAACGTAGGTAAAGGTACACTCGGGTTCAAAACCTAGCAGAACGAAGCCACCGCCGTCGAATCGGTTACCGTCGTTGCTACGAAACCGAGAGCGGTTCCGTCCGACCGATCCAATCCCCTAGACACCATCGGAATAATAAGCTCGGAGGCCTTAACGACCCTTGCGAGGTCGCTAGAGAATAAGATCTACGCTATATTGATAAAAGACATCGAAGATCACTAGAAGATAGTAGCGGAAGAGGAAGTAGACCTGCTAAAGGTACTCAAAGAACTCTATAGCTACACTAATGTGTTCTTAAAAGCTGACTCCAACCTCCTGCTACTCTATCGACCGGAATATAACAACAAGATCCGCCTAAAAGAAGGAGCCGCGTTGCTGAGAACCGAACCCCTAAGACGCTTATCGCCGGCTAAGCTGGACTAAGTAGAAGTGTTTGTTCGAGAAAACCTAGCGAAGAAGTTTATTACGCTAAGCTCTGCCGAGTATGCGTTACCGATTCTGTTCGTACAGAAACCTGGAGGTAGTCTCTAACTGTACGTAGACTACCGAGGCCTCAATAAGGTCACTAAGAGAGATGTATACCTGCTGCCGCTAATCAATAAGGCAAGATAGCAAGACCCCTAAATAAGGCATTAAAGAAGGAGGCCGCTAGCTTATAGAATAAGAAGTGTACAGAGGCGTTTAATTGACTAAAAGAAGCGATGGCCTCGGCGCTAGTGCTAGCGCACTTCCGACTGGAAAAGACGATCTACCTAGAAACGGACGCCTCCGATACTGCAACAGCAGGGGTCCTTTCTTAATATAGCGACGACGAGACCCTCTATCCGGTAGCCTTCTTTAGCAAGTCTATAAATAAGGCTAAGCGGAACTACGCTATCTACGATAAGGAGCTGTTAGCTATTATCCAAGCCTTTAAGGAGTGGAAGACGGAGCTTATAGCTAGAAAGAGTACGGTCTTGGTTCTTACGGACCATTAGTTACTGACCTATTTAATAAAGATGCAGAGGCTCTCGCGCCGCTAGGCCCCGTAGGCCGCCTACTTATCCAGGTTCGACTTTAAGATTACCTATCGACCGGGAGCTCAAAATAGAAAGGCTAACGCGCTAACGAAAAGAGAGGGGAAGACTAGCTGCGCGAAAGAAGATCCGAACATGTTCTAGAAGGTGTTAACCAAGCGGATAGTAGACGCCGAGGTATTGAAAGAAGCAGGGATCTGCGCAGTAGAGCTGCTAACCGAGGAAGAGACGCTTTACGAAAAAGTAGAGCAGCTTAACCAGCAACAGAAGCTTAGCAGAACCGGTTTAGGGAAGTTAATAGTTCCGGAAGAACTAATTACAGAGGTTATCTAGCTAGTCTATAGTTCTAAGGATGTTGGCTACGCCGGCTTCAAAAAGACGATAGAAGCCGTAAGGACGATCTACTAGTTTCCGCGGATCTTCGAGCGGATTTACTGGTTTATCGCCAATTGCTACGTATACAGAGCCGCAAAGCCGCGTTACGGCCTTCCGGCTGGTCTACTAAAGCCACTTCCGGCCCCCGAGAAACCGTAGCAGCATATTACGATAGATTTCGTAACTGGCCTGCCGGAGTCCGATAGATACAATGCCACCCTTAAAGTGATAGATAGGTTAAGCAAAGAACGCTACTTTATCCCCTATTAAGCAAAGGATAGAGGTACGACTGCAGAAGAGACAGCGAGGATGCTAATTTAGCATATATAGAAGTACTATAGTCTGCCGGACACTATCACTACGGACAGAGGTCCTTAATTCACTGCTAATGTATAGAAAGCAATTAACTAAGTCCTCAGAATTCGCGGAAAGCTTAGCACAGCCGCTTACCCTTAGACCGATAGCCAGTCCAAAGTAGCTAACCGTAAGATAGAAAAAAATCTACGAATCTTCTGCGGCTATTACTAGGAAGAGTAGGTTAAGGTGTTGCCGATAGCCGAATTCTGCGCCAATTCGGCACAGTCCGAGGCTACCTTACTAGCACTGTTTGAGATAACTTATAGCTATCTTCCGAGAATAAGCTTTTAACCGCTGAACGAACCCAGCTCTTTAGAATCTTCTACTGCCACTTCGTCGAAGAGAGTCGCCGCCGCTGCGGCAGAAGCGCTCAGATCTTAGATAGAAAAAGCGATCCGGGTAGAGAAAAAAGCGATAGAATCGGCTTAGAAGAAGATAGTAGCTCGAGCTAATAGAAAGCGGTCGCCGATAGAATTCGAAGAAGGCTAAAAAGTATAGCTTAATACGCGGAACCTAAGGCTAAAAGGCAACGCCAAGCTTAACCCCCGCTATATAGGTCCGTTTACAATAGTGGAAAAGAGGTTGCCAGTGACTTATCGGCTCTAGCTACCGAAGTCGTTCCGAATCTACGATGTCTTCCATTCGGATCTGTTAAGCCTAGACCCTAAAGATAGTCTTCCGGATTAGGGGTTCGCCGAACCCCTGCCGATTAAGATAGACGGTAAGGAAGAAGAGTAGGAGGTAGAAGATATAATAGATATAAGAAAGATAAGAGGGTCTATCGAAGCAAGAATCTTATAGAAGGGGTAGCCGGAAGACTATAAATAGTATCCGGTCGAGAATCTCCGAAATTCGGCGGAGCTGTTAAAGGAGTTTTACACTCGGAACCCGAAGAAGCCGAAATCCGAGTAGCTCCGAAGCTAATAGCTCTGGAAGAAGAAGGAGAACCGCGTCCGCTCTATCGGCACGAAAGCCGATAGAAACGATCGCAGCGATGCGCTTAGCTAGAGTCCTCGGCTCTACTACTACTACCGCTAGCCTGGCCGGCCGGATAACAACGGTAAGGCCGAGGACGGCGCTACCGCTTTAGCGCGACGCTCGTCGACACCGCCCTGGACAAGAAAGGCTCCCGGCCGATCGATTTCGTAGACAGCGCCAGCGGCGGCGGCTTTGCGATAGCGCTTAAGGCCTTAGTAAAGAAGAAAGAAAAGAAGAAGATAGCGCGCTGCGGATAGATCTATATAGACCCTCCGTAGCAGCGTACAGACCAGACATGCCGCAGCTTAGATAGCAGTTAGCTCAGATCAGATAGCTCCGATTAGATAGACGCCAAGTAAAGGACTTCGGATAGTAACAATATAAGAAGAAAGAAGACGAGGAAAGAAGGATGTTTTTAAGATAGAAGAAACGAAGAGGTAACGTCGGTTTTAAGAAGGATTTTCTGCAGAAAGAGCTGCGAATTAGATAGACGAAGAAGACAATAGAGCAGAAGAAAAAGAAGACAAAGGCGAATCCAACAAAAAAGAAAAAAAAAGAGGCGCAGAAGGGATGAGTAAGCGGTCGAGGTCGACTGCTAATAAGGGAGGGGAGTGGTGTTACAGTAGCAGAAAGGGGTAGGACTAAGTAATAGGGTAGACCCTTAGAATTTTAGCTCGGCTCTTCCGGACCGAGCCGGGCCTTAGCACACTACCCCTAAAGCCCTTACACACTACTTTATAGATTCCTTTCCCTCCTCAGTTCGAGATATAGTTATCAAAACAGCTGTATTAAATCATATCTGCATGCTCGGATCATTATATCTCGAACTTACTGACTATACTAACCCCGCCCTGCGCGAAAGGGCCCGTTGAACTACATCCGGCTACCCGGATAACGCATGCGCACACTACAACCTAAACCAAACACCAGCACCGCGAGATAGCTATAGAAGGCTTCTCGACGGTAGAGGGCGGCGTTACTGGCCGCAGCGGAAAGAGAAAGACTAACAGAGCGGGTCGGCAGAAGCGGTAAGTAGTCGTACCTATAGGCTATAAAGAAGGGGAACAGACCTATAGCGTTAGCTATACGGCTGTTAATAGCCAGCTCTGCTATAGGAAGGAGGCAGTTCTAATTAGTCTAGTTACAGTTAACGTATGCTCAGAGGTATGCTTCTAGTATTGAATTAACCCTCTCTGTTGCGCCGTCCGTCTCTAGGTGCTATATAGTTAATAGGCGGGGTTCTACGTTTAGCAATTAGCAGATTCTTGCCCAGAGTTAGCTCGTAAACTGTGTACTATAGTTAGATACGATTAGCCTAGGGAATCTGTACTTACTAAACGTCGACTGTACGAATGCCTAAGCAGTGTCCTTAGCTGTAATAGAGCCTTTTCCCTCTAGTTTTACCCCCCTCGTTAGCTTGTCCGTTACTACTATAATGTTCTATCGTCCGTTACTCTTAGAAAGGTCTGTAATAAAGTCTACTGTCAGATCCTGCTATAGCTAGTCTAGTATCGGTAGGGGTTTCAAGAGGCTGTGCTTTAGCTCCTGCTAGGACTTCGTCCGTCTACAGACATTGCAGTTCTGTATAAACCTACGGATGTCCTTCGCTATTGCTAGCTAGTAGTAGTCCCTAGCAAAAATACTGTAGGTCTCCTTGCAGCCTAGGTGTCCAGTTACTACTAAGTCGTATACCTGTTGTATTAAGCTCGTATAGAGCTTCTCGTCTATAGGGACCTAAGTCTAGTTCCTAAACCTTAGGTTGTTCTCCTCGTCTACTATACACTCTACTGCTAAGACCTTAAGGTTAAGCTCTAAGGGAAGCTTCCGCTGTCCTTCCTAGATCGCTGTATAGGCCCTTAAGTAGACGTCGTCCTTTTCTACTACCTCTTCCTAAGCTTGCTAGTAGGGTTCCAATATATATATCGCTGCTAGGCGGACAGTGTCTTCCCCTAGGTTCTCTTTGAACATCTAGAATGTCTGTAATTTTAGTCGCTTGTCGTCGTACGTCGCTAGTATGTCTTAGTCTCGTCTAGATAGTGCGTCGGCCCTACTATTATCCTTTCCTTTGCAGTACTAGAGTCTTATATCAAAGCAGCTAAGATACATCGCCTATTGTATGTGTCTCTTAGAGAGTTTTCGGGGTTGTGTAAAATACTCGAGATTCTTGTAGTCCGTTAGGGCGAGGAATTTCGGAACTAAGCGGAGTTTACCGTCCTACGCCTCGTAGTACTGTACGACCGCTAACAATTCCTTGTCGTAGATAGGGTAGTTGCACTCGGCTAGGGAGTTCTTCTTAGAGAAGTACGCGTATAGGTATAGAAGTCTGTCCGGGCCTACCTGTAAGAGGATACCTCCTATGCAATAACCTAAGGAGTCAGTTTACAATATCGTCGTATAATTCCGGATTAAAGGCGGCTAGTGTTGGACCTATAGTAAAGAGTTCCTCTAGCTTGTTAAAGCTTCTATCGTATTCCTCTGTCTATACGAACTGCCTGTCCCTGTAGGTTAGCTTAACTAGGGGGCGGAGAGTCTCTAAGTAGTTCTGTATAAATTAGTAGTAGAAGTTAGCAAACTTAAGGAATTCTCGTATGCTCTCAACACTTGTAGGAGGCTTCTATTGCTAGATAGCGTCAATTTTCTTCCTGTCTATACTAATGCACTTCCCTGCCTTAATAATAAATCCTAGGTATTTTGTACATTGTACGCTAAATTCGCATTTGTCGATATCGAGGTATAGCCTAGCCTGTTACAGACAGTCTAGCACCTTCTTAACGTCTCGTATATAGTCTTCGCAGGTACTGTCTGTAAATACTAGGGTGTCGTCGAGGTATATAGAGCAGATGTCGTCTAGAAGACCCTATAGGGATCTGTTAATGTACCTCTAAAAGGTTGCTGGCGCGTTCGCAAGGCTAAAGGAGGTAACAAGCTACTTGAAAAGGCTGTACCTCGTACAGAAAGCAGTTATCTATTTACATCCTTCCTTAATCCTTATCTTGTAGAAGGCTGAAACAACGTTAAGCTTAGTAAACTACTTTGCCTTGCGAATCTGTCTAAGGGTCTCCTTAATAAGGAGTAGAGGGTACTAGTCATTCTTAGTAATTGTATTAATGCCTCTGTAGTCTATACAGAACTGTAACCCGGCCGGCCCTTCCTTCTAGACAAATAGTACTAGGACTCTAGCTAAGGACGTACTTGCGCGAATAAAACCCTTAGAAAGTAGGTTGTCTAGTGTCTTGCGCAGTACTAGAAGTTCTCTAGAGGACATACTGTACAACAGGCTATATAGTACTTTAGGCAGGCTTCTGTCTAGGCGTAGCTCGAGCTTAATCTTGTAGTCGATACCTTCTCCCTAGAGTAGGGGGAGTTTTAAAGCTGATTTTGGCTCGAAGAGGTCGAGGTATCCTAAGTATTTGGATAGGAGCTTCGTACAGGGGTCCGTAACCTTCTTAGGTACTAGAGCCTTCTCGATGTCCGTAGTTACAGCGTTGACCTCGGCGTTGCCGTTAGCCTTAACGTTAACCTCGGCATTGGCATTGCCGCCTAGTGAAACCCGCCCTTAGTCTCGGACTCTCTGCTTTGTAGCCGTTGGGGGTTCAAGAATCTTGGTTTAGAAACTTGAAGCCGGGTATCTATATAAAGGAACTAATAGGCAGTTCCTTCGTCGTCTGCTGCTGCATAATTTGTACCTACAAAGCTAAGCTAGCAATTTCCCCCTATATAGGGGTGCAGAGTTTTCCTTCTATATAGAGGGCAAGAGTTCTCTGCTATATAGGAGTGCAGGATTTTCCCTCTGTATAGGGTTACAGGATTTTCCTCTATATAGAGGATAAGGTCGTGCTAGCGCTACTAAGTCGCAATCCTTAGAACGACGGCCAGTTTAGGTCCAGGACCTAGCGGGGCGGCGTCCCCTAACTATACCCTCCTCCCTCCTTTTAGTATTGCCTTTTTACGCCGCCGCGCTGTACGCCCTAAGCTCCTAGCGTTCCCTTTGCAACTAGTGCTTCCCTGTACTCGTTCGGTCGTCTATAGAGTTGCCGGTCGTCCGGGCACTTGCTATCTAATAGCGCCTATTACGTGCTCCTGCCCGATAGGCAACTAAGGCCCGTAGTAGCAGTTGCCTTATTTGCTATTAACTTATATAGCAGGCAGTCGCCCTATATATTAGGTCCCCCTTCCTATCTTTCTCTTTCTTATCCTTCTACCTACCTTCCGTCTACTACTACAACTACTATTACTACCCCTACTATGCCTCGCAGTCCGGCCGTCCGGTCCCAGCGCAGTTCTGTCGTAGCTGCTAGTCCTTCTGCTTCTCCCTGTCCGGCCAGCCTCCTATAACGCTTCTATCTCTAGGAATAGAACGCTTAGTACGACTAACAGCTCCGGTTCTGGTTCGCACGGATCCCCCCTTTCTGTACGATCCTAACTAAAGACCTTGGGTGCTTTACTAATAAGCAGTAGGACGATGCCGAGCTTCTATTCTATTCGTTTTAGTGCGACCCTGCCTGTATTGTGCCCTAACGGATCGCTACAGCGCGCCCGTCGTACATTAACGCTGTTCTAATCGCTACCTGTAGCCAATCCTACGCTGTCTGCACTAACTCCCCCTAGGGCTTATTTGCCCTGTACCGCCTGCCCGGATTTTGGGCCGGCGTATGTGCGTCTTGTAAGTAGAAGGATAGCTCTTAAAACTGCTCCCTACGCCGTCTAGGGGAGGCCTATAGGGACGCGTCCCTACTTATTAGTAATAAGCCGGACGGCGGCTGGGGGGACTGGGAGATTATTAAGATATCGGATAGTAAGCCGCCGGCCCTATCGTCGACCGCTCTCGTTAAGTAGCGTAGCGGCTAGTAAGCCGTTCTTACTATAGGTTCGGGTAGTGTAGTAGGTAAGAAATCTCGTACGGTCCTACTCCTATTTCTATCTATTTCTAGTCTTATTCCTACCTGTCTCCTAGGTGTTCTCTCTACTGCCCTATTCCGTATAGTGCAGTACTGGTAGGATCCTGTACGGTCCTACGCCCCGATTCTCGTTACCTTCAGCAACTTAATGTTGCTAGTAGCTGTCCTATGCCTAGGGCAGGCTGCTGCCTGTCTACGCTGTACAGCATAGTGTTACTGTAACTAGCTAGGGGGATGTCTCTCCTCCTATCTATCTAGCGCTAATATGTCCTAAAGAGCTTCGTACAGTTCCTATATAGGCTCTGCCTACCCTGTCTACTTAACTAGGTATTATATCCTCTTCTGCTTCTTCTAGCTTTTAAGGATTTCTTCTACCTCGTACTCCTCCTAGTCCTTAGTAACGATCGCTAGGGGGCATACGTCTTCTGTCGTCTAGTGTAGAAGGGGGTCTGTATACGCTAGCTGTACGATGTCTATATAAAAAACTAGATAGATCCCTAGGGGAGTGTTAAGTCGTATAGCATATGTCCCTACCGGCCGGACTACTGTAAACTTCCAGTTCTTCTAGTCTAGTTTCTTGCTTGGCCGGTCTGTACGAATGTTGCACTAGTTTAGCTATACCTTATCCCCTGCCTCGTACCTTAGTGCAGCCTGCCGTCCCTTGTTAGCCTGCTCTTCCGCATTCTGTTAGGCTATAGCAAGGCTCGCTTTTGCCTATTAGTAGGCGTTCGTAATCGTCTGTACGATAGCTTCCCCTGGCTAAATTAGGGAACGTACAGGGCGTAGAGTAGTGCCGCTTAGGGTCGACAGGAGCGGGGAGTTGTCGTACCTATAGGTTATAAAGAAGGGGGATAGGCCTGGAGCGTTAGCTGTACAGCTGTTAATAGCTAGTTCTGCTATAGGGAGGAGGCGGTTCTAATTGGTCTGGTCGTAGTTAACGTACGCCTAGAGGTACGCTTCCAGCGTTGAATTAGCCCTCTCCGTCGCGCTGTCTGTCTATAGGTACTATACAGTCAATAGGCGACGTTCCATATTTAACAATTAGCAGATCCTTGCCTAGAGCTAGCTCGTGAACTGTGTACCCAGATTAGATACAATTAACCTAGGGAAACTTTACTTGCTAAACGTTATCTATATAAATACCTAAGCGGTGTCTTCGGCAATAATAGAGCTTATTCCCTCTGGTATTACCGTCTTCTTTAGCTTGTCCGTTACTACTATAATGTTTCGTCGTCTATCGCTCTTAGGGAGGTCCGTAATAAAATCCACTGTTAGGTCCTACTACAGCTAGTCCGGTATTGGTAGGGGTTTTAATAGGCTGTGCTTTAGTTCTCGCTAGGACTTTGTTCGTCTACAAACATCGCAATTCTGTACGAACCTATAGATGTCTTTCGCTATCGCTAGCTAGTAGTAGTCCCTAGCGATAATGCTGTACGTCTCCTTACGTCCTAGGTGTCCGGTTGCTATTAAGTCGTGCGCCTGTTGTATTAAGCTTATATAGAGCTTCTCGTCTATAGGGACCTAGATCCGGTTCCTAAACCTTAGGTTGTTCCCTTTATCTACTGCGCACTCTGCTGCTAAGACCTTAAGGTTAAGCTCTGTAGGAAGCTTCCGCTGCCCTTCCAAGATCGCTGTACAGGCTTTTTAGTAGATGTCGTCCCTTTCTACTGCCTTCTCCTAAGCCTATAGCTAGGGTTCCTATATGTGTGTCGCCGCTAGGCGGATAGTGTCTTTGCCTAGGTCCTCCTTAAACATCTGGAATGTTTGTAATTTCAGTCGGTCGTCATCGTACGTCGTTAGCATGTCCTAGCCTCGCCTAGATAGCGCGTCGGCCCTGGTATTGTCCTTGCCCTTGCAGTATTAGAGTCTTATATTATAATAACTTAGGTACATCGCCTATCGTACGTGTCTCTTAGAGAGTTTTCGGGGTTGCGTAAAGTACTCGCGATTCTTATAGTCTGTTAGGGGGAAGAATTGGGGACCGAGCGGAGTTTGCTGTCCTACGTCTCGTAGCAGCGTACGACTGCCAACAATTCCTTGTCGTAGATAGGATAGTTGCACTTAGCCAGGGAGTTGTTCTTAGAGAAGTACGCGTATAGGTGTAGAAGACTGTCCGGGCCTACCTATAAGAGGATACCTCCTACGCAGTAACCTAAGGAGTCGGTTTCTTATATCGTTATACGTTTCAGATCGAAGGCGGCAAGCGTTAGACCTATAGTAAAGAGTTCCTTTAGCTTGTTGAAACTTCTATCGCATTCCTCTGTTTGCGCGAACTGTCTGTCCTTGTATGTTAGCTTAACTAGGGGGTATACAATCTCCGAGTAGTTCCTTATAAACTAGCAGTAGAAGTTAGCAAACCTCAGGGATTCTCGTACGCCCTTAACACTTATAGGGAGCTTCTATTGCTTAATAGTATCAATCTTCCTCCTGTCTATACTAATGCCCTTGCCTGCCTTAATAATAAATCCTATATATTTCGTATATTATACGCCGAATTCGCATTTGGCGATATTGAGGTATAACCCTGCCTATTGCAAACGGTCTAACACCTTCTTAACGTCTTGTATATAGTCCTCGTAGGTGCTGTCTGTAAATACTAGGATGTCGTCGAAGTATACAGAGCAGATGTCGTCTAGAAGTCCTTATAGAGACCTGTTAATGTACCTCTAGAAGGTTGTAGGTACGTTCGCGAGTCCTAAGGGGGTAATAAGCTACTTAAAAAGGCCGTACCTCGTACAGAAAGCGGTTATCTATCTATATCCTTCCTTAATCCGTATCTTATAGAAGGCCAAGACAACGTCGAGCTTCGTAAACTACTTTGCCTGATCCGTCCGAGGGTTTCCTTAATAAGGGGTAGGGGGTACCTGTCCTTTTTAGTAATAGCATTAATGCCTCTATAATCTACGCAGAAACGCAAACCGGCTAAGCCTTCCTTATAGACAAACGGTACTAGGGCTCTAGCCGAGGACGTACTTACGCAGATAAAACCTTTGGCAAGTAGGTTGTCTAGTGTCTTGCGTAGTACTAGGAGTTCTCTAGAGGACATGCTATACGGTAGGCTATACGATACTTCTGGCAGGCTTCTGTCTAGGCAGGGCTCGAGCTTAATCTCGTAGTCGATTCCTTCTCTCTAGAATAGGGGTAGTTTTAATGCCGATTTAGGCTCGAAGAGGTCGAGGTATTCCGCGTATTCTAATAGGAGCTTCGTACAGCGGTCCGTAACTTTCTTAGGTATTAGGGCCTTCTTTATATCTATAGTTGCGGCGTTGACCTCGGCGTTTAAGCCGGCCTTGCTCTCGGCGTTGGCGTTAACCTTAGCATTAGCATTGCCGCCTAGTAGAACTCGCCCTTAGTCTCGGAGTCTCTGCTTCGTAGCTGTTAGGTATAGGCGTCCTCGTCCAACGTTAAGCTTGCCCTGCCAGCGCTCTATCTATAGTTTTCCTAATATTAGGTTATACCCCAACTTGTCTCGTACGACGTAGAGGTATAAGTCCTGCTCGTAATGTCCTTGCAGCTCTATTGTTACTTTTACTATATAGGTAATGTCCAGCCCTTGTCTAATAATGCCTAGTATATATACAGGTACAGTAGGGGTAGTCTCGATATAGTGTTTCTGTACGAAGATTTCGCTAATAACTCCGTACACTAAATACCCTGTATTAATTAGAGTTCGTGCAGTAGCGGTCCCGTTCAGCTTAGGTCGTACGATAAACGGTGTAGTCGTTATGTAGTTGCTCTTAAAAGATAGCTAAGTAGTGCTTTGATTTAGCAATCTATCTCGTATATACCTCCGGCCCAGTCTTTACTTAGAGGCTACTCTTTTCCTGACTTGTTGTCGTCTAAGGGGAACTCTTAGGTCTTAGGTTAGGGTGCCGCATTGCTACCCTTGCAGTAGCCGGCCGTCCCCTAGGTCTCTCTGCTAGTAGAAGCCCGCAATTCCGTATAGTGTACCCCGTCTAGCTACACTGGTAGCAGCTCCCTTCTGCTCTCCCTTTGTTAAGGGTAGCTGCGTCTACCTACTGCGCCCTCTTAGCGTTAGCCCTTAGCTGTACGGTAACGGCCGCCGCTACTCTCGTCGTCGTTGTTAATTCCTAGTCTATAGCATCCTGCTACTAATAGAGGAGTTAGCGTATTTTGTAGGCGCAGCTTATCCGTCCGAGCCTACGCGGTTAGTCGTCGATTATCCTAAGGAGGTTACAGAATGCCTCGTACAAGGCCGGCCGTATCACGCCTACTAGGCCCGTTATAATCTCCTTAGAGAGGCCGACTTCTAAGGTAGTAAACTTTACCCTGTCCTCCTGGAGGAGGCCTCCTGCTTTAGCTAGGGTTTGGTCGTATTCTGCAAGGAACTCTCGTACAGACTTGTGTTCTCACTTTATAGTATTAAGCTGTACAAGGGCGCGGCTCTCGCGGTCTAGGTACTTATAGCTCCTATTAAGAGCTGCCTAGAGGATCGTCGTAGTTGCCTCTGCCGGACTGGCAATAGCAGTTTCGTAGTACAGCAGAATTCGTGCTACCGCCTTGCCCTTTAGCCTCCTAAAGAGGTACACAACCTTATTAAGCTTAGACGGGTATACTGCTAAGTCGACCAAAAGCTTAGACCGTATCTAGGCAGCCTAGGAGGGGTACTTAGCTAGTGTCTTACTATCGTAGGTAGTAACGTTAGGGAGTTTGCTCTTTGGGACTATAGTGTCAGCTATTATGTTTATCGTCGTCGTCGTCGTAGGGGTCGGATCGCGATCAGACGCCCTAAGCTGTCGGAGCTTATGTTCCTGTTAGGAAATCGTTGAGGCCTAGTAGCCTACTTGTTGTTCGAGCTAGTTCTTACAAGCTATTAGCTTCTTATATATGCGGCGTATATAATCCTGTATGTCTGTAGTATCTATAGGGATAGCGTTGTCTATCTTCGTCGTATTACTGCGGTTACCGACAGTAAGATCAGTTCCTAATGTTAGGGGTTTAAGAATCTTAGTTTAGAAACTTATAGCCGGGTATCTATATAAAGGAACTAATAGGCAGTTCCTTCGTCGTCTGCTGCTGCATAATTTGTACCTACGAAGCTAAGCCAGCGATTTCCCTCCTATACAGGGGTGCAGAGTTTTCCTTCCGTACGGTGGGCAACAGTTCTCTGCTGTATAGGGGTACAGGATTCTCCCTCTATATAGGGTTGCGGGATTTTCCTCCATATAGAGGATAGGGTCGTGCTAGTGCCGCTAAGTCGCAATCCTTAGGATGACGGCCAGTTTGGGTCTAGGACCTAGCGGGGCAGCGTCCCCTAACAGTAGCTGCTAGGTACAGGCATCCTCGTCCGACGTTAAGCTTGCCCTGCTAGCGCTCTATCTATAGTTTCCCTAGTATTAGGTCGTACCCCAACTTGTCTTATACGACATAGAGGTATAAGTCTTGCTCGTAGTGTCCTTACAGCTCAATTGTTACTTTTACTATATAGGTAATGTCCAGTCCTTGTCTGGTAATGCCTAGTATACGTACAGGTACAGTAGGGGTAGTCTCGATATAGTGTTTCTATACAAAGTTTTCGCTAATAACTCTATACACTAAATAACCTGTATGAATTAGGGTTCGTGTAGGGGCGGTCCCGTTTAGCGTTGGTCGTACGATAAACGGTGTCGTCGTTATGTAGGTGCTCTTAAAAGATAGCTAAGTAGTGCTTTAATTTAGCAATCTATCTTATATATGTCTCTGGCCGAGCCTTCGCTTAGAGGCTACTCTTTTCCTAACTCTTTATCGTCTAAGGGGAACTCTTAGGTCTTAGGTTAGCCTGTTGCAGTCGCTACCATCGCAGTAGTAGGCCGTCCCCTAGGTCTCTCTGCTAGTAGTAGCCTGCAATTCCGTACAGTATGCCCTGTCTAGCTATACTAGTAGCAGCTCCTTTCTGCCCTTCTTTTGTTAAGGATAGCTGCATCTACCTACTGCGCTCTCTTAGCGTTAGCCTTTAGCCGTATAGTAACAGCTGCCGCTACTCTCGTCGTCGTTGGTTCCTAGTCTATAGCGTCTTGCTGCCGGTAGCTAGGTTAGTATATTTCGTATGCACAGCTTATCCGTCCGAGCCTATGCTACTAATTGTTGATTATCCTAAGGAGATTACAGAATGCCTCGTACGAGGCCAGCTAGATAACGCCTACTAGGCCTGTTATAATCTCCTTAGAGAAGCTAACCTCCAAGGTAGTAATCTTTACCCTGTCCTCCTAGAGGAGGCCTCCTACTTTAGCTAGGGTTTGGCTGTATTCTGCGAGGAACTCTTATACAGACTTGCGTCCTTGCTTTATAATATTAAGCTATATAAGGGCTCGGCTCTTGCAGTCTAGGTCCTTGTAGCTCCTGTCAAGAGCTACCTAGAGGATCGTCGTAGTTGCCTCTATCGGACTAGCAATAGCAGTTTCGTAGTACCGCAGAATTCGTGCTGCCGCCTTGCCCTTTAGACTGCTAAAAAGGTACACTACCTTGTCGAGCTCAGACGGGTACGCTGCTAAGTTGACCAGAAGCTTAGAGCATATCTAGGCCGACTAGGAGGGGTACTCGGACAATGTCTCGCCGTTGTAGGTAGTAACATTAGGGAGTTTGTTCTTTTGGGCTGTAGTGTCTGCCGTCGTGTTCCTCGTTGTCGTCGTAGGGGTCGGATCGCGATCGGACACCCTAAGCTGTCGGAGCTCCTATTCCTGTTAGGAAATCGTCGAGGCCTAGTAGCCTAATTGTTGTTCGAGCTAGTTTATACGAGCTATTGGCTCCTTATACATATGTCGCATCTGGTCTTGCATGTCCGTAGTATCTATAGGGGTAGCGTTGTCTATCTTCGTCGTATTACTGCGGTTACCGATAGTAAGATTAGTTCCTAATATTAGGGGTTTGAGAATCTTAGTTTAGAAACTTAAAGCCGGGTATTTCTATAAAGGAACTAATAGGCAGTTCCTTCGTCGTTTGCTACTGTACAATTTGTACCTATGAAGCAAGCTAGCAATCTCCTTCTGTCAGGGGTGCAGGAATTTCCCCCCCTATACAGAGATGCAGAAATTTCCCTCTGTACAGAGGTGCCCTGTACAGAGGTGCAGAAATTTCCCTCTATATAGGGGTGTAGGGGGAAAGGGGCGTCGACTCGGCCGGGCCGAGTTATGCTGGCGCTACTAAGTCGCACTCCTTAGGGCGACGGCCGGCTTAGGTCCAGGACTTGGCAGGACGGCGTCCCCTAACAGACGTCTACCACGACCTAGACAGTAGGAGGTCTGTAATAAAGTCTATTGTTAACTCCTACTACAGCCTAGACAGCATTAGGAGTGCACTTAGCTCCCTATATAGGGCGTAGCAGTATGCCTTAGTCTGCTAGCAGACGCTGTAAGTACTAATATACTTTCTAAGGTCTGTAGCTATCCCGCCCTAGTAGTACTTACACTAGATTAGCTTTAAGGGTTTGTTAACTCTAAAGTATCCTGCTCGCAGGTTGTTATAGTGCATTTGTATAATCTCTACTTAGAGGGCCCTACTAGCCGGTAATACGATCGTACAGTCCCCTAACTGTAATTAGTGTACTAACACTCTCTTGTAGAGTTCGTAGGGGCCCCGCTTGTCGGGCTTAACCTGTGCTCTCTCGACTAATTCCCTTGTAAATAGCTCGAGCTTCTCTATTGTCTTAATTAGGGACAGTAAGAGGGCCGGCGTGTTAACGTATAGGCTATCGTTCGCAGTCTATATAGTAGCTATATAAACTAGGCAGGACATATATTAGTCTGCTACCCCTATACGTTTCGTATCTTCTGTGCTATAGCAGGCTGGAGGTACAGCGTCCTGTAAGGCTCTAAAAACAGTGCTAGCTCTGCGCTTAAGGAGGCCAAGATACTTAGCACTAGGCGTACTAGTCTCTCCTAGGCCCCTTCTGTACCCTATAGAAGGCGAGCGCTCTGTAGCTGCTTTGCCCTTCCGGACTGCAGCATCTCGCCAATCGCGAACATATTATACAGTTGTAGCTTTTAGCCAATTACTAACATATCGAACACAGGCAGCTTAAACTTCTCTCCTGTCTACACTTAGTAGGACCTCTGCCTATAGTAATAATTTCGCCTAGAGAGTAGGGAGTAAGTTTGTTACCTGTTCCGTAACCTCTGTATAGTTACTACACCTCGAAAGGGCGTCTATAAGGTTCTTCTTCCCTACCTAATGCTTAATCTTACAATTAAACTGCTAAAAAAAGACAGTCTAGCAGGCCTGCTAGCTATTTAACTACTTTACCTCTATAAACCCCTTTAGGTTATAGTAGTTAATAAGTACCTCTATTATATAGGCTGCACGGTCGAAGTAGGCGCACTAGTGCTTGAACGCCCCTACGACTGCTAATAACTCCTAGTTATGCACCTTATAGTTGCACTCTGCAGGCAGTATCTTCTATAACTAGAAGGCAGTCGGCTGCTAGTTGCTGTTGCTGTGCAGCTGCAACAGAATTCTAGCTACTGCGAACTGGGACGTATTAGTCTCGAGCTCTATATAGAGCTCTAGCTCCAAGTACTGCAGTATCTTCGCTAAGCTAAAGGTATCCTTTAGCTAGCAGAACGCCTATGCTTCGTCTACGCCCTACTAGATAGGGCCTAGTTTCTGGCTGTTCTTTGCTCCTTTTAAGAGGGCGGTTAGCAGCTGTACGATAAAGGAGTACTTAGGGATAAACTGCTAGTAAAGATTGCAGAATCCTAAAAACGACTGCACCTCTGTTAGCGTCTTTACTATAGGCTAGTCTTCGACTGTAGCTACCCTGCTCCTATCTATCGCTACACTAGTAGTAGATACGACAAATCCTAGGAACTCTACTTCCTTGCGCTAGAACTTGCACGTCTTTAGGTTTGTATATAGGGCGAACTGCCGAAGCCTCTCTAGGACTGCGCTTACGTCCTATACGTAGTCCTTCTTAGTCCTACTATAGACTAGGATGCTATCTAGGTATACTATATAGCAGATATCTATAAGCCCTACTAGGGTCTAGTTAATGTATGCCTAGAACGTCGCTAGAGCGTTTGTTAGACTAAACGGCATTACATTATACTCGAAATAGCTGTAGAAAGTAGTCTTCTACTTATTACCTCGCTTAATACAGATCCAGTACTAGGCGTCCTTTAGGTTTAAGGAAGTAGACTATCTGTTGCCCCTAAGGCAATCTAGCGTCTTGCTAATAAGCAGCAGGGGGTGTGGGTTCTTAACTGTTACTTTATTTAGGTCCTAGTAGTCTACGTAGAGGCGCAGTGTACTGTTCTTCTTTAGGACGAAAAGGATAGGCACCCTAGCCTTACCTATCCTAGGCTAGAACTAGTTGTTCTCTAGCGCCTTCGCTAGGTAGTCCTAGAGTTCTCTAAGCTCCTACCCTAATTAGTAGTAAAGGGGGCAGAATAGAGGCTTTTTTCCGAGGACTAGGTCGATCGCGTACTCTGCGTCTGTAGGCAGCTTTAGCTCCAGTTCTTTACCTAACGTAAAAACATCGCTAAAGCTATTAAACTTGGTAGGAAGGGCCTCCTATTCCGACAAGCCTCTTGCCTCCTTAGAAGGGAGGTCCTAAGCTTCTAACGAGCCTCTTGCCTCTAATAGGGGGAGGTCCTAAGCTTCCACTAAGCTTCTTGCCTCTATATTAGAGGGAAGGTAAACTATCCTCTCTTCTAGAGTCTACAAGCGAACAAGTAAGGGCCCCTTTAGGTCCTCGGCAAACTCTCCTACAGTCTGTAAGCTTACTGCTAGGCACTCGCTGCTGTCGCTATAGGCCTAGCAGTTACTAGCACTCTCTACGATAATTCTCTAGTCCCTCCTCTAAGGCCTGCCTAGGATAAGATCTAGGGACAGTTTGTTAAAAGAGTAGAAGGCACCCTTCGTTAAGCGTACTATACTAGCTATATCTGCAATATGCAGTAGCACTATATATATACTAAAACAGTACCTCTGCTTCCCTAAAAACCTATCGGCCCTTAGAAGGGCTGCCCTAAATATCTTTCGTAGGTCGTAGCAGAGTACTAGCTTATAGAAGACTACGTTAATATCTGCCCTATCGTCTAGTATACACTCTACCTTACCTACGTCTAAGGCTCCCTTAAGCAGCGTAGCTTAGATATATTTAGTAGGGACGACTATAGGGCAGATAATCGGGTCTTGCTCGTTACCTACAGCGCCTACCTCTAACCCTAAGGCAGCGCTAGATCTTTCCCCAACCTCTGTTTACCTATACCTAACCTTTCTCTACTCGCTCTAGCTATGTAGACCCTTTTGGCCGCCCTGTAGGGGCGCCTATAGCCGTTGTTACTAGGGCTGTAGTAGCTGGGCCTATTAGAATTGCTAGCGCTAAGTTGGGGTCCGAGGCTGTAAAGGCTATAGACAGTGCTGCTGCCACTGCCAGCGCCTGTAGGTATCGCAGTTCTAGCTAAGGTAGCTAGGCTAGTAGCAGGTGTAGCATTTTTTAGGCTAGTCTAGGGGCGTGCGCTTCTGGAATCCTCCTAGTAGCTCGCTGGAGGCCCGTCTACGGCCGGACATTTTAACGTAGCCGCCTCTGTAACAGCCTCTATAGGTACCTTAAGCCTTAACTTTAGTTTGTCTAGGGAGACCTATGCCTAACTACCTATAGTAGCCTAGTGTCCCTAACAGGCTGCCTCTTAAGAGGCACCTCGCGCAGGCCTCGCTAGCGAGGTCGGGGCACTCGATGCGAGTTGCTAGGGCGATATAGTCGTCCCTAGTAGCTAGAAACATATTTTTTGATAGTAGTCTCTACACTTAGCTTTAGCTTCTATAGTAGGGCTTGTAGGCGCTACTCTTTAGGCAGCTCTGCTAGTTAATCTTCTAGGGAGTCTGGGTAATTAACGAAGTCCTATACCGACTAGTAGTCTCTTTGCTTCGCCTCTATCTAGGCCCCAACGAGGTCTGTCTAGTCCTAGTTGTAGTCTTTATAGAAGTCGAGTAGGAAGTCCTTAAATTGCCTCTATGCTATTATAACAGGTGCATCGTATCCCTTATGTTTGTACTAGTAGTCCTTTAAGGCCCTGCCTAGACAGCCTAGCGCAAAGGTAATCTATCGTTTGTTAGTATCTTATAAGGACTTGCTACTCTTAAAGAAGGACTATATATCGAGTAGCTAGCGCTTTGTCTACTACCAGTTTCCCTTTTTGAAGATAGGGTGTTTAGAAACAAGGTAGCTTAGGAGTCTCTATTTATCCCTATCGTCTCTTGCAAGGTCCCTGTACCTCTATAGAGGGGTAAATGTCTATTAAGTTTAACTCCTACGCGCTCCTTACAGTGTTCTTGCTCTCCTCTAGGGTTTCTATTAGTGCCTATAGGCCGCTACCCTTAGGTGGACTTAAATCGGTCTGTGCGTCCTGTCCTTCTATAGCCTCTAAGCCCCTATTGATGCCCCCTTAGGGCCTGTAGGAACTGTGTCCCTTCTACGCTTTCGCGTCGTTTCTATAGTCGACAGTAATGCCGTAGTTGCTAGGCGGCCGGCTGTTTGTTGTAGACCCTATGGCTGCGTTGTTATAGCTTGCTAAACGCGTTATATCTAGAACTGGTACGCTGCTTGCACTTTGTTTTATTTTTTCTTTACGCCCCTTATGTTTACTACTACTAATACTGCTACCTCTGCCCCTTAACAGCACTACTGCTACTACTATACTACTAGCACTACTAGCACTACTGCTAGTATACTGGCTACGCCGCTCCCTACTAGCACTAATACCTATAAGACTACTACCCCTATTAACGACTACGCTGTCGCTGCTGCTATTACGCATTCGGTTAGCAATACTGTCTGCTGTACGACTACTCCTGCTAGTACTCTCTTGTCTATAGCTAAGCTGTAATCTTAGTCTGTACTGCTTAATAAGCAACTCGCTGCGCGTTCGTATATATACGAGCACTCTGCTAGCCCCTGTCGCGACTAGGGTACCTATACGGACTAGCTACGCGAGCGGGATTGTATTGTAGGCGCTCTATATACCTATAGTGCGTACACTGCTGCTGTAGGCTGTCTTGCCCTAAGCTGTCTTGCCGCTGCCGCCGCTGCTGCTGCTAGGGGGTCCCCTAGCGCGCCCTAAGAGCCCTGTAGGCGTAGCTGCGCCCTAGCTCTACGTATAGGCCCCCCCGACTGTAAGCTTCTAGTCTCGCCTATAGAGTCTAGGGACTCTAACGCTATAGACATCGACAACGCCTTGCCTATACGCTCGCATCGCGCCTGTCTTGTCCTTGCTCTGCCTGCCCTGCTCTAAGTTAACGCGCCCCTACGCCGGCTATCGCTAGCATCGTTCTATACAGCCCTTATAGGGGCTGCTGCTGCTAATGCTGATATACTACTGCTAGCGCTCGTGCTATAGGCCTACCTGCTTCCCCTAGGGTATATACAGTGCCTCTAGCAGGTCTTAGAAGACAGTAAATTCGTGCTATACCTCGATAGCAGTACCTTTGCTAATCCCTTAATGGACAGCCTATAGGAGCTGTATATAGGAGAGTTATGTAACCCCTATACACTACGCGCCTACGTCTACTGTACCTCTAGGTATTACAGTTGTTAACCCGTTATTGCTCCGCCCCTCTAGGAATTCCTAGAGGAGGACGAGCTTTTAAAGGGGGCTAAGGGCTGTAAGGACAAGTTCCTCGAGCACCTTGCTAGGCTTATAGAGCTCGTTTAGCGCGTCTATATACGCACTAGCTGCGCCGGTAGGGCGGCCGCTAGCCGCTAGGCTGCTAGCTACGCGTTGGCGACTAAGTAAGAGCAGCTAGTAGTGCGCTGCTAGACTATAAGCTACCTTACTGTAATTAGCGAGGAGGTACATTAGGTACGTTCTTTGTGTTACCTTTCCTATATAGGGCATTTGCTAATCGCTTGCAGTTCGTTAGCTAGCTTCTAGGCCTGCTGGCTGTAGAGGCTATAGATCGCGTCGCCTGTAACGCAGGTATAGATTTGGATTAAGGCAGGTATACAGTCTGTACGCATAGTCGGGGTCTAGTTGTTTGTTGTATTGTTTCCGCTTTAGGCCGGTACGCCTGGACTAGGCTTATATAGTGTATTAGTACTACTCTAATACTAATTATTCGTTACGAAGACCCTTTCCTCTCCTTATATAGTCCTTTTGCGTCCTGCTTGTACCTGTCTATAGGAATTCTATATATAAGACTGCTCGACGCAGCCTCTACGTTAGGCCAGCGGCTGCTCTACGACGCTTAAGTTACCTTGTAACACTCGGGTCTCTAGTGCAGCTCCTACGTTAGGCTAGTACCTCTTTAGCAGTATATTGCTCGCCTTAAAACAGTCTAGGGCCGCTGTATCTTCTACGGCATCGGCCTTCTCCTATATATTGTAGTCTAGTAGCTATCTACGCTAGCGTACGAGATACTTAAGCTGCCTGCACTGCTTCTAGCTAGCTTTAATTTCCTCTACCGTGTACTTACCTGCCTTATCTACGATAGCTATACTAACCTTTAGCAATTCCCCTATACGTCCCTTCTATTGTTGTAATAGCAAGATATAGAATATATTATAGACTTTATGCCCAGTAGGGAGTGCTAGGCAGTACGCCTAAGTTCTAACTATGTCGAGTACTCTAAACAGCCTAATACGTTTAGGGCTAAGCTTCTTGTTTAATAAGGCGAGCCTAAGGTCCTTTATTAAGAGCATTACTATATGCTCTGTATTGTACAATTAGGCCTTGTAGTAAGCGTTGTATTACTTAGCCTAGTACTCCTAGCTAGCCTTCTATTATTGCTCAAGGACCTCGCTTTAGATCCATAGGCGTCTCGCAACGTTAGTTGCTGCTAGTGCCTTTCTCCTAGCTAGCTCGTCCTAAGCTAGGCCTAGACTTAGTACGATTTCTAGATAGAAGCTATATAACATTATAAACGGGCTTATTCTAAGTCCTGTATACACTGCGTTGTTGTATGCAAACTCCGCTAAAGAGAGCTACTTCGCCTATTCGTCCTGCTAGTAGCTATAGTAGCAGCGTAAGTACTGCTTAAGAGTCTAGTTAGCACGCTCTGTCTAACCGTTAGTCTAGAGATAGAATATAGTGCTTAGCTTGCGTTTCACCCTTGCCTCGAGGCAGAAATCTGCCTAATACTAGCTAGTAAAGAGTAACCCCTAATCCGTTATAATGCCTATAGGGACGCTAAATCTTCTAACTACTTTTCTTAAGAGAATATCTATAAGCTCGACTACTATATACGTTTTCGTTATAGGGACAAAAGCGGCTATCTTTATATATCTGTCGACAATTACGAGAACTGTAGTATGTACGACGAAACCTGCGCTAGACGCCTGCGACAACCTAGACATCAGGAGGTCTGTAATAAAGTCTATTGTGAATTCTCACTAAGGTCTAGACAGTATCGGGAGCGCACTTAGCTCTCTATAGGGAGTGTAGCGGTATGCCTTAGTCTGCTAGCAGACCCTACAGATACTAGTATACTCCTTAAGGTCTGTAGCTATCCTGGCCTAGTAGTACTTGCACTAGATTAGCTCTAAGGTTTTGTTAACCCTAAAGTGTCCTACTAGCGGGTTGTTACAGTATATATATATAACCTCCGCTTAGAGGGCCCTATCGGCTGGCACTACGATCGTACAGTCCCCTAACTAGGATTGATGCATTAACACTCCCTTATAGAGTTCGTAGGGTCCCTGCTTGTTAAGCGCACTCTATGCTCTCTCGACTAATTCCCTTATAGATAGCTCGAGCTTCTACATTGTCTTAATTAGGGACAGTAGGAGGGTCGATGTATTAACATACAGGCTATTGTTTGTAGTATATATAGCAGCTATCTAAACTAGGCAGGACACGTAATAGTCTACTACCCTTACACGTTTAGCATCTTCTACACTATAGCAAGCTAGAGGTACAGCGTCCTATAAGGCTCCTAAAACAGTGCTTGCCCTACACGTAGGGGGGCTAAGACACTTAGTACTAGGTGCACTAGCCTCTACTAAGCCCCTTGCGTACCCTATAGGGGGTAAGCGCTCTCTAGCTGCTCTACCCTTCCGGACTGCGGCCTCTTACTAATTGCCTACCCACTGTATAGGGGCAGCTCGAACCCCTCTGCTGTCCAAAGAGACCTCTGCCTATAGCGGTAAATTCGCCTAGAGAGTAGGGAGCGTGTTTGCTACTAGTCCTAGTATATATATATAGCTATTACGAATACGTCGTACATTTATAGCCTATAGCCCTTTACTAACACTTCGGTTATAGGTAGCTCGAACCCCTCCGCTGTCTAAAGAGACCTCTACCTATAGCAGTAAATTTGTCTAGAGAGTAGGGAGTAGGTTTGCTACTAGTCCTTTAACCTCTGTATAGTAGCTGCACGTTGTAAGCGTATCTAAGAGATGCTTCTCTATAGC
Organism: Pseudocercospora ulei; assembly: GCA_016165855.1. NCBI lineage: Eukaryota > Fungi > Ascomycota > Dothideomycetes > Mycosphaerellales > Mycosphaerellaceae > Pseudocercospora > Pseudocercospora ulei. The sequence continues at coordinate 95,768 of JACWNB010000004.1, forward strand.
TTTTAGCTAATTACTAATACATTGGATGCAGATAGTTCGAACTTCTCTGCTGTCTATACTAGGTAGAACTTCTGCCTATAGCGAAAGTTTTGCCTAGAGAGTAGGGAGTAAGTTTGTTACCTATTCCGTAACTTCTGTATAGTTACTGCACCTTAAAGGCGCGTCTATAGGGTTCCTCTTTCCTGCCTAATGCTTAATCTCGAAGTAAATCTGCTAAAGAAAGACCGCCTAGTAGGCCTACTAACTATTTAACTACTTTACATTTATAAACTCCTTTAGGTTATAGTAATCTACAAGCACCTCTACTGTATACGCTGCGCTATCGAGATAGGCGTACTAGTGCTTAAACGCCCCTATAACTGCTAACAACTCCTAGTCGTATACTTCGTAGTTATACTCTATAGGCAGTATCTTCTATAACTAGAAGGCGGTCTAGTACTAGTTGCCGTTATTGTATAGCTGCGAATAGTATGCTAGCTACTACGAACTTAGACGCGTCAGTCTCGAGCTATATATAGAGCTCCGGCTCGAAGTGCTGCAGTATATTCGCTAGGCTAAACGCATCTTTTAGCCTATAGAACGCTTGCTCCTTGTTGGCGCCCTACTAGATTAGGCCTAGCTTCTGGCTGTCCTTCGCCTCCTTTAAGAGAGCTGTTAGCAGCTGCACTATATAGAAGTACTTAGGGATAAACTGCTAGTAAAAGTTGCAGAATCCTAGGAACGACTGCACCTCTGTTAGCGTCTTCGGCGTAGGCTAGTCTTTAAATGTAGCTACCCTGCTGCTGTCTATCGCTATACCGGCAGTAGATACGACAAACCCTAGGAACTTTACTTCCTTACGCTAAAACTTGCACTTCCTTAGGTTTTTATATAGAGCGAACTGCTAAAGCTGCTCTAGGACTGCGCTTACGTCCTATATATAGTCTTCCTAGGTCTTGCTATAGACTGAGATATTGTCTAGGTACACTATATAACAGATGTCTACAAGCCCTGCTAAGGCTTAGTTAATATATACCTAGAACGTTACTAGAGTGTTTATTAGGCTAAACAGCATTACCTTATACTTAAAATGCCTATAACAGGTGCAGAACGCAGTCTTCTACTTATTACCTTGCTTAATACTAATCCGGTAGTAGGCGTCTTTTAGGTCTAAGGATGTAAACTATGCGTCACTCCTAAGGCAATCTAGCGTCTCGCTAATAAGTAGCAAGGGGTGTCGATTCTTAACAGTAACTTCGTTTAGGCCTTAGTAGTTGGTATAGAGGCGTAGCGTGCTATCTTTCCTAGGGGCGAATAGGATAGATACTCTAGTCTTACTCGTGCTAGGCTAGATCTAGTTGTTCTCTAAGGCCTTCGCTAGGTACTCCTAGAGCTCTCTAAGTTCCTGCCCTAATTAGTAGTAGAGGGGGCGGAACGGAGGCTTTCTCCTAGGGACTAAGTTGATCGTAGCTCTGCCTCTATAGCCAGCTTAGGGCCTAGTTCTTTACCTATCGTGAGCATATCGCAGAAACTGTCGAACTTGGTAGGGAGCACCTCCTCCCTAGGGGGGGCCTTCTGTCTCCTAAGGTAGGGGCTCCTAAGCTTCTAGTAAACTTTGCGCCCCCTCTGCAGCCCTTAAACGGACTATATAGACTAGTAAGGACTCTAGCAGATCCTCTGCGAGCTCCCCTATAGTCTGCAGTTATACTGTAGTGCGCTCGTTACTGTCGCTATAGGTCTAGCGGATGTTAGCGCCCTCGACGATAACACTTTAGTCTCTACTCTAAGGCCTACCTAGGATAATATCTAGGGACAGAATGTTAAAGGAGTAGAAGGTACCCTTTGTTAAGTGTACTATACTAGCTCTATCTGCGATATATAGTAACACTATATATATGCTAAAACAGTACCCCTGTTTCTCTGTAAACCTATTAGCCCTTAGCAGGACCGCTCTAGATATCTTTAGCAGGTTATAGTATAGTACTAACTTATAGGAGATAATGTTAGTGTCTGTAGCATTATCTAGTATATACTCTACCTTACCTACGTCCGAGTCCCCCTTAAGCAGCGTAGCTTGTATCCGCTTAGTAGGAACGACTATAGGACGCGTAGTCGGGTCTTGCTCCTTACCTACAGCGCCTACCTCCGACGCTAAGACAGCGCTAGACCTTTCCCTAACCTTGGTTTACCTATATTTAGCCTTCCGGCTATACTAGCTACATAGACCCTGCTAGCTCTGCTATAGTTCCTGCTGCTAGAACTATAGGGGCCTAGCCTACCTTTACCGCTGCTAATAGCGAGGCGTCTAGGGAGAGTATAGAGGCCGTAGACGGTGCCGCTACTGCCAGTGCCTCTAGGAGCATTGCAGTGTTAGCTTCGGTAGCTAGGTTGTTAGCAATTATAGCATCTTTTAAGCTAGTCTAGAAAAGGGCGCTTCTAAAAGCCGCCTAGCGGCTCGCTTAAGGCCTGCTTGCAGCCTGTAGACTTAAAGTAACTGCCTATAGGACAGGCTGCTAGGGCACCTTAGGCCTAGCCTTTGATTTACCTAGGTAGAGCTATGCTAGTCTACCTATAGTAGCTCGTCCCCGGTAGGCTACTCTTCTAAAGGCGTCTAGCGCGCGCCTCGCTTGCAGGGTCGGGGCGCTTAATCCAGGTTTCTAAGACAATAAGCTTAGCTCTAGTAGTTAGGAATATATAGTACTTTTTAAAAGTAGTCTATACACTCGGCTTTAGCTTCTATAGCAAGGCTCTTAGGCACTACTCCTTAGGCAGTTCCTAGAGTTAGTCTTTTAGAGAGTCTAGGTAATTAACGAAGTTCTCTACTAACTAGTAGGGTCGCTGGTTTGCCTCTATCTAGGCCCTAACAAGGTCTGTCCGATCCTAGTTTCGATCTCTATAAGAGTTAAGTAGGAAGTCCTTAAATTTTTTCTATATTGTAATAGGAGGTACTTCGGATCTCTTACGCTTATACTAGTAGTCCTTTAAGACTCTATCTATGCAGCTTAACATAAAGGTAATTTGCTGCTTGTTAGTGTCCTAGCAGGTATTGCTGCTCTCGAAAAAGGCTTCTACCTTAAGGAGCTAGCGCTTTGCTTACTGTTAGTTCCTATTTTTAAAGATTAGAGGTTTAGTAATAAGGTTGCTTAGGAGCCTCTATTTATCCTTATTATCCTTTGCAGGACCCTCGCCCTTTTGTTGCAAGTTGCTAGCGTACTCTAATGCTGCCTCCTTATTGTCGACGAAAGGGCTTAAGACAGGACTCCTATACAGTGCTTAAGTAGCGCTTACGCTACTGTCGCTAGCTAGAGTTACGACTACTCCTTACCTAAGAGATGCATCTCGGTCTCTCTAGGGTATAGAGTGTCGCTATATACTAGTATTTGGATTAGAGGGGTTTTCTCTCTTACAAGATAGTCGAGGCAGCGTTGTATAAGCTTTATATACCGCTCTGCCTCGAGTAGGCTAATCTCTGCTTCTAGGCGCCTCTCCTCGTCTACTGCAGCTTGTATACGTACTATAGTGTCCTTAACCTCTGTAGAGAGGCAGATATCTATTAAGTTTGCCTCTTATACGTCTCTTACAGTGTGCGCGCTCTGCTGTAGAGTCGAGATTAGTACCTATAGGCCGCTGCCCTTAGGTAGACTTGTTAGAACTGTTACAGGATTGGATTGTAGCAGCGTATAGGGTACCTAATACTAGTATCGTGCTTAAACTAACAAGTGTCCCTCTGCTAGTCTCGCCTGCGCTCCTTTTATATATATATAGGGGCAGCTTAAGCCGCCCTTAGCAGCAGGCTATCCTTAGGCTCGCAGCCGTGTCCTTAGAGCAGTTCTAGGGTCCTGCAGGACCCCCTCGCTAGGGATTCTATAATATTAATAATGTCTATAAACAGATTCCTATAGCTGTAAAGGTATTAGTAGAGGGTAACAAGTTCCTAGAAGGATAGGGCTTTGTATTCCTAATCCTTAAGTTTTTCAAGGAGTTCTACCCTTAACCTAGCAACTAGAGCTAACTTCTGTGCCTCTATATTGTATTTACAGTATCTAATCTCCCTTAAGAACTGTATATAGTAATCTGCAAAGGGCTTGTTAGTCTGCTTAAGTGTTCTCATAAATTGTTAGGCTATAGACTTGCGTTATAGGTTTCTAAAGGCTAAGTTAAGAGAAGTAAGTAAGGCCTTAATGTCTAGGCAAGTAACTTAGAGTGTCTGTAGGTTAAACCAGTATAAGACTTGCTAAAGTGCTTTGCCTGCTAGGAGGGAGAATGCATAGGAGACCTTCTAATTTTTATAAAGGAAATAGTCTGCGTTAGCTAAGAGTTTAATAGATAGTTGTAGACAGAATTTATTAAACTTTTCCTTATCTCTATAGAAAGTAATTAGGTTAGCTACCTTCTTGCTAGTAGATTCTCTAGTAGTAGTATATATCCTTAAGTTTAGGACTTCTTATAATTGTTCTTATATTTGTGCCTTCTTAAGTGTAAGAGTAACTACCTTTTGTTCTATCTCTTATAGCTAGTCTTTGCGTTTAGACAGCATTGCCTCTAGTCTATTAATATAGTTGCTAAAGTCTTTTATTTGCTCTGTTCCTATACGAACAATGTTTGCTACTATAAAAAGGACTTATAGGGCAAGGGTAGGGTTACTGTTTATTAAGTTAGAAGTGCCCTATACAGAAAGATCCAGTTTTAAGTATTCCTTAAAGGGAATCTCTTCTAGTAGTAAGTAGAAGACTGTGTTAATTAATAGTCTTAGGTTAGTTAATAACTTGTAATTTTAAGGGAGAGGCTGTTATATATATAGGTTGCGTAGAAGACTAAGGTTAGGTAAAAGAGCTAAAGAGACTAAAGTCTAAAATATTAGTTATAGAGTTAGAATTAGAAGAGGATTCTAGGTTAAATGTACAAGACAAGCTATAAAGAAGGAAAACAGAAAGATTGGAGGGCAGTAGCTGCTCCTTATATCTCTCGGCCCTAGCTAGTTGTTTACCTTTTTGCTGCTGGCTTTCCTAATAATCCGAGCACGCAGATATGATTTAATACGGCTGTTTTAATAACTATATCTCGAACTAAGGAGGGAAAGGAATCTATGTAGTGGTGTGTAAGGGCTTGAGGGGTAGTGTGCTAAGGCCCGGCTCGGTCCGGAAGAGCCGAGCTAAAATTCCAAGGGTCTACCCTATTACTTAGTCCTACCCCTTTCTGCTACTGTAACACCACCCCCCTCCCTTATTAGCAGTCGACCTCGACCGCTTACTTATTCCTTCTGCGCCTCTTTTTTTTCTTTTTTTTTGGATTCGCCTTCGTCTTATTTTTCTTCTGCTCTATTGTCTTCTTTGTCTATCTAATTTGCAGCTCTTTCTGCAGAAAATCCTTCTTAAAACTGACGTTACCTCTTCGTTTCTTCTATCTTAAAAACATCCTTCTTTCCTCGTCTTCTTTCTTCTTATATCGTTACTATCCGAAGTCCTTTACTTGGCGTCTATCTAATCGGAGCTATCTGATCTGAGCTAACTGCTATCTAAGCTGCAGCATGTCTAGTCTGTGCGCCGCTATAGAGGGTCTATATAGATCTATCTGTAGCGCGCTATCTTCTTCTTTTCTTTCTTCTTTACTAAGGCCTTAAGCGCTATCGCAAAGCCGCTGCCGCTAGCGCTGTCTACGAAATCGATCGGCCGCGAGCCTTTCTTGTTTAGGGCGGTGTCGACGAGCGTCGCGCCGAAGCGGCAGCGCCGTCCTCGACCTTACTGTTATTATCCGGCCGGCCAGGCTAGCGGTAGTAGTAGTAGTGCTAAGGACTCTAGCTAAGCGCATTGCTGCGATCGTTTCTATCGGCTTTTGTACCGATAGAGCGGACGCGGTTCTCTGTAAGGGTTTAAGAATCTTAGTTTAGAAACTTAAAACTAGGTATCTATATAAAGGAACTGATAGGCAGTTCCTTCGTCGTCCGCTGCTGTACAATTTGTACCTACAAAGCCAAGCCAGCAATTTCCCTCTATATAGGAGTGTAGGGATTTCGCTCTGTACAGAGGGTTAGGAGTTTCCCTCTGTACAGGAATGCAGAGTTTTCCCTACGTATAGAGGGGCGGCTATTTCCCCCTATGTAGGGCTGTAGGATTCTCCCTCTGTACAGGAGTAGGGTCGTGTTAGTAACTCTGTATAGAGGGTGGGGTCGTGCTGGCACCGCTAAGTCGCAATCCTTAGGACGACGGCCAGTTTAGGTACAGGACCTGGCAGGGCGGCGTCTCCTAATATTACCCCCCCTCCCTCCTTATAGTCTCGTCCCTGTACGCTATCGTGTCGTACGATCGCTTATAGCGTTCCCTTTCTAAATAGCGCCTACACTCGTCCGGTTGTCTATAAAGTCGACCGTCGTCCGGGCACTTGCTAGTCGGCAATGCCTATTAGATGCCCTCCCTGTTGTTACTAGAGCCTTAGGTAGCAGTTGCCCGTTTGCCGTTACCCCCTATAGCCTGCAGTTACGCAGTTACCCTACGTCCTAGGTCTCCCCCTCCCTTAACGCTGCGACAACCTTAGTCTTGTCTATTTGGATCCCGAAGTTAAGGCGGAGGAGGCCCTATAAGCAAGGAAAGCAGGTAGTGCTAGATCGCTTCTACCTAATCTTAACTGAATTCGGTCGCTACTTTAAGGATACCGAAGCTAAGGCAGAGGAGGACCTGCGAGCGGTTATAAAGGTGTAGGAGGCACCCGGTCCTGTCTGGTTTACTATTTTTTACAGTCGTAGTCTTCCTATTTACCTACCTTTTGTCCTGTATACAGGTAAGCTGTCCTGTCCTTACCTGTCTATTTACCCCCCTTTTATCCCTCGTCCGTTTATCTCCTAGTCTATTGCTCTAGCCGTGCACTCCGCGTCCTATCCGTACAGTCTGGCGGTAGCAGGCCGTCCGGCCGATTATCTTAGTTCCTGCTCGGGAAGCATATCCCGGTACCTCGGTCGCCGTCTAGGGCCTAGCACTTAGGTAGATGTTCCGGCCCGTTATCATCTGTAGGGTAGGGTAGTAGCCGTTTACCTAGCGGTCGTCCGTATAGCCTTAGGCAGACCAGTTATCTTGTACAGTCCTGCCCTACTCTATACTAGCTCTATTCCTATTCTTCTACCCTTCCCTACTTCCTGCACCTATACTATGCTTCTTGCAGGTTCCCTAGTGTCGTCTCCTCTTTTATATCCCTAAGGATAGATGTCCCTAGTTCCCCTCTATTCCTGCTCTTCCTTTGCAGTTTCCTAGTCCTGCCTATAGCTGCCTAATGTTCCTTATAGCTGTCTAGTCCTATAGCTGCTATTTGTCCCGCCCTGTACAGTACAGTGTTACTGTAACCGTTTACTAGAGTGTCTCTCCTCCTACTTGTCCAGTGCCTGTATGTCCTAAAGAGCCTCGTATAGTTCCTATATAGGCTCTGCCTAACCTGCCTATTTAACTAGGTATTCTATCTTCTTCCACTTCCTCTAGCTCTTAAGGATTCCTTCTACTTTATACTCCTCCTAGTCTTTTGTTACGATCGCTAGGGGGCGCGCGTCGTCCATCGTCTAGTGTAGAAAGGGGTCTGTATATGCCGGCCGTACGAGGTCTATATAGAAGACTAGGTAGATACCTAGGGGAGTGTTTAGTTATATAGCGTATATCCCTACCGGCCGGACTACTGTAAACTTCCGGTTCTTCTAATCCAGTTTCTTGCTCAGCCGGTCTGTACAGATATTGCACTGATTTAGCCAGACCTTATCTCCTGCCTCGTACCTTAGTGTAGCCTGCTGTCCCTTGTTGGCCTGCTCTTCCGCATTCTGTTAAGCTATAGCTAGATTCGCTTTCGCCTATTAATAGGCGTTTGTAATCGTCTGTACGATAGCTTCTCCCTGCTAAATCGGGGATCGTACAGGGCGTAAGGTAGCGCTGCTTAGGGTCGGTAGGAGCAGGGAGTAGTCGTATCCGTAGGTTATAAAAAAGGGGGACAGTCCTATAGCGTTAGCTGTACGGCTGTTAATAGCTAGTTCCGCTATAGGGAGGAGACGGTTCCAATTCGTCTAGTCGTAGTCGACGTACGCTTAGAGGTACGCTTCCAATATTGAGTTTACCCTCTCCGTCGCGCCGTCCGTCTGCAGGTGCTATGTAGTTAATAGGCGACGTTCTACGTTTAACAACCAACAGACCCTTGCCTAGAGCTAGCTTGTAAATTGTGTACCCTAGTTGGACACAATTAACCGAGGGAAACCGTGCTTGCTAAACATCGTCCTTATAAATGCCTAGGCAGTGTCCTCGGCCGTAATAGAGTCTATTCCCTCTAGTATAACCCCCTTTATTAGCTTGTCTATAACTACTATAATGTTCCGCTGTCCGTCGCTCTTAGGGAGGTCTGTAATAAAGTCTACAGTTAGGTCTTGCTAGGGCCGGTCCGGTATTGGCAGGGGTTTTAACAGGCTGTATTTCAGTTTACACTAGGGCTTCGTCCGTTTGCAGACATCGCAGTTCTGTACAAACCTATAGATGTCCCTTGCTATCGCCAGCTAGTAGTAGTCCCTAGTGACGATGCTGTACGTCTTCTTGCGCCCTGGATGTCCAGTTGCTATTAAATCGTATGCCCGTTGTATTAAGCTCGTACAGAGCTTCTCGTCTGCTAGGACCTGAATCCGATTCCTAAACTTTAGGTTGTTCTCCTCGTCTACTGTGCACTCTGCCGCTAATACCTTAAGGCAGAGCTCTGCTAGGAGTTTCCGCTGTCCTCCTTAAATCGCTGTACAGGTACCTCGGTAAACGTCGTCTCTCTCTACTGCCTCTTCCTACGCCTGTAGCTAGGGTTCTTATATGTATGTTACCGCTCGGCAGATAGTCTCCTCGCCTGGTTCCTCCTTAAATATCTAGAATGTCTGTAATTCTAGCTAGTCGTCGTCGTACGTCGTTGGTATGTCCTAATCCTGTCTAGATAGCGCGTCGGCCCTACTGTTATCCTTGCCTTTACAGTATTAGAGTCTTATGTTAAAGCGGCTTAGGTATATCGCCTATCGTACGTGTCTCTTAGAGAGCTTCCGGGGCTACGTAAAGTACTCGAGATTCTTGTACTCGGTTAGGGCGAGGAACTTAGGAACAGAGCGGAGCTCTCCGTCCTACGCCTTATAGCACTGTACGACTGCCAGCAATTCCTTGTCGTAGATAGAGTAGTTGCATTCGGCTAGGGAGTTCTTCTTAGAGAAGTATACGTATAGGTATAAAAGGCCGTCCGGACCTACCTAGGAGAGGATTCCCCCTATGCAGTAACCCAAGGAGTCGGTTTCCAGTATCGTCGTACGTTCCGGATCGAAGGCGGCAAGTGTTGGTCCTGTAGTAAAGAGCTCCTTTAGCTTGTTAAAACTTTTATCGTATTCCTCCGTCTATTTAAACTGCTTGTCCTTATATATTAGCTTAACTAGAGGGCATACTATCTCCGAGTAGTTCTGTATAAACTAGCAGTAGAAGTTAGCAAATTCAAGGAATTCTCGTACGCCCTTAATACTCGTAGGGGGCTTCTACTGCTTAATAGCATTAATCTTCTTCCAGTCTACACTAATAGCTTTCCCTGCCTTGATAATAAACCCTAGGTATTTCGTACGCTGTACCCCAAATTTACATTTGTCGATGTTAAGGTACAATCTAGCCTGCTGTAAACAGTCTAACATCTTCTTAACAATCTGTACGTAGTCCTCGCAGGTACCGTCTGTAAATACTAGAGTGTCGTCGAGGTATGCAGAACAGATGTCGTCTAGAAGTCCTTGCAAAGATCTGTTAATGTACCTCTAGAAGGTTGCCGGCGCGTTCGCAAGGCTAAAGGGGGTAACAAGCTACTCGAAAAGGCCGTACCTCGTACAGAAGGCGGTTATCTATTTACATCCTTCCTTAATCTGTATCTTATAGAAAGCTAAAACAACGTTAAGCTTAGTAAACTACTTTGCCTTGCTAATCTGTCTAAGGGTCTCCTTAATAAGAAGTAGTAGGTACTAGTCCTTCCTAGTAATCGCGTTAATGCCTCTGTAGTCTACGTAGAAACGCAAGCAAGCCGGACCTTCCTTATAAACAAACAGTACTAGGGCTCCGGCCGGTAACGTACTTACGCAGATAAACCTTTTAGCAAGTAGGTCGTCCAGTGTCTTGCGTACTACTAGGAGTTCTCTAGAGGACATACTGTATAGTAGGCTGTACAGTACTTCGGGCAGGCTTCTATCCGGACAGGGCTCGAGCTAGATGTTGTATTCAATTCCTTCTCCTCGGTATAGCGGCAGTTTCGAGGCTAATTTTAGCTCGAAGAGGTCTAGGTATTTTGCGTATTCCGATAGGAGCTTCGTATAGGGGTCTGTAACTTTCTTGGTTGCTAGGGCCTTCTCGATGTCTATAGTCGCAGTGTTAACCTCGGCGTTTAGGCTGGCCTTGCCCTTGGCTTTAGCATTGCTGCCCGGTCGGACTCTCCCTTAGTCTCGGAGTCTCTGCTTCGTCGCTGCCAGGTACAAGTGTCCCTGTCCGACGTTAAGCTTGCCCTGCTAGCGCTCTATCTATAGCTTCCTTAATATAAGGTTATACCCCAACTTATCCTGTACGAGGTAGAGGTATAAGTCCTGCTCGTAGTATGCTTGGAGCTCTATTATTCCTATTACTATGTAGGTAATGTCCAGTCCTCGTCCGGTATTGCCTAGTATACGTACAGGTACAGTAGGGGTCGTCTTAATGTAGTGTCTTTGTACGAAGTCTTCGCTAATTACTCTGTATACTAAACACCCTGTATCGATTAGCGTCCGCGCAGTAGCGGTCCCGTTTAGTGTAGGTCGTACGATAAACGGTGTAGTCGTTATGTAGTTGCTCTTAAAAGATAGCTAAGTAGTGCTTTGATTTAGCAATCTATCTCGTACATACCTCTAGCTAAGCCTTCGCCTAGAGGCTATTCTTTTCCCGACTCGTCGTCGTCTAAGAGGGACTCTTAGGTCTCGTGTTAGGGCGCCGTAGTTGCTACCCTCGCAGTGTTCGGCTATCCCCTAGGTCTCTCTACTAGCAAAAGCCTGCAATTCCGTACAGTTCGCCCTATCTAGCTATACCGGTAGCAGCTCCCTTCTGCCTGTCTCTTGTTAAGGGTAGCTGTATCTACCTACTGCGCCCTTTTAGCACTGGCCCTTAGCTGTATAGTAACAGCTGCCGCTACTCTCATTGTCGTCGTCGGTTCCTAGTCTATAGCGTCCTATTGCTAATAGAGGGGCTGTCGCATCTCGTAGGCGCGGCTTATCTGTCCGAGCCTGCACTATTAGTTGTCGATTATCCTAAGGAGATTACAGAATACCTCGTACAAGGCTGGACGCATTATACCTACTAGTCCTGTTATAATCTCCTTAGAGAAGCCTACCTCTAAGGTAGTAATTTTTACCCTGTCCTCCTATTAGAGTCCTCCTGCCTCTGCCAGGGTCTGATTGTATTCTGCGAGGAACTCTTATATAGTCTTGCGTCCTTGCTTTATAGTGTTAACCTATAGGAGTGCTTAGCTTTTGCAGTCTAGGTCCTTATAGCTCCTGTCGAGAGCTGCCTAGAGCATCGTCGTAGTTATTATTGCTAGATTAGCAATGGCTGTTTCGAAGTACAGCAGAATTCGTGCTGCCGCCTTGCCCCTTACCCTCCTAAAGAGATATACTACCTTGTCTAGCTCGGTCAGGTATGCTCCTAAGTCGACCAGAAGCTTAGAGCGTGTCTAGGCAGCCTAGGAGGGGTACTCAGCCAATGCCTTACTATCGTAGGTAGTAACGTTAGGGAGTTTGCTCTTTGTAACTGTAGTATAGGCTGTCGTGTTCGTTATCGTAGGGGTCGGGTCGTAACTGGACGCCCTAAGCTGTTAGAGCTCTTGTTCCTATCGGGAAATCGTCGAGGCCTAGTAGCCTACGTAGTCTTCGAGCTAGGTCTTGCGTGCTAGCATCTCCTTATATATGCAGTGCATCTGATCCTGCATAGTCGTAGGTTCTTTAGGGATGTCGCTGTCTATCTTTATTGTATTACTGCAGTTACTAACAGTAAGATTAGTTCCTAATATAAGGGTTTAAGAATCTTAGTTTAGAAACTTAAAGCTGGGTATCTATATAAAGGAACTAATAGGCAGTTCCTTCGTCGTCCGCTGCTGTACAATTTGTACCTACGAAGCTAAGCTAGCAATTTCTCTCTATACAGGGATATAGGGATTTTGCTCTGTATAGAGGGTTAGGAGTTTCCCTCTGTACAGGAATGTAAAGTTTTCCCTGCATATAGAGGGGCGGCCATTTCCCCCTATGTAGGGCTATAGGATTCTCCCTCTGTACAGGAGTAGGGTCGTATTGTTAACTCCGTACAGAGGGTAGGGTCGTGCTGGCGCCGCTAAGTCACAATCCTTAGGACGACGGCCGGTTCAGATACAGGACCTGGCGGGGCGGCGTCCCCTAACATTCTCCTTCTTCTTCCGGAGCTATTAGCTTCGGAGCTACTCGGGTTTCAGCTTCTTTAGGTTCCGAGTGTAAAACTCCTTTAATAGCTCTGCCGAATTTCGAAGATTCTCGACCGGATACTATTTATAGTCTTCCGGCTACCCCTTCTATAAGATTGTTGCTTCGATAGACCCTCTTATCTTTCTTATATCTATCACATCTTCCAGCTCCTACTCTTCTTTCTTACCGTCTACCTTAATCGGCAGGAGTTCGGCGAACCCCTAATCTGGAAGACTATCTTTAGGGTCTAGGCTTAACAGATCTGAATAGAAGACATCGTAGATTTGGAACGACTTTAGTAGCTAGAGCCGATAAGTTACCAGTGACCTCTTTTCTACTATCTTAAACGGACCTATATAGCGGGAGTTAAACTTAGCATTGCCTTTTAGCCTTAGGTTCTGTGTATTAAGCTATACTTTCTAGCCTTCTTCGAATTCTATTAGCGACTGCTTTCTATTAGCTCGAGCTACTATCTTCTTCTAGGCCGATTCTATCGCTTCTTTCGCTACCCGGATCGCGTTTTCTATCTAAGATCTGAGCGCTTCTGCTACAGCAGCAGCGACTCTCTTCGACGAAGTAGCAGTAGAAGGTTCCGAAGAGCTGGGTTCGTTCGGCGGTTGAAAGCTTATTCTCGGAAGATAGCTTTAAGTTATCTCGAACAGCGCTAATAAGGTAGCCTCGGACTGTACTGAATTGGCGTAGAACTCGGCTATTAGCAGTACCTTAACCTACTCTTCCTAATAATAGCTGCAGAAGATTCGTAGATATTTTTCTATCTTACGGTTAGCTACTTTAGACTAGCTATCGGTCTAAGGTTAAGCGGCTGTGCTAAGCTTTCCGCGAATCCCAAGGACTTAGTTGATCACTTTCTATACATTATCGGTAAATTAAGGACCTCTGTCCGTAGTAATAGTGTCCGGCAGACTATAGTGCTTCTATATATGCTGAATTAGCATCCTCGCTGTTTCTTCCGTAGTTGTGCCTCTATCCTTTGCTTAACAGGGGATAAAGTAGCGTTCTTCGCTTAACCTATCTACTACGTTAAGGGTAGCATTATATTTATCGGACTTCGGCAGGCCAGTTACGAAATCTATCGTAATGTACTGCTACGGTTTCTCGGGGACCGGAAGTGGCTTTAGTAGACCAGCCGGAAGGCCGTAACGCGGCTTTGCGGCTCTGTATACGTAGCAATTAGCGATAAACTAGTAAATCCGCTCGAAGATCCGCAGAAACTAGTAGATTGTCCTTATAGCTTCTACTATCTTCTTTAAGCTGGCGTAGCCAACATCCTTAGAACTATAGACTAGCTAGATAACCTCTGTAATTAGTTCTTCTATTAACTTCCCTAAACCGGTTCTGCTAAGCTTCTATTACTAGTTAAGCTGCTCTACTTTTTCGTAAAGCGTCTCTTCCTTAGTTAGCGGCTCTACTGCGCAGATCTCCGCTTCTTTCAATACCTCGGCGTCTACTATCCGCTCGGTTAACATCTTCTGGCACATGTTCGGATCTTCTTTCGCGCGGCTAATGTTCCCCCCTCTTCTCGTTAGCGCGTTAGCCTTTCTATTTTGAGCTCCGGGTCGATAGGTAATCTCAAAGTCGAACCCGGATAAGGAGGCGGCCTACCGGGCTTAGCGGCGCGAGAGCTTCTGCGTCTTTATAAAATAGGTTAGTAACTAATAGTCTGTAAGGACCTGGACTGTGCTCTTTCCAGCTATAAGCTCTAGCTTCTACTCCTCGAAGGCTTGGATAATAGCTAATAGCTCCGTATTGTAGATAGCGTAGTTCCGCTTAGCCTTATTTATAGACTTGCTAAAGAAGGCTACCGGATAGAGGGTCTCGTCGTCGCTATATTAAGAAAGGACCCCTGCTGTTACAGTGTCGGAGGCGTCCGTTTCTAGGTAGATTGTCTTTCCCAGTCGGAAGTACGCTAGCACTAGCGCCGAGGCTATTGCTTCTTTTAGTCGATTAAACGCCTCTATACACTTCCTATTCTATAAGCTAGCAGCCTCCTTCTTTGATGCCTTATTTAGGGGTCTTGCTATCTTGCTAAAGTCCTTAATAAATCGTTAATAGTAGCTGCAGAATCTGAGAAAGGCTATAATTTAGGTAGTGTTTCCGGACCTCGGCTGCTTCCACTCTGCTATAGCGGCGACCTTTAAGGGGTGTATCCGAATTCCTTCTCTTCCGACGATAAGGCCAAGGTATTTAACCTCGGTCTAATAGAACTCGCTCTTCTTCGTGTCCGCGTTTAATCCGACCTCGCAGAGCCTAGTTAACACTTTCTTAATGTAGTCTGTATATTGTTCTCTCGTTCTATCGGTATAGATAAGGATATTGTCTTAGTAAATAGACACGAACCGTTCTAGCATGTCTATAAAGATGTAGTTTCTAAAGTGTTGCTATACAGCCGGCGCGTTAGTAAGGCCGAAAGGCATAACTAACTACTTAAAGTTGCCTATACGCATAGCGAATGTCGTAAGGTCTTCTGTCTGCCCTTCTTCGTTCCTTAGTTAATAGAACGCTTAGCGATTGTCCAGCTTGCTAAACTACTTAGCTTTCGCTACTCGTTGTATAGTCTTATTAATTAGCGGCAGCGGGTATACATCTCTCTTAGTAACCTTATTAAGGCCTTAGTAGTCTACGTACAGTCGGAGACTACCTCCAGGTTTCTGTACGAACAGAATCGGTAACGTATACTCGGCAGAGCTTAGCGTAATAAACTTCTTCGCTAGGTTTTCTCAAACAAACACTTCTACTTAGTCTAGCTTAGCCGGCGATAAGCGTCTTAGGGGTTCGGTTCTCGGCAACGCAGCTCCTTCTTTTAGCCGGATCTTATTGTTAGATTCTGGTCGATAGAGTAGCAGGAGGTTGGAGTTAGCTTTTAAGAACACATTAGTGTAACTATAGAGTTCTTTCGGTAATACCTCTAGCAGGTCCACTTCTTCTTCCGCTATTATCTTCTAGTAATCTTCGATGTCTTTTATCGATATAGCGTAGATCTTATTCTCCGGCGACCTCGCAAGGGTCGTTAAGGCTTCCGAGCTTATTATTCTAATAGTGTCTAGGGGGTCGGATCGGTTAGACGGAACTGCTCTCGGTTTCGCAGCAACGACGGTAACCGATTCGACGGCGGTAGCTTCGTTCTGCTAGGTTTTAAACCTAAGTGTGCCTTTACCTACGTTAATAACGGCTTTCTGGTTCTTTATCTATTTCTGCTCTATAATAATGTTAAACCGTCCAATATCTAGAAATCGGAACGTTGCTTCTGTAGTGCGACCAGCTAAGGTAGTCTTTAATAGCACACAATATGTAACACTCTGCGTGTCTTGTCTGTTGCATGCCGAAATTTGCGTCGGCGACGCTAACTCTCCCGGATAACTATATCCTTTTATCAGTTTCTAAACTAATCGATAGTGGATCGCTGCGCCGATAAGTGCTCCCGTGTCGATAAAAGCTTTTAACTAAAGGGGGCGGTGCAAGCCGTTAAGAGGATAGACAGTAATCGGAAGGATAATAGCAGTCTCTGTATTTACCTCTACCGCTGCTAAGAGCGGGTCGTTACAATTGTTAATGCTTCCTTCTTCTAGCGATGCGGTTCGTAGCAGTACCTTATTGTCTATACTGGATAGGGGGCCTATCTATCTAGCTACTCTTTTCCTATAATCCTTAAAAGCACCCTACCGTCTACACTGTCTATATCGTTTGGCGCCGGCTCGAAAGCTTAGATTGTCTTTCTCGGTAGCAGTGGCTTCGTAGCGCGATATTCCTGCTTCTGCTAATTCGTTGCTTAGTATCTACTTGCGATATAGCTAGGCTCTCTATATGCGTAGCAAGTAGGGACGAACGGCGAACGCAGTGAATAAGACGGCTGCTAGGGGCCTCGTCGAAAAGGCGCAGCAGGGGGGCGCGTAGTCGACGCCGACGACGACTTCTAAATCGATTCGCGCGCTGCCGATTTTCTGTATACGTTCAGGTTTCTAGCAGTAACTCTCGCCTAGTGCACAGAACTTTCGAGATCTTCCTCTTCTACCGAAGCTATAGCTCCGGCCAGTTCTAGGCTTAGCTTCTGTCTTAGTAAGTGTAGCTGCTTATCTTCGGACACTTTAGCTCTAATAGCATATTTCCTAAACAGTCTGTAGAACTCCTTAAACGTTAGCCGGTTCTGGTTGATCTTATCCAGTTGCTTACAGGCCGTCTTTTTTCGGAAGGGGTCTCTAAAACGTTAGTCTAGGGCTCTAATCGCTTCGTCGGCGGTTACATCTTCTAGGTCCGCTACTAACGAGAACGCTTTACCTTCTAGTCGCGCTTCCAAATAGGCTGGCTTGTTTTCTTCGCTGCTTCTAGTATAATCGCGGCTTATCTTGTTCTTTATCTTCTTCTTAAAGGCCTCCTAATCTTTAAGGTCTCCGTTCCTAAAGGCCGATAGATTAGGTAGTAACGTTATCGAGGTGCTACCTTGACTATAGGCCGTAGGTAAGGCAGTTTCCGCTTAGTCTTCTCTCGGTAGCAGCGGTAGTGCCGACGACGTTGCTGCCTCTATGTTAGCTAACTGAGCCTTTAGCGCCTTCAGTTGCGCTAGTCGAGTCGCCGCTTAGTTCTCTAACATATTGATAATAGTCTCTGCCGATTCCTTCTTAGCTATTACCGATTCTATCTCCTCTCCTAGCTGCCTGTTCTCTTCTATTTTCTTATAAAACTTCTTCTCGATAAAGGTAATAGTGTCGTATACCTTCCTAGCTCTATGTTCTGCTAGATATTCTTCGAGTTTATCTAGTATGCAGGTATACAGCTCCTTGTAGCCCGCTATTCCCTCTTTCGCCTCGTCTGTCTCTTCTTCTATAAGACCTTTAGTAGCTGTCCTATAGTTAAGGATGCTAGTGCGCCTATCCCTCGCTCTGTTAGTCTTTCTCTTTCCGCTGCGGCCAGTAACGCTGCCCTCTACTACCGAAAAGCCTTCTATAGCTATCTTACGGTACTAGTGTTTAGTTTAGGTTATAGTTTGCGTGTGCGTTATTCGGGTAGCTGGATATAGTTCGACGGGCCCTTTCGCGCAGCGAGGGGTTAGTATAGTTAAAGAGTTCGAGATATAATAATCCGAGCACGCAGATATAATTTGATACGGCTGTTTTGATAACTATATCTCGAACTAAGGAGGGAAAGGAATCTATACAGTAGTGTGCAAAGGCTTTAGGGGTAGTCTGCCAAGGCCTGGCGTAGTCCGGAAGGGCCGAGCCGAAATTCCAAGGATCTATCCTATTACTTAGTCCCACCCCTTTCTGCTACCGTAATACTACACCCCTCCCTTACTAGCGGTCGCTCTCGATCGCTTACTTATTTCGCCTGCCTTTTTTTTTTTTTTTTTTTTTAATTCGTCTGTCTTTTCTTCTATTTCTTCTTTTTTATTGCCTTCTCTTTCCATCCAATTCGCAGCTCTTTCCGCAGAAATCCTTCTTAAAATCGACATTACCTCTTCGTTTCTTCTACTTCGAGAACATCTTTCTTTCGTTATATTCTTTCTCTTCTTCTATCGTTGCTATCTAAAGTCCTTTACTTAGCGTCTATCTGATCGGAGCTATCTGATCTAAGCTGGCAGCTATCTGAGCTGCAGCGTAGTTGGCCTGTACGCCGCCGCGGAGGTCTATATAGATCCATCCGCGGTTCACTATCTCTTCCTCTTTTTCTTCTCTACTATAGGCTTAGGCGCTACCGCAAAGCCGCCTTGTTAGCGTCGGCTTCGTTCTTCGCCGTTATTATCCTTCTGGCTAAGCTAGCAGATAGTGCTGCGCAAAGGCGAAGACCAAAGACTCCAACGAAACGCGCTAGCGGTAGCGCCGTCTTCGGCCTTATAGCTATTATCCGACCGGCTTTACCGGTCGGCAGTAGTAGTGGAGCTAAAGACCCTAACCAAACGCGCTACCTCGATTGTCTCTATCGGCTTCCGCACCGATAGAGCGGACGCAGTTTTTCTTCTTCTTCTTTCAGAACTATTATCTTCTAAGCCACTTAGGCTTCAGCTTCCTCGGGTTCCGGACGTAAAACTCTCTTAGCAGCTCCGCCAAATTCCGAAGATTCTCGACTGGATACTATTTATAATCTTCTGGCTATCCTTTCTATAAGATTCTCGCTTCGATAGACCCTCTTATCTTTCTTACATCTATTACATCTTCTACCTCCTATTCTTCTTCTTTACTATCTATCTCGATCGGCGGGGGTTCAGCGAACCCCTGATCCGGAAGACCGTCTTTAGGGTCCAAACTTAGCAGATCCATATAGAAGACATCGTAGATCCGGAACGACTTCGGTAGTTGGAGCCGATAAGTTACTAGCGACCTCTTTTCCACTATCTTAAACGGGCCTACGTAGCGGGGGTTGAGCTTGGCGTTGCCTTTTAGCCTCAGGTTCCGCGTGTTGAGCTATACCTTTTAGCCTTCTTCAAATTCTATTAGTGACTGCTTTCTATTAGCTCGAGTTACTATCTTCTTCTAGGCCGATTCTATCGCCTCTTTCGCTACCCGGATCGCCTCTTCTATCTGAGATTTAAGCGCTTCTGCCGCCGCAGCGGCGACTCTCTTTAACGAGGTAGCAGTAGAAGGTTCCAAAGAGCTGGGCAGCTGAAAACTTATTCTTAGAAGATATCCGCGAGTTATCTCAAGCGGGGCTAGTAAGGTGGCCTCTAACTGTGCCAAATTGGCGCAGAATTCGGCTATTGGCAATACCTTAACCTACTCTGCTTAATAATAGCTGTAGAAGATTCGTAGATATTTTTCTATCTTACGATTAGCTACTTTGGATTAACCGTCGGTCTAAGGGTAAGCGGCTGTGCTAAGCTTTCCGCGAATTCCGAGAACTTGGTTAATAGCCTTCTATACATTAGCAGTAAATTAAGGACCCCTATCCGTAGTAATAGTGTCCGGTAGGCTATAGTGTTTCTATACGTACTGAATTAGCATTCTCGCTGTCTCTTCCGTAGTAGTTCCTTTATCCTTTGCTTAGTAGGGGATAAAGTAGCGTTCCTTGCTTAAGCGATCTACTACGTTAAGCGTAGCATTATATCTATCGGAATCCGGCAGGTCGGTTACGAAACCTATCGTAGTGTGCTGCTACAGTTTCTTAGGGATCGGAAGTGGCTTTAATAGACTAGCCGGAAGGCCGTAACGTAGCTTCGCTACTCGGCATACGTAACAATTAGTAATAAATTGGTGGATCCGCTCGAAGATTCGCAGAAACCAGTAGACCGTCCTTACAGCCTCTATTGTCTTCTTTAAGCCGGCGTAGCCAACATCCTTATAACTATAGACTAACTGGATAACCTCGGTAATTAGTTCTTCTGGAACTATCAGCTTCCCTAAGCCGGTTTTGCCGAGTTTCTGCTGCTAATTAAGCCGTTCTACTTTCTTGTAGAGCGTCTCTTCCTTAGTCGGCAGTTCTATCGCGCAGATCCCTAATTCCTTTAACAACTCGGCGTCTACTATCCGTTCGGTTAACACCTTCTGGAACATATTCGGATCTTCTTTCGCACAGCTAGTCTTCCCTTCTCTTCTCGTTAGCGCGTTAGCTTTTCTATTTTAAGCTCTAGTTCGATAGGTAATCTTAAAGTCGAATCCGGATAAGTAGGCAGCCTATTGGGCTTGGCGGCGTAATAGCTTCTGCGTCTTTATAAAATAGGTCAGTAACTGGTAGTCTTTAAGGACCTGGACTGTGCTCTTTCCGGCTATAAGCTCTAGCTTCTACTCCTCGAAAGTCTGGATAATAGCTAATAGTTTATTGTCCTAGATAGCGTAGTTCTGCTTAGCCTCGTTTATAGACTTACTAAAGAAAGCTACTGGATAGAGGGTCTCGTCGGCGTTATTATACTAAGAAAGGACCCCTGCAGTTACTGTATAGGATGCGTCCGTCTCTAGATAGATCGTCTTTTCTGGTCGAAAGTGCGCTAGTACTGGCGCCGAGGCTACCGCTTCTTTTAGTTAATTAAAGGCCTCTGTGCACTTCTTATTCTATAGGCTAGCGGCCTCCTTCTTTAATGCCTTATTTAGGGGTCTTGCTATCTTGCTAAAGTCCTTAATAAACTGTCGATAGTAGCTGCAGAATCTAAGGAACGCTCTATTTTAGGTAGTGTTTCCGGATTTCGGCTGCTTCTACTCTGCGACGGCAGCGACCTTTAAGGGGTCTATTCGAATACCTTCTCTTCTGACGATAAGGCCGAGGTATTTGACCTTAGTCTAATAGAACTCGCTCTTCTTTGTGTCTGCGTTTAGTCCGACCTCGCAGAGCCTCTTTAGCACTCTCTCGATGTAGTCTGTATGCTGCTCTCTCGTTCTATTAGTGTAGATAAGAATGTCGTCTAGGTAGATAGATACGAACCGTTCTAGCATGTCTATAAAGGTGTAGTTTATAAAGCGTTGCTATATAGCCGGTGCGTTAGTAAGTCCGAAAGGCATTACCAACTACTTAAAATTGCCTATGCGCGTAGCGAATGTCGTAAGATCTTCCGTTTGTCCTTCCTCGTTCCTTAGTTAGTAGAACGCTTGGCGAATATCCAGCTTGCTGAACTACTTAGCTTTAGCTACTCGCTGTACAGTCTCGTCGATTAGCGGCAGCGGATACACGTCTCTCTTAGTAACCTTATTAAGGCCTCGGTAGTCTACGTACAGTCGGAGACTACCTCTAGGTTTCTGTATAAAAAGAACTAGTAACGTATACTTGGCAGAGCTCGGCGTAATAAACTTCTTCGCTAGGTTTTCTCGAACACACACCTCTACTTAGTCCAGCTCGGCTAGCGATAATCGTCTTAGGGATTCGGTTCTTGGCAGCGTAGCTCCCTCTTTTAATTAGATCTTGTTGTCGTATTCCGGTCAATAGAGCGGCAGGAGGTTAGAGTTAGCTTTTAAGAACATATTAGTGTAGCTATAGAGTTCTTTTAGTAACACCTCTAACGGGTCTACTTCTTCTTCTACTATTATCTTTCGGTAGTCTTCGATGTCTTTTATCGAGATAGCGTAGATCTTATTGTCTGGCGACCTCGCGAGGGTCGTTAAAGCTTCCGAGTGATCCGACTAAGGTAGACTCTAGGTCAATACCCGTCTTTAATAACTATATCTAAGGCTGGAGAGGGAAGAATCTACGTACAAGCGGAGGTAGAGGTATTTGAGTGTGCGCCAAGCCTGGCCCTGCCAAGCCTAGCTGCCAGCTGTCTACATCTACATCCGTATTACTACCGCCCTCCCTAACCAGCGATTGCCCTCAATCGCAATCAATCTATTAATCGCAATCAGCCAATCAGGTCGCACCAATCCAGGTCGCAAATTCAGTCGCAGAGGTCGCTGAGGTCGCTTCAAACCAGGTCACTCCAAAACAGGTCGCTTTTAAGGTCGCTTTTAAGGTCGCTTTTGAGGTCGCTTTTAAGGTCGCTTTTGAGGTCGCTTTTGAGCTTCAATTTCCGTGCGTTTTGAGCCTCAATCTCGTGCCTTTTTGAGCCTCAATCTCGTGCGTTTTTGAGTCTCAATCTCGTGCCTTTTTGAGTCTCAATCTCGTGCGTTTTGCCGTCGCTTTCGGCCTCGATTGGTGCCTTGTTTGGTGCCTTGCCAAGGCTGCATGCTGCAGAATTCTCAGATTGTCGCAGAGGTCGTCGAGGTTGCAGGGGTTCTCGGGGTCACTTTGCAAGCATGTGCTGCTTCTGAACCGTCGCTTTCCAAGCCGTCGCTTCTCATTCTCGACAGTCGCTTCTCGAGCCGTTGCTTCTTAAGCCGTTCCTTCTTAAGCTATTGCTTCTTGGTAGGCTGCAGAGGTCGTCGGGGCCGCAGAGGTCGCAGAGGTCGTCGAGGCTGCGGAGGCCGCGGAGCTCGCAGAGGTCGTCTTGCAAACACGTGTCGCTTCTCGACGGTCGCTTCTCGACGGTCGCTTCTCGACGGTTGCTTCTTAACGGTCGCTTCTTAACGGTCGCAGAGATCTCGGAGGTCGCGGAGGTCGCAGCTGCAGAGGTCTGTCGCTTCTAAACATGCAGTGCTTTTCTGAACATGCAGTGCCTGTATTGTCTGCAGCTGCCTGCCTGTAGCTGTGCCTCTGTTGTCTGCAGCAGCTGTGCCTGTCTGCAGTAGCTGTGCCTGTCTGCAGCTATACCTCTAAACTGTGCTATCTCTGAACTGTGCTGCCTCTGAACCTAAACAGTGTGTTGTCTGCAGCTGTATGTTGTCTGCAGCTGTATGTTGTCTGCAGCAGCTGCCTGTTGTCTGCAGCAGCTGCCTGTTGTCTACAGCAGCTGCCTTGTATTGCCTGCACTGTCTGCACCTGTATTGCCTGCAGCTGTGCCTCTGTTGTCTGCAGCTACCTGTTGTCTGCAGCTACCTGTTGTCTGCAGCTACCTGTTGTCTGCAGCTGTGTTGTCTGCCCCTATGTTGTCTGCAGCAGCCTGCCTGTAGCTGTGCCTTCTGCTGTCTAGTGCTCGTACCTGGGTGCTCGTGCCTGGGTGCTCTACCTAGTGCTCTGCCTAGTGCTCTGCCTTGTGCTCTGCCTCTAAACTGTGCTGCCTCTGCTTTGCCTGTATTGTCTACAGTACTGCCTTGTTTTGTCTGCAGCTGTTGTCTCTGTTGTCTGCAGATATACCTTGTGCTCTTGCCTCTGCTTTGCCTGTGCTCTTGCTCTGTACTCTTGCCTGGGTGCTCGTGCCTAGGTACTCGTGCCTAGGTGCTCGTACCTAGATGCTCTGTCTGGTGCTCTGCCTATATTGTCAGGTCGGGTGCTAAGCTGGGTGCTCGCTGGTGCTTTAGGACGTGCTTCTGAACGTGTAGTGCTGTGTTGCTTGTTGTATGCGTCGCTTGTCGCTTTGCCTCGTACCTGCTGGTGCTTGGATGCTTGCTGGTGCTTGGGGCTCGCTGGTGCTTCTCGTACTGAACGTGTCGCTTGTCTTGTCGCTAAACCAATTGCCGTATGTCTCGATTGTACTGCCAGTTGTGCTGCTCGTATCGCTTGTACCTCGATCGCTGAACTGTCTCGATAGGCCTTGTCTGAATAAAATGGTCTGTCAAAGACCCGAAAAAAAACGAATGTCGTCGCCCTAGGTCCTGCTAGGTGCGCTCTCGTCGCCGCTCTCTCGCTCCTCGCCTCGCCTCCTTCTCGTCGCTCCTACATCGTCGTCCTCGCGTCGTCGTCGTTGTCGTCCTCGCTCTCCTAGAACTTCAAAACTCGCAATCTACTCGTAGGGGCACTCTCTTCCCTAAAACTCTCTCTTCTTCTTAATAGGGGCACTTCTCTTCCCTAAAAACTCTTCTTCTCGATGTCCTCTGTAATGGACCTCTCTCTTTAAAACTCTTCTTCTTCTCGATTGGGGGAGGGTAGAGTAGTATGCATACGCATAATTAAGTAACCGGATATAATTCGACAGCCTCCTTTGTACGTCTGCAGTACACACTCTGGGTTGTCGGTTGCACGTACGTTATTCGAGTACCTGGATGTAATTCAACGGGCTCTTTCGCGTAGTGCGGGTGTTGTTAAAGTGAGCCTTGGATATAATGATCCGACTAAGGTAGACTCTAGGTCAATACCCGTCTTTAATAACTATATCTAAGGCTGGAGAGGGAAGAATCTACGTACAAGCGGAGGTAGAGGTATTTGAGTGTGCGCCAAGCCTGGCCCTGCCAAGCCTAGCTGCCAGCTGTCTACATCTACATTCGTATTACCGAGCTTATTATTCCGATTGTGTCTAGAGGGTTGGACCGATCGATCGGAACCGCTCTGGTAGTTGTAACGTTCGGTTTCGCAGCGATAGCGGTGACCGATTTGGTAGCGACGACGCCGCTCTGCTGAGTTTTGAATCTGAGTGTGCCTTTACCTACGTTAATAACAGCTTTTTGGTTCTTTATCTATTTCTGCCCTATAATAATGTTAAACCTTCCGATATCTATAATTCGGAATGTCGCTTCTGTAGTGCGACCAGCTAGGGTAGTTCTTAATAACACATAATGCGTAACACTATTAGTGTCTTGTCCGTTATATGCCGAAATTCGCGTTAGCGACGCTAGTTCTATAAGATAACTGTATCCTTTTATCAGTTTCTGAACCAATTAATAGTAGATCGCCGCTCCGATAAGCGCTCCTATGTCGATAAAGGCTCTTAACTAAAGGGGGCTGTACGAGCTATTAAGGGGGTAGACAGTAATCGGAAGGATAATAGCAGTTTCCGTATTTACTTCTACCGCTGCCGAGAGCGGATTGTTACAACTGTTAATGCTCCCTTCTTCTAGTAATAAGGACCGCGTCGGTGCCCTATTGTTGTTGCTAGATAGGGGGCCTATCCGTCTAGCGGGTCTTTTCCTAAGATTTTTAATAGCACTCTACTGTCTACGCTGTCGGTGTCGTTCGGTACCGGCTCTATAGCTTGGATAGTCTTCCTTAGTAGCAGTGGCTTAGCGGGGCGATACTCCTGCTTCTGTTAAGCCGTTGCTTGGCATCTTGTAGCGATATAGCCAGGTTTTCCGTACGCGTAGCAGGTAGGGACAAAAGACGAGCGCAGCGAATAAGATAGCTGCTAGGTAAGGGCTCGTCGGAAAGGAGCAGGGGGTCGTGTTGTTAGCGCCGACTGCTTCTGAATCGGTTCGCGCGATGCCCATTCCGCGTAGGTGCTTAGGTTTCTGGCAGTGACTCTCGCTCGGTGCACGAAGCTCTCGAGGTCTTTATCTTCTACCGAAGCTATAGCTGCGGCCAGTTTAGGGTTTAGCTTCTGCCTTAGTAAGTGTAACTGCTTATCTTCTGACACTTTGGCTCTAATAGCATATTTTCTAAACAGTCCGTAGAACTCCTTAAACGTTAGCTAGTTCTGGTTAATCTTATCCAGTTGCTTACGAGCCGTTTTCTTTTAGAAGGGGTCTCCGAAGCGTTAATCTAGTGCTTTAATTGCTTCTTTGGCGGTTACCTCTTCTAGGCCCGCTACTAACGAAAAAGCTTTACCTTCTGATCGCGATTCTAGGTAGGCCAATCTGTCTTCTTTACTGTTTCTAGCATAATCGCAGTCTATCTTGTTCTTTATCTTTTTCTTAAATGCCTCCTAGTCTTTAGGGTCTCTGCCCCTAAACGCTAGTAGGTAAGGTAGTAACGTTATCAAGGTGCTACCTTAACTGTAGGCCGCCGGTAAAGCGGTCTCTGCTTGTTCTTCTTAATGTAGTGGCAGCGCCGACGACATCGCTGCTTCTATGTTAGCTAACTAAGCCTTTATTGCCTTTAGTTGTGCTAGTCGATTCGCCACCTGGTTTTCTAGCACATCGATAATAGTCTCTGCTGATTCCTTCTTGGCTATTACCGCTTCTATTTCCTCTCTTAGTCGCCTGTTCTCTTCTATATTCTTATAAAACTTCTTCTCGATAAAGGTAATAATATCGAACACCTTCCTAGCTCCTTGTTCTGCTAGATATTCTTCTAGTTTATCTAGCGTATGTGCATATAGCTCCGCATAGCCCGCTATGCCCTTCTTTACTTTATCTGTCTCTTCTTCCGTAAGGCCCTTAGTAGCTGTTCTATTGTCGAGGATGCTGGTGCGCCTATCCTTTGGTCTGTTAGTCTTTCTCTTTCCGCTGCAGCCTGTAACGCCGCCCTCTACCGTTAAGAAGCCCTCTATAGTCTTCTTACAGTGCTAGTGTTTTGGTTTGGTTTGTAGTGTGCACGTACGTTATTCAGGTAGCCGGATAGTTCAACGGACCCTTTCGCGCAGCGTAGGGTTGGTATAGGTAGTAGGTTCGAGATATAATAATCCGAGCACGCAGATATAATTCAATACGGCTGTTTTAATAACTATATCTCGAACTAAGAAAGGAAAGAAATCTATATAGTGGTGGGTAAGGGCTTTAGGGGTGGGTGTGCCAAGGCCCGGCTCGGTCCGGAAGGGCCGAGCCGAAATTCCAAGGGTCCACCCCATTACTCAGTCCCACCCCTTTCTGCCACTGTAACACCTAAGAAGTTTCTTAATAAACTTTCTTTCTTTGTTCTACTAACTAAGTTACTGCTTAAACCTTCTTTTCCCAAAGGTTCTAGAACTAAAACAGAGCCTTCTAAAGGGCAGATCGAGTTGCTTCCAACGCGCCTAGAAGCTTCTTAGTTAGGCTAGTAAGTGTTAAGTTGTAGGCTGTTAAAGGTAGTAGAGCTAGATAGGACCTTAGGACTGTTAGGGGTTTTCTACTATCTATCAGCTGTAGTTCCAGTGCCTTTTCTAACCTAACTGTTTGTCTTTATAGAACTGATTGTAACGCTTCTAACGCAGCAGGAATCGTCTTAGTTGGACTTTTAGTTATTGAGATATAGCCTGTGAATTATAGTGGTACTTGGTGGGTCTTTGGTACTGTTGTCCTTGCTCTTCCAGCTGTTGACTGTGACAAAATCTCGCCTTACTAGTAGGCAGATAGAGTAAGAACAATTCTGCCTTCCTAATTAGACGACTCACTGCCTTGTTGTTAAGATTTTGTATTTAATTCACAACTTAGTTGTGCTAAGAAAATTCTGCTATCTTAATGATACTGCTAGCCCAATGGTTATATGCGTTATACTTTGGCTAGTTAACTAGTCAATTATACCTAGTTGCTCGCATTGTGTAGCGGCTTGGCATCGATCACCTGACTGATTCACAACATCTCACCACTGCTGGACTCCTTCTTTCGCATCATTCCGACTTGGACAAGTATGGATGGGGTGAATGGCTCCTCATATCTTCCCACATCGCTAGACTACATCAACATACCAAATCCAATACAGCCCGCTCCGCAATTGCAAAAACACCCTCTTAATGGCTCGCCGCATTGGGAGAAGGCACGACTGGAGAATACATTCCTGCTGATTCTTGATCCATGCGCCGAGAGAGCAGCCAAGCGACAGAAGACCAGCGCGGAAAACCCCCATCTGGACCTACCGAAACTACCAGCATGGCAAAATGCCACGCGCCATCGCCTTCCTCCTACATTGTCAGGACTGCACCAGCCGCCGCCTGAATCAGGACTCTTACCGTCAATCAATACCGAGCAGCCGGATCGTACACCGGCTCGGCTTGTGGAGAACAGGAATCCGGCCCCGCCACTTTCGAGGGCAAGCAGTAAACCACAAACTGCGTCGTCGACGTCATCCGCCATGTCTGACAACATCCGAACCACAAGGACCAAGTGGACCGATGACGAGACCAGATGTCTCCTGGAAGGGGTCCAAACGTTCGGCATCGGCTGTTGGACCAAGATTTTGAAGTGCTCAAAGTACACCTTCAACAACCGTACTGCCTTGGATCTGAAGGATCGTTTTCGCGTGTGCTGCCCAGACTCCTACAAACGAACCGAGCTACCCAAGTTGGCCAAGCTTGACGAATCAACAGACACTCGTGGTGTTGAAGGCGCGCAGACTCCCAAACAGAAAAGAGCCGTCATTTCTTCCAACACGCGCGAAAAGTATGGCGTGAGTGAGCCTTTCGAGAACAAGTCAGGCCGGCGGCCTCGTACGAGTTGGAGCAAGGTCGAAGATGAAGCTGTGCTTCGCGGCTTTCACAAGCACGGGAATAATTGGGTTGCCATACGGGACGACCCAGGCCTGGGACTATCGCATCGAAAGCGGGAGGATTTGCGTGGTAGGATGCGCACGCGATATCCTGAAGACTATGCCAAAGCTACGCGTGGTGCAAAGAAAGGTGCATCCTCGGATGAGGCGCAGGAGGAGAGCGTCAAAGAACAAAGTGTGGCAGATGACTGTGGAACCTTGGCACTCTCGACCATCATTGACACCACCAACAAGGCCGTCGATGTACCAGCACAGGCACTGGAGCACAAGAAAGCTCCACAGCCTCGCCTATTCTCCCTAGATGATCTCTATCTCGGCCAGTTCGGCATTGACGAGGACGCCGACAATGGGGGCATCGTCCTGGATCGTAGGATTCTGGATTGGGCATCAACGGACACACAGCGACCTTTGATGGGCGCAGGAGAGACTCATCGGGCCCACGGCATCAACCCTCAGGTGACTGTGAATCTGCCGAAGCCGAGCAGCGTTCCCTTGAGCAGTCATACAGCCACGTCTTTGCCCGCGCTGGCCACAGTCCTGCCGCCAGACACCGTCGCTCCCGCCCAACTTGAGCTTCCGTCCCTCTCGCAATGGTATGACGATCAGTCCCGGGCTTTGACGTTGGACGAAATTCTTAGCTAGTATTCTCCCTCGATCGCAAATGGCTGATGACTAGGGGGAAAGAATAGGGAAGGAGACACGGCAGACCGGGGGGGAGGGGGACGGGGGGTACTTTCGACTGCTTCGAGAGACGCGAGCATACAAATGCACATGTTCTTGGTGCCGGACCCGTGAAGCAGACGCGATGGCGCATCGATGCATTAGCGCGAAGATCGGAGCAAATGCTTCGCTCGCAACGACGGTTTTGTAACAGAGTGCATGCATGCCACCGCCATGTTGGTCATGTGATTAGCCATCCCTTTCTCACCCCGCTAGGGGGCCATTTGACTATCGTCTCGCGACTTCGATCTCGATCCCATCACGGTCTTGCGGCCTCAATCTCCTCGTCGGTCAAGGGACGACTGAGCTGTTCTGGCCTGAGCTTTCGGGGATCAATTGCGCCGTTCGCGGGCAACCTCTTCTTCGTCTCGCGTGTAGATCTACGCGCTCCGGAGGTAGCAGCCATTGTCTCGGTCGGAGTCGGGGTCGCGGTCGGAGCCTGTGCTTGCGCCTCAGCCTCCCTTTTAACTTGGGCCTCCTCAATCACTTCATCAAATGCAGGACGAAGTGCTTTGTAGGGAGCGATTAGCTTTTCGGCGCGGTCCTTCGCCTCTCTGGTGCGATATATTGCTGCTTTGGCACTGTCGCTGCCGATCTTGAGTTCCTGCAGTATCCTTGTTGTTGCCGGACTTTCGAGCGGTTGTTTGACTCGCGATCGCGGAAGACGAGCAGCGACCTCGGTGCGGATGTGCTCCTCGTACAAAATGCTACTGTCACTAGAGTGGCGGCCTCTCAAATCTTGCTTGGCTTTACGTCGCTTAAGCGAGGCAGGAACTGCATCGCTACGGGCTGAGTGAGAGTCAACAGGGTCGGTGTCATAGCTGGCGCTGTTCCGCTCGCTGGCGGCGCGC
Organism: Pseudocercospora ulei; assembly: GCA_016165855.1. Lineage (NCBI taxonomy): Eukaryota > Fungi > Ascomycota > Dothideomycetes > Mycosphaerellales > Mycosphaerellaceae > Pseudocercospora > Pseudocercospora ulei. The sequence goes on from JACWNB010000004.1 coordinate 125,294, forward strand.
TTGGCCCTGTCGACGATCATGGATCCGTTTGCGTAGGCATTGGCAGCAGGCGAGGTGGCTTCGAAGGTATTTGAGGAAACGGACGCGCTTCTCACAGCTAAAGGCTGCGGCTCTGATTGCCCGCCAGACAGGTCAGCAACCGCACCTATGACGGTATCAATGAAGGGTTGCTGGCGATGGACCGTCAGGCGAAGATCGCTGCCAATGTTGGTTAGCATTAGCAGCACAGATATGAAGGACACCTGGTGTTGCTCACTTGTGCTGTTCGAGCATCGTCACCTGCAGCTCTTTCTGGCGAGAGACTTCCTCGTGAACACCGCCATACAGACTGCAGCCAGCATCAGCGACGACGAAGGCAGGTTTCGATGGGGAGAAGCTTACGTGCCAACATCTCCAACGATGCCCTTGAGCGTCGCCAGCTCAGTGGCCAGTTTGCTGTTGAATCGTCGCATGGAAGCTAGCGCTTCGTTCTGCTGAGCCTCGATCCTGGCCATGACTCTCGCCTTCTCTTTTATGCCTGCGTCGAGATCCTTGAGCTGGTGTGCGAGATCGCCGACCTTTGCTCTCCACTTCTTGTCTCTGCGAATCATGTCCTCGCAGGTATCGTCGTGCTTCTTCTGGATGGCAGCGAGCCGGCGCTCATGTTCGCCGAGCGCGCCGTCGATGGCCGAGCCCACCGACGGCGGCGCGGCCACGTGCGCCGACGATGTTGCTGGTGGTTCCATGTCCATGTCCGCGGACGAGGTGGGGGTGAAGGTGAGTCAAGAGACGAGAGTGAGGGCGACCGCTAGTTTGGCGTGCCTTCCCTACCCAGCTAACAGCCCTGCAGCTACAGATGCACGCGCACATGCCTCGACTCCGCAGCAGCCCCGCGCCGCATATGCACCGTTCATTGTGCTGCTCCAGCCCATCTCCAGCCCATCTCCGGCCCATCTCCAGCCCGCGGTCGTCTTCACCCGTGCTCCTCCTGGGGACAGCTCCACTGGCGACTGGCTGCGAGGGAGCGCCGGGGCGGAGGCCGCTTCCTCTTTTTCCACCAGGCTTCATTCTGCTCTTCCTGCCACGCACCGTACCCGTCATGGCTGCTGCGCCATCGCGCGCCGCTGCATCCTCTCCATCCGCATGACCATCGCGCGACCGTTTCGCATTTGTGATTGGCGGAAGGCTTCTGTCAAATCCCGCGAGCTTTCTGTGCGGATCGTGGATCCGATGGACATGAAGAAGCTGCAGCACGGTCAGTATACCGTTGATCTCGCCCCTCTGAAGCATAGTCCACGAGCTTGACTTGCCCAAAAGTTGCTGCTGATCCGAGCATATACTGTCCCAAGGTTCTCATCATGCCATTTGCACCTGGACCGTATCTGATAATGTTTGTCGCGCCAAAGATGAAACCGATGATCAGACCGACAGCTGACACCTATCAGCCTCCACCCACAGATCATGGCTTTAGCCAGACGTACTGCCTCCCATCATCGCTCCCATCTTCGCTGCACGTTGTTAGCGCCATTTCTTACGCGCCTGAACCTCCCCAAATCCGCTTGCCTTTGTCGAGGGTCGAAGGACCTGACATCCCGCCGGCTCCAGCAACAGGTGGCATCTTGCACAATGGGACTTATTGTGGAAATAGCAGTCAATCAGCAACCACTCCTCGTCGCCTCAAGTTCAGAGGAGAACTCAGAGGACATCAACATCGAAGTGCGGGAGAGTTCAACCGCGCGACATTTGTCTTTAGAAAAAAAGTTTCCGCTGCCCTAACTAGTTATAGTGATAGTTATTATCAGTAAGGCGTAGAATATCTTTAGACGCGGTGTCAAAGCCTCAAGTATGCCAATTCGTTCTAGGATCTTATTTACATTAAAGTAACGTAACGTATATAACCATTAGGCGAGAAGTACTATGAAGGTAGAAGAATTTTCTTGGTACAACCAACTAGTACAACAAATTTGTTAAGGGAGAGGCTGTTGTCTATGTTGGTTGCTTGGAAAACTAAGTTAGGAGGAGGAGCTAGAGAAACTAATGTCTAAAGTGTTAGTTATAAGAGTTAAGGTTAGAAGGATGTCCTAGATTAAATATGTAAGACGAGCTATAAAGAAGAAGAACAGAAAGATAAGAGGGCAGCCGCTGCTTCTTATGTCCCTCTGCCCTAGCTAGGCGCTTGCTCTTTTGCTGCTAGCTTTTCTAAAAAGTTTCTTAACAAACTTTCTTTCTTTGTCTTATAAATAAAGTTATTTCCTAAACCCTCTTTTCCTAAAGGTTCTAGAACTAAATTAGAAGCGTTTGCAGAGCAGATCAAGTTGTTTCTTACGTACCTAGAATTATCTTAGCTAGGCCAGTTGTTATAGCGGTGGAAAGGGGTAGGACGGACTAATAGGGTAGACCCTGGAATTTTGGCTTGGACCTTCCAGACCGAGCCAGGTCTTGGCACACTACCCCTTAGAAGCCTACATCCACTACTATATAGATTCCTTCCTTTCCTTAGTTTGTAATATAGTTATTAAAAGACTGTATCAAATTATATCTAATGTAACGCGGTACACTTATGCTAAAAGAGACTGATTAAGTAAATTGGAAGTGACTTGACCAATGTGTACTAGATATATAAACCTTGGCAAGACTTAGTAATAACCCGGGCCTAACCACCCTGTATTACTACCCCTTGCGCTACAGGCTTACGACCTCGTAAGCTGCGCTTACTTACAGGCTACGCACGCTATTGCACAGCCCCCCTATGCAGCGTGATCCGGGGTGGTGTGCCCGGGTCACTGCTATGCCTTGCCAAGGTTTATAATCTGGTACACATTGATCAAGTCACTTCCGAATCACTTGATCAGTCCCTTTTGGCTCAAGTGTACCGCGCCGCATCACTTGACTCGGAAGTAACTGCTGAAACTGTACGTGAAAGGCCTGGGTTCAATTCCCAGGGGGCGCATCTTTCAACGCCGAGTGGAAGCAGCGTTGACGTATGTCCGTTTGTCCACCACTCCGTACAAATGAGGCAGACCCGGTAAAGGTCCAGCTGGCTGTGTGCAGACCTGCCGGGGGGGGGTTGATTGCGCACGATTCACAGGGGGGCTGTGCATAAGGTGCGTGGCCTGTAAGCAAGCGCAGCTTACGAGGTCGTAAGCCTGTAGCGCAGGGGGTGGTGATCCGGGGTGGTGTGCCCGGGTCACTGCTATGCCTTGCCAAGGTTTATAATCTGGTACACATTGATCAAGTCACTTCCGAATCACTTGATCAGTCCCTTTTGGCTCAAGTGTACCGCGCCGCATCACAGCGTACGCAATTAACCCCCCCCCCCTGCGGCAGGTCTGCACACAGCTAGCTGGATCTTTACCGGGTCTGCCTTATTCTGTACGGAGTAGTGGACAAACGGACATACGTTAACGCTGCTTCTACTCTCCTATTAAAAGATGCGCCCCCTAGGAATTGAACCTAGGTCTTTTATTGTACACTTTTAGCAGTTACTTCTAAGTTAAGTAATGTAACATAGTACACTTAAGCCAAAAGGGACTAATTAAGTAACCCGGAAGTAACTTTACTAATGTGTACTAGATATATAAACCTTGGCAAGGCTTGGTAATAACCCGGGCCTAACCACCCTATATCAATATCTATGTATCCAGATTATTATTGTTACGACAGCAGAAAGGGGTAGGACTAAGTAATAGAGTGGACCCTTGGAATTTCGGCTCGGCCCTTCCGGACTGAGCCAGGCCTTAGCATACTACCCCTAAAGCCCTTACACACTACTATATAGATTCCTTTCTCTCCTTAGTTCGAGATATAGTTATTAAAACAGCCGTATTGAATTATATCTGCGCACTTGGATTATTATATCTCGAACTCTTTAACTACACTAACCCTGCGCTGTGCGAAAGGGCCCGTTAAACTACATCCAGTTACCTGAAAAACGTACGCGTATACTACAACACAAACTAAACACATTAGCACTGTAAGAAGGCTATAGAAGGCTTCTCGATAGTAGAGGGCGGCGTTACTAGCTATAGCAGAAAGAGAAAGACTAGCAGAGCGAGAGATAGGCGCACTAGCATCCTAGACAATAGGACTCTTAGTAAAGGTCTTATAGAAGAAGAGACAGAAGAAGTAAAGGAAGGTATAGCGGGCTATAAGGAGCTGTACGCATACACACTAGATAAACTCGAGGAGCACCTAACAGAACATAGGGCTAGGAAGGTATACGACACTATTAGCTTTATCGAAAAGACGTCTTACAAGAAAATAGAAGAGAACAAATAGCTAAGAAAAGAGATAGAGGCAGTGTTAGGGGACGCTGCCCCGCCAGGTCCTGTACCTAAACTGGCCGTTGTCCTAAGGATTGCGACTTAGCAGCGCCAGCACGACCCTACCCTCTATACGGAGGAAAATCCCGAAACCCTATACAGAGGGAAAACTCTGATTCCCTATATAGGGTAAAACTCTGCATTCCTATACAGAGGGAAACTCCCGACCCTCTATATAGAGAGAAAACCTTACACTCCTACATAGTACGAAATTGCTAGCTTAGCTTCGTAGGTACAAATTGTACAGCAGCGGACGACGAAGGAACTCCCTATTAGTTCCTTTATGTAGATACCTAGCTTTAAGTTTGTAAACTAAGATTCTTAAACTCTTTACATTAGGAACTAATCTTACTGTCGGTAACTACAGTAATACAACGAAGATAGACAGCGACATCCCTATAGAACCTACGGCTATGTAGGATTAGATGCACTATATGTATACAGAGCTGCTAGCACGCAAGACCTAGCTCGAAGATAAAATAGGCTATTAGGCCTCGAAGATTTCCTAACAGGAACAGGAGCTCCGACAGCTTAGGGCATCCAGTTGCGACCCGACCCCTACGATAACGACAACGACGAACACGACGGCCTACACTACAGTTCCTAAGAGCAAGCTCCCTAACGTTACTACCTATAATAGTAAGGCACTGGCCGAGTACCCCTTCTAGGCTGCCTAGATACGCTCTAAGCTTCTAGTCGACTTAGGAGCATACCCGACTAAGCTTAACGAGGTAGTGTACCTCTTTAGGAGGTTAAAGAGCAAAGCAACAGCACGAATTCTGCCGTATTACGAGATAGCTATTGCCAACCTGGCAATAGCAACTACGACAATGCTCTAGGCAGCTCTCGACAGGAGCTACAAGGACCTAGACTGCGAAAGCCGAGCCCTCGTATAGGTTAACACTATAAAGCAAGGACGTAAGACTTTAGAAGAGTTCCTTATAGAGTACGACTAGACCCTAGCAGAGGCAGGAGGACTCTAATAGGAGGACAGGGTAAAAATTACTACCTTAGAGATAGGCCTCTCTAAAGAGACTATAACAGGACTAGTAGGCGTAATGCAGCTAGCCTTATATAAGGTGTTCTGTAATCTCCTTAGGATAATCGACGACTAATAGCGTAGGCTCAGACAGATAAGCTACGCCTACGAGATGCGACAGCCCCTCTATCGGCAGCAGGACGCTATAGACTAGGAACTAACAATAACGAAGAGAGAAGCGGCAGCCGTTACTATACAGCTAAGGGCCGGCGCTAAGAGGGCGCTGTAGGTAGATGCAGCTACCCTAGAGAAGAGACGAGCAGAAGGGAGCTGCTACCAGTGTAGCTAGATAGGGCATACTGTACAGAATTGCAGGCTTTTGCCAGTAGAGAGACCTAGGGGAAGGCCGACTACCGCAAGGGTAGCAGCTGCAGCGCCCTAACAAGAGACCTAAGAGTTCTCCTTAGACGATAACGAGTCGGGAAAAGAGTAGCCTCTAAGCGAAGGCTCTGCTAGAGGCATATACGAGATAGATTGCTAAATCGAAGCACTACTTAGCTATCTTTTAAGAGCAACTACATAACAACTACGCCGTTTATCGTACGACCTACGCTAAACGGGACGGCTACTACGCGGACGCTAATTAACACAGGGTGTTTAGTATATAGAGTAATTAGCGAAGACTTCGTACAGAAGCACTATATTAAGACGACCCTTACTGTACCTGTACGCATATTAGGCATTACTAGACAAGGACTGGACATTACCTATATAGTAAAAGTAACAATAGAGTTGCAAGGACACTACGAGCAGGACTTATACCTCTACGTCGTATAGGACAAGTTAGGGTACGGCCTAATATTAGGGAAACTATAGATAGAGCGCGAGCAGGGCAAGCTAGACGTCGAACGGGGACGCCTGTACCTAGCAGCTACGAAGCAGAGGCTACGAGACTAAGGAAGAATTCTGCAGGGCGGCAACGCTAAAGCTAGGAGCAAGGCCAGCTTAAACACTTAGATTAACACTGCGACTACAGATATCGAGAAGGCCTTAACGCCTAAGAAAGCAACGGACCCCTACACGAAGCTCCTACAGGAATACTCAGAATACCTAGACCTCTTCGAGCCGAAGTCGGCTTCAAAACTGCCCCTGTTATAAGGAGATAGAATCGACTACGATATCTAGCTCGAGCCCCGTTGTTAGGGGGCGCCGCCCAGCCCAGGTCCTAGGCCCGACCTAAGCCAGCCGTCGCCCTAAGGACTGCGACTTAGCGGCGCTAGCACGACCCTACCCTCTGTACGGGATCACCGATAGGACCCTACTCCCGTACAGAGGGAGAACCCTACGGCCCTATACAGAGGGGAAGTGCCGCCCCTCTAAACGGAGGGAAAACTCTGCACTACCGTACAGAGGGAGAACTCCCGATCCTCTATACGGAGTGTAAACCTTGCTTCCCTGCACAAAGGGAAATTGCTAGCTTGGCTTCGTAGGTACAAATTGTACAGTAGCAGACGACGAAAGAACTGCCTATTAGTTCCTCTATATAGATACCTAGCCTTAAGTTTCTAAACTAAGATTCTTAAGCCCTTACATTAGGAACTAATCTCACTGTCGGTAACTGCGGTAATACAACAAAGATAGACGGCGACATCTCTATAGAACCTATAGCTATGCAGGGACAGATGCACCGCGCGTACGAGGAGCTGTTAGCACACAAGACCCAGCTCGAACAACAAGTAAGCTACTAGGCTGCGATGATTTCCCAATAGGAACAGGAGCTACGACAGCTTAGGGCGTCCGATCGCGATCCGACACCTACAACGAACACAATAGCCTATACCCCGACCCCTAAGAGCAAACTCCCCGACGTTACTACGTACGATAGCGAGGCTCCGGCCGAGTACCCCTCCTAGGCTGCCTAGATACACTCTAAGCTTCTAGTTAACTTAGGAGCATACCTAACTAAGCTAGACAAGGTAGTTAACCTCTTTAGAAGGTTAAAGGGCAGGGCAGCAGCACGGATTCTGCTGTACTACAAGATAGCTATTGTTAACCTTGCAATAGCTACGACGACGATGCTCTAGGCAGCTCTTAACAAGAGCTACAAGGACCTAGACCGCGAGAGCCGAGCACTCCTACAGGTCAATACAATAAAACAAGGACGCAAGACTGTATAGGAATTCCTCGCGGAATACGACTAGACTCTAGCAGAGGCAGGAGGTCTCTAATAAGAGGACAGGATAAAAATTACCTCTTTAGAGGTAGGCCTCTTTAAGGAGATTATAACGGGACTAGTAGGCGTAATGCGACTAGCTATATACAAGGAATTCTGCGATCTCCTTAGGATAGTCGACGACTAGCAGCGCAGGCTCGGACGGATAAGCCGCGCTTATAAGATGCGACAGCCCCTCTAGCGGCAGGCAGACGCTATAGACTGGGAACCAACGACAACGAGGGTAGCGGCAGCCGTTACCGTACGGCCAAGGGCCGCTACTAAAAAGGCGCAATAGGTAGACATAGCCACTATTAACAAGAGGCGAGCAGAAGGGAGCTGCTACTAGTGTAGCAAGATAGGCTACACTGCACGGAATTGCGGGCTTTTGCCAGCAGAGAGACCTAGGGGACGGCCGACCACTGCAAGGGTAGCAACTGCGGCGCCCTAACAAGAGGATTAGGAGTCCTACTCGGACGACGACGAGTTACGAAAAGAGTAGCCTCTAAGCAAAGGCTCTGCCAGAGGCGTATACGAGATAGATTGCTAAATCAAAGCACTACTTAGCTATCTTTTAAGAGCAACTACATAACGACTACGCCGTTTATCGTACAGCCAACGTTAAACAGGTCCGCAACGGCGCGTACATTGATTAGCACAGGATGTTTAGTATACAGAGTAATTAGCGAAGACTTTATATAGAAACACTACATTAAGACGACCCCTACAGTACCTATACGTATATTAGGCATTACCGGGCGAAGACCGGACATTACCTACATAGTAAAAGTAATAATAGAGATACAGGGACACTATAAGCAGGACTTATACCTCTATGTTGTACAGGACAAGTTGGGGTATAACCTAATACTAGAGAAGCTATAGATAGAGCGCTAGAGGGGCAAGCTAGACGTAGGACGAGGACGGCTGTACCTAGCAGCGACAAAGCAGAGGCTCTAAGACTAAGGGAGGGCTCTGCAGAGTGGCAATGCCAAGGCCGCAACCAAGACGGCGACAAAGCAGAGGCCCTAAGACCAAGGGAGGGCTCCGCAGGGCGGCGATGCCAGGGCCGAGATCAACACAGCAACTGTAGACATTAAGAAGGCATTGGCGCCCAAGACAGTAACGGACCCCTGTACGAAGCTCCTAAGGAAATATGCAGGATACCTGGACCTCTTCGAGCCAAAGTCGGCCTCGAAACTGCCACTATACTAAGGAGAAGGGATTGACTACAACATCTAGCTAGAGCCCCGTCTAGATAGGAGTCTGCCTAAGGTACTGTACGGACCGCTGTACGGAATGTCCTCTAGAGAACTCCTAGTACTGCGCAAGACACTGGACGACCTGCTTGCTAAAGGGGTTATTTAGGCAAGTACCTCGTCCGCAGGAGCCCCAGTACTATTTGTCTGTAAGGAGGGGAAGGCCGGCTTGCGTTTCTGCGTAGACTACAGAGGCATTAACGCAATTACCAAGAAGGACCGGTACCCGCTACCCCTTATTAAGGAGACTCTCGGACAGATCAGCAAGGCAAAGTAGTTTACTAAGCTTAACGTAGTCTCGGCTTTCTACAAGATACGGATTAAGGAAGGTTGTAAATAGATAACTGCCTTCTGTACGAGATATAGTCTTTTTAAGTAGCTTGTTACTCCCTTTGGCCTTGCTAACGTACCGGCAACCTTCTAAAGGTACATTAACAAGTCCTTATAAGGGTTACTAGACGACATCTGCTCGGCGTACCTCGACGACACCCTGGTTTTTACGGACGGCACCTATAAAGATTACGTACAGGACGTTAAGAAGGTGCTGGACAGACTGCAGCAGGCTAGCTTGTACCTCGACATCGACAAATGTAAATTCGGTATCCAGCGTACGAAATACCTAGGTTTTATTATCGAGGCAGGGAAAGGCATTAGTATAGATAGGAGAAAGATTAATGCCATTAAGCAATAGAAGCCGCCTACGAACGTTAAGGGCGTACAGGAATTTCTTGGGTTTGCCAACTTCTACCGCTAGTTTATACAGAACTACTCGGAGATCGTGCGCCCCCTAGTCGAGCTAACATCTAAGGTTAAGCAGTTCAAATAGACGGACGAGTGCGATAGGAGCTTTAACAAGCTAAAGGAGCTCTTTACTACAGGACCAACGCTTGCCGCCTTCGACCTAGAACGTACGACGATACTGGAAACCGACTCCTCGGGGTACTGCATTAGAGGTATCCTGTTACAGGTAGGCTCAGGCGGACTCTTGCACCTATGTGCGTATTTCTCTAAGAAGAACTCCCTAGCTAAGTGCAACTACCCTATCTACGACAAGGAATTGCTAGCGGTTGTACAGTATTGTAAAGCGTAGGATAGAGAACTCCGCTCAGTTCCTAAGTTCCTTGCCCTAACTAACTACAAGAACCTAGAGTACTTTACGCAACCCCGGAAGCTGTCTAAGAGGCACGTACGATAGGCAATGTACCTAAGCCGGTTTAACATAAAACTCTAGTATCGCAAAGGCAAGGACAACAGCAGGGCTAATGCGCTATCCAGACGGGACTAGGACATGCCAACAACGTACAAGGACGATCGGCTAAAGTTACAAACATTCCAGATGTTTAAGGAGGAGCCAGGCGAGGAGACTATCCGTCTAGCGGCGATACACCTATAGGAACCCTAACTGCAAGTATAGGAAGAGGCAGTAGAGAAGGACGAGGTGTACTAAGAGGCCTGTACAGCGATCTAGGGGGGACAGCGGAAGCTCCTAACCGAGCTCTATCTTAAGGTGTCTGCAGCAGAGTACTTAGCAGACGAGGAGAACAACCTAAAGTTTAGGAATCGGATTTAGGTCCCAGCAGACAAGAAGCTCTGAACAAGCTTAATACAACGGGCGCATAATTCTATAGCTACTAGGCACCCAGGGCGCGAGGAGACGTACAGCATCGTCGCCTAGGACTACTACTAGCCGGCGATAGCAAAAGACATCCGCAGGTTCGTACAAAACTGCGATGTATACGGACGGACGAAGCCCTAGCGTAAACTAAAGTATAAGCTGCTGAAACCCCTACCGATCCTGGACCGGCCCTAGCAAGACCTAACGGTAGACTTCATTACAGACCTTCCCGAGAGCGACGGACGGAGGAACATTATAGTAGTAATAGACAAGCTAACGAGGGGGGTAATACTAGAGGGAATAGACTCTATTACAGCTAAGGACACTGCCTAGGCATTTATACGGACGATGTTCAGCAAGCACAGTTTCCCTCGGTCAATTGTGTCGGACCGGGGTACGCAGTTTACGAGCTAGCTCTAGGCAAGGGTCTGCCAGTTGCTAAAGGTAGAACGCTGCCTGTCCACCGTATAGCACCTGCAGACGGACGGAGCGACGAAAAGGGTCAATTCGACGTTGGAAGCGTACTTCCGAGCGTACGTCGACTATAACCAGACGAACTGGAACCGCCTCCTCCCTATAGCAGAGCTAGCTATTAACAGCTGTACAGCTAATGCTATAGGATTGTCCCCCTTCTTTATAACCTATAGATACGACTATTCCCTGCTCCTACTGACCCTAAGTAGAGATATCCTACGCCCTATACGATCCCCTATTTAGCAGGGAGAGGCAATCGTGCAGACAATTACGAACGCCTACCAATAGGCAAAGGCGAGCCTAGCTATAGCTTAACAGAACGCAGAAGAGCAGGCCAACAAGGGACAGCAGGCTGCACTAAGATATAAGGCAGGGGATAAGGTCTAGTTAAACTAGCGCAACATCTGTACAGACCGACTAAGCAAGAAGCTAGACTAGAAGAACCGGAAGTTTATAATAGTCCGACTAGTAGGGACATACGCTATACGACTTAACACTCCCCTAGGAGTCTACCCCGTCTTCTATATAGACCTCGTACAGCTAGCGAACACAGACCCCCTACTACACCAGACGACAGATAACGCGCGCCTACTAGCGACTATAACTAAGGGCTAGGAAGAATACAAGGTAGAAGGAATCCTTAAGAGCCGAAGGAAGCAGAAGAAGGTAGAGTAACTAGTAAAATAGAGAGGATAGGCAGAGCCTACGTAGGAACTGTACAAGGCCCTACAAGACACAACTGCGCTGGACAGGTAGGAGGAGAACTATCCCCCTGCCTAGTCGCAGTAACACTGCGCTGTACGACGAAAAGGGGTACGATCTACCCTAAGGACAGGGCAGCCTCTAGCAACTTAGGTTGCTAAAGGATTAAGAATTACGACCTAGGACACTACGGGATCCTACCGACACTACACTGTACGACACTATACAGAGGAAGGACAGGAGGAAGGAGACAGCCAGGCTAGAGGTAGGAAGGAAAGTGGAAATAAGAGGAGCTAAGAGCAGAACCGTCCGAAATTCCTTACACTACCTAGGGGGAGGGGGGGTAGCTTACTAGCTACTACCCTAGGACACTAGGGCGGCCGACTCCCTATCTAAGATCTTAATTACCTCCCTCCCGGCAGGACCCCTATCTAGGCCAGCCCTAGGAAGCAGAGGCACCCCCCTATCCCTATACGCCTCCTCCGGACAGTAGTAGGGGCAGTAGAGAGAGCTATCCTTCCACTTGCACGAGGCATACACTCTGGCCCAGAAGCCGGAGAGGCGGTATAGGCCAAGTAAGGGCTAGAGGGAGTTAGGGCAGAGAGCGCAGACCTGGCCCTAGGTAGCAATAAGGATAGCGTTAACGTACGACGTGCAGGCAGTAGCGACCTGCTATAGTATAACCTAGGAGGGGTTACACTAGAAGGTATAGAAGGGTAGCTCGGCCGCGTCCTGCTGCTCGTTAGTATAGCACCTAAGACATTAGCTTAGACTGTACAGAGGGAGGGAACCTGTACGAACTAAAAGCGAAGCTGTTAATTAAACTAAGCATTCTACTACTAGAGGCGGAAATAGGAGGGGACCCTAGCCAGACAAGCGGAGGCAGACCTAGCGACTACGAGGGAGCTACAGCGAGCACAGCTAGACAGGGCAGGAGGCATAGTAGTAGCTAGTAGATAGTAGTAGTAGCTAGTAGTAGTAGTAGTAGTAACTAGTAGTAGCTAGTAGTAGGGCCGGGGTTAGATAGTAGATAGTGGATAGTAGACAGTAGACAGTAGTGGACGGTAGACGGCGTAGAAGGGGGAAGGCAGGCGGGAGAGGGAAGGAAAAGGGAGAAGGGAAAGAGAAGGGAGAGGCTTAAGCTTAGGAGGGTAGCTGCCTGCTATAAGAGGCAACAGCAACTAGGGCAATGATACGGATGTGGATGTGGACAGCTGGCAGCTAGGCTTGGCAGGGCCAGGCTTGGCGCACACTCAAATACCTCCACCTCCGCTTGTACGTAGATTCTTCCCTCTCTAGCCTTGGATATAGTTATCAAAGACGGGTATTGACCTAGAGTCTACTGCAGTCAGATCATTATATCCAAGGCTCAAACCCAACACCTAACCCGCACTACGCGAAAGAGCCCGTTGAATTACATCCGGGTACTCGATTAACGTACGTGCAATCAACCCAGAGTGTGTACTGTATACGTGCAAAGGAGGCCGTCGAATTATATTCGGTTACTTAATTGTGCGTGTGCATACTACTCTACCCTCCCCCGATCGAGAAGAAGAAGAAGAGAGAGTCTTAGGGAAGAGAAGTGCCCCTATCAAGAAGAGAGAGTTTTAGGGAAGAGAAGTGCCCCTATCGAGAAGAAGAGAGAGTTTTAAAGAAGAGCGAAAGAGCAACGAGAGCGACGAGAAGGACGAGAAGGACGATGTAGGAGCGACGACGACGGAGCGACGACGACGAGAGCGCACCTAGCAGGACCTAGGGCGACGACATTCGTTTTTTTGGGTCTTTAACAGACTATTCTATTCGGACAAAGCTAATCAGGACATTCAGCAATCAAGGCCAGCACAAGGCAGAGCACCAAGTACGAGCCCCTAAGCACGAGCGACAAGAGCAGCACGAACGACAAGAGCAGCACGAGCACCTAGGCACCAGCGAGCCCTAAGCACCTAGCCAGAGCACCAGGCTCAGCACCAGGCAGGCAGCTGCAGGCAGGCAGCTGCAGACAACACAGGCACAGCTGCTGCAGGCAACACACTGTTCAGGTTCAGAAGAGCAAGCAGGCAGAGCACAAGGCACGAGCAAGCAGGCAGAGCACAAGGCACGAGCAAGCAGGCAGAGCACAAGGCACGAGCAAGCAGGCAGAGCACAAGGCACGAGCACCTAGCTGCAGAGCACCAGCTGCAGAGCACCAGCTGCAGAGCACCAGCTGCAGAGCACCAGCTGCAGAGCACCAGCTGCAGAGCACCAAGCAGGCACGAGCACCCAGGTACGAGCTCCCAGGCACGAGCTCCTAGGCACGAGCTCCTAGGCACGAGCTCCAGGCAGAGCACCAGGCAGAGCATAGGCGAAGCGACCGTCGAGAAGCGAGCGACCGTCAAGAAGCGACGGCTCGAGAAGCGACCGTCGAAAAGCGAGCGACGGCTTGAGAAGCGAGCGGCTCGAGAAGCGACACGTGTTTGCAAGACGACCTCTGCAGCTCTGAGCCTCTGCGACCTCCGCTGCAGCTGCAACCTCTGCGAGCCCCTGCGACCTCCGCGACCTCTGCGACTCTACGAGCTCTGCGACCTCTGCAGCCGTAACCTCTGAGAATTCTGCAGCCTTGGCAAGGCATCAAACAAGGCACCAATTAAGGCTGAAAGCGACGGCAAAACGCACGAGATCAAGGCACTAAAGCGACGTCAAAAAGGCACGAGATTGAGGCTCAAAAAGGCACGAGATTGAGGCTCAAAAAGGCACGAGATTGAGGCTCAAAAAGGCACGAGATTGAAGCTCAAAAGCGACCTCAAAAGCGACCTGTTTTGGTGCGACCTGATTGGCTAATAGCGAAGCTGAATCTGCGACCCCTACGACCGGGTTTGGAGCGACCTGTTTTGATGCGACCTCTGCGACTGAATTTGCGACCTGGATTGGTGCGACCTGATTGGCTGATTGCGATTGATTGATTGCGATTGAGGGCAATCGCTGGTTGGGGAGGGCGGTAGTGATACGGATGTGGATGTGGACAGCTGGCAGCTAGGCTTGGCAGGGCCAGGCTTGGCGCACACTCAAATACCTCCACCTCCGCTTGTACGTAGATTCTTCCCTCTCCAGCCTTGGATATAGTTATCAAAGACGGGTATTGACCTAGAGTCTACTGCAGTCAGATCAGGCAACTGCTACAGCTGTATAAAAAGGGAAAGAGGCAACTACGACCTAGTAGGCGACGAGCAATAGCAATATAGACAATCGGACGAAAATAGGGGACGAAAATAGGAGATCGCGACCTGCTAAAGGAACACTAGGAGTTAAGGGTGTACGACACGCTGCCGTACGAAAGGAGCACTACGAGGAGGGAAGGGGGGCGTATTGTTAGGGGACGCTGCCCAGCCCAGGTCCTAGGCCCGACCTAAGCTAGCCGTTGCTCTAAGGACTGCGACTTAGCAGCGCTAGCACAACCCTACCCTCTATACGGGATTACCAATAGGACCCTACTCCTGTATAGAGGGAGAACCCTACAGCCCTGTACAGAGGGGAAGTGCCGCCCCTCTAAACAGAGAGAAAACTCTGCACTACCGTACAGAGGGAGAACTCCCGATCCTCTATACAGAGTGTAAACCTTGCTCCCCTATATAGAGGGAAATTGCTAGCTTAGCTTTATAGATACAAATTGTGCAGCAGCAAACGACGAAGGAACTGCCTATTAGTTCCTTTATATAGATACCCAGCCTTAAGTTTCTAAACCAAGATTCTTAAGCCCTTACACCCGTCTAGATAGAAGCCTGCCCGAAGTACTGTACGGCCTACTATATAGTATGTCCTCTAGAGAACTCCTAGTACTACGCAAGACACTGGACGACCTACTTGCCAAAGGTTTTATTTGCGTAAGTACGTTATCTGTAGGGGCCCTAGTGCTGTTTGTCTATAAGGAAGGCTTGGCCGGCTTGCGTTTCTGCGTAGACTATAGAGGCATTAACGCAATTACTAAGAAGGACCAGTACCCCCTACCCCTTATTAAGGAGACCCTTAGACGGATTAGCAAGGCAAAGTAGTTTACTAAGCTTAACGTAGTTTCGGCCTTCTACAAGATACAGGTTAAGGAAGGCTGTAAATAGATAACCGCTTTCTGTACGAGGTACAGACTTTTTGAATAGCTTGTTACCCCTTTTAGCCTTGCAAACGCACCAGCAACCTTCTAGAGGTACATTAACAGGTCCCTATAAGGGCTACTAGACGACATCTGCTCTGTGTACCTCGACGATATACTAATGTTTACAGACAGGACCTACGAAGACTACGTACAGGATGTTAAGAAAGTGCTAGACTACCTGCAACAAGCTGGACTATACCTCGACATCGACAAATATAAATTTGGCGTATAGCGTACGAAATATCTAGGATTTATTATCGAGGCAGGGAAGGGCATTAGCATAGATAGGAAGAAGATTACTGCTATTAAGCAATAGAAACCCCCTATAAGTGTTAAGGGCGTACGAGAATTCCTTAGGTTTGCTAACTTCTACTGCTAGTTTATACGGAACTACTCGGAGATAGTACGCCCCCTAGTTAAGCTAACATATAAGGACAGATAGTTTGCCTAGACAGATAAATGCGACAAGAGTTTAAACAAGCTAAAGGAGCTCTTTACTACAGGACTAACGCTTGCCGCCTTTAACCTAGAGGATACTAATGTAACGCGGTACACTTGAGCCAAAAGGGACTGGTCAAGTAACTCGGAAGTGACTTGACCAATGTGTACCAGATATATAAGCCTTAGCAAGGCATAGTAATAACCCGGGCCAACTACCCCGTATTACTACCCCCTGCACTATAGGCTTACGACCTCGTAAGCTGCGCTTACTTACAGGCTACGTATGCTATTGCACAGCCCCCCAATACAGCATACGCAATCAACCCCCCCCCGGCAGGTCTGCATACAGCCAGCTGGACCTTTACCGGGTCTGCCTTATTCTGTACGGAGTAGTAGACAAACGGACATATGTTAACGCTGCTTCCACTCTCCCGTTAAAAGATGCGCCCCCTAGGAATTAAACCCGGGCCTTTTTATCGTACACTTTTAGCAGTTACTTCCGAGTTAAATAATGTAACACAGTACACTTAAGCCAAAAGGGACTGGTTAAGTAACTCGGAAGTGACTTGACTGATGTATACCAGATATATAAGCCTTAGCAAGGCATAGTAATAACCCGGGCCAACCACCCTGTATTAGATACGACGATACTGGAAACCGACTCCTTAGGGTATTGTATAGGAGGTATCTTGTCGCAGGTAGGCTCGAACGGGCTCCTGCACCTATATACGTACTTCTCTAAGAAAAACTCCCTAGCTAAATGCAACTACCCTATCTACGACAAGGAATTGCTAGCAGTCGTATAGTGTTGCGAAGCGTAGGATAGAGAACTCCGCTCGGTTCCTAAGTTCCTCGCCTTAACTAACTATAAGAATCTCGAGTACTTTATGCAGCCCCGGAAGCTTTCTAAGAGACACGTACGATAGGCGATGTACCTAAGCCGATTTAATATAAGACTCTAGTATTGCAAGGGAAAGAACAACAGTAGGGCTAACGCACTATCCAGACGAGATCAAGACATGCCAGCAACGTACGACGACGACTAACTGAAATTACGAACATTCCAGATGTTTAAGGAGGAACTAGGCGAAGGTGCTATCTGCCTAGCGGCGATACATATATAGGAACCCTAGCTACAGGTGTAGGAAGAGGCAGTAGAAAGGGACGACGTTTACTAAGGTGCCTGTACAGCGATTTAAGGAAGACAGTGGAAGCTCCTAGCAGAGCTCTACCTTAAGGTATTAGCGGCAGAGTGCACAGTAGAAGAGGAGAACAACCTAAAGTTTAGGAATCGGATTTAGGTCCTAGCAGGCGAGAAGCTCCGTACGAGCTTAATATAACAGGCGCACGACTTAATAGCAACCAGGCACCTAGGACGCGAGGAGATCTACAACATCGTCGCTAGGGACTACTACTAGCTAGCAATAGCGAAGGACATCCGCAGATTCGTAGAGAACTGCGATATCTACAGACGGACGAAGCCCTAGCGTAAACTAAAGCACAGCCTGTTAAAACCCCTGCCAATACCAGACCGACTATAGCAAGATCTAACAGTAGACTTTGTTACAGACCTCCCTAAGAGTAACAGGCAACGGAACATTATAGTAGTAATAGACAAGCCAACGAGGGGGGTAATACTAGAGGGAATAGACGCTATTATAGCTAAAGACACTGCCTAGGCATTTATACGGACGACGTTTAGTAAGCACAGATTCCCGAGGTCAATTGTATCAGACTAGGGTACGTAGTTTACGAGCTAACTCTAGGCAAGGATCTGCTAGTTGTTAGGCGTAGAACGCCGCCTCTTGACGGCATAGCACCTATAGACGGACGGCGCAACAGAGAGGGCCAACTCTACGCTAGAGGTGTACCTTAGGGCATACGTTAACTACGACTAGTCTAACTGGAACTGCCTTCTCCCTATAGCAGAACTAGCTATTAACAGCCGTATAGCTACCGCTACGGGGTTGTCCCCCTTCTTTATAGCCTATAGATACGACCACTTCCTGCTCCTGCTAACCCTAAGCGGCGCTACCCTACGCTCTATACAATCCCCGATCTAGCAGGGGGAAGCTATCGTACAGACGATTACAAATGTCTACTAATAGGCGAAAGCGAGTCTTGCTATAGCCTAACAGAATGCGGAAGAGCAGGCGAACAAGGAACAGCAAGCAGCACTAAGGTACGAGGCAGGGGATAAGGTATAGCTAAACTAGCGCAATATTTGTACAGACTAGCCGAGCAAGAAACTAGACTAGAAGAACTAGAAGTTTATAGTAGTCTAGCTAGTAGGGACATATGCTGTACGACTTAACACTCCCCTAGGAATCTACCCGGTTTTCTACGTAGACCTCGTACAGCTAGTATACACAGACCCTCTACTGCACTAGACGACGGACGACGTACGCCCCCTAGCAATTGTAACTAAAGACTAGGAGGAGTATAAAGTAGAAGAAATCCTTAAGAGCTAGAGGAGGCGGAAGAAGATAGAATACCTAGTTAAGTAGGCAGGTTAGGCAGAGCCTACATAGGAACTATACGAGGCTCTCTAGGATATATAGGCACTAGACAAGTAGGAAGAGAAACACCCTAGCGAACGGTTACAGTAACACTGTACTGTACAGGGTAGGACAGATAGCAGCTGCAGGACTAGGCAGCTGCGAGGAGCATTAGGCAGCTGCAGCTAGAACTAGGCAGCTACAAAAGACGTTAGGCAGCTATAGATAAGGATTAGGCAGCTACAGGGAAGACTAGGAAGCTGCAAAGGAAGAGCAGGAATAGAGAGGACTAGGGACATCCCTCCCTAGGGATGTAAAAGAGGAGGCAACACTAGGGAACCTGTAAGAAGCATAGTACAGATACAGGAAGTAGGGAGAGGTAGAGGAATAGGAATAGATATAATTTAGTAGAGGGGGGGGGTAGGACTATACGAGATAGCCGGACTACCCGAGGCTGTACAGACGGCCGTTAGGTAAACGCCCACTACCTTACCTACAGACAATAGCAGGCCGAAACATTAGCCTAAGTGCTAAACCCTAGACAGCGACCGAGGCACTAGGACAAAGCTTTCCTAAGCAGGAACTAAGATAATCGGCCGGACGGCCCGCCGCCGCTAGACTGTACGGGTTAGACGCAGAATGTACAGCCGGAACAATAGGCAGGTAAATAGATAGGTAAGGACAGGATAGCTTACTTGCATACAGCAGGAGCCCTACAGAGGCCTATATATAAAGTTCCTACTACCAACCTTACGGCCTAGACTGCGACTGTAGAGAATAGTAAACTAGACGGAACCGAGCGCCTCCTGCACCTTTATAACTACTCGCAGATCCTCCTCTGCCTTAGCTTTGGTACCCTAAGGGACAAGTCTAAAGATATAGCAGCATTAAAGAAAGGGGGAGATCTAGGACATAGGGTAACTGCAGGCTATAGGGGGTAATAGCAAACAAGGCAACTGCTACTAGAGGCCCTAGTATCCTAGGAGAAAGGAGCATCTAGCAGACACTGCAGGATAGTAGGTGCCTGGACGACAGTTAACTTTCTAGACAACTAGACGAGTGTAAGCAAACACTAATTGCTAATACAGGGTAGGTTGGCCCGTGTCATTACTATGCCTTGCTAAGGTTCATATATCTGGTACACATTAGTCAAGTCACTTCCGAGTTACTTAACCAGTCTCTTTTGGCTTAAGTGTACCGCGTTACATCACTTAACTCAGAAGTAACTGCTAAAAGTGTACGATGATAGGCCCGGGTTCAATTCCTAAGGAGCGCATCTTTTAACAGGAGAGTGGAAGCAGCGTTAACGTATGTCCGTTTGTCCACCACTCTGTACAGAATGAGGCAGACCCGGTAAAGGTCCAGCTAGCTGTGTGCAGACCTGCCGGGGGGGGGGTTGATTGCGTATACTGCATAGGGGGGCTGTGCAATAGCATACGTAGCCTGTAAGTAAGCGCAGCTTACGAGGTCGTAAGCCTGTAGCGCAGGGGGTAGTAATACGGGGTGGGTTGGCCCGTGTCATTACTATGCCTTGCCAAGGTTTATATATCTAGTACACATTGGTTAAGTCACTTCTGAGTTACTTAACCAGTCCCTTTTGGCTCAAGTGTACCGCGTTATATCAATTGCAAAGGGAACGCTATAACCGAGCGTACGGCACGACGACATATATAGACAAGATTATAAGGAGGTAGGAGGGTAATGTTAGGAGACGCCGCCCTGCCAGGTCCTATACCTAAACTGGCCGTCGTCCTAAGGATTGCGACTTAGCGGCGCTAGCACGACCCTACCCTCTATACAGAGGAAAATCCTACAACCCTATCCCTTTATAGGCAGTAATAGCTAAAAAGGAATCGGCGGAGAGTATTATCGAGGTATTAGAGAACTAAGTAGCAACACGACTAGCGCAACTGAAAACGCTAAGTGCTTAGTTAGCTAATATAGTAGCAGCGACGTTGTTAACACTACTGCTGCTACTACGAGAATACTAAGCAGAAACTGCCTTACCCGCTGCCTACAGTTAAGGTAGCACTTCGATAACGTTATTACCTAATCTACTGGCCTTTAGAAACAGAGACCCTAAGGCCTAGGAAGCCTTTTAGAAGAAGATAAGGAACAATATAAGTCGCGACTATGCTAGAAGTAGCAAAGAAGATAAACTAGCCTACCTAGAGGCGCGATTAGAAGGTCAAGCGTTCTCGCTAGTAGCGGACCTAGAGGATGTAACCGCCGACGAAGCAATCAAAGCTCTGGACTAACGCTTCGGAGACCCCTTCTAAAAGAAGACGGCCTGTAAGCAACTGGACAAGATCAACTACAACCGGCTAACGTTTAAGGAATTTTACAGGCTGTTTAGGAAATATGCTATCGGAGCTAAAGTGTCTAAGGATAAACAGGTACACTTACTAAGGCAGAAGTTAAATTCCGAACTAGCTAGAGCTATAGCTTCGGTAGAAGACGAAGACCTCGAAAGCTTCGTACACTAGGCGAGAGTCACTGCTAGAAACTTGAACGCGTACAGAAAATCGGCAGCACGCGAACTAAATTAGAGATTGGCATTAGCGCAGACAACGCGACCCCCTGTCCCCTTCCGAGGAGGCCCCTAGCAGCTATCCTATTTACCGCGTTCGCCGTTCGTCCCTACTTGTTATACATATAGAAATCCCGGTTACATCGCTAATAGATGCTAAGTAACAGCTTAGCAGAAGCAGGAATACTGTGCTACGAAGCCGCTACTGCTAAGGAAGACTATCTAAGCTATAGAGCCCGCGCCGAACAACACTAACAGTCTAGACAGTAGAGTGCTATTAAGGCTCTTAGAAAAGACTAGCTAGACGGATAGGCCCCCTACCTAGTATAAGTAATAGGGCACTACTACGAACTACACTGTCAGAAGAAGGAGAGAGCATTAACAGCTGTAACGATCTGCTCTTAGCAGTGGTAGAAGAGAATACAGAGACCGCTATTAATCTACTCTCTCGAAAGCTCGCGCTGTCCCCTTCGATAAAAAGCCTTTATCGACACAGGAGCACTTATTGGAGCGACGATCCACTATCGACTAGTTTAGAAACTAACAAAGGGATATAACTATTTAGTAGAGCCAGCGTCGCCGATGCGAATTTCGGCATATAACGGACAAGACACAGAAAGTGTTACGTATTATGTACTGTTAAAAACTACCCTAGCCGGCCGCACTATAGAAGCAACGTTCCAAATTATGGACATTGGACAGTTTAACATCATTATAGGGCAGAAATAGGTAAAGAACCATAAAGCCGTTATTAACGTAGAGGAAGGCACACTCGGGTTCAAAACCTAGCGGAGTGGCACCGCTGCCGTTAAATCGGTCACTCTCGTTGCTAAGGAACCAAACGTCGCGGTTACTAATGCGGTTCTAGCCGACCGTTCCGATCCCCTAGATATCGTCGGAATAATAAGCTTAGAAGCCCTAAGAACTCTAGCGAGGTCGCTAGAGAATAAGATCTACACTATCTTAATAAAATACATTAAAGATTACCGAAAGATAATAGCGGAGGAAAAAGTAGACCTGCTAGAGGTATTACCGAAAGAACTCTATAGCTACGCTAACGTATTCTTAAAAGCCGACTCTAACCTCCTGCTGCTCTATCGACCAGAATATAATAACAAGATCCGACTAAAAGAAGGAGCCGCGCTGCCTAGAACCGAACCCCTAAGACGCCTATCGCCGGCCGAGCTGGACTAAGTAGAAGTGTTTGTCTAAGTAAACCTAGCAAAGAAGTTTATTACGCTAAGCTCCGCTAAGTATACGTCGCCGACCCTTTTTGTACAGAAACCTAGAGGTAGTCTCCGACTGTGCGTAGACTACAGAGGCCTTAAGAAGGTTACTAAGAGAGATGTATACCCGCTGCCGCTAATCGATAAGACTATACAACAAGTAGCGAAAGCTAAGTAGTTTAGCAAGCTAGACATTCGCTAAGCGTTCTACCGACTAAGGAACAAGGAAGGACAGACAGAAGACCTTACGACGTTCGCTACGCGTATAGGCAACTTTAAGTAGCTAGTTATGCCTTTCGGACTTACTAACGCGCCAGCGCTGTAGCAGCGTTTTATAAATTACACTTTTATAGACATGCTAGAGCGGTTCTTGCCTATTTACTTAGACGACATCCTTATATACACCGATAGAACGAGAGAGCAGCACAAGGACCATATTAAGAGAGTGCTAATTAGGCTCCGCGAGGTCGGCTTAAACGCGGATACGAAAAAGAGCGAGTTCTATTAGACCAAAGTTAAATATCTTAGTCTTATTGTCGGAAGAGAAGGAATACGGATAGACTCCTTAAAAGTCGCTGCAGTAGCGGAATAGAAACAGCCGAAGTCCAGAAACACCAACTAAATTAGAGCCTTTCTCAGGTTCTACAGTTACTATCGTCAATTTATTAAGGACTTTAGCAAGATAGCAAGACCCCTGAACGAGGCGTTGGAGAAGGAGGCCGCTAGCCTATAGAACGAGAAGTGTACAGAGGCTTTTAACCGACTAAAAGAAACGGTAGCCTTAGCGCTAGTGCTAGCGCACTTCCGACTGGAAAAGACGATCTACCTAGAAACGGACGCTTCCGACACAGTAACTGTAGCGATCCTTTCTTTATACGACGACGATAGCGAGACCCTCTATCTAGTAGCCTTCTTTAGCAAGTCTATAAATAAGGCTAAGCGGAACTATGCTATCTACGACAAGGAGCTGTTAGCTATTATCTAAGCTTTCAAGGAGTAGAAGCCAGAGCTTATAGCCAGAAAGAGTACGGTCCAGATCCTTACGGACCACTAGTCGTTGACCTACTTTATAAAGATACAGAAGCTCTCGCACCGCCAGGCTCGGTAAGCCGCCTATTTATCTAGGTTCGACTTTAAGATTACTTATCAACCTAGGACTTAAAATAGAAAGGCTAACGCACTAACGAGAAGAGAGGAGAAGACCAGCTGCGCAAAAGAAGATCCGAACATGTTCTAGAAGGTGTTAACCAATCAGATAGTAGACGCCGAGGTGTTAAAAGAGGTAGGAATCTGCGCAGTAGAGCCGGCGACCAAAGAAGAGATGCTCTACGAAAAAGTAGAGCAGCTTAACCAGCAACAGAAGCTCGGCGAAACTGGTTTAGGGAAGCTCATAGTTCTAGAACCACTAATTACAGAGGTTATCTAGCTGGTCTATAGTTCTAAGGATGTTTGCTATACTAGCATAAAGAAGACGATAGAAGCTGTAAGGACAGTCTACTAGTTTCTGCAGATCTTCGAGCAGATTTACTAGTTTATCGCTAATTGTTACGTATGTCGAGCCGCGAAGCCGCATTACGGCCTTCCGGCCAGTCTACTAAAGCTACTGCCGATCCCTAAGAAGCCGTAGCAGCACATTATAATAGATTTCGTAACCGGCCTGCTGGATTCCGATAGATACAATACTACCCTTAACGTAGTAGATTAGTTAAGCAAGGAACGTTACTTTATCCTCTACTAAGCAAAGGACGAAGGCACTACTACGGAAGAGACAGCGAGGATACTAATTCAACATGTGTAGAAGCACTATAGTCTGCCTAACACTATTACTACGGATAGGGGTCCTTAATTTACTGCTAATGTATAGAAGGCTATTAACCAAGTTCTCGGAATTCGCAGAAAGCTTAGTACAGCCGCTTACCCTTAGACCGACAGTTAGTCTAAAGTAGCTAACTGTAGGATAGAAAAATATCTACGGATCTTCTACAGCTATTATTAGGAAGAATAGGTTAAGATGTTGCCGATAGCCGAATTCTGCGCTAACTTAGTACAGTCCAAAGCTACCTTACTGGCGCCGTTCGAGATAACTTATAGCTATCTTCTGAGAATAAGCTTTCAACTGCCGAATAAGCCTAGCTCTTCGGAACCTTCTACCGCTATGTTAGGGGGCGCCGTCCAGCCAGGTCCTGGACCTAAGCCAGCCGTCGCCCTTAGGATTGCGACTTAGCGGCGCTAGTACGACCCCTTACCCTGTACAGAGGGAGAATCCTACAGCCCTATACAGAGGGAAATTGCCGCCCCTCTATACAGAGGGAAAACTCTATATCTCTATACAGAGGAAAACTCCTAACCCTCTATACAGAGCGAAAACCTTACACCCCTATATAGAGAGAATTTGCTAGCTTGGCTTCGTAGGTACAAATTGTACAGCAGCAGACGGCGAAGGAACTGCCTATTAGTTCCTTTATATAGATACCTAGCTTTAAGTTTCTAAACTAAGATTCTTAAACCCCTTATATTAGGAACTAATCTTACTGTCTGTAACTGCGGTAATACAACAAAGATAGACGGCGATATCCCTATAGAAACTACGGCTATGCAGGATTATATACACTGCAAATATAAGGAGCTGCAGGCACGCAAGACCTAGCTCGAACAGCAAGTAGGCCACTAGGCTGCGATAATTTCCTAACAAGAACAGGAGCTCTGACAGCTTAGGGCGTCTAGTTGCGACCCGACCTCTGCGACGACGACCACAATAAACACGACGGCCTACACTGCAGTCCGTAAGAGCAAACTTCCTAACGTTGCTACCTACGATAGTAAGGCACCGGCCGAGTACCCCTCCTAGGCTGCCTAGTGTTGCGGCGGTGAAAAGGGGGTGGACCCTGGATTTCGGCTCGGCCCGTCCGGGCCGAGCCGGGCCTTGGCACACCACCCTCCATCAAAGCCCACCACCACTACTATATAGGTTCCTTTCCCTCCTCAGTTCGAGATATAGTCATCAAAAAGGCCGTATTGAATTATATCTGCGTGCCCGGATTATTATATCTCAAACTCACTCTCTACACCAACCCCGCGCTGCGCGAAAGGGCCCGTTGAACTATCCGGAAACCCGAATAATGCACGCGCATCAACACACACACCAACCCCCCCCAGGCACTGCGAGAAGATAGAAGGCTTCTCAGCGGTAGAGAGCGGCGTTACAGGCCGCAGCAGAAGTAGGAAAGGAAAGACTGACAGAGCGATTAGGCGCTCCAGTGTCATTAATAATAAGATTATCATTAGCGGTTTTACGGCAGAAGAGACAGCAGAGATCAAGGAACGAATAGCTAAATACAGGAAGATCCACGACTACACGATCGAGGAATTAGAAGACTACGTAAACGAGAACGGAATAAGGAAGGTCTACGATAGTATAGACCTTATTGAGACGCTGTTCCACAGAACGCTAGAAGAAAACAGGCAACTAAGGGAGGAAACTAAAGCAGTAAGGGCCGAGAAGGAATCGGCAGAGACTATTATCGATATGTTAGAGAACTAGGCGGCGAATCGAATAGCGCAGCTAAAGGCGCTAAAGGATCAACTAACCGATATGGAAGCAGCGAAGTCGCCGCCGCCGCAGCGAGAAACCCATAAGGAGACCGCCTTACCGGCGGCCTATAGTCAAGGTAGCACCTCGATAACGCTACTGCCGGACCTACCGGCTTTCGGTAGCGGAGACCCTAAAGCGTAGGAGGCGTTCAAGAAGAAGATCAAGAATAAGATAAGCCGCGATTACGCATTAAGCAGCGCTGGAGATAGACTAGCGTACCTGGAATCGCGGTTAGAAGGTGAAGCATTTTCGCTAGTAGCGGACCTGGAAGAGGTAACCGCTAAAGAAGCGATCAACGCGCTAGACCAGCGTTTCGGAGACCCCTTCCGGAAGAAGACGGCCTATAAGCAGCTAGACAAGATCAACCAGAACCGGCAGATGTTCGAAGAATTCTACGGACTGTTCAGGAAATATGCCATTAGAGCGAAAGTGGCAGAAGATAAGCAGCTGCACCTGCTAAGACAGAAACTGAGCCCTAAGCTCGCTGCGGCTATAGCGTCAGTAGAAGACGAAGACCTTTAGAGCTTCGTGCACCAAGCGAGGGTCACCGCTAGAAACCTGAACGCGTACGGAAACCGACGACACGTAAACCGATCCAGAAGCCGTCGCTGTCGGCGCAACCGGCGCGAGCCCCTGCGCCCTTTTGACAACGCCCCCAGCAGCCGTCGTATTCACCGCGTTCGTCGTTCGTCCCCACCTGCTACGCGTGTGGAAAACCCGGCCATATCGCTACGAGATGCCCAGCAACGGCACAGCAGAAGCAGGAGTATCGAGCGACGAAGCAGCCGCCACCGCTAAGGAAGACTATTCAAGCCATTGAACCGGCTCCGAACGACACTAACAGCGTAGACGGTAGGGTGCAGCTGAGAATTATAGGAAAAGACCAGCTGGAAGGATAGGCCCCCTATCCAGCACTGACAATAGGGCACCGAATCGAAGCGAATCGCTACGAGAAGAAAGCATCAACAGCTGCAGCGACCCGCTCTCGGCGGCGGTAGAGGTAAACACGGAAACGGCCATTATCCTACTAGTTACTGTCTATCCCCTTAACGGATCGAACAAACCCCTCCAGCTAAAAGCTTTCATCGACACCGGAGCTCTTATCAGCGCAGCGATCCACCACCGACTGGTCCGGAAGCTGACGAATGGATACGGTTATCCAGTGGAACTGGCGGCGCCGACGAAGATTTCGGCATACAATGGACAAGACACAGAAAGCGTTACGTACTACGTGCCGCTAAAGACTACCCTAGCAGGTCGCACTACAGAAGCGACGTTCCGAATTATAGATATCGGAAGGTTTAACATTATTATAGGACAGAAATAGATAAATAACCAGAAAGCCATTATCGACGTATATAAAGGAACGATCAGATTCAAAACCCTAGGTGGCGAAGCAGGGACTATCGGAAAGGTCGCCGCCGTCGCCGCTAAGCCGAAAGCTACGGAGTTAGCGAAAGAGGCTCCGTCCAACCGTTCCGAGCCCCTGGTCACCGTCGGAATAATAAGCTCAGAAGCTATAACGACCCTCGCGAAGTCGCCGGATAACGAGATTTACGCTATCTCAATAAAAGACATCGAAGACCACTGGAAGATGATAGCGGAAGAAGAAGTGGATCTACTAGAGGTGCTGCCGGCGGAGCTCTACGATTACGCTAACGTGTTCTTAAAAGCCGACTCCAACCTCCTGCCGCTCTATCGACCGGAATATAACAACAAGATCCGATTGAAAGAGGGGGCTACGCTGCCAAGAACCGAGCCCCTCAGACGACTGTCGCCGGCAGAATTGGACCAAGTGGAGGTGTTTGTTCGCGAAAATCTGGCGAAGAAGTTTATTACACCAAGTTCGGCCGAATACGCGTTACTAATTCTTTTCGTAAGGAAACCAGGGGGTAGTCTGCGACTCTGCGTAGACTATCAAGGCCTTAACGAGGTTACTAAGAGAGACGTATACCCGCTGCCGCTGATCGACAAGACCATACAACCAGTGGCTAAGGCTAAGTGGTTTAGCAAGCTGGACATCCGCCAAGCGTTCCATCGACTAAGGAATAAAGAAGGGCAGACAGAAGACCTTACGACGTTCGCGACGCGTATAGGCAATTTCAAGTGGTTGGTAATGCCTTTCGGGCTTACCAACGCGCTGGCGGTGTGGCAACGCTTTATAAACCACACCTTTATAGACATGCTGGAACGGTTCGTGTCTATCTATTTGGACGACATTCTTATCTATACGGATAGAACGAGAGATTAGCATACGGACCACATCAAGAAGGTGCTAACTAGGCTCCGCAAGGTCGGATTGAACGCGGACACGAAAAAGAGCGAGTTCTATCAAACCGAGGTCAAATATCTCGGCCTTATCGTCGGAAGAGATAGAATTCGGATGGACCCCTTAAAGGTCACCGCCGTAGCGGAATGGAAGCAACCGAAATCCGGCAACACTACGCAGATCAGGGCGTTTCTCGGATTCTGCAGCTACTATCGACAGTTTATTAAGGACTTCAGCAAGATAGCGAGACCCCTAAACGAAGCGTTAAAGAAAGAGGCCGCCGGCCTATAGACTGAGAGGTGCACGGAAGCCTTTAACCGGCTAAAAGAAGCAGTGGCCTCGGCGCCGGTTT
Organism: Pseudocercospora ulei; assembly: GCA_016165855.1. Taxonomy (NCBI): domain Eukaryota; kingdom Fungi; phylum Ascomycota; class Dothideomycetes; order Mycosphaerellales; family Mycosphaerellaceae; genus Pseudocercospora; species Pseudocercospora ulei. The sequence goes on from JACWNB010000004.1 coordinate 153,867, forward strand.
TAGCGCACTTCCTGCCGGAAAAGACGATCTACGTAGAAACGGACGCTTCCGATACAGTGACGGCAGGGGTCCTTTCTCAATACGGATACGATGAGACCCTTCACCTAGTGGCCTTCTTTAGCAAGTCTATAACGGAAGCTAAGCGGAACTACGCCATCTACGATAAGGAGCTGCTGGCGATCATTCAGGCCTTTAAAGAGTAGAAACCGGAGCTTATAGCCGGACAGAGCACGGTCCAGGTCCTTACGGACTACCAGTCGCTGACCTACTTTATAAAGACGCAGAAGCTCTTACGTCGCCAAGCACGGTAGGCTGCCTACTTATCCGGGTTCGACTTCAAGATTACCTATCCACCCGGAGCTCAAAACGGAAAAGCTAACGCGCTAACGCGAAGAGAAGGAAAGACCAGCTGCGCGAAAGAAGATCCGAACATGTTCCAGAAGGTGTTGACCGAGCGGATAGTAGACGCAGAGATGTTAAAAGAGGTAGGGGTCTGTGCAGTAGAGCCGGCCCCTAAAGAAGGGACGCTCTACGGAAAGGTAAAGCAGCTTAAACAGCAACAGAAACTCGGCAAAACCGGTTCAGGGAAGCTAATAGTTCCGGAAGAACTAATTACGGAGGTTATCTAACTGGTCTAAAGCTCTATAGACGTTGGTTACGCCGGCTTAAAGAAGACGATAGAAGCTATAAAGACGGTCTACTGGTTTCCGCGGATCTACGAACGGATCCATCGATTTATCGCCAATTGCCACGTATGCAGGGCCGAGAAGCTACGTTACGGCCTTCCGGCAGGCTTATTGAAGCTACTTCCAATCCCCGAGAAACTATAGCAGCATATTACGATGGACTTCGTAACCGGCCTACCGGATTCCGATGGATACGACGCTACGCTAAACGTAGTAGACCGGTTAAGCAAAGAACGTCACTTCATCCCCTGTCGAGCGAGAGACGACGGAACCACTGCAGAAGAAACAGCGAGATTGCTAATTAAGCACGTATAGAAGCACTACGGGCTGCCGGACACTATCACTACGGATAGGGGTCCTTAATTTACCGCCGACGTGTAGAAAGCTATCAACCAAGCTCTTGGAATTTATAGAAAGCTTAGCACCGCCGCTTACCCGCAGACCGACAGTCAGTCTGAAGTGGCTAATCGCGAGATAGAGCGATATCTAAGAACCTTCTGCGGACATTATCAAGAAAAGTGGGTTAAGATGCTGCCAATAGCCGAATTCTGCGCGAACTCAGCACGGTTAGAAGCAACGTCGCTGGCGCCGTTCGAGATAACGCACGGCTATCTTCCGAGGATAAGCTTTCAGCCACTAAGCGACGCCGGCTCGCCAGAGCTTTCCACTACCACTACGTCGTCAAAGAGAGTCGCCGCCGCAGCGGCGGAAGCGCTCCGATCTCAGATAGAAGAAGCGATCAAAGTGGCGAAAGACGCGATGGAATCAGCTCAGAAGAAGATAGTAACTCGGGCTAATAAGAAGCGGTCACCGATAGAATTCAAAGAAGGCCAAAAGGTATAGCTCAACACGAAGAACCTAAGGCTAAAAGGCAACGCCAAGCTCAATCCGCGCTACGTAGGTCCGTTCAAGATAATAGAAAAGAGGTCGCCGGTAAGTTATCGGCTCGAGCTGCCGAAGGCGTTCCGGATCTACGACGTTTTCCATTCCGATCTACTGAGCTTAGACCCTAAAGACGGCCTGCCGGAACAGGGATTCGCTGAACCCCTGCCAATCGAGATAGATAATAAGGAAGAATAGGAGGTAGAAGACGTAATGAACGTAAAGAAGATAAGGGGGTCCAGCAAAGCGAGGATCTCGTAGAAGGGGTGGCCGGAAGATTATAAATAGTATCCGATCGAGAATCTCCGGAATTCGGCAGAGCTGCTAAGAGACTTTTACGCGCGGAACCCGAAGAAGCCGAAACCGGCGTGGCTCTAATGTCGACAATTCCGGAAGAAAGAAGAAAGCCACGTCCGCTCCACCGGCGCGAAAGCCGATAAAGGCGATCGTAATGGAATTGATAGCTCCAGGCACCGCCACGTCGGTCGGCGACCGCGTGGAGGGCGGAAGCTTTAGAGGAAGAGAAAAAGAGGAAGAAAAACGGCGCTGCAGAAAGATCTATATAGACCTCCGCGACGACGCACGGACCAGCTACGCCGCAGCTTAGATAACCCATAGATCAGATCAGATAGCACGGATCAGGGGCACCGATCACATAAACGCTAAGTAAAGGACTTCGGATGCCGATAACGTAAGGGCTGAAAAAGCGATGATAAGACGTTGTTTTCGATAAAAGACGGAAGAGGTAACGTCGACAGTAGAGGGGATTTTCGAGAAAAAGAAGACGAATCAAAAAAAAAAAAAAAAAAAAAGAGACGGAAAGAAGAGAGATTTTTGGATAGGTGGGGTAACTAAGCGGTCGAGGGCGACCGCTGGTGAAGGGGGGGGGGGTAGTGTTGCGGCGGTGAAAAGGGGGTGGACCCTGGATTTCGGCTCGGCCCGTCCGGGCCGAGCCGGGCCTTGGCACACCACCCTCCATCAAAGCCCACTACCACTACCACATAGGTTCCTTTTCCTCCCCAGTTCGAGATATAGTTATCAAAAAGGCCGTATTGAATCATATCTGCATGCCCGGATTACCTAGATACGTTCTAAGCTTCTAGTCGACTTAGGAGCATACCTAACCGAGCTTAACAAGGTAGTGTATCTCTTTAGGAGGTTAAAGAGCAAGGCAGCAGCACGAATTCTGCCGTACTATAAAACGGCTATTGCTAACTAGGCAATAGCAACTACAACGATGCTCTAGGTAGCTCTAGACAGGAGCTACAAGGACCTAGACCGCGAAAGCCGAGCCCTCGTATAGGTTAACACTATAAATCAAGGACGCAAGACTGTACGAGAGTTCCTTACAAAATTCGACTAGACCCCAGTAAAGGTAGGGGAACTCTATTAGGAGGACAGGGTAAAGGTAACTACCCTAGAAGTTGGACTCTCTAGGGAGATTATAACAGGACTAGTAGGCGTAATGCAACCAGCCTTATACGAGGCGTTCTGTGATCTCCTTAGGATAATCGACGACTAACAGCGCAGGCTCGGACAGATAAGCTGTACCTACAAGATGCAACAACTCCTCTATCGGCAGTAGGACGCTATAGACTAGGAACTAATAACGATAACAAGAGTAGCAGCAGCCGTTACCGTACAGCTAAGGGCCGGCGCTAAGAGGGCGCAGTAGGTAGATATAGCTACCCTTAACAAGAGATAAGCAGAAGGGAGTTGCTACTAGTGTAGCTAGATAGGGCACACTGTACGGAATTGCAGGCTTTTGCCAGTAGAGAGACCTAGGGGACGGCCGACTACTGCAAGGGTAGTAACTGCAGCGCCCTACTATAAGACCTAAGAGTTCCCCTTAGACGATAACGAGTCGGGAAAAGAGTAGCCTCTAAGCGAAGGCTTAGCTAGAGGTATATACGAGATAGATTGCCAAATTGAAGCACTACCTAGCTATCTTTTAAGAGCAACTACATAACGACTACGCCGTTTATCGTATAACCTACGCTAAACGGGACCGCCACTGTACGGACGCTAATTGACACAGGATATCTAGTGTATAGAGTAATTAGCAAAGACTTTGTACAGAGACACTATATTAAGACGACCCCTACTATACCTGTACGCATGCTAGGCATTACCGGACGAGGACTGGACATTACCTATATAGTAAAAGTAACAATAGATCTGCAAGGACACTACGAGCAGGATTTATACCTCTACGTCGAATAGGACAAGTTAGAGTGTAACCTAATACTAGGGAAACTATAGATCGAACGCTAGCAGAGCAAGCTCGACGTTGGAAGAGAACGCTTGTACCTGGCAGCGACGAAGCAGAGACTCTAAGACCAAGGGAGAGTCCTATAGGGCGGCAATGCTAAAGCCGAGAGCAAGGCTAGCTCAAACGCTGAGGTCAACACTGCAACTATAGACATCGAGAAGGCCTTAGCACCTAAGAAAGTTACGGACCCCTATACGAAGCTCCTATCGGAATACGCAGAATACCTAGACCTCTTCGAGCCAAAATCGGCCTCGAAACTGTCCCTATACTAAGGAGAAGGAATTAAATACGACATCTAGCTAGACTCCTGTCTAGATAGGAGCCTGCCCGAAGTACCGTATAGCCTACTATATAGTATGTCCTCTAGAGAACTCCTAGTACCACGCAAGACACTAGACGACCTACTTGCTAAAGGTTTCATTCGCGCAAGTACGTTATCTGCAGGAGCCCTAGTGCTGTTTGTTTATAAGGAAGGCTCGGCCGGCTTGCGTTTCTACGTAGACTATAGAGGCATTAACGCAATTACTAAGAAGGACTAGTACCCCCTGCCCCTTATTAAGGAGACCCTCGCACGGATTAGCAAGGCAAAGTAGTTTACTAAGCTTAACGTAGTTTCAGCCTTCTATAGGATATAGGTTAAGGAAGGCTGTAAATAGATAACCGCTGTCTGTACGAGGTACAGACTTTTTGAATGGCTTGTTACCCCCTTTAGCCTTGCGAACGCGTCGGCAACCTTCTAGAGGTACATTAACAGGTCCCTATAAGGGCTACTAGACGCCATTTGCTCTGCGTACCTCGATAACATACTAGTATTTACAGACGGCACCTATAAGGACTACGTACAGGACGTTAAGATAGTATTAGACCGACTGCAACAGGCTAGATTGTACCTCGATATTGATAAATGTAAGTTCGGTGTACAGCGTACGAAATACCTAGAGTTTATTATCGAGGTAGGGAAGGGCATTAGCATAGACAGGAAGAAGATTAATGCTATTAAGCAATAGAAGCCCCCTACGAGTATTAAGGACGTACGAGAATTCCTTAGGTTTGCTAACTTCTACCGCCAGTTTATATAGAACTACTTAAAGATAGTACGCCACCTAGTTAAGCTGACATACAAGGACAGACATTTTGCCTAGATAGAGGAATGTAACAAGAGCTTTAACAAGCTAAAGGAGCTCTTTACTATAGGACTAACGCTTGCCGCCCTTAACCTAGAACGTATAACGATACTGGAAACCGACTCCTTATAGTATTACATAGGAGGTATCTTATCGTAGGTAGGCTCAAACGGACTCCTGCACCTATATGCGTACTTCTCTAAGGAAACTCCCTAGCCGAATGCAACTACCCTATCTACAACAAGGAATTGCTAGCGGTTATACAGTGTTGCGAAGCGTAAGATAGAGAACTCCGCTTAGTTCCTAAGTTCCTCGCTGTAACTGACTATAAGAATCTCGAGTACTTTACGCAGCCCTAGACGCTTTCTAAGAGATACGTACGATAGGCGATGTACCTAAGCCGATTTAATATAAGACTCTAGGATCGCAAGGAAAAGTACAACAGTAGGGCCGATGCACTATCCAGACGAGATTAAGACATACTAGCGACGTACAACGACGACCGACTGAACTTACGAACATTCCAGATGTTTAAGGAGGAGCTAGACGAAGATGCTATCTGCCTAGCGGCGACATATATATAAAAACCCTAGCTACAGGCGTAGGAAGAGGCAGTAGAAAAGGACGACGTTTACCAAGGTGCCTATATAGCGATCTAAGGGGGACAGCGGAAGCTCCCTACAGAGCTCCACCTTAAGGTATTAGCAGCAGAGTGCACAGTAGACAAGGGAAACAACCTAAAGTTTAGGAATCGCATTTGGGTCCTAGCAGACGAGAAGCTCTATACGAGCTTAATACAATAGGCGTACGACTTAATAGCAACTAGGCACCTAGGGCGCAAGGAGATATATAGTATTGTCGCTAGGGACTACTACTAGCTGGCGATAGCGAAAGACATCTGTAGGTTCGTACAAAACTGCAATGTCTACAGACGGACGAAGTCCTAGCGTAAACTAAAGCACGGCCTGTTAAAACCCCTACTAATACTGGACCCACTATAGCAAGATCTAACAGTAGACTTTATAACAGACCTTCCTAAGAGTAACAGGCGACAGAGCATTATAGTAGTAATAGACAAGCTAACAAAGGGAGTAATACTGGAGAGAATAGACGCTATTATAGCCGAGGACACTGCCTAGGCATTTATACAGACGACGTTTAGCAAGCACGGATTCCCTAGATCAATTATATCGGACCGAGGTACGCAGTTTACGAAGTAACTCTAGGCGAGGATCTGCCAAATGTTGAACGTAGAACGTCGCCTATCGACTGCATAGCACCTACAGACGGACAGCGCGACAGAAAGGGCTAACTCTACGCTGGAAGCGTACCTCTAAGCATACGTTAATTACGACTAGACGAATTGGAACCGCCTCCTCCCTTTAGCGGAGCTAGCTATTAACACTCGTACGGCTAACGCTATATGACTGTCCCCCTTCTTTATTGATCCGGGCACGCAGATATGATTCAATACGGCCTTTTTGATAACTATATCTCGAACTGAGGAGGGAAAGGAATCTATGTAGTGGTGGTGGTGGGCTTTGATAGTGGTGGTGCCAAGGCCCGGCTCGGCCCGGTCGGGCCGAGCCGAAATCCAGGGTCCACCCTATCAATCTGTCCCACCTCTTTCCACCGCCGCAACATTTATAGCCTATAGGTACGACTACTTCCTGCTCCTACTAACCCTAAGTAGCACTACCCTATACCCTGTACGTTCCCCAATTTAGCAAGGGGAAGCTATTGTACAGACGATTACGAACGCTTACTAATAAGCGAAAGCGAGCCTTGCTATATCCTAACAGAGTGCAGAAGAGTAGGCTAACAAGGGACGACAGGCTGCACTAAGGTACGAAGCAGGGGACAAAGTATAGCTAAACTAGCGTAATATCTGTACAGACTAGCTAAGCAAGAAACTGGACTAGAGGAACTGGAAGTTTACAGTAGTCTAGCTGGTAGGGACATACGCTATACGACTTAACACTCCCCTAGGGATCTACCCGGTTTTCTATATAGACCTCGTACAGCCGGCATATATAGACCCCCTCCTATACTAGACGACGGACGATGCGCGCCCCCTAGCGATTATTACTAAAGGCTAGGAAGAGTACAAGGTAGAAGAAATTCTTAAGAGCTAGAAGGAGCAGAAGAGGATAGAATACCTAGTTAAGTAGACAGGGTAGGCGAAGCCTATATAGGAGCTGTACGAGGCCCTTTAGGACATATCGGCGCTAGATAGGTAGAAAGAGAACTATTCTCCTAGCTAGTTGCAGTAACACTGCACTGTACAGTAAGAAGGGCAGCGGTCTACTCTAGGTACAGGACAGCTACCGGCAATATCGAGTTGCCGAAGGATCGGGAATTAAAACGTAAGATTAAACCGGGTTCTTTTAGTACTACACTATATAGAAGGGGACAGGAGAGAGAGATAACCTAGGGGACAGGTAGGGTTAAAAGTAAAAATAAAAGGGAATAAGAGCAGAACCGTCCGAAAATTTTTATATACAAACTTATAGGGATAGCTTACTAGCCACTACGCGACTCAACTAGGGCGGTCGACGATAAAGCCGACAGCTCCCTGTCCGAGATCTTAATAATCTCCTAGTCGGCCGGGGCCCTACCCGGCTTACTACTATAGAGTAAAGGCACCCCCCTATAGGCCTCCCCTAGACAGCAGTAGGAGCAGTAGAGGGAGCCGTCCTTCTACTTGCACAACGTATATACGCTGGCCTAGAAGCCGGGTAGGCAGTATAGGGCAAACGAGCCCTAGGGGGAGTTAGTGCAGGCAGTATAGAATTAACTACAGGTAGCGATAAGGACAGCGTTAACGTACGATAGGCGCGCTATAGCGATCTGCTAGGGCGTAATGCGGGCGGAGTTACACTAGAATAGGTAGAATAGCAACTCGGCAGCGTCTTACTGCTTGTAGGTATAGCACCTAGGACGTTAGTTAAAACTGTACGAAAGGGGAGGACCTGTACGAACCGAAACTAGAGTTGCTAGTCGTATTAGGCATTCCACTCTTAGAGGTAGAAGTGCAGTAGGAGGCCGGCTAGACGGTAGGAGGTAGAGGGGCTAGTAGGTGCAAGGGCAGACAGAGTGTAGGACATAGTAGTAGTAGTTGTATTAGTAGTAGTAGATATAGTAGTAATAGACAGGCAGACGGGTAGCAGACAGGGAATAGAAGAGGAAGGGGAAGAGGAAGGGGAAGATAGGGGGAAGGCCTAATATATAGGGGTATAGGCTACCTGCTATACGAGGCAATAGCAAACGGGGCAGCTGCTACTGCTGTATAAAGGAGGGTGAACGAGGCAACTACTACCCAGTGCCTAGACAAGCAACAGCCCTATAGACGATCGGACGAGGACAGGAAAGCGCTAGCTATAAGAGGGACGCTAGGAGCTTAGGCTATATAAGGGGCTTAGGAATCTTGGTTTAGAAACTTAAGGCCGGGTATCTATATAAAGAAACTGATAGGCAGTTCCTTCGTCGTCTGCTGCTGTACAATTTGTACCTACGAAGCCAAGCTAGCAATTTCCTTCTGTGTAGGGGTATAAGGTTCACCCTCTGTACGGAGGATCGGGAGTTCCCTCCTCTATACAGTAGTATAGAGTTTTCCCTCTATTTAGAGGGGCGGTAGTTCCCCTTTGTGTAGGACTATAGGGTTCTTCCTCTATATAGGAGTAGGGTCCTGTCGGTGGTTCCGTACAGAGGGTGGGGTTATGCTGGCGCCGCTAAGTCGCAGTCCTTCGGGCGACGGTTGGCTTAGGTCGGGTCTAGGACCTGGGCCGGGCAGCGCCCCCTAACAATATCCCCCCCCCTTCCCTCCTTGTAGTGCCCCTTTTCGTACAGCAGCGTGCCGAACACACTCGGATCCTGCTGTTCCTTTGGCAGGTCGCAACCCCCTATTTCGTCTGGTCGTCTATGTCGTCGTCGCTCGTCGCCTACCGGGTCGCGGTTGCCTCTTGCTATTTTACCCGTTTGTAGCAGCTGCCCTGCTTGCTATTCCCTCTTATAGCAGGCAGTTACCTTAAGCCTCTCCCTTCTCTTTCCCTTCCCTTTTTCCTTTCTATTCCCTGCCTGCCTTCTCTCCCTACCCTGTCTATCGTCTACTACTATCTACTACCGTCTACTGTCCACTATCTACTATCTACTAGCTACTATCTACTACTACTACTATTATGTCGTCCGCCCCGTCTAGTAGCCCCCTCGTAGTTGCTGGCCCCTCCGCCTCTGCTCGTCTAGCTAGGGTCCCCTCTTATTTCCGCCTCTAGCAGTAGGGCCCTTAATTTAACTAGCAGCTACGCTTCCAGTTCGTACGGATTCCCGTCTTCTGTATAGTCTAAGCTAACGTCTTAGCTACTACACTAACGAGCAGCAGGATGCGGCTAAGCTATCCTTCTACGCCTTCTAGTGTAACCCTGCCTAGGTTACCCCCTAGCGGCTAGCTATAGCCCAGGCGTCGTACGTTAACGCCCTTATTATCACTACCTAGGGCCAGCCCTATGCCCCCTGCCCTAACTCCCCCTAGCCCTTACTTAGCCTATACTGCCTCCTAGGCTTCTAGGCTAGGGTGTGGACCTCGTGCAAGTAGAAGGATAGCTCCCTCTACTGCCCCTACTGCTGTCTAGCAGAGGCACGTAGGGGTAGGGGGGTGCTTCTACTTCCTAGGGTTGGCCCTAGTAGGGGTAGGGGTAGGGGCCCTGCCGGGCAGGAGGTAATTAAGATCTTAGATAAGGAGTCGGTTGTTCTAGTCCCCCAGGGTAGTAGCTAGTAAGCTACCCCCCCCCTACCCCCCCCCCCCCCCCTAGGTAGTGTAAGACATTTCGGACGGTTTTGCTCCTAACTCCTCTTATTTTCACTTTCCTTCCTATCTGTTCCCTAGCTGTTCCTTTCTTCCAGCCCTTATCTTGTACAGTGTCGTACAATGTCGTATTAGTAGGATCCTATAGTGTCCTATATCGTAATTCTCGATCCTTTAACAGCCTAGGTTGCTAGCAGCTACCCTGTCCTTAGGGTAGATTGTGCCTCCTTCCGCTGTACGGCGTAGTGTTACTCTAACTGGGCAGGGGGATAGTTCTCTTCCTACCTGTCTAGCGCAGTTGTGTCCTGTAGAGCCTCGTACGGTTTCTATATAGGCTCTGCCTATCCTCTCTATTTTACTAGGTACTCTACCTTCCTCTGCTTCCTTCGGCTCTTAAGGATCCCTTCTACTTTATACTCTCCCTAGCCCTTAGTTATAATTGCAGGTAGGCGCGCGTTGTCTGTCGTCTAGTGTAGCAGGGGGTCCGTGTTCGCCGGCCGTACGAGGTCTACGTAGAAGACTGGATAGATCCCTAGGAGAGTGTTTAGTCGTACGGCGTATGTCCCTACTAGTCTAACTACTGTAAACTTCCTGTTCTTCTAGTCCAGTTTCTTGCTTAGCCAGTCTGTACGGATGTGTCGCTGGTTTAGCCAGACCTTATCCCCTGCCTCGTACCTTAGTGTAGCCTGTCGTCCTTTGTTAGCCTGCTCTTCCGCATTCTGTTAAGCTATAGCTAGGCTCGCCTTTGCCTATTAATAGGCGTTCGTAATCGTCTGTACGATAGCCTCTCCTTGCTAAATTGGGGATTGTGCAGGACGTAGGGTGTTCCTACTTAGAGTCAGTAGGAGCAGGGAATAGTCGTATCTGTAGGTTATAAAGAAAGGGGACAGTCCTCTAGCATTAGCCGTACGGCTGTTAATGGCCAGTTCCGCTATAGGGAGAAGTCGGTTCCAGTTCGTCTAGTTATAGTCGACGTACGCACAGAGGTACGCTTCTAACGTCGAATTGACCCTCTCCGTCGCCCTGTTCGTCTGCAGGTGCTATATAGTTAACAGGCGACGTTCTACCTTTAGCAACTGGCAGACCCTTACCTATAGCTGGCTTATAAACTGCGAGCCCCGGTCCGATACAATCGACCGAGGGAACCCGTGTTTGCTAAACGTCGTCTAGATAAATGCCTAGGCGGTGTCTTTAGCCGTAATAGAGTCTATTACCTCCAGTATTACCCCCTTCGTTAACTTGTCCGTAACTACTATAATGTTCTGCTGTCCGTCGCTCTTAGGGAGGTCTGTAATAAAGTCTACTGTTAGGTCTTGCTAGGGCCGGTCCGGGATTGGTAGGGGTCTTAGCAACCTATGCTTTAGCTTGCGCTAGGGCTTCGTCCGTCCGCATACATTGCAGTTCTGTACGAACCTGCGGATGTCCTTCGCTATTGCCGGCCAGTAGTAGTCCTAGGCGACAATGCTATACGTTTCCTCGCGCCCTAGGTAACCGGTAGCTATAGAATTGTGCGCCCGTTGTATTAAGCTTGTATAGAGCTTTTCGTCGGCCGGAACCCAAATCCGATTCCTAAACCTTAGGTTGTTCTTCTCGTCCACTAAGCACTCTGCTGCTGACACCTTAAGATGGAGCTCTGCTAGGAGCTTCCGCTGTCCTCCCTAGATCGCTGTACAGGCCCCTCGGTATACCTCGTCCTTCTCTACTGCCTCCTCCTATACTTGTAGTTGGGGTTCCTATAGGTGCGTCGCCGCCAGGCAGATAGTCTCCTCGCCTGGCTCCTCTTTAAACATCTGGAATGTTCGTAACTTTAAGCAGTCGTCCTCGTACGTCGTTGGCATGTCCTAGTCCTGTCTGGATAGCGCATCGGCCCTACTGTTATCCTTACCCTTGCAGTACTGGAGTCTTATATCAAACCGGCTTAGGTACATTGCCTATTGTACGTGCCCCTTAGACAGCTTCCGGGGCTGCGTAAAGTACTCCAGGTTCTTGTAGTCTGTTAGGGCGAGGAACTCGGGCACTAAGCGGAGTTCCCTATCCTATGCTTCGCAACACCGTACGACTGCTAGCAACTCCTTGTCGTAGATAGGGTAGTTGCACTTAGCTAGGGAGTTGTTCTTCGAGAAATACGCGTATAGGTGCAGGAGTCCGTCCGAGCCTACCTGTAACAGGATACCTCTAATGCAGTACCCTAGAGAGTCGGTTTCCAGTATCGTCGTACGCTCTAGGTTAAAGGCAGCAAGCGTTGGTCCTGTAGTAAAGAGCTCCTTCAGCTTGTTAAAGCTGCTATCGCATTCGTCCGTCTATTTCAACTGCTTGTCCTTGTGTGTCAGTTCAACTAGGGGCGTACGATCTCTAAGTAGCTCCGTATAAACTGGCGGTAGAAGTTGGCAAACCTAAGAAATTCCCGTACGCCCTTAACGTTCTTTGGCGGCTTCTATTGCTTAATAGCGTCAATCTTCTTCCTATCTATACTGATGCCTTTCCCTGCCTCGATAATGAAACCTAGGTATTTCGTACGCTAGACACTAAATTTACATTTGTCGATATCGAGGTACAAGCCAGCCTGCTACAGTCGGTCCAGCACCTTCTTAACGTCCTGTACGTAATCTGCGTAGGTGCCGTCTGTAAAAACCAGGGTGTTATCGAGGTATACCGAGCAGATGTTGTCTAGTAGCCCTTGCAAGGACTTGTTAATGTACCTTTAGAAGGTTGCTAGTACGTTAGCAAGACCAAAGGGGGTAACAAGCTACTTAAAGAGACTATATCTTGTACGGAAGGCAGTTATCTATTTACAGCCTTCCTTAATCCGTATTCTGTAGAAGGCTGAGACTACGTTAAGCTTAGTAAACCACTTTGCCTTGCTGATCCGTCCGAGAGTCTCCTTAATAAGGGGTAGGGGGTACCGGTCCTTCTTGGTAATCGCGTTAATGCCTCTGTAGTCTACGCAGAAACGCAATCCAGCCTTTCCCTCCTTGTAGACAAACAGTACTAGGGCTCCCGCTAGCGACGTACTTGCCCGAATGAAACCTTTAGCAAGCAGATCGTCCAGGGTCTTGCGGAGCACTAGGAGTTCCCTAGAGGACATCCCGTACAGCAGTCCGTACAGTACCTCTAGCAGACTCCTATCCGAACGGGGCTCTAGCTGGATGTCGTAGTTCATCCCTTCTCCTTAGTATAGCGGCAGTTTTAAGGCCGACTTCGGCTTAAAGAGGTCTAGGTATCCTGCGTATTCCTTCGGGAGCTTCGTACAGGGGTCCGTTACTTTCTTAGGTGCCAATGTCTTCTTAATGTCCGCCGTTGCCGTGTGGATTTCGGCCTTAGCATTGTCACTCTGCGGAGCCTTCCCTTGGTCTCGGAGCCTCTGCTTCGTCGCTGCTAGGTACAGCCGCCCTCGTCCAACGTCCAGCTTGCCCCTCTAGCGCTCTATCTATAGCTTCCCTAGTATTAGGTTATACCCCAGCTTGTCCTGTACGACGTAGAGGTATAAGTCCCGCTTATAATGTCTCTGTACCTCTATCGACACTTTCACTATATAGACACTTTCACTATATAGGTAATGTCCAGTCCTCGTCCGGTAATGCCCAACATGCGTACAGGTACAGTGGGGGTAATCTCAATCCTATGTCTCTGTACGAAGTCTTCGCTAATTACTCCGTATACCAAACATCCTGTGTCAATTAATGTCTACGCTGTTGCGGACCCGTTTAACGTTGGCCGTACGATGAACGGCGTAGTCGTTATGTAGTTGCTCTTAAAAGATAGCTAAGTAATACTTTAATTTAGCAATCTATCTCGTATACGCCTCTAGCAGAGCCTTCGCTTAGAGGCTACTCTTTTCCCGACTCGTTGTCGTCCAAGTAGGACTCCTGATCTTCTTATTAGGGCGCCGCAGTTGCTACCCTTGCAGTGGTCGGCCGTCCCCTAGGTCTCTCTACTAGCAAAAGCCTGCAATTCTGTACAGTGTAGCCCGTCTTGCTACACCGGTAACAGCTCCCTTCTGCTCGTCTCTTGTTAAGGGTAGCTATGTCTACCTATTGCGCTCTTTTAGTGGCGGCCCTTGGCCGTACAGCAACGGCTGCCGCCACCCTCGTCGTCGTTGGTTCCTAGTCTATAGCGTCCGTCTGCTGCTAGAGGGGTTGTCTTATCTCTTAAGCGTAGCTTATCCGTCCGAGCCTACACTGCTAGTCGTCGACTATCCTAAGGAGATCGCAGAATTCCTCGTACGTAGCTAGTCGCATTACGCTTACTAGCCCTGTTATAATCTCCTTAGAGAGGCCTACCTCTAAAGAGGTAATTTTTATCCTGTCTTCCTATTAGAGACCTCCTGCTTCTGCCAAAGTCTAGTTAAATTCCGCGAGGAATTCTCGTACAGTCCTGCGTCCTTGCTTTATTATTTTGACCTGTAGGAGTGCTCGGCTCTCGCAGTCTAGGTCCTTGTAGCTCTTGTCTAGAGCTACCTAGAGCATCGTCGTCGTAGCTATTGCCAGGTTGGCAATAGCTGTCTCGTAGTACAGCAGAATTCGTGCTGCTGCCCTGCCCTTTAACCTCCTAAAGAGGTAAACTACCTTGTCCAGCTCGGTCGGGTATGCTCCTAAGTCGACTAGAAGCTTAGAGCGCATCTGGGCAGCCTAGGAGGGGTACTCGGCCGGAGCCTTACTATCGTACGTAGAGACGTCGGGGAGTTTGCTTTTGGGGGTCGGGGTGTAGGCTATCGTGTTCGTCGTCGTCGTAGGGGTCGGATCGCGATCGGACGCCCTAAGCTGTCGTAGCTCCTGTTCCCGTTAGGAAATTATCGCAGCCTAGTGGTTCACTTGCTGCTCGAGCTGCCTCTTGTGTTCTAGCAACTCCTCGTACGCGCAGTGCATATGTCCCTCTATAGCCGTAGGTTCTATAGGGATGTCGCTGTCTATCTTTGTTCTATTACTGCAGTTACTGACAGCAAGATTAGTTCCTAATGTAAGGGGCTTAGGAATCTTGGTTTAGAAACTTAAGGCCGGGTATCTACATAAAGGAATTAATAGGCAGTTCCTTCGTTGTCTACTGCTGTACAATTTGTACCTACAAAGCCAAGCCAGCAATTTCCTTCTGTATAGGGGTGCAAGGTTCACCCTCTGTACAGAGGATCGGGAGTTCCCTCCTCTGTACAGTAGTATAAAGTTTTCCCTCTATTTAGAGGGGCAGTAGTTCCCCTTTATGCAGGACTATAGGGTTCTTCCTCTATATAGGAGTAGGGTCCTGTCGGTAGTTCCGTACAGAGGGTAGGGTTATGCTAGCGCCGCTAAGTTGCAGTCCTTAGGGCGACGGTTGGCTTAGGTCGGGTCCAGGACCTGGGCCGGGCGGCGCCCCCTAACAGGCTATACGACGCAAAGTTATACAAGGGAAACACTACAAGAGAGGAGGAGGGTATTGTTAGGGGGCGCCGTCTAGCTAGGTCCTAGACCTAAGCCAGCCGTCGCCCTAAGGATTGCGACTTAGCAGCGCTAGCACGACCTCTTACCTTATACAGAGGGAGAATCCTACAGCTATACATAGAGGGAAATTGCCGCCCCTCTATACAGAGGGAAAACTCTATATCCCTATATAGAGGGCAACTCCTAACCCTCTATATAGAGCGAAAACCTTACACCCCTATATAGAGGGAAATTGCTGGTTTAGCTTTATAGGTACAAATTGTACAGTAGCGGACGACGAAGGAACTGCCTCCTAGTTCATTTATATAGATACCTAGCTTTAAGTTTCTAAACTAAGATTCTTGAAACCCTTACAGCTACTTTGTTAAAGAGAGTCGCTGCTGCTGTAGCAGAAGCGCTTAAATCTTAGATAGAAGAAGCGATCCGGGTAGCGAAGGAGGCAATAGAATCGGCTTAGAAGAAGATAGTAACTCGAGCTAATAGAAAGCAGTTACTAATAGAATTTAAAGAAGGCCAAAAGGTATAGCTTAACACGCAGAACCTAAGGCTAAAAGGCAACGCCAAGCTTAACCCCTACTACGTAGGTCCGTTTACGATAGTGGAAAAGAGGTCGCTAGTAACTTACTAGCTCCAGCTACTGAAGTCGTTCTATATCTACGACGTTTTCTACTCGGACCTGTTAAGTCTAGACCCGGAAGACGGTCTTCTAGAACAGGGGTTCGCTAAAGCCCTACTAATCGAGATAGACAGTAAAGAAGAAGAGTAGGAGGTAAAAGACGTTATAGACGTAAAGAAGGTAAGGGGGTCTATTAAAGCGAGGATTTCGTAGAAGGGATAGCTAGAAGACTATAAATAGTATCCGATCGAGAATCTCCGGAATTCGGCAGAGCTGCTAGAGGAGTTCTATATCCGGAATCCGAAGAAGCCGAGACCTAAGTAGCTCTAAAGCTAATAGCTCTAGAAGAGATAGAAGAAGAAGAAAAGGCCGCGTCCGCTCTATCAGTACGAAAACCAATAGAAACGATCGCGGCAGTGCGCTTACCTAGAGTCCTCGATTACACTGTTACCGTCTACCGGTTTTGCCGGTCAGATAATAACAGTGAAATCGAGCACGGCGCTACCGCTTCGGCGCGCTTTGTAACAGTCTTCGTCTTCGCCAACACTAACCGCTAGTCCTACTAGATAGATAATAACAGCGAAGACGAAACCGACGCTACCAAAGCAGCTTTGCGATAGCGCTTAAGGCCTTAGTAAAGAAGAAAAAGAAGAAGAGATTGCGCGCTGCGGATAGATCTATATAGACTCTCTACAGCAGCGTATAGACTAGTTACGCCGCAGCTTAGATTAGAGAGCTCCGATAAGATAGACGCTAAGTGAACGACTTCAGATAGCGACGACATACGAAAAGAAGAAGACAACAGAAGGAAGATGTTTTCGAGATAGAAGGGAAAAAGAGGTAACGTCGATTTTAAGAAGAATTTTCATAGAAGAAGCTGCAAACAACAAAAAAAAGAAAAGGGGGACATAAATAGATAAAAGAAGGAGGGGATCTAATTGGCCGAAATAAGATAAAGACGCTAGAGGGATAAGTAAGCGGTCGAGGGCGACCGCTAATAAGGGAGGGGGGTGGTGTTATAGCGGCAGAAAGGGGTAGGACTAAGTGATAAGGGTAGACCCTTGGAATTTCGGCTCAGCCCCTCCGGACCTAGCCGGGCCTTGGCATGCCACCCCTAAAGCCCTTACACACTCCTACAAAGATTCCTTTCCCTCCTTAGTTCGAGATATAGTTATTAAAACAGTCGTATTAAATTATATCTACGCGCTCAGATCAATTCTATTGTAAACTCTGCTTAAACCTACACCCTACGCTGCGTAGAAGGGCCTGTTAAATCGTATCTAGCTGCCTAAATAACGTACGCGCGACAAATACATACCTACACCCTAGCGTATATAAAAGGACCCGTCAAATCGTATCCGGTTATCTAAGTAGCGTACGCACCCTTACCTACTAACTACGCACTACGAGAGGGCTATAGAAGCTTTCTTAGCAGTAGAAGAGAGTAGCAGTGTTACTAGCTACAGCAGCAGAAGAAAGACAAGCCGAACGAAGAATCAGCGCACTAGCATCCTTACCGATAAGACTATTAAGGACCTTATCGAGGACGACTTAGAAGCAGCTAATACTTACATTACTAAATATTTAAAGCTTTACAGATCTACCCCGAACAAACTCGAAGAATACGTAACCAAACACAGTATTAAGAAGATTTACGAAGCTATAGCCTTTATTAAGAGGCTTTATAACAAGAGACTAGCAAACTAGAAGCAGATAGCGTTAGCAATAGAAGAGTTAACTTAGCAATATAAACAAGCAATTTACGACTAGGCCTTAGCAGAGGTACGAATCGATGCCTTTAAAGAGCAAGCAGTTATAAGACTTAACCAAGCAAGGAACCTGCAAGCATAGCTAGAAGAGCTGCGAAACGAGCAATCTAACAAAAGCGCACTACTACAAGAAGGAGTACGCGCCTTAACCGAGCAAATAGCGTTATCGCTAGCGTATAGCATTAGCACTAGAGGCAAGACCAACCTGCTTCTAGACCTAGAAATCTTTAGAGAAGGCTTATATAAAGAATAGAAGACGTTTAAACTAAAGATTAAGAGGAAGATAAATTAGAACTATAACTACTACGACTGCGAAGACGATAGGATAGCCTATCTCGAGACCTGCCTTTAGGGCGAAGTGCTTACATTAATCTCTAGCTTATAGGCACGACGAGAGCTTACTGTCCCTTAGGCAATCGAAGCCTTAGATTAGCGCTATGCCAACCACTTTAAGGTAAGCAATACGCGTGCAGCCCTGCGAAACCTTTATTAAAAGCTATATTAGCAATTTAACAAATTCTATAGCGAATTCTAAAAGTACGCTAATTGCGCTAGCCTTAGCGACAGAGAGCAGATCCATATAATAAAGGAAAAGATTAGCAGTTAGCTAAGGACTACTATGCCAATAGCGGAAGGCATCGATTGTTTAGAGACCTTCGTAAGACAAGCCTACACTAGCGATGAAAATATCCAGCAATCGAGGAGCTTCGCAGCTTAACACTTATCAAGACCGCTACAACTATTTAGCAGACCTGTATTAGCGGCAACGAGAGCGCCGCCCCCTCGGAGAACGTTACTACTATTCTAGCAGCGCCAACAGCCGTCGTTCTGCTCCACTTTCGTCCCTACCTGTTACGCATATAGGAAGCCTAGACATATAGCTACTCGATGTTAAGCTACAAGGCACCTAATACTAGCAAGGAAGAGCGTCTAGGCTAAAGAGCAGACGCTAAGTAAAGCCGACAGTATAGACAGCAGCGCTCTATTAAGAATATTAGGAAAAGACTAGCTAGAAGGATAGGCCCCCTATCTAGCTTACCTATAAGGGCATTATTGATGCTACTACTACTACAGAGGCTGAAAGAGAGGTAGAGTATTAACAGCTGCAACGATCCGCTGTCTACGATAGTAGTGTTGCAGCAATAGAAAGTAGTAGGACTAAGTAATAGGGTAGACCCTTGGAATTTCGGCTCGGCCCTTCCAGACTGAGCCGGGTCTTGGCACCACCCCTACGAAATCTTACATTCGCGCACATGTAGATTCCTTTCCCTCTTCAGTTCGAGATATAGTTATCAAAACAGCCGTATCGAATTATATCTACGCGCTCGGATTATTATATCTCGAACTTATAAACTACACTAATACTGCGCTATACGAAAGGGCCCGTCGAATTACATCCGGTTACTTGAATAACGCACGCGCGCCCTACAACCTAACCCAACCCAACCAACCAACCAACGCACTGCGAGAAGGCTATAGAGAGCTTCTCGCCGGTAGAGAGTAGCGTTACAGGCCGCAGCAGAAGCAGAAGAAGAAAGACTAACAGGACGAAAGACAGGCGCACTAGCGTTATAGATAATAAGACTATTAATAAAGGCCTTACAGCAGATGAGACAAATAAGGTAAAGGAGCGTATAACTAACTACAAGAAGCTGTACGCCTATACGTCCGACGAGCTTAAAGAGCATATAGCAGAACACAGGATTAAGAAGGCCTACGACGCTATAGCCTTTATTAAGACGCTGTTCTACAAGAAGCTAGAAGAGAATAGACAGCTAAAAGAAGACGTAGAGGCGATAACAGCAGAGAGAGTGTCTGCAGAGACTATTATCGAAGTCCTTCAGAACCAAGCAGCAGCACGACTAACTTAACTAAATAGACTAAGTGCTCAGTTAGCAGATGCGTTAGCGTTAGCGTCGCCGCCGCCGCCGCTACAGGAAGGTCAAACTAAGCAGACCTCTCCTACAGCCTACAGTTAAGGTAGCACTTCAATAACGTTATTGCCTAACCTACAGGTCTTTAGTAGCGGAAATCCAGAGATATAGGAAGTCTTTAAGAAGAAGATAATAAACAAGATACACCGCGACTACTCTATTAACAGCGAAGACGACAAGTTGGCATACCTGGAATTGCGACTGGACGGTAAAGCGTTTATATTAGTAGCGGACCTAGAAGAAGCGACCGCTAACAAAGCTATCGAAGCCCTAGACTAATGCTTTGCTGACTACTTCTGTAAGCAGACAGCTTGCGAACAGCTCGATAGGGTTAGCCAACACTGGCTGTCGTTTAAGGAATTCTATAGAAAGTTCAGAAAGCATGCGATTAGGGCTAAGGTGCCTAAGAGTAAACAGTTGCACCTACTAAGGAAGAAATTAAGACCTAGGCTAGCTAACGCCTTAGTCTCTGTATAGACTAGAGATCTTTAAGTCTTCGTAGATTAAGCGAGAGTAATTGCTAGAAATATAAACGAATATAGCAGACTAACAACCCAGGAACCGAGTTAGCGACTACTATTCGCACCACTAAACCGGCCTTCTTCCTCCTTCCGCTAAGGACCCTAGCAACTATCTTATCTACTGCGTTCAACGTTTGTCCCTACCTGCTATACGTATAGAAAGCCTGGCTATATTGCCACTAGATACCTAGCAACTGCTTAGCAGAAGCGAGAGTATTAGGCTACGAGACTAACACTACTGCCACCGCCGCCGAGAGAGAGCATCCAAGCTATAGAATCGACGCCGAATGACACTAACAGCGTAGACGGCGGAGTACTATTAAGGATCTTAAGAAAAGACCAGCTAGACAGATAGGCCCCCTAACTAGCATAAATAATAGGGCACTACTACGATCTATACCGCTACAAGAAGAAAGCGTTAACAGCTGCAACGACCCACTTTCGGCTACAGTAGAGGCGAACACAGAGACCGCTATTATCCTTCCAATTACCGTCCACCCCCTCGAGAGCTTAACGTACTAGCCTCTTTAGCTAAAAGCTTTTATCAATATAGGAGCTCTTATTAGTGCAGCGATTTATTAACGACTAGTTTAGAAACTGACGAAAGGGTATAGCTACCTAGTAGAGTTAGCCTCGCCGACACGGATTTTAGCATACAACGGACAAGACACTGAGAGCGTTACGCATTACATGCTGCTAAAGACTACCCTAGCCGGGCGAACTACAGAGACGACGTTCTGAGTAATAGATGTCGGACGGTTTAACATTATTATAGGACAGAAATAGATAAAGAACCAGAATGCCATTATTAATATAGACGAAGGTACAATTGAATTTAAGACCTAGCAGAAGGGCACTGCCGCTGTCGAACCACTAACCGCTGCTGTTCTTAGAGACCCAGTTAATCCTGCTACACCTATAGCAACTATTAGAATAATAAGCTTAGAAGCCCTAACTACCCTCGCGAAGTCCCTAGAACATAAGATCTACGCTATCTTAATAAAAGATATCGAAGACTACTAAAAGATAATAGCGGAAGAAGAGATAGATCTACTAGAAGTGCTACTAGAAGAACTCTATCGTTACGCTAACGTGTTCTCGAAAGCCAATTCTAACCTCCTAATGTAACGCGGTATAATCCGGGCACGCAGATATGATTCAATACGGCCTTTTTGATAATTATATCTCGAACTAAGGAGGGAAAGGAATCTATGTAGTGGTGGACGAGACCTTTGGGGGGTGGCGTGCCAAGGCCCGGCTCGGTCCGGAAGGGCCGAGCCGAAATTCCGAGGGTCTACCCTATTACTTAGTCCCACCCCTTTCCACCGCCGCAACACCACCCCTCTCCCTTATTAGCGGTCGCCCTCGACCGCTTACTTATCCGTTCCTCCTGTCTTTTTTTCTTTTTCTTTTTCTTTTTTTTTTTTGATTCACATTGTTACTATCTGAAGTCTTTACTCGGCTTCCATCTGATCCGTTCCGTCTGATCGGAGCTATCTGATCGGAGCCAGCGGTCACTAGAGCTGCGGCGTGACCGGTCCGTGCTCTGCTGTAGAGGTCTATATTCGTTTCTATCGGCTTCTGCGTTAATGGAGCGGACGTGGATATCCTTCTTCTCTATCGACTTTCGAGCTACACAGGCCTCGGCTTCCTCGGGTTTCGAACGTAAAATTCTCTTAGCACCTCTGCTGAATTCCGGAGGTTCTCGACCGGATACTATTTATAGTCTTCCGGCCATCCTTTCTATAAGATCCTCGCTTCGATGGATCCCCTTCGTCTTCTTATGTCTATAACGTCTTCCACCTCCTATTCTCCTTCTTTACCGTCTACTTCGATCAACGGGGGTTTATCGAACCCCTAATCCGGAAGACCATCTTCAGGGTCTAGGCTTAGCAGATCCGAATGAAAGACATTGTAGATCCGGAACGATTTTGGCAGCTGGAGCCAGTAGGTTACCAGCGACCTTTTTTCCATTATCTTAAACGGACCTACGTAACGAGGGTTGAGCTTCGCGTTGCCTTTCAGCCTTAGGTTCCGCGTGTTAAGCTATACCTTTTGGCCTTCCTCGAATTCTATCGGTAACCTCTTTCTGTTAGCTCGAGTTACTATCTTCTTCTAAGCTGATTTTATCGCTTCTTTCGCTACCTTGATCGCTTCTTCTATCTGAGATCGGAGCGCTTCTGCCGCCGCCGCAGCGATTCTCTTCGACGAGGTGGTAGTAGAAGGTTCTAAAGAGCTGGGTTCGTTCAGTAGTTGAAAGCTTATCCTTAGAAGATAGCCGTAGGTTATCTCGAACGGCGCCAGTAAGGTGGCTTCTGACTGTGCGGAATTGGCGCAGAATTCGGCTATCGGCAACACCTTAATCCATTCTGTTTGATAATGGCCGCAGAAAATTCTTAGATATTTCTCTATCTCTCAGTTAGTCACTTTAGACTGGCCGTCGGTCTGAGAGTAAGCGGCCGTGCTGAGCTTTCCACCAATTCCAAGGGCCTGGTTGATAGCTTTCTATACGTCCGCGGTGAATTGAGGACCTCTATCTGTAGTAATAGTGTCCGGCAGCCTATAGTGCTTCTACACGTACTGGATCAACATTCTCGCCGTTTCTTCCGCAGTAGTTCCTTTATCCTTAGCTTGATAGGGGATAAAATAGCGCTCTTTGCTCAGCCGATCCACTACATTAAGCGTAGCGTTATATCTATTGGAGTCCGGCAGGCCGGTTACGAAATCTATCGTAATGTGTTGCTATGATTTCTCGGGGATCGGAAGTGGCTTTAGCAAGCCGGCTGGAAGGCCGTAACGTAGCTTTGCTGCTCGGCATACATAGCAGTTATTAATAAACCGATGTATCCGCTCGAAGATTCGCGGAAACTAGTAGGTCGTCCTTATTGCTTCTATTGTCTTCTTTGATCCTGCGTAACCAACATCCTTAGAGCTATAGACTAGCTGGATAACCTCTATAATCAGTTCTTCCAGAACGATCAGTTTCCCTAAGCCGGTTTTGCCGAGCTTCTGCTGCTGATTAAGCTGTTCCACTTTCTCGTACAGCGTCTCTTCTTCAATTGGCGGCTCTATCGCACAGATCCCTACCTCTTTTAACACCTTGGCGTCTACTATTCGTTCTGTTAGCATCTTCTGAAACATGTTCGGATCTTCTTTCGCGCGGCTGCTCCTTCCTTCTCTTCTCGTCAATGCGTCTGCCTTTCCATTTTGAGCTCCAAGTCGATAAGTTATCTTGAAGTCAAACCCGGATAAGTAGGCTGTCTACCGGGCTTGGCGGCGTAATAGCTTCTGCGTCTTTATAAAGTAGGTCAACGACTAGTGGTCCGTAAGGACCTGTATCGTGCTCTGTCTAGCTATAAGCTCCGGTTTCCAGTCTTCGAACGCCTGAATAATGGCTAGCAGTTCTTTATTATAAATAGCGTAGTTTCTCTTAGCATTATTTATGGACTTGCTGAAGAAAGCTACTGGATGGAGAGTCTCGTCGTCGTTAGCGTACTGAGAAAGGACCCCTGCTGTCACTGTGTCGGAAGTGTCTGTCTCTACTTAGATTGTCCTTTCCGGTCTGAAGTGCGCTAGCACTAGCGCTGAGGCTACTGCCTCCTTTAGTCGGTTAAAAGCTTCCGTACACTTCTTATTCTATAGGCCAGCGGCCTCCTTTTTCAACGCCTTATTCAGTGGTCTCGCTATCTTGCTAAAGTCTTTAATAAATCGTCGGTAGTAGCTGCAGAACCCGAGAAACGCTCTGATTTGCGTAGTGCTTCCGGATGTCGGTTGCTTCCATTCCGCGACGGCGGCCACTTTCGACAGGTCCATCCAAATTCCTTCTCTTCCGACGATAAGACCGAGATATTTAACTTTAGTCTATTAGAACTCGCTCTTCTTCGTGTCCGCGTTCAATCCGACCTCGCGGAGTCTCTTTAACACCCTCTTAATGTAGTCCGTATGTTGCTCTCTCGTTCCTTCGTTGTAGATCAGAATGTCGTCTAAGTAGATTAAAACGAACCGTTCCAGTATGTCTATAAAGGTGTAGTTCATAAAGCGTTGCTACACTGCCGGCGCGTTAGTAAGCCCGAAAGGCATTACCAACCACTTGAAATTGCCTATACGCGTGGCGAATGTCGTGAGGTCTTCTGTTTGTCCTTCTTCGTTCCTTAATCGACAGAATGCTTGGCGAATATCCAGCTTGCTGAACCACTTAGCCTTAGCTACTCGTTGTATAGTCTTATAGATTAGAGGCAGCGGATACACATCTCTCTTAGTGACTTTATTAAGGCCTCGGTAGTCTACGCACAGTCGGAGACCACCTCTGGGTTTCTGTATAAACAGAATCGGTAACGCATATTCTGCTAAGCTTAGCGTAATAAACTTCTTCGCTAGATTCTCTCGAACAAACACTTCTACCTAGTCCAGCTCGGCCGGAGATAAGCGTCTTAGGGGCTCGGTTCTCGGCAGCGCGGCTCCATCTTTCAGCCGGATCTTGTTGTTATATTCCGGTCGGTAGAGCGGCAAGAGGTTGGAGGCAGCCTTTGAGAACACATTAGTGTAACTATGGAGTTCTTTCGGTAACACCTCTAGTGGATCCACTTCTTCTTCCGCTATTATCTTCCGGTAGTCTTCGATATCCTTTATTAAGATAGCATAAATCTCGTTGTCCGACGACCTCGCGAGGGTCGTTAAAGCTTCTGAACTTATTATTCCGATCGTGCCTTAAGGTTCGGGCCGATCCTTCGGAGCTACTTCGATGGTCGTAACGTTCGGTTTGACGTTGGCGACTGTAACCGGTTAGGTGACTGATTTGACAACGGCGGAGCCGCTAATTGGTTTCCTTAATCCGAGTATGCCTTTACCTATGTCAATAATTGCTCCCTGGTTCTTTATGCATTTCTGCCCTATAATAATGTCAAATCTTCTAATCTCCATAATTCGGAACGTCGCTTCTGTAGTGCGACCTGCCAGGGTGGTCCTTAATGGCATATAATGCGTAACACTCTCTGTGTCCTGTCCGTTGTATGCCGAAATCCGTGTCGGCGACGCTAGCTCTACTAGGTAGCCGTATCCTTTTATTAGCTTTTGAACCAATCGATAGTGGATGGCCGCTCCAATAAGGGCCCCTATGTCGATAAAAGCTCTTAGCTAAAGTGATTTGCTCGATCTATTAAGGGGGTAGACAGTGATTAGCAGGATAATAGCTGTTTCTGTGTTCACTTCCACCGCCGCTAAGAGCAGATCGCTGCAGCTGTTATTGCTTCCTTTCGTTAACGTAGTTCGTGATAGTGCCCTGTTGTCTATGCTAGATAGGGGGCCTATCCGTCCAGCTGGTCTTTTCCCAGTATTCGCAGTAGCACTTCACCGTCTACGCTGTCGGTGTCGTTCGGAGCCGGCTCTATAGCTTGTATGGTCTTTCTCGGAGGCTGCGGCTGCTTTATAATACGATACTCCTACTTCTGCTTGTCTGATGCTTGGCATCTCGTAGCGATGTAGCCAGGCTTTCTACACGCGTAACAGGTAGGGACGAACGACGAACGCGGTGGCTAATAAGATTGCTAATAAGGTGGCTGCTAAGGTGCTCTCTGGAAAGGCGCAGGGGGTCGTGTTGTCTGCGTTATCAACGGCTTCTGGTTTAATTCGCGTGATTTCGCGTAAGCGCTCAGGTTTCTCGCAGTGACTCTCGCTTAGTGCACGAAGCTCTTAAGGTCCTCATCTTCCACCAAGGCTATAGCTGCGGCCAGTTCAGAGTTCAGCTTCTGCCTTAGTAGGTAGAGCTGCTTATCTTCTGCTACTCGGGCCCTGATCGCATATTTCCTAAATAATCTGTAGAACTCTTCGAACGTCTGCCGGTTCTAGTTAATCTTATCTAGCTGCTTACAGGCCGTCTTCTTCCAGAAGGGGCCTCCGAAACGTTGATCTAGTGCTTTAATTGCCTCCTCGGCAATTACCTCTTCTAGGTCCGCTACTAGTCAAAAAGCTTTACCTTCTAATCGCGATTCCAGGTACGCTAGTCTATCTCCGGGGCTGTTTCCGGCATA
The DNA here is from genome assembly GCA_016165855.1 of Pseudocercospora ulei. Taxonomy (NCBI): domain Eukaryota; kingdom Fungi; phylum Ascomycota; class Dothideomycetes; order Mycosphaerellales; family Mycosphaerellaceae; genus Pseudocercospora; species Pseudocercospora ulei. The sequence continues at coordinate 179,909 of JACWNB010000004.1, forward strand.
GTCTCGATCTATCTTGTTCTTTATCTTCTTCTTAAATGCTTCCCAATCCTTAGGATCTCCGCCTCTAAACGCTAGTAGATCCGGTAGTAACGTTATCAACGTGCCGCCTTAACTGTAGGCTGCCGGTAAGGCGGTCTCTGCTTGTTCTTCTCGATGTAGTAGCGGCAACGTCGCTCTCTCTATCTTAGCTAGCTGAGCCTTTATCGCCTTTAATTGTGCTAGTTAGTTCGCCGCTTGGTTTTCCAGCACATCTATAATGGTCTCTGCCGATTCCTTCTCGGCTCTTACCGCTTTAATTTCTTCTCTTAACTGCCTCTTTTCTTCTAGGGTTCTTTAAAACAGCTTCTCAATAAGGTCTATGCTGTCGTAGACCTTTCCTACTCCGTTCTCGTTTACGTAATCCTTAAGTTCCTCGAGCGTACAGTCGTAGAATTTCTTGTATTCGCTTATTCGTTCCTTAATCTCTGCAGTCTCTTCCGCTGTAAAACCTCCGATAATAAACTTATTATCGATGACACTGGAGCGCCTGCTCGCTCTGTTAGTCTTTTCTCTTCTGTTTCTGCTTCGGCCTGTAACGCCGCTCTCTACCGCTAAGAAGCTCTCTATAGCTTTCTTACAGTGCTGGGGTTGTTTGGTTTGGTGTGTTGGTGCGCGTGCGTTATTCGGGGGTCCGGATGATTCAACGGTCCCTTTCGCGTAGCGCGGTAGTGGTGTAGGGAGTGAGTTCGAGATATAATGATCCGGGCACGCAGATATAATTCAATACGGCCTTTTTGATAACTATATCTCGAACTGAGGAGGGAAAGGAATCTATGTAGTGGTAGACGAGACCTTTGGGGGGTGGCGTGCCAAGGCCCGGCTCGGTCTGGAAGGGCCGAGCCGAAATTCCGAGGGTCCACCCTATCACTTAGTCCCACCCCTTTCCACCGCCGCAACACGGTACACTTAAGCCAAAAGGGACTGGTTAAGTAACTCGGAAGTGACTTAACCAATGTGTACTAGATATATAAACCTTGGCAAGGCATAGTAATAACACAGGCCAACCCACCCTGTATCACTACCCCCTGCGCTACAGGCTTACGACCTCGTAAGCTGCGCTTACTTACAGGCTACGTATGCTATTGCATAGCCCCCCTATGCAGCATACGCAATCAACCCCCCCCGGCAGGTCTACATACAGCCAGCTGGACCTTTACCGGGTCTGCCTTATTCTGTACGGTGTAGTGGACAAACGGACATACGTTAACGCTGCTTCTACTCTCCCGTTGAAGAATGCGCCCCCTAGGAATTGAACCCGGGCCTTTTATCGTACACTTTTAGCAGTTACTTCCGAGTTAAGTGATGTAACGCGGTACACTCAAGCCAAAAGGGACTGGTTAAGTAACTCGGAAGTGACTTGACCAATGTGTACCAGATATATGAACCTTGGCAAGGCATAGTAATAACACGGGCCAACCCACCCCGTATTACCTCCTACCGCTCTACTAGCCGGAATATAATAACAAGATTCGGCTAAAAGAAGGAGCCGCGCTGCCGAGAACCGAACTGCTAAGACACTTGTCGCTAGCTAAACTAGACTAGGTAGAAGTGTTTATTTGTAAAAACCTAGCGAAGGGATTTATTACGCTAAGCTTAGCTAAGTATACTTCGCCGATCCTTTTCGTACAGAAGCCCGGAGGCGGCCTCCGGCTGTACGTAGACTATAGAGGCCTTAAAGAAGTCACTAAGAGAGACGTATACCTGTTGCTGCTAATCGACGAAACTATTTAGCGAGTAGTAAAAGCTAAATAGTTTAGCAAGTTGGACATTCGCTAAGCCTTCTATTAACTAAGGAACGAAGAAGGACAGACAAAAGACCCTACTACATTCGCTACGCATATAGGCAATTTGAAGTAGCTGGTTATGCCTTTTGGACTTACTAATACGTTAGCTATATAGCAACACTTTACAAACTATACCTTTATAGACATGCTAGAGCAGTTTGTATCTATCTACCTAGACGACATCCTTATCTACACTAACGGAACAAGACAACAGCATACGGACCACATCGAGCAGGTGCTAACTAGGCTCCGAGAGGTTAGATTAAACACAGACACAAAGAAGAGCAAATTCTATCGTTCCAAAGTCAAATACCTCGGCCTTATCGTTAGAAAGGAGGGCATCTAGATAGACCCCTTAAAGGTCGCGGCTATAGCAGAATAGAAGCAGCCGAAGTCTGAAAACACTACTTAAATCGGAGCTTTTCTAGGATTCTGCGGCTACTATTACTGCTTTATTAAACAATTTATCAAGATAGCGAGACCCTTAAACAAGGCATTAAAGAAGGAAGCAGCCGGCCTCTAGAATAAAAAGTGTATAGAGACTTTCTACTAACTAAAAGCTACAGAAGCCTCGGCTCTAGTACTAGCGCACTTCTAACTAGAAAAGACGATCTACCTAGAAACGGACGCTTCTAACACAGTTACAGCAGGGGTCCTTTCTTAGTACGATAACGACAGCGAGACCCTTTATCTAGTAGCTTTCTTTAGTAAATCTATAAATAAAGCTAAGCAGAACTACGCTATTTACGACAAAGAACTAATAGCTATTATCCAAGCTTTTAAGGAATGGAAACGGGAGCTTATAGCAGGAAGAAGCACATTTTAGGTCCCTACCGACTATTAGTTGCTAACTTATTTTATAAAGATAGAGAAGCTCTCGCGCTGCCAAGCACGATAGGCTGCCTACTTATCTAGATTCGATTTTAAGATTACCTACTAACTACGAGCTTAAAACGGAAAGGCTAATACACTAACAAGAAGGAAGGAAAAACTAGCTAATAAAAGGAAGATCCGAATATGTTTTAGAAAGTGCTTACCAAACGAATAGTAGACGCTAAAGTATTAAGAGAAGTAGGGGTCTGCGCTATAGAACCAGTATCCGAGGAAGAGACGCTTTACGAAAAGGTAGAACGACTTAACTATTAACACAAACTCGGCAAAACTAGTTTAGAGAAACTGATAGTTCTGGAAGAGCTAGTTACAGAGGTTATTTAGCTAGTCTATAGCTCCAAGGATGTCGGCTACGTAGGTGCGAGAAAGACAAAAGACGCTATTAGAACCGTCTATTGGTTTCCGCGAATTTACGACCGAATCTACTGGTTTATCGCTAATTGCTACGTATGTCGAGCAGCGAAGCTACGCTACAGCTACGCTACGGCCTTCCAGCCAGACTACTAAAGCGGCTACCAATACCTAAGAAACTGTAGCAGCATATTACGATAGATTTCGTAATCGGCCTACCGGATTCCGATAGATACAACGCTATACTTAATATAGTAGATTGGTTAAGTAAAGAGCGCTATTTTATCTCCTGTTAAGCAAAGGACGAAGGCACTACTACAAAAGAAACAGCACGGATGCTAATTCAGTACATATGGAAGCATTATAGCCTGCCGAACACTATTACTACGGACAGGGGTCCTCAATTTACTGCTAACGTATAGAAGTTGTTAGGGGACGCTGTCCTGCTAGGTCCCGGACCTGGACTAGCCAACGCCCTAAGGAGCAAGACTTAGCAGCGCTAGTATACCCAGCTAGGCTAAGTCCTGACTCGGCCTAGCCGAGTCGGCAGCCCCTCCCCTAGCCCCCTATACAGAGGGAAATCTCTGCACCCCTGTACAGAGGGAAATCTCTGCACCCCTGTACAGAGGGAAATCTCTGCACCCCTGCACAGAGGGAAATTGCTGGCTTGCTTCGTAGATACAAATGTGCAGCAGCAGACGCCGAAGGAACTGCCTATTAGTTCCTTTATATAGATACCCGGCTTTAAGTTTCTAAGGTAAGATTCTTAAACTCCTAACATTAGGAACTGATCTTACTGTCGGTAACCGCAGTAATACGACGAAGATAGACAAAGTTATCCCTATAGATACTACGGACATGCAGGATTATATACGCTTTATATATAGGGAGCTAATGGCTCGTAAGAACTAGCTCGAACAACATGTAGGCTACTAGGCCTTAACGATTTCCTAACAGGAACAGGAGCTCCGACAGCTTAGGGCGTCCGATCGCAATCCGACCCCTACAACGACGATGAACACGACAGCCGACACTACAGTCCCAAAGAGAAAGCTACCTAACATTACTACCTACAATAGGGAAACCCTAGCCGAGTACCCCTCCTAGGCTGCCCAGATACGCTCTAAGCTTCTAGTCGACTTACTAGCATACCCTTCCGAGCTCGAAAAGGTAGGATACCTCTTTAGACAGCTAAGGAGCAAGGCGGTAGCACGAATTCTGCCGTACTACAAAACTGCTATTGCTAGTTTGGCAGAGGCAACTACGATAATACTCTAGGCAGCTTTTAACAGGAGCTACAAGGACCTAGACCGCGAGAGCTGAGCCCTTGTACAGCTTAACACTATAAAGCAAGGACGCAAGTCCGTACGAGAGTTCCTTACAGAATACGACTAAACCCTAGCTAAAGCAGGAGGCTTCCTCTAGGAGGATAGGGTAAAGGTTACTACCTTAGAAGTCGGCCTCTCTAAGGAGATTATAACGGGCCTAGTAGGCGTTATACAGCTAGCCTCGTATAAGGCATTCTGTAATCTCCTTAGGATAATCGACGACTAACAGTGCAGGCTCGGACGGATAAGCTGCGCCTACGAAATACGCTAACCTATCTACTAGCAGCAGGACGCTATAGACTAGGAGCTAACGACGACGAGAGTAGCAGTAGCCGTTACTGTACAGCTAAGGACCGACGCTAAGAGAGCGCAGTAGGTAGACGCAGCTACCCTTAACAAAAGAAGGGCAGAAGGGAGCTGCTACCAGTGTAGCTAGACCGGGCACACTGTACGGAATTGCAGGCTTCTGCTAGTCGAGAGACCTAGGGGACGGCCGGCCACTGCAAAGGTAGCAACTGCGGCACCCTAACCTAAGACCTAAGAGTTCCCCTTAGACGATGACGAGTTAGGAAAAGAGTAGCCTCTAAGCGAAGGCTCGGCTAGAGGCTTATACGAGATAGATTGCTAAATCAAAGCACTACTTAGCTATCTTTTAAGAGCAACTACATAATAACTACGCCATTTATCTTACGACCTACGCTAAACAGGACCGCTACTGCACAGACTCTAATTAACACAAGGTGTTTAGTATACAGAGTAATTAGCGAAAACTTTGTATAGAAACACTATATCGAGACTACCCCTACTGTACCTATATACATACTAGGCATTACTAGGCGAGGACTAGACATAACCTATATAGTAAAAGTAACAATAGAGCTGCAAGGACACTACGAGCAGGACTTATACCTCAACGTCGTACGAGACAAGCTAGGGTATAACCTAATATTAGGGAAACTATAGATAGAGCGCTAGCGGGGCAAGATCGACGTCAGACGAGGACGCCTGTACCTAGCAGCTACGAAGCAGAGACTCCGAGACTAAGGGCGAGTTCTACTAGGCGGCAATGCTAATACCGAGGTTAACGCTAACGCCGAGGACAAGGCGGGCTTAAACGCTGAGGTTAACACTGCGACTACAGACATTAAGAAGGCCTTAGCACCTAAGAAAGCTACAGACCCCTGCACGAAGCTCCTACTAGAATACTCAGCATACCTAGACCTCTTTAAACCAAGATTAGCCTTAAAACTGGCCCTACACTAAGGAGAAGGAATCGACTACAACATTAAGCTCGAGCCCTGCCTAGATAGAAGCCTGCCTGAAGTACCGTATAGTCTACTATACAGCATATCCTCTAGAGAACTCCTAGTACTACGCAAGACACTAGACGACCTACTTGCTAAAGGTTTTATCTGCGCAAGTACGTCCCTAGCTAGAGCCCCGGTACTGTTTGTCTATAAAGAAGGCTCGGCCGGCTTGCGTTTCCACGTAGACTATAGAGGCATTAATGCTCTTACTAAAAAGGACCGGTACCCCCTACCCCTTATTAAGGAAACCCTCAGACAGATCAGCAAGGCAAAGTAGTTTACGAAGCTCGACGTTGTCTTAGCCTTCTATAAGATACAGATTAAGGAAGGATGTAAATAGATAACCGCTTTCTGTACGAGGAACAGCCTTTTTAAATAGCTTATTACCCTCTTCGGACTTGCAAGCGTACCTGCAACCTTCTAGAGGTACATTAACAGGTCTCTATAAGGACTTCTAGACGATATCTGCTCTGTATACCTTAACGATACCCTGGTATCGACAGACAGCACCTGCAAGGACTATGTACAAGACGTTAAGAAGGTGCTAGACTGTCTGCAACAGGCTGTATTGTATCTCGATATCGACAAATGTGAATTCGACATACAACGTACAAAATACCTAGGATTTATTATCGAGGCAGGGAATGGCATTAGCATAGGCAGGAAGAAGATTAATGCTATTAAGCAGTAGAAGCCCCCTACGAGTGTTAAGGACATACGAGAATTCCTTAGGTTTGCTAACTTCTACCGCTAATTTATAAAGAACTACTTAGAGATAGTACGCCCCCTAGTTAAGCTAGAATAAAAGGACAGGCAGTTCGCGTAGACGGAGGAATGCGATAGGAGATTCAACAAGCTAGAGGAACTCTTTACTATAGGTCTAACGCTTGCCGGCTTTAATCTAGAATATACGACAATATTAGAAACCGACTCCTTAGGATACTGCATAGGAGGTATCCTCTTATAGGTAGGTCCAGACAGCCTCCTATACCTATACGCGTATTTTTCTAAGAAGAACTCCCTAGCTAAATGCAACTACCCTATCTACGACAAGGAATTGCTAGCGGTTGTACAGTGCTGCAAGGCGTAGGACGGAGAACTCGCTCAGTTCCTAAATTCCTCGCCCTAACGGACTATAAGAATCTCGAGTACTTTACGCAACCCTAAAAACTCTCTAAGAGATATATGTTGCAGCCGCAGAAAGGGGTGGGACTAAGTAATAGGGTGGACCCTTGAAATTTTGGGTCGGCCCTTCCGAACCGAGCCGGGCCTTGGCACACTACCCCTAAAGCCCTTACCCACTACTACATAGATTCCTTTCCCTCCTCAGTTCGAGATATAGTTATTAAAAAGGCCGTATTAAATTATATCTGCGCGCCTGGATCATTATATCTCGAACTCACTTACTACACTAACTCCGCGCTGCGCGAAAGGGACCGTCGAACTATCCGGATACCTAAATAACGTACGCGCACTACACACACACCAAACCAAACACTAGTACTGTAAGACAGCTATAGAGAGCTTCTTAACGGTAGAAAGCGGCGTTACAGGCCGAAGCAGAAGCAGGAGAGAAAAGACTAACAGAGCGAGTAGGCGCTCTAGCGTTATTGATAATAAGCTCACTATTAGAGGTTTTACAGCGGAAGAAACTATAGAGATTAAGGAACGAATAACCAAATACAAGAAGATCTACGACTGTACACTTAGAGAACTTAAAGACTATATAAACGAGAACGGAATAGGTAAAGTCTACGACGGCATAGACTCTATTAAGACGCTGTTTTACAGAACCCTAGAAGAGAAGAGGCAGTTAAGAGAGGAAACCAAAGCGGTAAGGGCCGAGAAAGAATCAGCAAAGACCATTATTAATGTGCTAGAAAACCAAGCAGCGAACTAACTAGCATAACTAAAGGAGATAAAGACTCAGTTAGCTGGAATAGAAGCAGCGATGTCGTCGGCGCTGCTACTACATCGAGAAGAACAAGCAGAGACCGCCTTACTAGCGGCCTACAGTTAAGGCAGCATCTCGATAACGTTACTACCTGACCTACCGGCGTTTAGAGGCGGAGACCCCGAGGACTAGAAGGCATTTAAGAAGAAGATAAAGAATAAGATAGACTGCGATTATGCCGGAAACGGTAAAGGAGACAGGCTGGCCTACCTAGAGTCGCGGTTAGAGGGTAAAGCTTTTTTGCTAGTAGCGGACCTAGAAGAGGCGACTGCCGAAGAAGCAATTAAAGCGCTGAACTAACGCTTCGGAGATCTCTTTCGAAAGAAGACAGCCTGTAAGCAGCTATATAAGATTAACCAGAACTGGCAGACGTTTAAGGAGTTCTACGGACTGTTCAGAAAATATGCTATTAGAGCTAGAGTGTTAGAAGATAAGCAGCTACACTTGCTAAAGCAAAAGCTGAACCCTAAGCTGGCTGCAGCTATAGCTTCCGTAGAAGACGAAGAACTCGAGAGCTTCCTGCACAGAGCGAGAGTCACTGCTAGAAACCTAAGCGCTTACGCGAAATCGCGCGAATCGAACCAGAAGCCGTCGACGACGCCAACAACACGACCCCCTGCACCTTTCCGAAGAGCCCCCTAGCAGCTATCTTATTCGCCGCGTTCGTCGTTCGTCCCTACCTGCTACACGTATAGAAAGCCTGGCTATATCGCTACGAGATGCTAAGCGACGGCCTAACAGAAGTAGGAGTATCGTGCTACGAAGCCGCAGCTGCTAAGAAAGACTATCCAAGCCATCGAGCCGGCCCCAAACGACGCCGACAGTGTAGATAGCGGAGTGCTACTGCGAATCCTAGGAAAAGAACATCTAGACGGATAGGCCCCCTATCCAGTATAGACGATAGGGCACTGCTACGAACTAAGTTACCGGAAGAAGGAAGTATTAACAATTGCAGCGACCCGCTCTTAGCGGCAGTAGAAGTAAATACAGAAACAGCTATTATCCTTCTGATCACTGTCTACCCCTTTAACGGCTTAAAAGGCCCCCTTTAGTTAAGAGCCTTTATCGAGACAGGAGCTCTTATCGACGCCGCGGTCCACTATCGATTGGTTCAAAGGCTAATTAACGGATACGGCTACCCAGTGGAATTAGCATCGGTGACGCGAATTTCGGCATACAACGGACAGGACACAGAAAGTGTTACGCACTATGTACCATTAAGGACTACACTGGCTAGTCGGACTACGGAAGCTACGTTCCGAATTATATACATTAGACAGTTCGACATTATTATAGGGCAGAAATAGATAAAGAACTAGAAAGCCGTTATCAACGTAGGTAAAGGCACGCTAGGGTTCAAAAACCAGCAGAGCGGAGTTGCCGCCAAATCCGTCACCGTTGTCGCTGCGAAACCGAACGTTACGACCATCGAGGCGGTTCTAATAGATCGGTCCGACCCTCTAGACACGATCGGAACGATAAGCTCGGAAGCTTTAACGACCCTAGCGAGGTCGCTGGACAATAAGATTTATGCTAACTTAATAAAAGACATTAAAGACTACCGGAAGATAATAGCAGAAGAAGAAGTAGATCTGCTAGAAGTGCTACTAAAAGAGCTCTACAGCTACACTAACGTGTTCTTAAAGGCCGACTCCAACCTCCTACTGCTCTACCGACCGGAATATAACAACAAGATCCGGCTGAGAGAAGGAGCCGCGTTGCCGAGAACCGAACCCCTAAGACGCCTATCGCTAGCAGAGCTAGACCAAGTAGAAGTGTTTGTTCAAGAAAACCTGGCAAAGAAGTTTATTACGCCAAGCTCGGCCGAATATGCGTTACTGATTCTCTTTGTACAGAAACCCGAAGGTAGCCTCCAACTGTACGTGGATTACCGTAGCCTTAATAAGGTTACCAAGAGAGATATGTATTCGCTGCCGCTGATCGATAAGACTATACAACGAGTGGCTAAGGCTAAGTAGTTCAGTAAGCTGGATATTCGCCAAGCGTTCCACCGATTAAGGAACAAGAAAGGACAAACCGAAGACCTTACTACATTCGCTACGCGCATAGGCAATTTCAAGTAGTTGGTAATGCCTTTCGGACTCACCAACGCGCCGGCGGTATAGCAGCGTTTTATAAACTACACTTTTGTAGACATGCTAGAACGATTCGTGTCTATCTACTTGGACGACATTCTTATCTATACTAATAGAACGAGAGAACAGTATACGGACCACATCGAGAAGGTGCTAACTAGGCTCTGCAAGGTCGGATTGAACGCGGACACAAAGAAGAGCGAGTTCTATTAGACCGAGGTCAGATATTTCGGTCTTATCGTTAGAAGAGAAGGAATTCGGATAGACCCTTTAAAGGTCGCCGCTATAGCGGAATGGAAGCAGCCGAAATCCGGAAACACTACACAAATTAGAGCGTTTCTCAGATTCTGCAGCTACTATCGACAGTTTATTAAGGACTTTAGCAAGATAGCGAGACCCCTAAACAAAGCGTTAAAGAAGGAGGCCTCTGGCCTATAGAATAAGAAGTGCACAGAGACTTTCGATCGACTAAAAGAAGTGGTAGCCTCGGCGCTAGTATTGGCGCACTTTCGACCGGAAAAGACGATCTACTTAGAAACAGACGCATCCGATACAGTAACAGCAGGGGTCCTTTCTTAGTACGATAATGCCGACGAGACCCACTATCTAGTAGCTTTCTTTAGCAAATCTATAAGTAAGGCTAAGCGGAACTACGCTATTTACAATAAAGAACTGCTAGCCATTATTCAGGCTTTCGAGGAGTGGAAGCCAGAGCTTATAGCTAGAAAGAGCACGGTCCAGGTCCTTACAGACTACCAGTTACTGACCTATTTTATAAAGACGCAGAAGCTATCGCGCCGTTAGGCCCGGTAGGCCGCCTACTTATCCGGATTCGACTTCAAGATTACCTATCGACCCGGAGCTCAAAATAGAAAGGCTAATACGCTAACGAGAAGAGAAGGAAAGACTAGCTGCGCAAAAGAAGATCCGAACATGTTCCAGAAGGTGTTAACCGAATAGATAGTAGACACTGAGGTATTGAAAGAAGCAGGGATCTGCGCGATAGAACCGCCGACAGAAGAAGAGACGCTCTACGAGAAAGTGGAACGACTTAATCAGCAGCAGAAACTCGGCAGAACAGGCTTAGGGAAGCTAATAGTTCTAGAAGAACTTATTACAGAGGTTATCCAGTTAGTCTACGGTTCTAAAGACGTTGGTTACGCCAGCTTAAAGAAGATAATAGAAGCCGTAAGGACGATCTACTAGTTTCTACAGATCTTCGAGCGGATACACCGGTTTATCGCTAATTGCTACATCTGCTAAGCCGCGAAGCTACGTTACGGCCTTCCGGCCAGTCTGTTAAAGCCACTTCTGATCCCTAAGAAACCGTAGCAGCATATTACAATAGATTTCGTAACCGGCCTGCCGGATTCTGATAGACACGATGCTACGCTCAACGTAGTGGATCGGCTAAGCAAAGAACGCTACTTTATCCCCTGCCGAGCGAAGGATAAAGGAACTACTGTAGAAGAAACGGCGAGAATGCTGATTCAGTATGTGTAGAAGCACTACGGTCTGCCGGACACTATTACAACGGATAGGGGTCCTTCATTTACAGCTAATGTATAGAAGGCTATTAACTATGCTCTCGGAATTCGTAGAAAACTGTTAGGGGACGCCGCCCAGCCTAGATCCTAGACCTAAGCCAGCCGTTGCCCTAAGGACTGCAACTTAGCGGCGCTAGCATAACCCTACTCTCTGTACGGAGTCACTAACAGGACCCTACTCCTATACAGAGGGAGAATCCTATAGCCCTGCATAGAGGGGAATTGCCGCCCCTCTAAACAGAGGCAAAACTCTGTACTACTGAACAGAGGGAAACTCCCGATCCTCTGTACAGAGTGTAAACCTTGCATCCCTGCACAGAGGGAAATTGCTAGCTTGGCTTCGTAGGTACAAATTGTACAGCAGCAGACGACAAAGGAACTGCCCATTAGTTCATTTATATAGATACCCAACCTGAAGTTTCTAAACCAAGATTCTTAAGCCCTTACGAAAACTCAGCACAGCCGCTTACCCTTAAACCGACAGTTAGTCCGAAGTAGCTAACTGCGAGATAGAGAAACATCTACGAATCTTCTGCAGTTATTATTGAGCAGAGTAGGTTAAGGTGTTGCCTATAGCCGAATTCTGCGCCAATTCAGCACAGTTAGAGGCCACCTTACTGGCGCCGTTCGAGGTAACTTATAGTTATCTTCCGAGAATAAGCTTCCAACCGCCAAACAAACCCAGCTCTTCGGAATCTTCTACATCTACTGCCACCTCGTTAAAGAGAGTCGCCGCCGCCGCGGCAGAAGCTCTCTAATCTCAGATAGAAGAAGCGATTAAGGTAGCGAAAGAGGCAATAGAATCGGCCTAGAAGAAGATAGTAACTCGAGCTAATAGAAGGTTGTCGCCGATAGAATTCAAGGAAGGCCAAAAGGTATAGCTTAACACGCGGAACCTAAGGCTAAAAGGCAACGCCAAGCTTAACCTCCGCTACGTAGGTCCGTTTAAGATAGTGGAAAAGAGGTCGCCGGTAACTTATCGGCTCTAGCTACCGAAGTCGTTCCGGATCTACGACGTCTTTTATTCAGATCTGCTAAATTTGGACCCTAAAGACAGTCTTCCGGATAAGGGGTTCGCTAAACCCCTGCCGGTCGAAATAGACGGTAAAGAAGAAGAATAGGAGGTAGAAGACGTAATAGATATAAGAAAGCTAAGAGGATCTATCGAAGCAAGGATCTCGTAGAAGGGATAGCTAGAAGCTTATAAATAGTATCCGATCGAGAATCTCCGGAATTTGGTAGAGCTGCTGAAGGGATTCTATACACGGAACCAGAAGAAGCCAAAGCTAGAGTTGCTCTAAAGCTAATAGTTAAGGAAGAAGGAGAAAAGCTGCGTCCGCTCCATTGGTATAGAAGCCGATAAAGACGATCGTAGCGATCGCTTAACTAGAGTCCTCAGCTCCACTACTACTACTGCTGGCCAGGACCGGCGGATAATAGCGGTAAGGCCGAGAACGGCGCCACCGCGTCGGCGCGCTTAGTAACTGTCTTTGCTCTCCGTTACCACTATCCGCCGGCCTAGCCAGACAGATAATTGATACGGATGTAGAGGGCTGGAAGGTGCTGGAAGCTAGGCTTGGCAGGGCTAGGCTTGGCGCACACTCAAATACCTCCACCTCCGCTTGTATATAGATCCTTCCCTCTCCAGCCTTGGATATAGTTATTAAAGACGGGTATTGACCTTGCGTCTACTGCAGTCAGATCATTATATCCAAGGCTCACTTCAACAACACCTGCACTACGCGAAAGAGCCCGTTGAATTACATCCAGGTACTCGATTAACGTACGTGCAACCAACCCAGATTGTGTACTGTATATGTACGAAGGAGGCCGTTAAATTATATCCAGTTACTTAATCGTATATGTGCATGCTACTCTACCCCCCCCCCCCCCCCTCCCCCGATCGAGAAGAAGAAGAAGAGAGAGTTTTAGGGAAGAGAAGTGCCCCTATCGGGAAGGAGAGTTTTGAAGAGAGAGAAGTGCCCCTACGAGAGGGATGTTAGGAAGAGAAGTGCCCCTATGAGCAGATTGTACGAGTTTTAAAGTTCTAAGATAGGACGAGGAGGACGAGAGCGAGGAGGACGAGAGCGAGAAGGACGAGAGCGAGAAGGACGAGAGCGAGAAGGACGAGAGCGAGAAGGACGAGAGCGAGAAGGACGAGAGCGAGGACGACGACGGAGCGACGACGACGAGAGCGCACCTAGCAGGACCTAGGGCGACGACATTCGTTTTTTTGCGGGTCTTTAACAGACCAATTCAGGTCTTTAACAGACTATTCTATTCGGACAAGGCAATCGAGACATACAGCAATTGGTACAGCAACAAGACAGGCAAAGCTGCAGGCAGGCACAGCTCCAGAGTACAAGGCGGAGCACTAGACAACACAGGTGCAGACAATATACAGGTGCAGACAACACACAGGTGCAGACAACACACACTGTTCAGGTCCAGAAGAGCACAACACAAGCAGCAAAGCGACACGAGCAGTGCACCTAGGCCGAGCAAGAGTACCTAGGCCGAGCAAGAGCACCGAGCAAGAGCACCAGCAGGTACAAGGCAAAGCGACAAGCGACGCGTACAACAAGCAACACAGGCACTGCATGTTCAGAAAAGTACTGCATATTCAGAAAGGCAGCTGCAGACAACAAAGGCACAGCAGCTGCAGACAACACAGACAACAGAGGCACAGCTGCAGACAACCAGGCCGAGCACTAGGCAGAGCACCAGACAAAGCACAGGCAAAGCGACGGTCGAGAAGCGAGCGACCGTCCGAGAAGCGAGCAACCGTCGAGAAGCGAGCGACTATCGAGAAGCGACCGTCCGAGAAGCAACCAACAAGAAGTGACCGTCTGGGAAGCGACATCTATAGGCTGCAACCTCTGCGACTCTGCGACCTCTGCGACCTCCGCGATCTCTGCGACCTCCGTAACCTCCGCGACAACCTGAGAATTCTGCAGCCTTAGCAAGGCACCAAACAAGGCACTACGAGGCCGAAAGCGACGGCAAAACGCACAAGATTGAGGCACCAAAGCGACCGTCGAGAAGCGACATATGTTTGCAAGGCAACCTCTACGACCTCCGCGACCCCGACAACCTCCAAGACCTCTGCGACGGCTTGAGAAGCGAGCGATGGCTTAAGAAGCGAGCGACGGCTTAAGAAGCGACTGTCGAGAATAAGAAGCGACGGCTTGGAAAGCGACGGTTCAGAAGCAGCACATGCTTGCAAATTGACCCTGAGAACCTCTGCGACCCCAACGACCTCTGCGAGCTCCGCGACCTCTGCGACTCCGCGACCCCGAGCTCTGCGACCTTAGCGAGCTCCGCGACCTCTGCGACAGTTTAAGAAGCGACGGTTTAAGAAGCGACGGCTTAAGAAGCGACGGCTTAAGAAGCGACATGTGTTTGCAAGACAACCTCTGCGACCTCTGCGGCCTTAACGACCTCCGCGACCTCCGCGGCCCCGACAACCTCTGCAGCCGCGACCTCTGAGAATTCTGCAGCCTTAACAAGGCACCAATTAAGGCACGAAAGTGACAGCAAAAAGGCACGAGATTGAGGCACCAAAGCAACGGCAAAACGCACGAAGTTGAGGCACCAAAGCAACAGCAAAAAGGCACGAGATTAAGGCTCAAAAAGGCACGAGATTAAGACTCAAAAAGGCACGAGATTGAGACTCAAAAAGGCACGAGATTGAGACTCAAAACGCACAGAAATTGAAGCTCAAAAGCGACCTCAAAAGCGACCTGTTTTGGAGCGACCTAGTTTGGTGCGACCTGATTGGCTAATTGCGATTGATGGATTGATTGCGATTGAGGGCAATCGCTGGTTGGGGAGGGCAGTAGTGATACGGATGTAGAGGGCTGGAAGGTGCTGGAAGCTAGGCTTAGCAGGGCTAGGCTTAGCGCACACTCAAATACCTCTACCTCCGCTTGTATGTAGATTCTTCCCTCTCCAGCTTTGGATATAGTTATCAAAGACGGGTATTGACCTTGCGTCTACTGCAGTCAGATCAATAATAACGGCGGAGAACAAAGCCGACGCTACCAAAGCAGCCTCGCGGTGGCGCCAAAGGCTATAGTAGAGAAGAAAAAAGAAAAAGAAGATAGCGAGCTGCAGATAGATCTATATAGACCTCCGTAGCAGCGCACAGGCCAGCCTCGCTGCAGCTTAGACGGCTGCCAGCTCAGATCAGATAGCTCTTCTAATCAGATAGAAGCCGAAGTAAGAGACGTCAGAGGGCGACAATATAAGAAGAAAGAAGATAAAGAAAGGGGATAGTTTCGAAATAGAAGAAAGCGAAGAGGAAACGTCGAGAAAAAAAAAGGGGGGGAATAGATAAGTAAGCGGAAGCGGGCGACCGCTAGTAAGGGAGGGGGGTAGTGTTGTAGCGGCAGAAAGGGGTGGGACTAAGTGATAGGGTAGACCCTTAGAATTTCGGCTCAGCCCTTCCGGACCGAGCCGGGCCTTGGCACACTACCCCTAAAGCCCATGCCCACTACTACATAGATTCCTTTCTCTCCTCAGTTCGAGATATAGTTGTTAAAAAGGCTGTATTGAATTATATCTGCGCGCCCGGATCAATATATACGATAGGCGATGTACCTAAGCCGCTTTGATATAAGACTTTACTACTGCAAAGGAAAGGACAATAGCAGGGCCGACGCTCTATCTAGACGAGACTAAGACATACTAGGGACGTACGACGACGAGCAGCTAAAATTACGGACATTTTAGATGTTTAAAGAGAACCTAGGGAAAGACACCGTCCGCCTAGCAGCGATATATATATATATAGGAACCCTAGCTATAGGCTTAGGAGGAGGCAGTAGGAAAGGACGACGTCTATCGAAAAGCCTATACAGCAATCTAGGAAGAACAGCGGAAGCTCCCTACAGAGCTTAACCTTAAGGTGTTAGCAGCAGAGTGCACAGTAGACGAAGAGAACAACCTAAATTTTAGGAACTGGATTTAGGTCCCTATAGACGACAAGCTCCGTACGAGCTGAATACAATAGGCGTACGACTCTATAACAACCGGACACCTAGGGCGCGAGGAAACGCACAGCATCTTCGCTAGGAACTACTACTAGCTAGCAATAGCAAAGGATATCTGTAGGTTCGTACAGAATTGCGATGTTTATAGACGAACAAAGTCCTAGTAGGAACTGAAGCACGGCCTGTTGAAACCCCTACTAATACTAGACCGGCTATAGCAGGACCTAACAGTGGATTTCGTTACAGACCTCTCTAAGAGCGATGGATAGCGCAACATTATAGTAGTAACAGACAAGCTAACAAGGGGGGTAATACTAGAGGGAATAGACTCTATTACAGCCGAGGATACCGCCTGGGCATTCAGGCTACCTTACTAGCGCTGTTCGAGATAGCTTATAGCTATCCTCCGAGAATAAGCTTTTAACCGCTAAACGAACCTAGCTCTTCGGAATATTCTACCGCTACTTTGTTAAAGAGAGTCGCTGCCGCCGCGGCAGAAGCACTTAGATCTTAGATAGAAGAAGCAATTAGGGTAGCGAAGGAGGCGATAGAATCGGCTTAGAAGAAGATAGTAACTCAAGCTAATAGAAAGCGGTTACCAATAGAATTTGAAGAAGGCTAAAAGGTATAGCTTAATACGCAGAACCTAAGGCTAAAAGGCAACGCCAAGCTTAACCCCTGCTACGTAGGTCCGTTAACGATAGTAGAAAAGAGGTCGCAAGTAACTTATCGGCTCTAGCTACTAAGGTCGTTCCGAATCTATAATATCTTCTGTTCGGACCTGTTAGGTCTGGACCCTAAGGACGGCCTTCCGGAATAGGGGTTTAGCGAACCCCTACTAATCGAGATAGACAGTAAAGAAGAAGAGTAGGAGGTAGAAGATGTAATGGACGTAAGGAAGATAAAAGGGTCTATCGAAGCAAGGATCTTATAGAAGGGGTAGCTGGAAGATTATAAATACTATCTGATCGAAAATCTCTGGAATTCGGCAGAGCTACTAGAAGAGTTCTACGACCGGAACCCGGAAAAGGAGAGACTGGAATAGCTCTAGAAGGGATAAAAGAAAAAGAAAAACTAAGACGCTAGAAGCACGACACTAGTCGCGTCCGCTCTATTAGTTAGTACCGAAGAAACGATCGTAACTGTGCACATAGTCGCGGCCTTGGCGGAGGCCGAAGTGCCTGCTGCTATGCCGCTTTGTTAAGGAAGAAAAAGAAGAAGAGATAGAGCGCTGCGGACGCGTCTATATAGACCCTCCGTAGCAGCGTACGGACCAGTTACGCCGCAGCTCAGATAGCTGTTAGTATAGATCAGATAGTTCCAATCAGATAGACACTAAAGAAACGATTTCAGATAGCGACGATGTAAGAAAAGAAGAAGATAACGAAAGGACGATGTTTTTAAGATAGAAGAAAAGAAGAGGTAACGTCGATTTTAAGAAGAATTTTCGTAGAAGAAGCCGCGAACCGGACGGAAAAAGAAGACGAAAAAGTAGAAGAAAAAGAAGAAGAGAAAGACAAGCGATAAAAAAAAGAGGCAAAGGAGATAAATAGATAGAAGAAGGAGGGGATATAATTGGCCGGAATAAGATAAAGGGGCAGAAAGGGTGAGTAAGCAGTCGAGGGCGACTACTAAAGAGGGAGGGGTAGTGTTACAGCAGCAGAAAGGGGTAGGACTAAGTAATAGGGTAGACCCTTGGAATTTTGGCTCAGCCCCTCCAGACTAAGCCAGGCCTGGGCATGCCACCCCTAAAGCCCTTACCTACTACTACATAGATTCCTTTCCCTCCTCAGTTCGAGATATAGTTATTAAACAGCCGTATTAAACTATATCTACGTGCTCGGATCACTTTTATAGGACTTAGAGTTCTTTACGAGATATCTAGTAAAGGGGGCTAAAGGGGGGTATCTTGCCCTCTTCTAGTTTAATCTTCTAGTTGTAGGAGCGGTAAGGAGGCAGCTTGTTAGCTTCTTTAACTAACTTGACACTAAGGAAGTCGTAGTATTCTTCTAGTACTTTTGTCTCTAGGTTAGTAGCTTCTCTCTTATTATTATACTTAGCAAGAGCCTTCTCAATGTCCTCTATTAACGCGGCAAAGATTTAAGCTCCTTTCTCCTTTGTAGCTATATAGAAAGCAGCTGCAGATATCTAGAAGATTAAATTATAAGTGCTATATATAGAGGTAGGCTAAATAGGAGGGTAGTAATAGGTTTAGCAGTGTTCTAAGTTTAGGCAAAGGGTTCTAGTATTCTAGTTAATCTATAGGTTATAAAGCTTTAACTAAGGCAGTCTAAGGATAAGCTTCTAGTTTAGTAGAGAGGTAACAAAGTAAGAGAGGTGTTCTTAGTAGTTTCTAAGGTTATACTTAATATAGGCAATCTAAGTTACGCCTTCTAAGGAGGCCTTACTACTGTTAAACATTCTTAAGAGTCTAGGGTACTTTAAGGTCTAAGTAGTAATTCCTAAAGAGTTAGCAAGTTAAGGGTTAATAAAGCTTTTGCTAGTTGCGCTGCAGTAGATTATCGTAAGTACTAAGTGTACTATATTCTTCTTTGTATAGATTTCTGCTATAATAACTAAAGGAGGATACGTTAGTTTATCCTCTGTCTTAGTATAGAATTTTACAGTAGAAGAAGAGATTACATAATGTCGATCTAAGTGCCTGCATGTTAGGCGTCTTGTTAACAGGCTTAGGCGTTTCCCTAGTCCTTGTTATTCTCCTATAGTATAGGAGCTGCTATAGAGAAACTAAGAGGTATGCCTATCTTAGTATATCTTATAGCTAGTATTAGACAGTTAACGGCAATATAGTTTAGTTTACTACAGTATATACAGAGGCGTAGGCAGCAGTAGCATTCCTTCTCGTCCTACGTAAGGCGGCCGTCTTAGAGCTTAGCTAAGGTTAAGTCTATAGAGTCTCCTTAGGTAACAACTAGTTAAGGGGGAAGGCCTAAGGCTGGCCTATAAGTTCCTATATTTGGGTTAACGTTTGTAGGAGTCGAAACTGGGTGTTAACTGTTGCAGTTGTTGCTCCTAGCCTTAATAATGTCTACAAACAGATTCCTATAGCTATTAAGGCATTAGCAAAGAGTAACAACTTCCTAGAAGGATAGGGTTTTATGTTCCTAATCCTTAAGTTTCGTAAGGAGTTCTGTGCTTAACCTAGCAACTAGAGCTAACTTCTGTACCTCTATATCGTACTTACAGTGTCTAATTTCTCAGAAGAACTGTATGTAATAGTCTACAAAGGGCTTGTTAGTCTGTTTAAGTGTTCTAATATATTGTTAAGCCGTAGACTTGCAGTATAGGTTTCTAAAGGCTACCTTAAGAGAGGTAAGTAAGGCCTTAATGTCTAGATAAGTAACTTAGAATGTCTGTAGGTTAAACTAGTGTAAGACTTGCTAAAGTGCCTTGCCTACTAGGAGAGAGAATGTATAGGAGACCTTCTAATTTTTATTGGGGAAATAGTCTATATTAGCTAAGAGTTTAATAGATAGTCGTAGGCGAAATTCATTAAACTTTTCTTTATCTCTATAGAACGTTTCTAGATTAGCTACTTTCTTGCTAGTAGATTCTCTAGTAGTAGTAGGTATCCTTAGGTTTAGGACTTCTTATAGTTGTCCTTATGTTTGTACCTTCTTAAGTGTGAGAGTAACTACCTTTTGTTCTATCTCTTCTAGCTGTTCCTTACCTTTAGACAGTATCGCCTCTAGACTATTAATATAGTTACTAAGGTCTTTTATTTACTCTATTCCTATATAAACAATGTTTACTGCTGTAAAAGGGACTCGTAGCGCAAGAGTAAGGTTACTGGTTATTAAATTAGAAGTACCTGTTAGGGGACGCCGCCCTGTTAGGTCCTGTACCTAAACTGGCGTCGCCCTAAGGATTGCGACTTAGCGGCGCCAGCACGAACCTACCCTCTATACGGAGTTACTAATACAACCCTACTCCTGTACAGAGAGAGAATCCTACGCCCCTGCACAGAGGGAAATAGCCGCCCCTCTATACGTAGGGAAAACTCTGCATCTCTGTACAGAGGGAAACTCCTAGCCCTCTGTACAGAGCGAAATCCCTACACCCCTACACAGAGGGAAATTGCTAGCTTGGCTTCGTAGATACAAATTGTACAGTAGCGGACGACGAAGGAATTGCCTATTAGTTCTTTTATATAGATACTTAGCTTTAAGTTTCTGAACTAAGATTCTTAAACCCTTATATTAGAAACTAATCTTACTGTCGGTAACTGCAGTAATACAACGAAGATGGACGGCGACATCCCTATAGAACCTACGACTATGCAGGATTAGATGCACTGTATGTATAAGGAGCTACTAGCACGCAAGACCTAGCTCGAAGACTAAGTAGGCCACTAGGCCTCGATAATTTCCTGACAGGAACAGGAGCCACGACAGCTTAGGGCGTCCGGTTGCGACCCGACCCCTACGACGACGAACACGACGGCCTACACTGCAGTCCCTAAGAGCAAACTCCCTAACGTTACTACCTACGATAGTAAGGCTCTAGCTAAGTACCCCTCCTGGGCTGCCTAGATATGCTCTAAGCTTCTAGTCGACTTAGGAGCATACCCGACCAAGCTAGACAAGGTAGTGTATCTCTTTAGGAGGTTAAAGGGCAGGGCAGCAGCACGAATTCCGCCGTATCATAAGACAGCTATTGCCAACCTGGCAATAGCAACTACGACAATGCTCTAGGCAGCTCTCGACAGGAGCTACAAGGACCTAGACTGCGAAAGCCGAGCACTCCTATAGGTTAACACTATAAAACAAGGATGCAAGACCGTACGAGAGTTCCTCGCGGAGTACGATTGGACCCTAGCAGAGGCAGGAGGACTCTAATGAGAGGACAGGGTAAAAATTACTACCTTAGAGGTAGGCCTCTCTAAAGAGATTATAACAGGACTAGTAGGCGTAATGCAACTAGCCTTGTACGAGGTGTTCTATAATCTCCTTAGGTTAATCGACGACTACTAGTATAGGCTTGGACGGATAAGCTGCGCCTACGAGATGCAACAGCCCCTCTATCGGCAGCAGGATGTTATAGACTAGGAACTAACGACGACGAGAGTAGCGGCAGCCGTTACCGTACGGCTAAGGGCCGGTGCGAAAAGGGCGCAGTAGGTAGACATAGCTACCCTCGACAAGAGAAGAGCAGAAGGGAGCTGCTACTAGTGTAGCAAGATAGGGCACACTGTACGGAATTGCAGGCTTTTGCTAGTAGAGAGACCGAGGGGACGGCCGACTACCGCAAGGGTGGCAACTGCAGCGCCCTAATACGAGATCTAAGAGTCCCCCTCGGACGACAACGAGTTAGGAAAAGAATAGCCTCTAGGCAAAGGCTTAGCTAGAGGTATATACGAGATAGATTGCCAAATCAAAGCACTGATACGGATGTGGATGTAGACAGCTGGCAGCTAGGCTTGGCAGGGCCAGGCTTGGCGCACACTCAAATACCTCCACCTCCGCTTGTACATAGATTCTCCCCTAACCAGCCTTGGATATAGTTATTAAAGACGGGTATTGACCTAGAGTCTACTGCAGTCAGATCAAGCACTACTTAGCTATCTTTTAAGAGCAACTATATAACGACTATACCGTTTATCGTACGACCTACGCTAAACGGGACCGCTACGGCACAGACGCTAATTAACACAGGATGTTTAGTGTACGGAGTAATAAGCGAAGACTTCGTACAAAGACAATATATTAAGACGACCCCTACTGTACCTATACGCATACTGGGCATTACTAGGCGAGGACTGGACATTACCTATATAGTAAAAGTAATAATAGAGCTGCAAGGACACTACGAGCAGGACTTATACTTCTACGTTGTATAGGACAAGTAAGGGTTTAACCTAATATTAGGGAAGCTATAGATAGAGCGCTAGTAGGGCAAACTGGACGTCGGACAAGGATGCCTGTACCCGGCAGCAACGAAGCAGAGGCTCCGAGACTAAGGGAGAGTTCTGCAGGACGGCAATGCTAAGGCCGAAACTTATGCTAATGCTAAGGTTAACACTGCGACTACAGACATTAAAAAGGCTTTAGCGTCTAAGAAAGCGACGGACCCCTATACAAAGCTCCTATCAGAATACGCAGAATACCTAGACCTCTTCGAGCCAAAATCAGCCTCGAAACTGCCTATATACTAAGGAGAAGGAATTAACTACGACATCTAGCTAGAGCCCTGTCTAGATAGGAGTCTGCCCGAAGTACTGTACTGCCCGCTATATAGCATGTCCTCTAGAGAACTCCTAGTACTGCGCAAGACACTAGACGACTTACTTGCTAAAGGTTTTATTCGCGTAAGTACATTATCTACAGGAGCCCTAGTGCTGTTTGTCTATAAGGAAGGCAAAGCCGGCTTGCGTTTTTGTATAGACTGCAGAGGCATTAACGCAATTACTAAGAAGGACTAGTACCCCCTGCCTCTTATTAAGAAGACCCTCGGACGGATTAGCAAGGCAAAGTAGTTTACTAAGCTTAACGTAGTCTCGGCCTTCTACAAGATACGGGTTAAGGAAGGCTGTAAATGGATAATCGCCTTCTGTACGAGATATAGTCTTTTCGAGTAGCTTGTTACCCCCTTTAGCCTTGCTTACGCACTAGCAACTTTCTAGAGGTACATTAACAGGTCCCTATAGGAGCTACTAGACGACATCTGCTCTGCGTACCTCGACGATATACTAGTATTTAAGGACGGCACCTATACGGACTATATACAGAACGTTAAGAGGGTATTAGATGGACTGTAACAGGCTAGATTGTACCTCTACATCGACAAATATAAATTCAGTATACAGCGTCTAAAATACTTAGAATTGATTATTAAGGCAGGGAAAGGCATTATCTGATCCGGGCACGCAGATACAATTCAATACAGCCTTTTTGATAACTATATCTCGAACTGAGGAGGGAAAGGAATCTATGTAGTGGTAGACGAGACCTTTGGGGGGTGGAGTGCCAAGGCCTGGCTCGGTCCAGAAGGGCCGAGCCGAAATTCCAAGAGTCCACCCTATTACTTAGTCCCACCCCTTTCCACCGCTGCAACACCACCCCCCTCCCTTATCAGCGTTCGCCCTCGACCGCTTACTTATCCGTTCCTCCTCTCTTTTTTTTTTTTATATAATTTACATCGTTACTATCTGAAGTCTTTACTTGGCGTCTATCTGATCCGTTCTATCTGATCCGAGCCAGCGGTCACCCGAGCTGCGGCGTGACCGGTCCGTGCACCCTCGCATAGATCTATATAGATATATCTGCAGTTCCCTATCTTCTTCTTCTTCTTTCTCTACTAGGGCCCTTACCTATCGCAGGGCTTGCGGCGTCGGCGCTGATTTACGGCGTCGGCAAGCTTCCTGCCGATGCGAAGATAGGTAGTAGCCGATCCGAAGACTCTAGCGAAGCGACCGTTACAATCGTTTTCTTCGGCTTCTGTGCTAATAGAGCGGACTTGGCGTTCTTTTCAGCCGTCGAGCCACTCAGGCCTCGGCTTCTCCGGGTTCCGGCGTAAAACTCCCTTAGCAGCTCCGCCGAATTCCGCAGGTTCTCGGCCGGATACTATTTATAGTCTTCCGGCTATCCTATCTATAAGATCCTCGCTTCGATAGATCCTCTTCGTCTTCTTATATCTATAACATCTTCGACTTCCTATTCTTCTTCTTTACTATCTATCTCTACTAGTAGGGGTTTAGTGAACCCCTGCTCCGGAAGGCCGTCTTTCGGGTCTAGGCTTAGCAGGTCCGAATAAAAGACATCGTAGATCCGGAACGATTTCGGCAGCTGGAGCCGGTAGGTTACCGGCGACCTCTTTTCCATTATCTTGAACGGACCTACGTAAAGAGGGTTGAGCTTTGCGTTGCCTTTCAGCCTTAGCTTCCGCGTGTTGAGCTATACCTTTTGGCCTTCCTTGAATTCTATCGGTAACCTCTTTCTATTAGCTCGAGTTACTATCTTCTTCTAAGCTAATTCTATCGCTTCTTTCGCTACATTAATCGCTTCTTCTATCTGAGATCGTAGCGCTTCTGCCGCCGCCGCGGCGATTCTCTTCGACGAAGTGGTAGTAGAAGGTTCTAGAGAGCTGGGTTCGTTCGGTAGTTGAAAGCTTATCCTCGGAAGATAACTGTGTGTTATCTCGAACGGCGCTAGTAAGGTGGCTTCCGACTGTGCTGAATTGGCGCAGAATTCTGCTATCGGCAACACCTTAACCCATCCTTCTTAATAATAGCTGCAGAAGATTCTCAGGTATTTTTCTATCTTACGATTGGCCACTTTAGACTGGCCGTCGGTCTGAGGGTGATCGGCTGTGCTGAGCTTTCTACGAATTCCGAGGGCTTGGTTGATAGCTTTCCATACATCGGCGGTAAATTGAGGGCCCCTATTCGTAGTAATAGTGTCCGGCAGCCTATAGTGCTTCTATACGTGCTGGATCAACATTCTCGCCGTTTCTTCTGCAGTAGTTCCTTTATCCTTAGCTTGGTAGGGGATGAAATAGC
Organism: Pseudocercospora ulei; assembly: GCA_016165855.1. Taxonomy (NCBI): domain Eukaryota; kingdom Fungi; phylum Ascomycota; class Dothideomycetes; order Mycosphaerellales; family Mycosphaerellaceae; genus Pseudocercospora; species Pseudocercospora ulei. The sequence continues at coordinate 204,718 of JACWNB010000004.1, forward strand.
GTTCTTTGCTTAGTCGATCTACTACATTGAGCGTAGCGTTATATCTATCTGAATCCGGCAGGCCGGTTACGAAATCTATCGTAATGTGCTGCTATAGTTTCTTAGGGATCGGAAGTGGCTTTAGCAGGCCGGCCGGAAGGCCGTAACGTAGCTTTGCTGCTTGGTACACGTAACATTTAGTAATAAACCGATGTATCCGCTCGAAGATTCGCGGAAACTAGTAGATCGTCCTTATTGCTTCTATCGTCTTCTTCGATCCTGCGTAACCAACATCCTTGGACCTATAGATCAGCTAGATAACCTCTGTAATCAGTTCTTCTAGAACGATTATTTTCCCTAAGCCCGTTTTGCCAAGCCTCTGCTGCTGATTAAGCCGTTCTACTTTCTCGTACAGCGTCTCTTTTTCAATTAGCGGCTCTATCGCACAGATCCCTACCTCTTTCAACACCTCGGCGTCTACTATTCGTTCCGTTAGCACCTTCTGAAACATGTTCGGATCTTCTTTCGCGCAGCTAGTCTTCCCTTCTCTTCTCGTTAACGCGTCTGCCTTTCCATTTTGAGCTCCTGGTCGATAGGTGATCTTAAAATCGAATCCGGATAAGTAGGTAGCCTACCGGGCTTGGCGCCGTAACAGCTTCTGCGTCTTTATCAAGTAGGTCAGTAACTGGTTGTCCGTAAGGACCTGGATCGTGCTCTGTCCAGCTATAAGCTCCGGTTTCCACTCTTTAAAGGCCTGAATAATGGCCAGCAGTTCTTTATTATAGATAGCGTAGTTCTGTTTAGCGTTATTTATTGACTTGCTAAAGAAAGCCACCGGATAGAGAGTTTCTTTATTATTAGCGTATTGAGAAAAGACCCCTGCCGTTACTGTGTCGGAAGCGTCCGTTTCTACGTAGATCGTCTTTTCCGGTCGGAAGTGCGCCAGCACTGGCGCCGATGCCACTGCCTCTTTTAGCAGATTAAAGGCTTCCGTGCACTTCTTATTCTATAGGCCGGCGGCCTCCTTTTTCAACGCCTTATTCAGTAGTCTCGCTATCTTGCTAGAGTCCTTAATAAACTGTTGATAGTAGCTGCAGAATCCGAGAAACGCTCTGATTTGCGTAGTGTTTCCGAATGTCGGTTGCTTCCATTCTGCGACGGCGGCCACTTTCGACGGGTCTATCCGAATTCCTTCTCTTCCGACGAAAAGACCGAGGTATTTGACTTCGGTCTAATAGAACTCGCTCTTCTTCGTGTCCGCGTTCAATCCGACCTCGCAGAGTCTCTTTAACACCCTCTCGATGTAGTCCGTGTGTTGTTCTCTCGTTCCTTCGGTGTAGATTAGAATGTCGTCTAAGTAGATTGACACGAAACGTTCTAGCATGTCTATAAAAGTGTAGTTTATAAGGCGTTGCCACACTGCCGGCGCGTTGGTGAGTCCGAAAGGCATTACTAGCTACTTGAAGTTGCCTATGCGCGTAGCGAATGTCGTAAGATCTTCAGTTTGTTCTTCTTCGTTCCTTAACCGGTAGAACGCTTGGCGAATATCCAGCTTGCTGAACTACTTAGCCTTACCCACTCGTTGTATAGTCTTATCGATCAGAGGCAGCGGATACACATCTCTCTTAGTAACCTTATTAAGGCCTCTGTAGTCTACACACAGTCGGAGACTACCTCCAGGTTTCCGCACGAAAAGAATTGGTAACGCATATTCTGCTAAGCTTGGCGTAATGAACTTCTTTACCAAGTTTTCTCGGACGAACACTTCTACCTAGTCTAGCTCCGCTAGCGACAGTCTTCTTAAGGGCTCGGTTCTCGGCAGTGCAGCTCCTTCTTTTAACCGGATCTTGTTGTTATATTCCGGTCGGTAGAGCGGCAAGAGGTTGGAGTCAGCCTTCGAGAACACGTCAGTGTAGCTATAGAGTTCTTTCGGTAACACCTCTAATAGATCTACTTCTTCTTCCGCTATTATCTTCTAGTAGTCTTCGATGTCTTTTATTAAGATAGCGTAAATCTCGTTGTCTAGCGACCTCGCGAGGGTCGTTAGAGCTTCTGAACTTATTATTCCGATCGTGTCTTAAGGTTCGGGCCGATCCTTCGGAACCGCTTCGATAGTCGTAGCGTCCGGTTCCACTGTAACGACGGTAGCCGGTTTGGCGGTGACTCTGTCCTGCTGGTTTTTGAATCCAAGGGTGCCTTTACCTATATTAATAACGGCTTTCGGGTTCTTTATCTATTTTTGTCCTATAATAATGTCAAACCTTCCGATATCCATAATTCGGAACGTCGCCTCCGTAGTGCGACCTGCCAAAGTGGTCTTTAATGGCACATAATGCGTAACACTCTCTGTGTCTTGTCCGTTGTATGCCGAGATCCGTATCGGCAACGCTAGCTCCACTGGATAGCCGTATCCTTTTATTAGCTTTTGAACCAATCGATAGTGGATCGCTGCTCCAATAAGGGCCCCTGTGTCGATAAAAGCTCTTAGCTAAAAAGGTTTGCTCGATCCGTTAAGGGGGTAGACAGTGATTAGAAGGATAATAGCTGTTTTCGTGTTTACTTCCACTGCCGCTAAGAGCGGATCGCTGCAGCTGTTGATGCTCTTATCTTTCTGTAACGTAGTTCTTGTTAGTGCCCTGTTTTCTACACTGGATAGGGGGCCTATCCTTCTAGCTGGTCTTTTCCCAGGATTCGCAGTAGCACTCTACCGTCCACGCTGTCGGTGTCGTTCGGAGCCGGCTCCATAGCTTGTATAGTCTTTCTTGGTAGCTGCAGCTGCGGCTGCTTTATAATACGATACTCCTGCTTCTGCTAGGCCGTCGCTTGGCATCTTGTAGCGATATAGCCAGGCTTTCTATACGCGTAGCAGGTAGGGACGAACGACGAACGCAGTAACTGATAAGGTAGCTGCTAGGGTGCTCTCCGGAAAGGCGCAGGGGGTCGCATTGTCTGCATTATTAACGGCTTCTGGTTCGATTCGCGTAGTTTCGCATAAGCGCTTAGGTTTCTCGCAGTAACTCTCGCTCGGTGCACGAAGCTCTTAAGGTCTTTATCTTCTACCGAGGCTATAGCTGCGGCCAGTTCAGGGTTTAGCTTCTGTCTTAATAGATAGAGCTGCTCGTCTTCCGCCACTCTGGCCCTAATAGCACATTTTCTAAACAGTCTGTAGAATTCTTCGAACGTCTGTCAGTTCTGGTTAATCTTGTCCAGCTGCTTACGTGCCGTCTTTTTTCGGAATAGGTCTCCGAAGGGTTGATCCAGCGCTTTGATCGCTTCCTCGGCGGTCACTGTTGCAACGGTGGAAAGGGGTGGGACGGAGTAATAGGGTGGACCCTCGGAATTTCGGCTCGGCCCTTCTGGACCGAGCTGGGCCTTGGCACGCCAACCCCCCAAAGGCCTCGTCCACTACTACATAAATTCCTTTCCCTCCTTAGTTCGAGATATAGTTATTAAAAAGGCCGTATTGAATCATATCTGCATGCCCGGATTATTATATCTCGAACTCACTCCCTACACTACTACTGCGCTGCGCGAAAGGGACTGTTGAATTATCCGGACCCCCAAATAACGCACGCGCACTACACCAAACCAAACACTAGCACCGTAAGATAGCTATAGAGAGCTTCTTAACGGTAGAGAGCAGCGTAACAGGCCGCAGTGGAAAGAGAAAGAACGATAGACCGAGGGATAGGCGTATTAGCATCCTCGATAACAGAATGGCCACTAAGGGCGTTATAGAAGAAGAGATAAATAAAGCGAAGAGGGGCATAGAGAGCTATGCCGAGTTGTATGCACCTACGCCGGAAGAAATAGAAGAGCATCTAGCAGAGAATAGAGCTAAGAAGGCGTTCGACATTATTACCTTTATCGAGAAGAAGTTATTTAGAAACACAGAAGAGAACAGGAGACTAAGAGAGGAAATTGAAACAGTAAGAGCTAAGAAGGAATCGGCCGAGACTATTATAGATGTGCTGGAAAACCAAGCAGCGAACCGACTGGCACAACTGAAAGCGATAAAGGCTCAGCTAGCTAAGATAGAGAGAGCGACGTCGCCGCTACTGCATCGAGAAGAACCAGTAGAGACTGCCTTACCGGCGGCCTACAGTTAAGGCGGCACGTTGATAACGTTACTACTAGATCTACTAGCGTTTAGAGGCAGAGATCCTAAGGATTGGGAAGCATTTAAGAAGAAGATAAAGAACAAGATAGACCGAGACTATGCCGGAAACAGCGCCGGAGATAGACTAGCGTACCTGGAATCGCGATTAGAAGGAGAAGCTTTTTCGCTAGTAGCGGACCTGGAAGAGGTAACCGCCGAGGAAGCGATCAAAGCACTAGATTAACGCTTCGGAGACCTATTCCGAAAGAAGACAGCCTGTAAGCAGCTGGACAAGATCAATCAGAACCGGCAGACGTTCGAAGAATTCTACGGACTGTTCAGAAATTATGCTATTAGGGCCAGAGTAGCGGAAGACGAGCAGCTCTATCTATTAAGACAGAAGCTGAACCCTAAACTGGCAGCAGCTATAGCGTTGGTAGAAGACAAAGACCTTAAGAGCTTCGTGCACCGAGCGAGAGTTACTGCGCGGAACCTGAGCACTTACGCGAAGTTACGCAAATTGAACTAGAAGCCGTTAATAACGCAGACAACGAGATCCCCTGCACCTTTCCGGAGAGCACCTCTGCAGCAATCTTATTAGCCACCGCGTTTGTCGTTCGTCCCCACCTGCTACGCGTGTAGAAAGCCTGGCCACATCGCTACGAGATGCCAAGCATAAAATAAGCAGAAGCAGGAATATCGTGTTGTAAAGCAGCTACAGCCACCGAGAAAGACTATACAAGCTATAGAGCCGGCTCCGAACGACACCGACAGCGTAGACAGTGGAGTGCCACTAAGAATCCTAGGAAAAGACTAGCTGGACGGATAGGCCCCCTATCTAGCGTAGAAAACAGGGCACCAACAAGAACTACGTTACAGAAAGATAAGAGCATTAACAGCTGCAGCGATCCGCTCTTAGCGGCGGTGGAAGTGAACACAGAAACAGCTATTATCCTGCTAATCACTGTCTACCCCCTTAATAGATCGAGCAAATCACTTTAGCTAAGAGCTTTTATCGACATAGGGGCCCTTATTGGAGCGGCCATCCACTATCGATTGGTTCAAAAGCTAATAAAAGGATACGGCTACCTAGTAGAGCTAGCGTCGCCGACACGGATTTCGGCATACAACAGACAGGACACAGAGAGTGTTACGCATTATATGCCATTAAGGACCACCCTGGCAGGTCGCACTACAGAAGCGACGTTCCGAATTATGGATATTAGAAGATTTGACATTATTATAGGGCAGAAATAGATAAAGAACCAGGGAGCAATTATTGACATAGGTAAAGGCACACTCGGATTCAGAACACTATACAGCGGCTTCGCCGCCGTTAAATCAGTCACCGAGCTCGCGGTAGAACCGAACGTTATAACCATCGAAGAGGTTCCGAAGGATCGGTCCGACCCTTAAGACATGATCGGAATGATAAGTTCAGAAGCTTTAACAACCCTCGCGAGGTCGCTAGACAACGAGATTTACGCTATCTTAATAAAAGACATCGAAGACTACTGGAAGATAATGGCGGAAGAAGAAGTGGATCCACTAGAGGTGTTACCGAAAGAACTCTATAGTTACACTAACGTGTTCTTAAAGGCTGACTCCAACCTCTTGCCGCTCCACCGGCCGGAATATAACAACAAGATCCGGCTGAAAGATAGAGCCGCGCTGCCGAGAACCGAGCTCCTTAGACGCTTATCTCCGGCCGAGCTAGACTAGGTAGAAGTGTTTGTTCGAGAGAATCTAGCGAAGAAGTTTATTACGCCAAGCTTAGCAGAATATGCGTTACCGATTCTTTTCGTGCGGAAACCCGGAGGTAGTCTACGACTGTGCGTGGACTACCGAGGCCTTAATAAGGTTATCAAGAGAGATGTGTATCCGCTGCCTCTAATCGATAAGACTATACAACGAGTGGCTAAGGCTAAGTAGTTCAGCAAGCTGGATATTCGCCAAGCATTCCATTGATTAAGGAACGAAGAAAGACAAACGGAAGACCTTACGACATTCGCTACGCGCATAGGCAATTTCAAGTAGTTGGTAATGCCTTTCGGGCTTACCAACGCGCCGGCAGTGTAGCAACGCTTCACCGTCCCCTTTAGTTAAAAGCTTTTATCGAGATAGGAGCACTTATTGGCACAGCGGTCCACTATCGACTAGTTTAGAAACTAACGAAAGGATATAGTTATCTAGTAGAGTTAGCGTCGCCGACGCGAATTTCGGCATACAACGGACAAGACATAGAGAGTGTTACGCATTACGTGCTACTAAAGACCACTTTGGCTGGTCGCACTATAGAAGCAACGTTCCGGATTATAGATATTGGACGGTTTAACATTATTATAGGGCAGAAATAGATAAAGAACCAGAAAGCAGTTATTAACGTAGGTAAAGGCACACTTAGGTTTAAAACCCAGCGGAGTAGCGCCGTTGCTGCCGAATCAGTTACCGTCGCCGCTGCTAAACCGAACGTTATAACCGCTAACGCGGTTCCGTCCGACCGCTCCGACCCCCTATACACTGTCGGAATAATAAGCTCGGAAGCCTTAACAACCCTCTTGAGGTCGCTAGAGAATAAGATCTACGCTATCTCGATAAAAGACATCGAAGATTACTGGAAGATAATAGCGGAAGAAGAAGTGGACCTGCTAGAGGTATTACCAAAAGAACTCTATAGTTACACTGACGTGTTCTCGAAAGCTAACTCTAACCTCCTGCCGCTCTATCGACCAGAATATAACAACAAAATCCGATTAAAAGAAGGAGCCGCGCTGCCGAGAACTGAGCCCCTAAGACGCTTATCGCCGGCCGAGCTAGACTAAGTAGAAGTGTTTGTTCGAGAAAACCTAGCGAAGATGTTTATTACGCTAAGCTCTGCCAAGTATACGTCGCCGATCCTTTTCGTACAGAAACCTAGAGGCGGTCTCCGACTGTACGTAGACTACAGAGGCCTTAATAAGGTCACTAAGAGAGATGTATACCCGCTGCCGCTAATCGTTAAGACTATACAACGAGTAGCAAAAGCTAAGTAGTTTAGCAAACTGGACATTCGCTAAGCGTTCTACCAATTAAGGAACGAAGAAGGGCAGACCGAAGACCTTACGACGTTCGCTACGCGTATAGGAAATTTCAAGTAGCTAGTTATACCTTTTGGCCTTACTAACGTGCCAGCAGTGTAGCAGCGTTTTAAAAATTACACCTTTATAGACATGCTAGAGCGGTTCGTGTCTATTCACTTAGACGACATCCTTATATACACTAATAGAACGAGAGACCAACATATAGACTACATTAGGAGAGAGTTAACTCGGCTCCGCGAGGTTAGCTTAAACGCAGACACGAAGAAGAGCGAGTTCTATTAGACCGAGGTCAAATATCTCGGTCTTATCGTCAGAAGAGAAGGAATTCGGATAGACTCCTTAAAGGTCGCCGCCGTCGCTGAGTGGAAGCAGCCGAAGTCCGGAAACACTACCTAAATTAGAGCTTTTCTCGGATTCTGCAGCTACTATTAACGATTTATTAAGGACTTCAGCAACATAGCAAGACTCCTAAATAAGGCATTAAAGAAGGAGGCCGCTGGCCTATAGAATAAGAAGTGCACAGAGGCTTTTATTTAGCTAAAACAAGTGGTGGCCTCGGCGCTAGTGCTAGCGCACTTCCGACTGGAAAAGATAATCTACCTAGAGATAGACGCATCCGATACAGTAACCGCAGGGGTCCTTTCTTAATATAATAACAACGACGAGACCCTCCATCCAGTGGCTTTCTTTAGTAAGTCTATAAATAAGGCTAAGCAGAACTACGCTATCTACGATAAGGAGCTGTTGGCTATTATCCAGACTTTCGAGGAGTACAAGCCGGAGCTTATAGCTAGAAAGAGCACGGTCTAGGTCCTTACGGACCATTAGTCACTGACCTATTTTATAAAGACACAGAAGCTCTCGCGTCGCTAAGCTCGCTAGGCCGCCTACTTATCCGGGTTCGACTTTAAGATTACTTATCGTCCTAGAGCTTTAAATAGAAAGGCTAATACGCTAATAAGAAGAGAGGAGAAGACTAGCCGCGCGAAAGAAGATCCGAATAAATTCCAGAAGGTGTTAACTAAGCGGATAGTAGACGCCGAGGTATTGAAAGAAGTAGGGATCTGCACGATAGAACCGGCGACCGAGGAAGAGACGCTCTACGAAAAAGTAGAGCAGCTTAACTAGCAACAGAAGCTCGGCAAAACCAGTTTAGGGAAGCTAATAGTTCCAGAAGAACTAATTACAGAGGTTATCTAGCTAGTCTATAGTTCTAAGGATGTTGGCTACGCTAGCTCAAAGAAGACGATAGAAGCTGTAAGAACGGTCTACTAGTTTCCGCAGATCTTCGAGCGGATTTACCGGTTTATCGCTAATTGTTACGTATGTCGAGTCGCGAAGCTACGTTACGGCCTTCGGGCCGGTCTACTAAAGCCACTTCCGATCCCCGAGAAACCGTAGCAGCGCATTACGATAGATTTCGTAACCGGCCTGCTAGAGTCCGATAGATACAATGCTACCCTTAACATAGTAAATTGGTCAAGCAAAGAACGCTACTTTATCTCCTGTTAAGCAAAGGATAGAGGCACGACCGTGGAAGAGACAGCGAGGATGCTAATTCAGCATATATAGAAGCACTATAGCCTGCTAGACACTATTACTACGGATAGGGGTACTCAATTTACCGCTAATGTATAGAAGGCTATTAACCAAGTTCTCGGAATTCGCGGAAAGCTTAGCACAGCCGCTTACCCTAAGACCGACGGCCAGTCTAAAGTAGCTAACCGTAAGATAGAAAAATATCTACGAATCTTCTGCAGTTATTATTAAGAAGAGTGGGTTAAGGTGTTGCCGATAGCCGAATTCTGCGCCAATTCGGCACAGTCCGAGGCCACCTTACTAGCGCCGTTCGAGATAACTTATAGCTATCTTCTAAGAATAAGCTTTTAACTGCCCAGTTCTTTAGAATCTTCTACCGCCACTTCGTTAAAGAGGGTCGCCGCTGCCGCGGCAGAAGCGCTTAAATCTCAGATAGAAGAAGCGATCCAGGTAGCAAAAGAGGCGATAGGATCGGCTCAGAAGAAGATAGTAACTCGAGCTAGTAGAAAGCGATTACCAATAGAATTTGAAGAAGGCCAAAAGGTATAGCTTAACACGCAGAACCTAAGACTAAAAGGCTGCGCCAAGCTTAACCCCCGCTACGTAGGTCCGTTTAAGATAGTAGAAAAGAGGTCGCCGGGAACTTATCGGCTCTAGCTACTGAAGTCGTTCCGGATCTACAATGTCTTCTATTCGGATCTGTTAAGCCTGGACCCTAAAGATAGTCTTCCGGATTAGGGGTTCGCCAAGCCCCCGCCAATCGAGATAGATAGCGAAGAAGAAGAGTAGGAGGTAGAAAATGTAGTAGATATAAGAAAGATAAGAAGGTCTATCGAAGCGAGGATCTTATAGAAGGGTGGCCGGAAGACTATAAATAGTATCCAATCGAGAATCTCCGGAATTCGGCAGAGCTGCTAGAAGAGTTCTATATCCGGAATCCGAAGAAGCCGAAACCTAAGTAGCTCCGAAGCTAATAGCTCCGAAAGAAGAAAAAAACCGCGTCCGCTCTATAGGTGCGAAAGCCGATAGAAACGATCGCGGCGATACGCTTAGCTAGAGCCCTCGGCTCTACTACTACCACTGCCGACTGGCTTTGCCGGTCGGATAATAATGGTAAGGTTAAGGACGGCGCCACCGCTTCGACGCGACGGTCGTCGACGCTGCCCCGAACAAGAAAGGCTCGCAGCCGATCGATCTCGCAGACGGCGCCGGCGACGGCGGCTTTGCGATAGCGCTTAAGGCCTTAGTAGACAAGAAGAAGAAGAAGAGATAGCCCGCTGCGGATAGATCTATATAGACCCTCTACAGCGGCGTACAGACTAGCTACACTACAGCTCAGATAGCTGTTGGCTTAGATTAAATAGCTCCGATTAGATAGACGCCAAGTGAGGGACTTTAGATAGCGACGATGTAAGAAGAAAGAAGATAACGAAAGAAGGATGTTTTCAAGATAGAAGAAACGAAGAGGTAACGTCGATTTTAAGAAGGGTTTTTAGCAGAAAAAGCCGCGAATTAGAAAGAAGAAGAAAACAATAAAGCAGAAGAAAGAGGAGAAGAGAATAGCGATTTAAAAAGAAAAAAAAAAGACAGAGAGAAGACACGGAAGGGATAAGTAAGCAGTCGAGGTCGACCGCTAATAAGGGAGGGGGGTGGTGTTACAGTAGCAGAAAGGGGTAGAACTAAGTAATAGGGTAGACCCTTAGAATTTCGGCTCGGCCCTTCCGGACCGAGCCGGGCCTTGGCATACCACCCCTAAAGCCCTTACACACTACTATATAGATTCCTTTCCCTCCCTAGTTCGAGATATAGTTATTAAAACAGCTGTATTAAATTATATCTGCGTGCTCGGATTACGAAGAAAGATCCGAATATGTTCTAGACAGTGCTAACCGAGCGGATAGTAGACGCCGAAGTGCTAAAAGAAGTAGGGATCTGCGCTTTGAAGCCAGCTACTAAGGAAGAGACAATTTATAAAAAGGTAGAGCTGCTTAACTATTAACAGAAACTCGGCAAAACCGGTTTAGGGAAGCTAATAGTTCTAGAAGAGCTAATTACGGAAGTTATCTAGCTAGTCTATAGTTCTAAGGGTGTCGGACATGCTAGTAGGAAAAAGACGATAGAAGCTATAAGGACTGTCTACTAGTTTCTGCGAATCTTTGAGCGAATCTACTAGTTTTGTTGCGGCAGTGGAAAGAGGTGGGACAGATTGATAGGGTGGACCCTGGATTTCGGCTCAGCCCGTCCGGGCCGAGCCGGGCCTTGGCACACCACCCTCCATCAAAGCCCACCACCACCACGACATAGGTTCCTTTCCCTCCTCAGTTCGAGAGATAGTCATCAAAAAGGCCGTATTGAATCATATCTGCGTGCCCGGATCAGGTTTATTGCTAACTGTTACGTATATCAAGCCGCGAAGCTGCGTTATAGCCTTCCGGCCGGTCTACTAGAGCCACTACCGATCCCCGAGAAACCGTAGCAGCACATTATAATAAATTTCGTAACCGGCCTGCTGGACTCTAATAGATACAATGCTACACTTAACGTAGTAGGCTGGTTAAGCAAGGAACGCTATTTTATCCCCTGTTAAGCAAAGGACGAAGGCAGTATAGCAGAAGAGACCGCGAGGATACTGATTTAGTATATATATAAGCATTATAGCCTGCTAGACACTATTACTATAGATAGGGGCCCTTAATTTACTGCCGACGTATAGTGATGTAACGCAGTACACTTAAGCTAAAAGGGACTGATCAAGTAACTCGGAAGTGACTTAACCAATGTGTACCAGATATATGAACCTTGTCAAGGCATTGTAATAACACAGGCCAACCCACCCTGTATTACTACCCCCTACGCTACAGGCTTATAACCTCGTAAGCTGCGCTTACTTACAGGCCACGTATGCCATTGCACAGCCTCCCTATACAGCGCAGCATACGCAATCAACCCCCCCGGCAGGTCTGCACACAGCCAGCTAGACCTTTATGGGGTCTGCCTTATTCTGTACGGAGTGGTGGACAAACGGACATGTGTCAACGCTGCTTCCACTCTCCTGTTGAAAGATGCGCCCTCTGGGAATTGAACCCGGGCCTTTTATCGTACACTTTCAGCAGTTACTTCTGAGTTACGTAATGTAACGCGGTACACTTAAGCCAAAAGGGACTGATTAAGTAACTCGGAAGTGACTTGACCAATGTGTACCAGATATATAAACCTTGGCAAGGCATAGTAATAACACGGGCCAACCCACCCCGTATTATATAGAAGGCTATTAACCAAGTTCTCGGAATCTGTAGAAAGCTTAGTACAGCTGCTTACCCTTAGACGGACAGTCAATCGGAAGTAGCTAACTGTAAGATAGAAAGATATCTACGAATCTTCTACAGATATTTCTAAGAAGACTGGATTAAGGTGTTGCCGATAGCCAAATTCCGCGCTAATTCGGCCCTATCTAAAGCTACCTCGCTGGCGCTATTTAGGATAACTTATAGCTATCTTCCGAGAATAAGCTTCTAACCGCCTAACAGACCCAGCCCTTCGGAACCTTTAACTACTACCTCGTCGAGGAGAGTCGCCGCCGCTGCAGCAGAAGTGCTTAAGGCCTAGATTGAAGAAGCAGTCCGGATAGCGAAAAAGGCGATAGAATCGGCCTAGGCAAGGATAGTAACTCGAGCTAAAAGAAAGCAGTTACTAATAGAATTAGAGGAAGGCTAAAAGGTATAGCTTAATACGCAGAACCTAAAGCTAAAAGGCAATGCCAAGCTTAACCCCCGTTACGTAGGTCTGTTTATAATAGTAGAAAAGAGGTCACTAGTAACCTATAGGCTCTAGCTGCCGAGATTGTTCTAGATCTACAATATCTTCTATTTAGATCTGCTAAGCCTAGACCCTAAAGATAGCCTCCTAGGGCATGGGTTTATCGAACCCCTACTAATCGAGATAGACAGTAAAGAAGAAGAGTAGGAGGTTAAAGATGTAATAAATATAAAGAAGATAAGGGGGTCTATTAAGGCAAAGATCTTATAGAAGGGATAGCCGGAAGACTATAAATAGTATCCGGGCAAGAATCTCCGGAGTTTGGCAGACCTGCTAGAAGAATTCTATATCCAGAACCCGAGAAAACCGAGACCTAGGTAGCTTAGGAAATAAGGGCTCTAGAAGCGATAGAAGAAGAAAAAAAGCTGCGTCCGCTCTATTAGTACAAAAACCGAAGAAACGATCGAAGTAGCAGCGCGCTTAGTAACAGTCTTTAACGACATCTACAGCATCCGATAGCTTAGCCGGACAGATGCCGTAGATAAAGTTAAGGACAGCCCCCGCTTTAAAGCGACGGTCGTCGACGACGCTACGAAACGAAAGGCTCGGCCGATCAATTTTATAGGCAGAGTCGGCGACGGCGGCTTTGCAGTAATGCTTAAGCCTTAGTAAGAAAGAAAAGAAGAAGAAATGGAGCGCAGCAGACGGATCTATATAGAGACCTCTGCAGCGGCATACGGACTAGCTGTAGCACCGATTAGATAGCTGTTAGCTTAGATCAGATAGCTCCGATCAGATAGATACTAAGTAAAAGACTTTAGATAGCGAAGATGTAAGAGAAAAGCAGATAAGAAAAGGACAGTGTTTTTAAGATAGAAGAAAAGAAGAAGTAACGTCGATTTTAGAAGAATTTTCGCGAAAACAGCCGCGAACAGAAGAGAAAAAGAAGATGAAGAAGTAGAAGATAAGGATAAAGAAAAGGGCAACGAAAAAGAGGAAGAAGAAGAGGCAGAAGCAGAGGGGTAGATAAATAAATAAGAAGGTCTATTTAGCTAAAATAAGGGGAGGTAGCCGGTAAAAGAATAAGTAAGCGGTTAAGGGCGACCGCTAGTAAGGAAGGTGGGGTAGTGTTACAGCAGCAGAAAGGAGTGGAACTGAGCGATAGGGTAGACCCTTAGAATTTCGGCTCGGCCCTTCCGGACCAAGCCGGGCCTTGGTATGCCACCCCTAAAACCCTTACCTACTACTGCATAGATTCCTTTCTCTCCTTAGTTCGAGATATAGTTATCAAAACAGCGGTATTGAATTATATCTGCGCGCTCGGATTATAGATAAGAATGTCGTCTAGGTAGATAGACACAAACTGCTCTAGTATGTCTATCAAGGTGTAGTTTATAAAACGTTGCTATATAGCCGGTGGATTAGTAAGTCCAAAAGGCATAACGAGCTATTTAAAATTGCCTATACGTATAGCGAATGTCGTAAGGTCTTCTGTCTGCCCTTCTTTGTTCCTTAGCCGATAGAATGCTTAGCGAATGTCTAGCGAGCTAAACTTTTTAGCTTTCGCTACCTGCTAGATAGTCTCGTCGATTAGCAGCAGTGGGTATACGTCTCTCTTAGTGACTTCGTTAAGGCCTCTATAGTCTACGCACAGCCGGAGTCTGCCTCTGGGCTTTTGTACGAAAAGGATTAGCGATGTATACTTAGCTAAGCTCGGCGTAATAAATCTCTTCGCTAGGTTTTCTCGAACAAACACTTTTACTTAGTCTAGCTCGGCCGACGACAGTCGCCTTAGTAGTTCGGTTCTCGGCAGCGTAGCTCCTTCCTTTAGTCGGATCTTGTTATTATATTCCGGTAAGTAGAGCGGCAGAAGGTTGGAATCGGCTTTTGAGAACACGTTAGCGTAACGATAGAGTTCTTTTAGTAACACTTCTGATAGGTCTATGTCTTCTTCTGCTATTATCTTTTAGTAGTCTTCGATGTCCTTTATCGAGATAGCGTAGATCTTATTTTCCGGTAACCTCGCGAGGATAGTTAGGGCTTCTAGGCTTATTATTCCGATAGTGGCTAGAGGGGCAGCATAGTCGGCCGAATCTATAATAGCGGCTGTAACTTTTAGGTTAGCGGTAACGACAGTAACCGAGTCGACGGCGGCAGTGCCTTTCTGCTAGGTTTTGAATTTCATTGTACCTTCGTCTACGTTAATAACAGCCTTCTGGTTCTTTATCTAGTCTTGTCCTACAATAATGTTAAACCGTCCGATATCTATAACTCGAAACGTTGCTTCCGTAGTGCGGCCGGCTAGGGTAGTCTTTAGCACCACATAATGCATAATGCTCTTAGTGTCTTGTCCGTTATATGCCGAAATCCGTGTCGGCGAGGCTAACTCTACTAGGTAGCTATATCCTTTCGTTAGTTTTGGAACTAGTCGATAATGAATTGCTGCGCGAATAAGAGCTCCTGTATCGATAAAAGCTTTTAGTTAAAGAGGCTAGCGCGAGCTCTTAAGGGGGTGGACGGTAATCGGAAGAATAATAGCGGTCTCTGTATTTGCCTCTACTGCAGCCAAAAGCGGATCGTTATAGCTGTTAATGCTTTCTTCTTCTAGCGGCGTAGATCGCGGTAGTGCCCTATCGTTTATGCTAGGTAGGGGGCCTATCCGTCCAGCTAGTCTTTTCCTAGGATTCTTAATAGTACTCCGCTGTCTACACTCTCAGTGTCGATCAGTATTGATTCTATAGCCTGGACACTCTTCCTCGGCGGCGGTAGCAGTGTAGGTCTCGTTGCTTAATACTCTCGCTTCTGCTAAGCTGTTGCCAAGCATCTAGTAGCGATATAACCGGACTTTCTATACGTATAGTATATAGGGACGAATGTCGAGCGCAGTGGATAGGACAGTTGATGGGAGCCTCGTTAAAAAGAGGAAGGAGACCGGGTTAATAGCGTAAATAGCGGTCGCTAACTCGGCTCTTGGGTTCTTAGTCTTCCGTATTTATTTATGTTTCTGGCAGTAACCCTTGCTTAGTCTATAAAGGCTTGCAGGCCTCTAGTTCGTATAGAGACTAAAACGTTAGCTCGTTAAGGCCTTAATTTCTTTCTTAACAGGTGCAGTTGTTCGCTCTTAGGCACCTTTGCTCGAATTGCGTACTTCTAGAACTGCCTATAGAACTCTTCGAATAACAGCCGATGTTGGCTAACCTTGTTAAGTTGTTTACGAGCTGTCTGCTCGTGGAAGTGGTCTGCAAAGCGCTGATCTAAGGCTTCGATAGCCTTAGTAGCAGTAGCTTCTTCTAAGTCCGCTACTTACGTAAACGCCTTACCGTCTAGCTGTAATTGAAGGTATGCCAACTTGTCGTCTTTGCTGTTGTTGGCATAATCGTAGTTTATCTTATTTATTATCTTCTGCTTAAAAACTTCCTATATCTCTACATTGCTGCCGCTAACAATCTATAGGTTAGGTAATAACGTTATCGAAATGCTACCTTAACTGTAGGCAGTAGGGGAGGCATAATTAGTGTAGCCTTCTTATTGCGGCAGCGGCGGTGCCACCGACAACGTTAACACTGCTACATTAGCTAACTGGGCCCTTAGCCTATTTAGTTAATCTAATCGTGCTACGGCCTAATTCTTAAGCACTTCGATAGTGATTTCCGCTAACGCCCTCTCGGCTGCTATCGCTTCTACTTCTTCTCTTAACTGTTTATTCTCTTCTAACTTCTTGTAGAACAGCTTCTCGATAAAGGTTATAGCGTCGTAGACCCTCTCGACTCCGTTTTCTGTTATATGCTCTTTGAGCTCCTTAGGCGTACAGGCGTACAGTTCCTTGTAGTTAGCTATTCGCTCTTTTACCTTATTTATCTCTTCTGCTGTAAGACCTTCGATAATAGTCCTATCGTCTATAACGCTAGTGCGCCTGTCTCTCGTCCTGTTAGTCTTTCTTCTGCTTCTACTGCAGTCTATAACGCTGCCTTCTACCGTTAAGAAGCTCTCTATAGCCTTCTTATAGTGCGTTAGTTGGTTGGTTTAGGTTGTAGGGTGCGTGCACGTTATTCAGGTAACTGGATGTAATTCGACGGGCCCTTTCGCGCAGCGTAGTGTTAGTGTAAGTAATAAGTTCGAGATATAATAATCCGAGTGCGCCGATATAATTTAATACAGCTGTTTTAATAACTATATCTCAAACTAAAGAGCAAAAGAAATCTATATAGTAGTGGCGATAAGCTTCGTAGTAGTAGTGTGCCAAGGCCTGGCTTGGTCCGGAAGGGCCGAGCCGAAATTCCAAGGGTCTACCCTATTACTTAATTCTACCCCTTTCCGCTACTGCAACAAGGATCGCCCTAGATATGTTTAGTAGGTCGTAGTAGAGTACTAACTTATAGGAGACGATATTAATGTCTGTAGTATTATCTAGTATATACTCTACCTTACCTATATCTAAGTCTCCCTTAAGCAGTATAGCTCGTATCTGCTTAGTAGGAACGGTTATAGGGCGGGTAATCGGGTCTTGCTCCTTACCTATAGCGCCTACCTCTAACCCTAAGGTAGTGCTAGGTCTTTCCCCAATCTTTGTTTCCTTATACTTAGCCTTCCTCTAGCTGTGCCGGCTATACAGACTCTGTTAGCCCCTCCGTAGTTCCTGCTAGAACTTTAGGGGCCTGGCCCGCTTATACTGCTGCTAACAGTAGGGCGTCTAGGGAGGCTATAGAGGCTATAGATAGTGCCGCTGCCGCCGGTGCCTCTAGGGGCATTACAGTGTTAGCTAAGGTAGCTAGGTTGGTAGCAGTTATAGCGCCTTATAAGCTAGTCTGGAAAAGGCTGCTTCTAGAACCTGCCTAGCAGCTTACTTAAGGCCTACTTGCAGCTAGTAGACTCGAAGTAGCTGCTAACAGGTCGGCCTACTAGGGCGAGTTAGCCCCGGCCTTCGACTTGCCTAGGTAGGACTATGCTAGTCTACCTATAGTAACTCGCCCCTAGTAGGCTACCCTTCTAGAGGCATCTAGTGCGCGCCTTGCTTGCGAGGTTAGGTATAAGGGCTTAAGAATCTTGGTTCAGAAACTTAAGGCTGGGTTTCTACATAAAGGAACTGATAGGCAGTTCCTTCGTCGTCCGCTGCTGTACAATTTGTATCTACGAAGCCAAGCTAGCAATTTCCCTCTATGCAGGGGTATAGGGGTTTCGCTCTGTACAGAGGGTTAGGAGTTTCCCTCCGTACAGGTATACAGAGTTTTCCCTGCGTATAGAGGGGCGGCTATTTCCCTCTGTATAGGGGCGTAGGATTTTCCCTCTATATAAGAGTAGGGTAGTGTAGGTAACTCTGTACAGAGGGTAAGGTCGTGCTGGCGCTGCTAGGTCGCAATCCTTAGGGCGACGGCTGGCTTAGGTCCAGGACCTAGCTAGACAGCGTCTCCTAACATTACCCCCCTCCCCCCTTGTAGTCTCGTCCCTGTGCGCCGTTGTGTCGCACAATCGCTCGTAGCGTTCCCTTTCTAAATAGCGCTCGCCTATACTCGTCTAGTTGTCTGTAAAGTTAACTGTCGTCCGGGCACTTGCTAGTCGGCAATGCCCGTTAGATGCCCTCCCTCTACGCTGCTGCAACCTTAGGCCTGTCTATTTGGATCCTAAAGCTAAAGCGAAGGACAGCCTGCAAGTAGGGACATTAGGTAGCGCTGGATCGCTTCTACCTAATCTTAACCGATTCCAGTTACCCCTTTAAGGATGCCGAAGCTAAGGCAGAGGAGGACCTGCGAGCGATTATAAAGGTGCAGGAGGCGCTCGGTTCCGTTAGGTTTGTCATTTCCTACAGTCGCAGCCTAGGCCTTCGGTTAGAGCGGGAACTTCGTATATAGGCTTCCGTAGGGCTCCTGCCGTATGCGGGTAAGCTGTCCCGTTCTTACCTGTCTATTTACCCTAACTCCGTTATCTAGATAGGATCCCTGTCGTCCGGTTAGGGCATAAGATCCGCAATCTCGTAGTCTTCCAGTGCTTTGGACGCCGGCCGTAGTCTTAAGGGCTTAAGTAGATGTTCTAGTCCGTCGTTGTCTGTAGGGTAGGGTAGTAGCTATTTACCCGGTAGTCGTCTATACGACCTTAGGCAGGCCGGTTATCTCGTACAGTCCTGCCCTACCCCGTACCAGCTCTATTCCTATTCTTCTATCTTTCCCTACTTCCTGCACCTATACTATGCTTCTTGCAGGTTCCCTAGTGTCGTCTCTACCTTTGTATCCCTAGGGATAGGTGTCTCCAGTTTCCCTCTATTCCTGCCCCTCTTTTGCAGCTTCCTCGCCTTGCCTATAGCTGCCTAATCCAGTCTGCAGTTGCCCTATATTACTTGCAGCTGCCCCGTCTTACAACTGCTATATGTCCTACCCTGTACAGTACAGTGTTACTGCGACCGTTTACTAGGGTGTCTCTCCTCCTACCTGTCTAGCGCCTGTATGTCCTAGAGAGCCTCGTACAGTTCCTATATAGGCTCTGCCTATCCTGTCTATTTAACTAGGTATTCTATCTTCTTCCGCTTCCTCCGGCTCTTAAGGATTTCTTCTACCTTATACTCTTCCTAGTCTTTAGTTACGATCGCTAGGGGGCGCGTGTTATCTGTCGTCTAGTGCAGTAGGGGGTCCGTATACGCTGGCTGTACGAGGTCTATATAGAAAACTGGGTATATCCCTAGAGGAGTGTCGAGTCGTACAGCGTATGTCCCTACCGGCCGGACTACCGTAAACTTCTAGTTCTTCCAATCTAGTTTCTTGCTTAGTCGGTCTATATAGATGTTGCGCTAGTTTAGCTAGACCTTATCCCCTGCCTTGTACCTTAGTATAGCCTGCCGTCCCTTGTTGGCCTGCTCTTCCGTATTCTGTTAAGCTATAGCTAGACTCGCTTTCGCCTATTAGTAGGCATTTGTAATCGTCTGTACAATAGCTTCCCCCTACTAAATCGGGGATCGTATAGGGCGTAGGGTAGCGCTGCTTAGGGTCGGTAGGAGCGGGGAGTAGTTGTATCTATAGGCTATAAAGAAGGGGAATAACCCTATAGCGTCCGCTATACGGCTTTTAATAGCTAGCTCTAATATAGGGAGAAGTCGGTTCTAGTTTGTCTAGTCGTAGTCGACGTACGCTCGAAGGTACGCTTCCAACGTTCAATTGACACTCTCTGTCGCGCCGGCAGTCTACAGGTGCTATACGGTTAAAAGGCGACGTCCTACGTTTAATAACTGGCAGACCCTTGCCCAAAGTTGGCTTTTACACTGTGTACCCCGGTCCGATACGATTAACCCAGGGAATCCGTGCTTGCTAAACGTCGTCTGTATAAATGCCTAAGCAGTGTCCTTAGCTGTAGTAGCGCCTATTCCTTCTAGTATTACCCCCTTCGTTAGCTTGTCTATAACTACTATAATGTTCTGCCGTCCGTCGCTCTTAGGGAGGTCCGTAATAAAGTCTACTGTTAGGTCTTGCTAGGGCCGGTCCGGTATTAGTAGGGGTTTTAGCAGCCTATGCTTTAGTTTATACTAGGACTTCGTTTATCTGCAGACATTGCAGTTCTATACGAACCTACGGATGTCCTTTGCTATCGCTAGCCAGTAGTAGTCCCTAGCAATAATGCTGTACATCTCCTCGCAGCCTAGATGCCCAGTTGCTATAGAATTATACACCTATTGTATTAAGCTCGTATAGAGCTTCTTGTCCGCCGGGGCCTAAATCCGATTCCTAAACTTCAGGTTGTTCTCCTCGTCTACTGTGCACTCTGCTGCTGACACCTTAAGGTAAAGCTCTACTGGGAGCTTCCGTTATCCTCCTTGGATTGCTGTATAGGCACCTCGGTAAACGTCGTCCTTTTCTACTGCCTCTTCCTACGCCTGTAGCTGGGGTTCCTATATATGTGTCGCCGCTAGGCGGATTGTCTCCTTACCTGGTTCCTCCTTAAACATCTGGAACGTCTATGCCTTTAGTCGCTCGTCGTTGTACATTGCCGGCATGTCCTAGTCTCGTCTAGATAACGCGTCGGCCCTGCTGTTGTCCTTACCTTTGCAGTACTAAAGTCGTATATTAAAGCGGCTCAGATACATCGCCTATCGTACGTGCCTCTTAGACAGCTTCCGGGGTTGCGTAAAGTACTCGAGGTTCTTATAGTCGGTTAGGGTAAGGAACTTAAGGACCGAGCAGAGTTCCCTATCCTATGCCTTGCAACACTATACGACCGCTAGCAATTCCTTGTCGTAGATAGGGTAGTTGCATTCGGCTAGAGAGTTCTTCTTAGAGAAATACGCGTATAGGTGCAAGAGCCTGTCCGAGCCTACCTATAACAGGATACCCCCTATACAGTACCCTAAGGAGTCGGTTTCCAGTATCGTCGTACGTTCCGGATCAAAGGCAGCAAGCGTTGGTCCTGTAGTAAAGAGTTCCTTTAGCTTGTTGAAGCTTCTATTACACTCGTCCGTCTACTTAAACTGCTTGTCCTTGTATATTAGCACGATAAGGAGGCGTACGATCTCTAAGTAGTTCTGTATAAACTGGCAGTAGAAGTTGGCAAACCTAAGGAATTCTCGCACGCCCTTAACACTTGTAGGAGGCTTCTATTGCTTAATAGCATTAATCTTCTTTCCGTCTATACTAATGCCTTTTCCTGCCTTAATAATAAAACCTAAGTATTTCGTACGTTGTACGCCAAATTTACATTTGTCGATGTCGAGGTATAAGCCAGCCTGCTGCAGTCGATCTAGTACCTTCTTAACGTCCTGTACGTAGTCTGCAAAGGTGCCGTCTGTAAATACTAGTATGTTATTAAGGTACGCCGAACAGATATCGTCTAGTAACCCTTGCAGGGACCTGTTAATGTACCTCTAGAAGGTTGCCGGTACGTTGGCATAGCCAAAGGGGGTAACAAGCTACTCGAAAAGACTATATCTCGTACAGAAGGCGGTTATCTATTTACAGCCTTCCTTAACCCGTATTTTGTAGAAGGCCGAGACTACGTTAAGCTTAGTAAACTACTTTGCCTTACTAATCTGTCCTAGGGTCTTCTTAATAAGGGGTAGGGAGTACCGGTCCTTCTTAGTAATCGCGTTGATGCCTCTGTAGTCTACGCAAAAGCGCAAGCTAGCCTTGCCTTCTTTGTAGATAAACAGCACTAGGGCTCCTGCAGATAATGTACTTGCGTAAATAAAACCTTTAGCAAGTAGGTCGTCCAGTGTCTTGCGCAGTACTAGGAGTTCTCTAGAGGACATACCGTACAGCGGACCGTACGGTACTTTAGGCAGACTCCTATCCAGACGGGGCTCTAGCTATATGTTATAGTTAATCCCCTCTCCTTAGTATAGGAGAAGTTTCGAGTCCAATTTCGGCTCGAATCGGTCTAGGTACTCTGCGTATTCCGACAGGAGTTTCGTACAGGGGTCCGTCGCTTTCTTAGGCGCTAATGCCTTCTTAATGTCTGTAGTCGCGGTGTTGACCTTAGCGCTAGCGTTAGCTTTGGCCTTGGTATTGCCACCCTACGAAACTCTCCCTTAGTCTTAGAGCCTCTGCTTCGTTGCTGCCAGGTACAGGCGTCCTCGACCGACGTCTAGTTTGTCCTACTAGCGCTCTATCTATAGCTTCCCTACTATTAGGTTATACCCCAACTTGTCCTGTACGACGTAGAGGTATAAGTTCAGCTCGTAGTATCCTTGCAGCTCTATCGTTACTTTTACTATATAGGTAATGTCTAGTCCTCGCCCGGTAATGCCCGGTATATGTATAGGTACAGTAGGGGTCGTCTTAATGTAGTGTCTCTATACGAAGTTTTCGCTAATTACTCCGTACACCAAACATCCTGTTTTAATTAGCGCCTGCGCTATAGCGGTCTCGTTTAGCGTAGGTCGTACGATAAACGGCATAGTCGTTATATAATTGCTCTTAAAAGATAGCTAAGCAGTGCTTTAATTTGGCAATCTATCTCGTATATACCTCTAGCAGAGCCTTTGCTTAGAGGCTACTCTTTTCCCAACTTGTTATCGTCTAAAGGGAACTCTTAGTTCTCTTGTTAGGGCGCTGCAGTTGCTACCCTTGCGGTGGTCGGCCGTCCCCTAGGTCTCTCTGCTAGCAAAAGCCTGCAATTCCGTACAATGTGCCCTATCTCGCTACACCGGTAGCAGCTCCCTTCTGCTCGTCTCTTGTTAAGGGTAGCTGTATCTACCTACTGTGCCCTTTTAGCACCGGCCCTTAGCTGTACAGTAACGGCTGCCGCTACTCTTGTCGTCGTTGTTAGTTCCTAGTCTATAGCGTCCTGCTGCCGATAGAGGGGCTGTCGCATCTCGTAGGCGCGGCTTATCTGTCTAAGCCTGCGCTGTTAGTCGTCGACTATCCTAAGGAGATTACAGAACTCCTTGTACGAGGCTAGTCGCATTACACCTACTAGTCCTATTATAATCTCCTTAGAGAGTCCTATCTCTAAGGTAGTAATTTTTACCCTGTCCTCCTATTAGAGTCCTCCTGCCTCTGCTAGGGTCTAATCGTATTCCGCGAGGAACTCTCGTACGGTCTTGCGTCCTTGCTTTATAGTGTTGATCTGTAGGAGTGCTCGGCTTTCGCGGTCTAGGTTCTTGTAGCTCCTGTCGAGAACTGCCTAGAGCATTGTTGTAGTCGCTATTGCTGGGTTGGCAATGGCCGTCTCGTAGTATAGCAGAATTTATGCTGCCGCCCTGCCCTTTAACCTCCTAAAGAGGTATACTACCTTGTCTAGCTTAGTTAGGTATGCTCCTAAGTCGACTAGAAGCTTAGAGCATATCTAGGCAGCCTAGGAGGGGTACTTAGCTAGAGCCTTACTATCGTAGGTAGTAACGTTAGGGAGTTTGCTCTTAGGGACTGCGGTGTAGGCCGTCGTGTTTGTCGTCGTTGTTGTAGGGGTCGGATCACAATCGGACGCCCTAAGCTGTTGGAGCTCCTGTTCTCGTTGGGAAATCATCGCAGCCTAGTGGCTTACTTGCTGTTCGAGCTGGGTCTTGCGTGCCAGCAGCTCGTCGTACATACGGTGCATATAGTCCTGCATAGCCGTAGGTTCTATAGGAATGTCGCTGTCTATCTTCGTTATATTACCGCAGTTACCGACAGTAAGATCAGTTCCTAATGTAAAGGCTTAAGAATCTTGGTTCAGAAACTTAAGGCTGGGTTTCTATATAGAGGAACTAATAGGCAGTTCCTTCGTTGTCCGCTGCTGTACAATTTGTACCTACGAAGCTAAGCTAGCAATTTCCCTCTATGCAGGGGTATAGGGGTTTCGCTCTGTACAGAGGGTTAGGAGTTTCCCTCTATACAGGGATGCAGAGTTTTCCCTGCGTACAGAGGGGCGGCCATTTCCCTCTGTGTAGGGGCGTAAAATTCTCCCTCCGTACGAGAGTAGGGTCGTGTTAGTAACTCCGTACAGAGGGTAAGGTCGTGCTGGCGCTGCTAAGTCGCAATCCTTAGGGCGACGGCTGGCTCAGGTCCAGGACCTGGCTGGACGGCGTCCCCTAACATTAGGGTACTTAATCCGAGTCGCTAGAGCGATAAGCTTAGCCCTAGTAGCTAGGAACGTATAGCACTTCTCGGTAGTAGTCTGTACGCTTAGCTTTAGCTTCTATAATAGGGCCTATAGACGTTATTCCTTAGGCAGTCCCTAGGGTTAGTCTTCTAGAGAGTCTAGGTAATCGACAAAGTTCTCTACTAACTAGTAGGGTCGCTACTTCGCTTCTATCTAGGCTCTAACGAGGTCTGTCTAGTCCTAGTTCCGATGTCTGTAAGAGTCTAGCAGGAAGTCCTCGAATTTCCTCTATATAGTAATAGGAGGTATGTTGCACCCCTTACGCTTATACTAGCAGTCCTTTAGGATTCTGCCTAGGCAGCTCAATGCAAAGGTAATCTGCTGCTTGTCGGTATCCTAGCAGGTATTATTACTCTTAAAAAAGGACTCTACCTTAAGGAGCTAGCGCTTCGCCTACTATTAGTTCCCTTTTTCGAAAACTAGAGGTTTAGTAACAAGATTGCTTAGGAGTCTCTATTTATCCTTGTCGTCCTTTAGAGGACCTTCGCGCCTTAGCTACAAGTTCCCAGCGTGCTCTAACGCTACTTCCTTATTATTAATAAAAGGGCTTAAGGTAGGACGCTTATATAGTATTTAAGTAGTGCTTACACTGCTATCGCTATCTAGAGTTACGACTACTCTACGCCTAATAGGTATGTCTTAGGTCTCTCTAGAGCGTAGTGTATTGCTGTATACTAGAATTCGGATTAGAGGGGTTTTCTCCTTTAAGAGGTAGTCGAGATAGCGTTGCATTGGTTTTATATACCTCTCTGCCTTAAGCAGCCTAATCTCTGCCTTTGGGTGCCTCTCCTCTTCTGCTGCAGCTCGCGTACGTACTGCAGTGTCCTCGACCTCTGTAGAGAGGCAAACGTCTATTAAGTTCGCCTCCTGCGTACCCTTTATAGTCTGTCCGCTCTGCTCTAGTGTCGACATTAGTGCCTATAGGCCGCTACCCTTAGGTAGACTTGTTAGAACTGTTACAGGATTGGATTGTAGCAGCATATAGGGCACCTAATACCAATAACTAGTATTGTGTTTAAACTAACTAGTGTCCCTCTGCCAGTCTCGCCTGCGCTTCTTTTGTGTATACATAAGGGCGGCTTAAGCTGTCCTTAGTAGCAGGCCACTCTTAGGTTTGCAGTCGCGCCCTTAGAGCAACTCTGTGCCCCTGCAAGACCTCCTCGATAGTAATTCCATAACACATAGACGCGCAGATTTGGCGCAGCTACTGCAGCGGCTTAGGGGGCCCTTATTATATACTAAACACTGCAGTCTGTACAGCAATAGACCTAGAAACTAGCTATTAGCCCCCTTACGCTAGTTACTAAGGATACGACAGCCTAATACAAAGGCGAAGCCGGTTCTATACCAACCCTTAGGCATACGCTAAGGGCTTTATGTCCGACATAGTGCAAGGACAGCAGACCGGAGGCTAGAGAGAGCCCCTAGGGGCCTGCTACGCTGCCTATATACAGGGTGCAGGCTAACGCTAATACAAGACTAGTTATATAGGCTTATGCGACCCAACGACTGTCTGCTCCCTATAGTGCTGCAGTATACAGAGGGTAAGTCAAATAAAGAGGGACTCCTAGTAGGCAGCTAGGGACATCTGCCTTAGTAGAGGGAGGTAGTTGTTATAGAATAGCTAGAGGGAGGTCTAGCAGGAGCATAGAGGTGCTCTAGCGACACGACTACAGGACTAAGGGTGATGTGACGCGGTACACTTGAGCCAAAAGGGACTGGTTAAGTAACTCGGAAGTAACTTGACTAATGTGTACCAGATATATGAACCTTGGCAAGGCATAGTAATGACACGGGCCAACCCACCCCGTATTACTACCCCCTGCGCTACAGGCTTACGACCTCGTAAGCTGCGCTTACTTACAGGCTACGTATACTATTGCACAGCCCCCCTATGCAGTATACGCAATCAACCCCCCCCCCCCCGGCAGGTCTGCACACAGCCAGCTGGACCTTTACCGGGTCTGCCTCATTCTGTACAGAGTAGTGGACAGACGGACATACTTTAACGCTGCTTCCACCCTCCTGTTGAAAGATGCGCCCCCTGGGAATTGAACCCGGGCCTTTTATCGTACACTTTCAGCAGTCACTTCCGAGTTAAGTAATGTGACGCGGTACACTTGAGCCAAAAGGGACTGGTCAAGTAACTTGGAAGTGACTTGACCAATATGTACCAGATATATGAACCTTGGCAAGGCATAGTAATAACACGGGCCAACACACCCCGTATCAAAGGGATAGCCTGTTGCTAAGGACAGCTTGCACTACTCCAGCGTATACAAAAAGGTACATAGAAGGGAATTATTAAAGGGTACTTATTAGTTTCAACGTAATACTAGTACTTAGTATTAGGTGTACTATACGCTGCTACAAACCCAACCCAATAACACAGAGATAACTAGACACTTCCCCTTCGATGTAACTAGAGGCTACTATCTGTAGACAGGAATAGAACTTTTTAACCTACTCCTGCAACCGGACAACCTAGACGAAGTCGATATAGACAAATAGGCAACCTATCTTTCGAAGATTTACTAAGAAGTTAATAAAGAAATAACTAAGTAGGAGACAGAGTATACCTTAACTCTAAGAACATTGTTACTAGAAGACCCTCTCGAAAACTCGACTAGAAGAAGCTAGGCCCCTTTCTTGTTATAGAGAAGATTAGCTTATACGTATACTGCCTCTAACTACCAGACGATTAGGAAATCTATAATGTCTTCTACCCTGTTAGGCTACGACCCGAGAATAGAGACCTCTTCCTAAGTTAAGCCTAAGACTAAGAACAAACTCGTACCTGCCCTACGACTAACGACGAAGATTAAGACGAGGAATACTATATACGTAGCATTACTAACTGTTAAACGATCAATAGACAAACGAAGTACAAAGTCTAATAGGAAGACTACAAAGATTAGGACACTACCTAGGAACTACTTCGACACCTTGTCTTTAACAGGGACAAGATCAAAGCCTTTTACTAATAGGACTCTTAAGGACACCGACTAGAAGATTATTATAGGTAAGACAAACTAGACGCTGCTTACCTTTAGAATATTAACTATGACATTAGGCCTGCTCCTAGGAAAGAACAGGCCTACCCTTAGTATCTAGAGTTACTATAGCTTCGTAGGAACTTAGCCTTATTAAGGGGGGCTACTGTTACAGTTAACTAGTGCAAGAGTTAGAGAAATAGGGCTAACAAAGGGATCTGTCTACAAGCTAGAGAGAGAGTTTGTAGAGAAGCTTAGCAGCTAGTCTACTAGCACAAGTCCTGCTGCAGCCTTCTAACCTTTCTCTTCTCTTCTTTATAGCTTGTCTTGTAAATTAATTTAGGACTATTATTCTTAGTCTTAGAATTCAGCTTAGTTTTCAGATCTTAGTTCAGTCTTTAGGCTCTAGCTTGTCTAGGCAAATCCAGGACATTTTGCAACACATCTTAATACCTAGCACTTTAGTACATCTTAGACTAACTTAGCCTACTTTAGTACACCTTTAATACCCTGATACCCTGACAGTTTATAGCTTGTCTGATGCATTAATCTTAGAACTACCCTTTTTAGTCTTTAGTTTTAGTTAAGTCCTTGAAGCCTTAGCCTAACTACTCCTTCTTTAGCTCTATTTAGGACACTCTTAACAATTACAGCCACTCCCTTAATAGTCTAGGACCTTAATGATAAGGGCAGCTACTACTACGCGCGCCTACAGTACATAAATAGAATATATTGCAGTATTAGATAGAAGGTCCTTATTAGTCTAGACTTCATACTACTTAGTATTATAGTGTACTATAGGCTAGCACAAACTAGTCCTATAACAATATCCCACACTTACCTATCTATAGTCTACTACTATAACCTTAAGAAGATTTAGCTAATCTAGGGGTTAAAATTACCGACTTGTATTAGAAAACAGCCCGGATTTATAGCATTCCGTCTCTAAACCAAGAGTTAGTAAGATAAAATATCCTAACACTACACTTATACAATACCTCTAGAGCTACCTTCCCTACTTGCAAGACGACTGGAAGGATTAGCTACTGCAAGCCAAATCCTCTGCCAACTCGATGTTTGCCGAAACTAACTACTTAGTATTCTTTGCTATTTACGGATTCTAGCCTTGCTTGGGCGTAGAATCGTATAACCCATTCACGAGGATAGCTAGCTACGCCGTAAAGGACTTTGCCTCTGGCATGTCTGCTATCCTCAAACACCTGAAGACCGAGACAAGGCTAGTATAGTTTTGGTATAGAGATAGTGTGAACCGAAGCCGTCGAGTTGGACTACCAACAACGCAGAACAAGTTCAGCATAGCATGACCCATCCGGCTGCGAACATTGTGCGCTGGCCTCGCAAACTTCTCAGGAGCAGAAGTTGACGACGAGCTCTGCTGACGAGGTTGCTGTTGTGGATTGTGGTGCAGTAATATGATATCACTGACCGAAAGAACCAATGTGCGTTCTTTTTGTTTTCAGACCTCAAACGCGCTTGGGTATTACTCATTATATACTACTGGGGTTCTCTAAGCGTATGCATGTACACCGCAAAAGCATACAAAAGTAATTACCACGCTTCTACCTCGATCCCCTGCTGAAAAGCTCAGACGCTGGTAGTCAGTCAGATGCGTCAATGCAAAAAAGAAATCATCGTGCCGGTCGTGCCCCATGAACGTTCTATCAGAGCGTGAGAAAGGAGTCACCCAGTCCAGTTTGCCCGAACCCCAGACCAGGACACAAAACACTAAACATGGAAGCTGGTATCGTATTATTGTTGGTGGTTGTGATCATGGTCGTTTCTTGCCATGACTTGTCTGTCCTCCGGGCGAGGGTGAGGGGCTGCTCCCCGAGAAGAAATGTGCCAAACTCGCCAGCGAGAACGGCGCATTCGAGAGGTGTATGATGAACAGCCAGAAACACAGCGCGTTCACGAGGTAGTGCATCCGATAGGCGTAGGTGACGCCATAAACAGCAGCATATAATGCTAATGCAAACATCAAAGTATTGGTGAGGAACCGAATGCTGGACATTTGTTAGCCAGGTCCGGTCACAATGTCGAGAATACTGACCGACTCGTAACGCGTGGTATCATGCTGCTCGTGCTCATCACCTCGACCAGTAAGATGTATCCGAGCACAGACGTCAGGTTGTGGTGTGTGGAGAAAGGTGTCCACCAGTGGACGGTAAGGTTGTGTATCCAAACCACCAATACTGGCATGTTGATGGGAAGGATCCAAAGCATGAGGATCAGCATCGAATGTGTGTAGTTGTAAAAGTTGTAGCTGGCCGCAGATTGCGTTTCTTGGGCGCCTCTGAGTGAGCCGACACAGGTGAAGATTTGCCTCGCGCAAAGAACCATATATCCAAATTGGTATGGAATCACGGTGACCACAAGACCTAGCAGCATTACGGTGGTGAGCAGCCTCTGATTAAAAGCACCACCACAGAGAAGGGCTGTCCCGTCCGTCAATCGCTGGTACCAGGGTCGAACGTGCACTCCGATGAGTGCAAAGACATGTGTGACCAGAAGCACAACATAGTTCATGACGATGCAGATGCCGACACTGATGATAGCGAACAGTGGCACCAGGAACCAGAAGAATGGATCCGATGTACCAAGCATGAGATCGTTCACGGTGAAATCAATTGCCTGCTCTGAGGTTCCCGTTGAAGTACTTAACAGATGCCGTGTCCAGATACTGTGGCTGGATTTTGATACAGCAATGGCGAAAAATGTCAGAGCAACCCATATGGCTGGAAGTGATGAGCGTAGGCATTGATCCATGCTTTGTGTAAAGCTCATGAATAGACCAGTGGTGTCGTAGACCTTGAATTGTTTGCGCAGCACGAGGGCGACCACCAGAAGCGGGAATGCTGCGAAGACTGTGCGGTACCTCATGACGAGCTTTCCCATGCTGCCAAGGACGTCGACTTGCAATGAGATCTCCATTGTGGAATTGCAGGTCGGATCAGTCCAGAACTGCAGCGATAAACCTTCCGTTGGCCCACCGACGAGTGGTGGAGGCATGAAAGGCGACAAGCCGTGGACGTTGATATTACCCCCCTTCGTGTTGACGAAGTACTTCGACTCGTATGGCTCAGCGATGTATTGTCTGACGAGTGGCGCAAAGGTTTCGCTGTGCTTCTTTTTGCACTCCTTGCGTTTGACATGCATTGAATATGCAAACATGGTGGAGTGGATCTCTGGAATCTTGAGTTCTGTCATCATTGGCCTTTGCGCCGAAAGCTTGACTTTCATGCCACCGATGAGGATTTGATGATGACCCTTGCTGACTTTGATGGAAGATTCTGCAGCATTGCTGAATTCGGCCATGACCCATCCCGGTGTCGAATCCTTCGCCTTCTCCACGATGGCGACAAATTGATAGTCGGAGATGGAAGGCAATTCGTACTGTAGGTACGACAAAGGCTGAGTCTTATCGAAGGCGTTGGAGGAGAAATTGGTGGAAGCCGGCAGAAGAGAGACATCCGTCACCGCATTCTTGCAGGCCAGTCGCGTGGAACCAGCATGGCTGTTCGATGCATCGAGACTAGTGGCGGATGATAGCACGGAGAAAGCCGAAGGAGGGGGAAAGACGCTGCATAGCAAGACTGACAACGTGCCATCTTCCTCTCCAGCATCCAGAATCTGGTCAGTAAGCAGCGTAAACTTGCTGCCTTCTGCGAACGGCTGTGCTGGAATCGGCATCACGTGAGCTTTCGTGGCGCCGGCGTTGCCGAGTGAGCGCAGCACGAGACGCTGCCCGTGCGACATGATTCCTGTCGTCTTGTGTTCCAGTGTCAAGTACGTTGTGGGTTCCTGCCCCAGGAGACCCTTTTCCACAACTGGCTCCATGCCGGTCAATAGTCTCTTTCTGAGTGCGCGAATTCTTTCCGGCCGGCTTCTGGTCTGAGATGGACGACGAACATCAATTACGTCGTAGATGGCCTTGACCAAAGCTTTGCGGAATTGGTCGCACCACATTATAGCCAGATGATCCATGCCGGTCCAGACATTGGGTATACTAGACGTGAACACGGTGAAACCGTGTGTATCCGGGACAAGCGATGTGAGGCTGGTGTATTCGGATGGAATCATGGTGTCCAGTCCGCCTCCGGCAACCGAGACAAGGGTGACATCGTCCAGGGGATTCTTGCCTGGCGCGGAGACCGAGAATGACTCCCTCCAGTATGTGTTGATATCATTGTAGGTAGCAACCATTGCCGCATCGAAGGAAATTGGTGGCCTCGCGTGGGGTGCGGACAGTGTGAGGATGGTGTTGATCGTCTTCTCCTGGTAGTTCGGCATTCGCAGCATAGTTCGTGCCACTACGCCACCCATCGAATGTCCAAGTATTATCACCGACTTCGGATCGGGCAAGCCTGAATCTCGTGCAGAGCGTTGCGGGCTGTGGTAGAGTGCTAGGATATATGCAACGGCCTCGTTGAGATACTCCGCTTGATCGAGCAGAGTCTGGCCATGGAAAGCAATGAGCTCCTCGTTGAAGTCGACAGTAAAAAAGTCCAAGGGCCTCTTTCCCTCGCCAATCGCTTCAACGTCCTCCCGCAGGACATCGTGAAAGTAGGTCGCTGCCTCAGCTGCGATTGGCCGCACCTGTTTGTAGCTCCCAGCATTGCCGGGTATGAATAGCACCGGTATACCTCTCACCTTGTCATCGTTATCTATGCCTCCTTCCCGATATAGATATAGTGAATATTTGCTGGCAAAGCGAGTGTGTTCGGTGTCGAAGTCCGGGAAGGGGTCGAACCGTGGTCGCATGTACGACATGGCGCACCCTTTTGGATCTTGTTGGCGGTTCAGAAAGGAATGCACGACAATCAGCAGAATGACTATCGCGCTGGTGCTCGTGGCCAGAGTGAGCAGCGAACAGCGCCAGGGACTTCTCAGTCGCGCGGCGCTTCTTCGCCCTTGGTCTGCCATTGCACCTGGTCGGCCGGTAGCGGTCGAAGTCGAGTCTGACGGTGGATATGTCTCGAGCGCGGGACTCGCGATGGGTGTGGCGCGCGACCATGACGGCTTCTGGTCTGCTTCAGACACCGGCGACACCTTCAACTCGGCTGCCTGGTCACGCCTCTGCTGTCGCGTAGACTGCCACGTCGCGCGGCCATGTTCCCGAGGGGTCATCTCTCCGTTTCGGTCTCTTCTTCTTTCGCCCTTGTCGCTGGTAGCACTGGGTGCGGACTTGGAGCTGTCCTCATCTTCTCCCGAACCGGAAGAACGTCTTCTCATTGAGCGCTACCCTTGTCACCGCCGCAGCTTCGCAGTCATCCAGCACGAGGCCGGGTAACGGGGGGGTGGAGGGGAGGGGAGTGGGGTTTTAGAGGGATCGTCGTCGTTGCCGTCTTCGTTGCCGTCGTCGCCGCAGGCACCGCGCCGCCTTCCGCTTGTCCTGAACCTTCACGGCTGCAGACGAACAGCGGCTGCGGGTGAGAAGCCCAGAGATGGCAGGCAGCGAGCTAGTAGCTGTAGCGCGAATCGAAGGCGCGATGCTCCGCAAATTTCGGGAGAAACTGGACTACGATACCAGCGAGCGAGGATGGATATTCGCTCGCTGCTCAAACAGCTTGCGTTCTTCCGATCATGCCTGCATTGTTGGCTGCAAACCGGCACGAGTAATAGCGCTCTCTGTCTTCGTGCTCCTCTGTCAGGGAAGACAGAGCGGAGCAAACGTGCAGAGCCTATTTCGGGAATGAACCGTTTACCCGTGCGGTGCAATGGCCGCAACCACCTTCGCTCCTGCTTCACGTGCGACAACAATAGCAAATGGTTAACTATCTCTGCCAAGCAGAACGCGCGGAGAGCCACGAAGCCGCACAAGGCTAGTTACTAGTTATGTACTTAGTTATGTACCTAGGGACAAAAACTCGTGCCAAAGAATGCAGCGTGCCGCCTTTCGCCGCACGCATCTGACAGGCACACCAATAATGCAACAATACAGCGCTCCGCTCCGGCAGGCTAGAATCCGACTGGCCAGTCCGTGTCGCACCTGCCAGATGAGAATCGCTTCAACTCTTCTCCAACCAATCGCCTTTCCATTCCATCGCCCCGACCCCCTGCCATCATGATGTCGCGAGCACTCATCGCCATCTAGACCGTATGTTCAAGGATCCCGACCAGCGATCGGGCGTCAAACGCCACCGCTGGAACGCTGTGCATCAAGAAACGCACGCCATGTCAGCTAAGCACGTTTCAATCGCTGCTGCCTCTTCTCGACATCTGACATTTCCCACGCCATTTCCGCGTTGAAGTGATCAGGTGCATCGAGGTATACGTGATGTCCCGCTTTGCGAATGGTGACCACTTTGACATCTCCATTCTCACGCTTGCGCTCTTCCTCGGACGCGTTCGCCAAAGCCTTCTTTTTCTCGGCCTTGAGGATCTCGGCAGCAGCGTAACCACCCTCGATGTCCATCCAGTCGTTCTCACCATACATGAAGACGATGGGAATGCCCGTCTCACGTAAGCGGCGTGCTGGACTTGCAGCAGCATGGTCAAGCGATGGCTCGGTGTGTGTCTCCAGGAATTGTCGCCCCACACCTTGTATGCGCCGTATCAGAGGTGATCGCGCGAAGGCACCTGGCGCAAGAATATGGGCGAGGGCGTACTCGCCGCTTCCGCGCTGTCGGAAAAGAGAGTAGGAATAGTCGTGTAGCGCTTGTGCTTCGTCGTCAGGCAGATGCGAAAAGCGACGGCTGGTCCATCCGGAAACCAATTTCGGGCCGAGAGGGCCGGCATATCGCACCAGAGAGAAAGGGCTGATGTTTGCGTCCCACAATGTGGTCAGCCACCATGGCATTTTCCTCCTCGGCGGTTGCTGCCTGCCCCCCGCTTTCGTAGCCTCATCTCCAGACTGCGTGACTTCATTCTGCATCGTGCTCAACTGTGGCCCTGGCGCGTCGTCGTTCACAGCGTATGGATCTTCGGGAATTCCGACAGGTGAAGCCAGAATCAGCTTATTAAGATGACCAGGATATTTCAGCGCGTAGCAGACAGCCATGTACCCGCCCATAGAGTGCCCGAGCAGCGTCATTTGCTCGATGCCTCGCTTCTGCCGCCACTCTTCCAAGGCATCCACGAACCAGCTCTCTGCTTCTCTTGCTCTCCCCTCACGATCCTTGGCTTTGACGCTGAATGGCGGCCGAGAACTGCGGCCCATGCCCAGCATATCCAACGCGTACAGCTTCCAGTGTTTTGTGCGTGTCAATGGTTCGAAATTCTTGTAGAAGAAGCCCAAGCCAGCGCCGTAGCCATGCAGCATGACCAGATTGTTGTCCACCTGTTCGCCCATCCTCTCCACGCTGAACTCGTTCAAGTAGCGATTCTTTCCCTTCAACTGCACCATTTCCGACTGCCATTTTCGCGGGCCATGTGGATCGTCGTACACATTTTTGGTTAGTTGCAGAGCGGTGTCATTTGTGGAGCTCTTGTCGACGCTCGAAGTGCTGTTCGCGGCGCTTGTGCCTTTACTTCCAGCACCGCTCTTGGGTACTGCCGCTGCCAGCGGTGGCCGCAAATACGGGACAAAGCTCATAATCTTGTGCTCATTCACTTGGGGAGTGAGTGACGCCCACCATTGTGAGGCGGCCTCTGCATGAGATATCAGCCGGCGTCCTATGGTAGCAAAGGCTCTACACTCTGGAAGTCGTGCCCCTGTAAGGGAGCGGGAAGTACTGGGCGCTCGATGGTGAAGCGCGACCCTCCCTCTCCGCCGCGCCCCTGTCTCGCTGTCGCGCAAGCTGGTAGTGACGATGTGTTAGACGTGCCATGTGCTGCTTCGTGTCCTGTCCGAGGACACGGTTGCGGCGTACATACCATTGGCTTGGGAAGCGCTCCTGTAGGCGCGGTAGGGAATTTATCATCGTCGGAGGTTGCGGCAGGGGAAGACATTGTGGTAACTATACGGACGCGGTGACGCAGTATATGAGACCGTGAATACAAGCGTCACTTACAGCCGAAGCCACCATCTTAATTCCGATGGTCCCTTTTATGTAGCTTCTCCTGTGTAGGACCGGGCAGCAGCGTGATAGTGGAAAACAGAAGGACAACCGCACACAAACTCCATGTTTACACCAGCGCAGAGCTTACGGGCAGCGCTGAAGCTCAATACCACTATGCTTTGAGAAAATTTGGAGCCTGAGGCGATCACGAACCAAAACCAGCCTCAACCAGTCAACCAACCAACTCCGAAGGACACAGCCTTGAACTCCGAGCATATAGACCTCATGTCGAGATGGTGCATCGCCATGTCCGACCCCATAGACCGCATCGTCAAGGGCGCTCCGCCCCCAGATGTGTCCGCTGAACAGCTGGCGACGACCGCCAAGGCGAATGCAGGATCCAGCAACGCGCCGTCAATCGCTGCGCCAATACCGCCAACGTCGCAGTCAGGAGTCAACCTCGACCCGCAAGATGCATTGCCGTCCTCACCACCCCAAATCTATCTGAATCTGCTTATACTCGAGAGCAGCTTGAGACTGCAGTACATTTCTTTACGGACCAGACTGAGACTGCATCTAATCCTCTTCACTTGCCTCATTGCCTGGATCATCGGCTTCACCTATCTGCTCTTTTTCAGACCCCGCGAAGATGGATCTGGAGTCGGCGGCTCGGTATACTGGATCGTGGAGACGAGCGAGAAGCTGGCTTTGTGCTCTGGCATTGTCACCTTGATCTTGTTCTGGGTTACTGGGATGTATGATAGAGGCGTAAGATGGCCGAGAAAGTTTGTCAGCGTCACAAATCGTGGTCTGCGAGGATTCAACCTGAAGGTTGTCGTGGTTCGAGGCGGCTTCATACAGGAAGTCATGGGCTGGCTGGCAGTGCTCGATATGGGAGGCTGGTTTCGCGAGGCCAAAGTCAACTTCCAATTTGTTCCACGAGACATCGAAAGCTCGGGTGGCAAGGAGCAGCATCATTGGAATGCTCACGCTGCGAAGCACGGCATATTGGAAGAAGACATTGCGCCTGGCGGCGACGTCATTCGCGTTCTACTCTTGCCAAAGCCATTTAGCCCGGACTTTCGCGAAGGATGGGACACATTCCGCATGGGATACTGGGATCATGAAAACACTCGAAGAACGCAGCTGCGAGCAGCCGTGCGACTGCGACGGACAGAAGTGGCAAAGCGGGAAGGCGGCCTGTTTTGGTGGACTGGCTGGAGAGGCTGGAGGAAAGTCCGCTTCAATCCATTTTCTCGCCAGAAGACGCGCAGGCAGCTCGAGCTTGACAAGTTGGCTATCCGAGAAAAGATCTCCCACGAGAGCTTGAAGCAGAAGAAACAGCAGCGCAGAGCAAGCATTCTGCGCGATGGTACTCCAGCCGGCACACATTCGCGAAGTGGCTCGGGCTCGAGGCAGAACTCCCGCACGTCTACGCCAGACCCGGACGCTCGACCGCCACCCGCTGTGAAAGATGGTCATGCACGAAGAGGATCCTCTGCGTCAAGCGCAAGCGGTAGACGATCTCGCAAATTACTTGTCGCGCAGGAGCCCAGTCGGCTCAGCGCGACTGAGACACTTTTGTACAACGAACGAGACCTTGCTGTACCAGAAGCGGTCTCCAAGAGGAACAGCAGCATCAGTGCGGGTAGCTCGGATTCTCGAGAGGGCGGCCTCGAGACCAGGCAGTTTGACGAGGGCTTGAGGATGCAGAAAATCAAGAAAGAATCCATGTTCATTGATGGAGTCCAGCAGCAGCCCGAAGAGGACCAATATGTGCCTCATGAGTGAGCTGAAATGCAGGACCAGGGTTTGTGATGTTGCCTGTTGCAAGAAACGCACGCGATAGAGCACGCCAGTCAGCCGCCCAACCGCCTAGCGTAGCACTGCTTAAGGGAAACGCTCGCTTCGAGGCCATAACGCCATGCCGGCGAGGACTAGTTGATATCGATGTTTGACAACTAGTCAATTAACCAGTATGACCACTGAGCGGGCCATACCATTGAGCGGGCCATACCATTGAGCGGGCCATACCATTGAGCGGGCCATACCATTGAGCGGGCCATACCATTGAGCGGGCCATACCATTGAGCGGGCCACACTATTGAGCGGGCGAAAATTTCTTAGCGTAACTAACTTGCACAACAAATTATTCATTGTTATAGCTATCAACTATAGAATATTCAAATATTAATATATATAACTATTGACCTGTACAGACAAGCAAGCTATACAAATCTTCTTAGCGCAACTAATGTATTCAACTATAGGGTGAGAAGTATTATTAGGGTAGAAGAGTTTTCTTATCGTAACCAATATTGCAGTAGTGGAAAGGGGTGGGACAGATTAATAGGGTAGACCCTGGAATTTTGGCTCGGCCCTTCCGGACCGAGCCGAGCCTTGGCGCACCTCCTATTACAAAGCCTACTACTACCACTACTGTTACAGGATTGGATTGTAGCAGCGTATAGGGCACCTGATACTAATAACTGATATTGTATTTGAGTTAACAAGTGTCTCTCTGCTAGTCTTGCCTGCGCTCCTTTTGTGTGTATATAAGGGCGGCTTAAGCCGTCCTGAGTAGCAGGCTACCCTCAGGTTTGCAGTCGCACCCTTAGAGCAACTCTGTGCCCCTGTAAGACCTTCCTAATAGTGATTCTATAACAATTGATCCGGGCACACAGATATGATTCAATACGGCCTTTTTAATAACTATATCTCGAACTGAGGAGGGAAAGGAATCTATGTATTGGTAGGTGAGAGCTTTAGGGGTGGTGTGCCAAAGCCCGGCTCGGTTCGGAAGGGCTGAGCCAAAATTCCGAGGGTCTACCCTATTACTCAGTCCCACCCCTTTCTGCCGCTGCAACACCACCCCCCTCCCTTACCAGCGGTCGACCTCGACCGCTTACTTATCTATCTCCCCCTTTTTTTTTCACATCGTCGCTATCTGATGTCTTCACTTGGCGTCCATCTGATCCGTGCTATCTGATCGGAGCCAGCGGTTACCTGAGCTGCAGCGTAACCGGTCTGTGCGCCGCTGCGGAGGTCTATATAGATCCGTCCGCAGCGTCGTCTCTTTGTCTTTTTCTTTCTCTACTAAAGACCTTACCTACCGCAGGGCCGCTTTGTTTGCATTAGCTTCGTTCTTCGCCGTTATCATTCGTCCGGCTAAGCCGGCGGATATTGCTGCGCAAAGGCGAAGCGCGGGATCGCTAACAAAGCACGCCGGCGGTAGTGGTAGTGGAGCCGAAGACACTGGCTAGCGGTTTCTACGATCGTTTCTATCGGTTTTCGCGCCGATAGAGCGGACGCAGGTTTTCTTCTTTTTTATCAACTTCTGAGCTACTTAGGCTTTGGCTTCTTTAGGTTCTAGACGTAAAACTCTCTTAGCAGTTCTGCCAAATTTCAGAGATTCTCGACCGGATACTATTTATAGTCTTCTGGCTATCCTTTCTACAAGATCCTTGCTTCGACGGACCCTCTTATTTTTCTTATATCTATTACGTCTTCCACCTCCTATTCTTCTCCTTTACCGTCTATCTCGATTAGTAGGGGTTTAGCAAACCCCTAATCCGGAAGACTGTCTTTAGGGTCCAAACTTAGCAGATCCGAATAAAAGATATCGTAGATCCGGAACGATTTTGGTAGCTAGAGCTGGTAGGTTACCGGCGACCTCTTTTCCACTATCAAAAGGACCTACGTAGCGGGGGTTAAGCTTGGCGTTGCCTTTCAGCCTTAGGTTCCGCGTATTAAGCTATATCTTTTAGCCTTCTTCGAATTCTATCGGTAACCGCTTTCTATTAGCTTTAGTTACTATCTTCTTCTAAGCCAATTCTATTGCCTCCTTCGCTACCTTTATTGCTTCTTCTATCTGAGCCTTAAGTGCTTCAGCTACGGCAGCGGCCACTCTCTTCGACGAGGTAGCGGTAGGTGTAGAAGGTTCCGAAGAGCTGGGTTTGTTTGGCGGTTGGAAGCTTATTCTCAGAAGATAACTATAAGTTATCTCGAACGGCGCCAGTAAGGTAGCCTCTGACTGTGCTAAGTTGGCACAGAATTCGGCTATAGGCAACACCTTAACCTACTCTACTTAATAATAACCGCAGAAGATTCACAGATATTTTCTATCTCGCGGTCTAATACGGATGTAGGCTGGAAGGTGCTGGAAGGTGGCAGGCTTGGCAGGGCCAGGCTTGGCGGCTGCACACTCAAATACCGCACCTCTGCTTGTACGTAGATTCTTCCCTCTCTAGCCTTGGATATAGTTATCAAAGACGGGTATTGACCTAGAGTCTACTGCAGTCAGATCACGGTCAGCCACTTTGGACTGACTGTCGGTCTAAGGGTAAGTGGCTGTGCTGAGTTTTCTACGAATTCCGAGAGCTTGGTTGATGGCTTTCTATACATTAGCAGTAAATTGAGGACCCCTATCCGTAGTAATAGTGTCCGGTAGACTATAGTGCTTCTATACGTGCTGGATTAGCATTCTCGCCGTTTCTTCGGCTGTAGTTCCTTTATCCTTAGCTCGGCAGGGCATAAAATGGCGCTCCTTGCTTAGTCGATCTACTATCTTAAGCGTAGCATTATATCTATCGGAATCCCGCAGGCCGGTTACGAAATCCATCGTAATGTGCTGCTACGGTTTCTCAGAGATCGGAAGCGGCTTTAGCAGACCGGCCGGAAGGCCGTAACGGGGCTTCGCGGCTCGGCACACTTGACAATTAGCGATAAACCGGTAGATCCGTTCGAAGATTAGCGGAAACTAGTAGATCGTCGTTACAGCTTCTATCGTCTTCTTCTAGTCTGCGTAGCCGATGTCTTTAGAACTATAAAGCAGCTGGATAACCTCTGTAATTAGTTCTTCTGGAACTATTAGCTTCTCTAATCTGGTTTTGCCGAGCTTCTGCTGCTAATTAAGCCGTTCTACTTTCTCGTAGAGCGTCTCTTCTTCGGTCGGCGGTTCTATCGTGCTGATCCCTGCCTCTTTCAACATCTTGGCATCTACTATCCGTTCGGTTAACACCTTCTGGAACACGTTCGGATCTTCTTTTGCGCAGCTGGTCTTCCCCTCCCTTCTCGTTAGCGCGTTAGCCTTTCCATTTTAAGCTCCTGGTTAATAGGTAATCTTGAAGCCAAATCCGAATAAGTAGGCGGCCTACTAAGCTTGGCGCTGTAATAGCTTCTGCGTCTTTATAAAGTAGGTAAGTGACTGGTAATCCGTAAGGACCTGGACTGTGCTATTTCTAGCTATAAGCTCTAGTTTCTACTCCTCGAAAGCCTAAATAATAGCTAATAGCTCTTTATTGTAAATAGCGTAGTTCCGCTTAGCATTATTTATAGACTTACTAAAGAAAGCCACCGGATAGAGAGTTTCGTCGTCGCTATATTAAGAAAGGACCCCTGCTGTTACTGTGTCGGAAGCGTCCGTTTCTACGTAGATCGTCTTTTCTGGTCGGAAGTGCACTAGAACCGGCGCCGAGGCTACTGCTTCTTTTAGTCGGATAAAAGCTTCCGTGCACTTCTTATTCTATAGGCCAGCAGCCTCCTTCTTTAATGCTTTGTTTAGGGGTCTCGCTATCTTGCTAAAGTCCTTAATAAACTATTAATAGTAGCTGCAGAATCCGAGAAACGCTCTAATTTGTGTAGTGTTTCCGGATTTCGGCTGCTTCCATTCCGCGACGGCGGCGACCTTAGAGGGGTCCATCCAAATTCCTTCTCTTCCGACGATAAGATCAAGATATTTGACTTCGGTCTGATAGAACTCGCTCTTCTTCGTATCTGCGTTTAAGCCAACTTCGCAGAACCTAGTTAACACTTTCTTAATGTAGTCTGTATGTTGCTCTCTCGTTCCTTCGGTGTAAATAAGGATGTCGTCTAAGTAAATAGACACGAACCGCTCTAGCATGTCTATAAAGGTATGATTTATAAAACGTTGCTACACTGCCGGCGCGTTGGTAAGGCTGAAGGGCATAACTAACTACTTGAAATTGCCTATACGCGTTGCAAACGTCGTAAGATCTTCTGTCTGCCCTTCTTCGCTCCTTAGTTAATAGAACGCTTAGCGAATATCCAACTTGCTAAACTACCTGGCCTTCGCTACCCTCTGTATAGTCTTATCGATTAGCAGCAGCGGATATACGTCTCTCTTAGTAACCTCGTTAAGGCCTCGGTAGTCTACGTACAGTCGGAGGCTACCTCCAGGCTTTCGTACGAAAAGAATCGGCGACGCATACTCGGCTAAGCTTTGCGTAATAAACTTCTTTACCAAGTTTTCTCTAACAAACACTTCTACCTAGTCCAGCTCGGCGGGCAATAGTCTTCTTAAGGGCTTGGTTCTTGGTAGCGTAGCTCCTTCTTTTAGCCGGATCTTGTTGTTATTTCCCGGTCGGTAGAGCGGAAGGAGGTTAGAGTCAGCTTTTGAGAATACGTTAGTATAGCTATAGAGCTCCTTTGGCAACACCTCTAGCGGATCCACTTCTTCTTCCGCTATTATCTTCCAGTGATCTTCGATGTCTTTTATCGAGATAGCGTAAATCTCGTTGTCTGGCGACCTCGCGAGGGTCGTTAAAGCTTCCGAGCTTATTATTCCAATCGTGTCTAGAGGGTCGGACCGATCTATCGGAACCGCCTCAATGGTCGTAACATTCGGTTTCGCAGCGACGGAGGTGACTAATTCGGCGGTAACTCCGCTCTGCTGGTCTTTGAACCCTAGCGTGCCTTTACCTACGTCAATAATAGCTTTCTGGTTTTTTATCTATTTCTGATCCGAGCGCGCAGATAAGGTTCAATACGGCTGTTTTGATAACTATATCTCGAACTAAGGAGGGAAAGGAATCTATATAGTGGTGGTAGTGGGCTTCCGTAGAGGTAGTGGTGCCAAGGCCCGGCTCGGTCCGTTGCGGAACCTAAATCCCGGAAGGGGCCGAGCCGAAATCTAGGGTCCACCCTATCAATCTGTCCTACCTCTTTCCACCGCCGCAACACTACCCCCCTCCCTTACCAGCGGTCGCCCACGACCGCTTAGTCACCCCATCTATCCTAAAATCTCTACTTTTTTTTTTTGATTCGTCGTCTCTTTCTCGCAAATCCCCTCCGACGGTAATGTCACCTCTTCTGTCTTCTATCGCTTCTTGAATTTCTTACGTTATCGGCATCTGAGGTCCTTTACTTGGCGTTTATGTAATCGGTGCGCTTAATCCGTGCCATCTGATCTGAGCCGTAGGTTATCTAAGCTGCGGCGTAGCTGGTCTGTGCGTCGTCTCGGAGGTCTATATAGGTTCTTCCGCGGCTCCGTTTTTTCTTCTTCTTTTTCTCTTCTACCAAAGCCTTCACCCACTACGGGGTCGGCGGCGCTGGCACGCTACGGTGGGTGGTGGCCGAGTCGAAGACCTCCCCAAAAGCGACCGTTACGATCGTCTTTATTGGCTTCCGCGCCGGTAGAGCGGACGCGGCTTTCTTCTTTTTCTTCTATCTCTTTCGGAGGTCGTCAGTTTTGGAGCTATCCGGGTTTCGGTTTCTTCGGGTTCTGCGCGTAGAACTCTCTGAGCAGCTCTGCCGAATTCCGCAGTTTCTCGACCGGATACTATTTATAGTCCTCTAGCTATCCCTTCTACGAGATCCTCGCTTCAATGGACCCCCTCGTCTGCTTTACGTCTATTACGTCTTCTACCTCCTATTCTTCCTTATTGTCTATCTCGATTAGCGGGGGTTCGGCGAACCCCTGTTCCGGCAGGCCGTTTTCAGGGTCCAAGCTTAACAGGTCCGAGTGGAAGACATCGTAGATCCGGAACAATTTCGGTAGCTAGAGCCGATAGGTTACCGGCGACCTCTTTTCCACTATCGTAAACGGGCCTACGTGGCAGGGGTTGAGCTTGGCGTTCCCTTTTAGCCTTAGGTTCCGCGTGTTGAGCTATACCTTTTGGCCTTCCTCGAATTCTATTAGTGACTGCTTCTTATTAGCTCGAGTCACTATCTTCTTCTAAGCCGATTCTATCGCGTCTTTCGCCACCTTGATTGCTTCTTCTATCTAAGATCGTAGCGCTTCTGCCGCTGCGGCGGCGACTCTCTTTGACGACGTAGCGGTGGGAAGCTCCGGCGAGCTGGCGTCGCTCGGCGGTTGGAAACTCATTCTCGGAAGACAGCCGTGCGTTATCTTAAACGGCACTAGCGAGGTGGCTTTAGACAGTGCCGAGTTGGCGCAGAACTCGGCCATCGGCAAAACCTTGATCTATTCTTCTTGGTAATAGCTGCAGAAGGTTCGTAGATATCTCTCTATCTCTCGGTTAGCTACTTCAGACTAACTGTCGTTCTGCGGATAAGCGGCTGTGCTGAGCTTTCTACTAATTCCGAGAGCTTGGTTAATAGCTTTCTATACGTCGGCGGTGAACTGAGGACCCCTATCCGTAGTAATAGTGTCCAGCAGGCCATAGTGCTTCTACACGTATTGAATCAACATCCGTGCGGTCTCTTCCGCCGTAGTTCCTTCGTTTCTCGTTTGGCAGGGGATGAAGTGGCGTTCTTTGCTCAGTCGGTCTACTACGTTCAGCGTAGCGTCGTAGCCGTCCG
This sequence comes from Pseudocercospora ulei, assembly GCA_016165855.1. NCBI lineage: Eukaryota > Fungi > Ascomycota > Dothideomycetes > Mycosphaerellales > Mycosphaerellaceae > Pseudocercospora > Pseudocercospora ulei. Next base: position 248,237 of record JACWNB010000004.1, read on the forward strand.
AGTCCGGCAGTCCAGTTACGAAATCTATCGTAATGTGCTGCTACAGCTTCTTGGGGATCGGAAGCGGCTTTAGCAGACCAGCCGGAAGGCCGTAACGTGGCTTCGCGGCTCGGCACACGTAGCAGTTGGCGATAAATCGGTGGATCCGTTCGTAGATCCGCAGAAACTAGTAGATCGTTCTTACGGCCTACATCGTTTTCTTCGCTCCGGCGTAGCCAACATCTATAGAGTTATGGACCAGTTGGATGACCTCAGTGATTAGTTCTTCCAGAACTATTAGCTTCCCTGAACCGGTTTTGCCGAGCTTCTGTTGTTAATTGAGCCGTTCTACCTTCTCGTAGAGAGTCTCTTTCTTAGGGGCCGGTTCCACTGCGCAGACCCCTACCTCTTTCAACACCTCTGCGTCTACTATCCGCTCGGTCAGCACCTTCTGAAACATGTTCGGATCTTCTTTCGCGCGGCTGGTTTTCTCTTCTCTTCGCGTTAGCGCGTTAGCCTTTCCGTTTTGAGCCCCTGGTCGATAGGTAATCTTAAAGTCGAACCCGGATAGGTAGGCAGCCTACCTTGCTTAACGTCGTAAGAGCTTCTGCGTCTTTATAAAGTAGATTAGCGACTGGTGGTCCGTAAGGACCTGGACCGTGCTCTTTCTAGCTATAAGCTCTGGCTTCTACTCCTCAAACGCCTAAATGATCGCCAGCAGCTCCTTATCGTAGATAGCGTAGTTCCGCTCGGCTTCCGTTATGGACTTGCTGAAGAAAGCCACTAGATAAAGAAAGGGTTTCATCGTCTCCGTATTGAGAAAGGACCCCTGCCGTTACTGTATCGGAAGCGTCCGTTTCTACGTAGATCGTCTTTTCCAGTCGGAAGTGCGCTAGAACCGGCGCCGAGGCCACTACTTCTTTCAGCTGTATGAAAGCTTCTATGCACTTCTTATTCTATAGGCCAGCGGCCTCCTTCTTTAACGCCTCGTTTAGGGGTCTCGCTATCTTGCTGAAGTCTTTGATAAACCGTCGGTAGTAGCTACAGAATCCGAGAAACGCTCTGATTTGCGTAGTGTTTCCGGATTTCGGCTGCCTCTATTCCGCAACGGCGGCGACCTTTAATAGGTCTATACGAATTCCGTCTCTTCCAACGATAAGACCGAGATACTTAACTTCGGTCTAATAGAACTCGCTCTTCTTCGTGTCCGCGTTCAATCCCACTTCGCAGAGCCTCTTCAGCACCCTCTCGACGTGGTCCGTGTGCTGATCTCTCGTTTCGTCCGTGTAGATAAGAATGTCGTCCAAATAGATAGACACGAACCGTTCTAGCATGTCTATAAAGGTGTAGTTTATAAAGCGTTGCCACACCGCCGGCGCGTTGGTAAGTCCGAAAGGCATTACTAACTACTTGAAATTGCCTATACGCGTCGCGAACGTCGTAAGGTCTTCTGTTTGCCCTTCTTCGTTTCTTAGTCGATAGAACGCTTAGCAGATGTCCAGCTTGCTGAACTACTTAGCCTTTGCTACGCGCTGTATAGTCTTATTGATTAGCAGCAGCGGGTATACGTCTCTCTTAGTGACCTTGTTAAGGCCTCGATAGTCTACGCAGAGTCGCAGACTACCCCCTAGTTTCCTTACGAAAAGAATCGGTAACGCGTATTCGGCAGAACTCGGCGTAATAAACTTCTTCGCCAGGTTTTTGCGAACGAACACCTCTACCTGGTCCAGTTCCGCCAGCGACAGTCGTCTTAGGGGCTCGGTTCTCGGCAGCGTAGCCCCCTCTTTCAGTCGGATCTTGTTGTTATATTCCGGTCGATGGAGCGGCAATAGGTTGGAGTCGGCTTTTAAGAAGACGTTAGCGTAACTATAGAGCTCGTTTGGCAGCACTTCCAGGGGATCCACTTCTTCTTCTGTTATTATCTTCCGGTAGTCTTCAATGTCTTTTATTAAGATAGCGTAAATCTTATTGTCCGGCGACCTCGCGAGGGTCGTAATAGCTTCTGAACTCATTATTCCGACAGTAACTAGGGGTTCGGAACGATCAGACGGGGTTACATCGGCAGCCGCGACTTTCGATTCAGCTACGGTGGCGTCGGTCGGTTCGGCGGCGGCGGTGCCGTTGCTTAGGGTTTTGAATCTGATCGTTCCTTTATCTACGTCGATAATGGCTTTCTAGTTCTTTATCCATTTCTGCCCTATAATAATGTCAAACCTTCCGATATCCATAATTCGGAACGTCGCTTCCGTAGTGCGACCAGCTAAGGTAGTCTTTAGCGGCACGTAGTGCGTAACGCTTTCCGTGTCTTGTCCGTTATATGCCGAAATCTTCGTCGGCGACGCTAATTCCACTGGATAGCCGTATCCCTTTATCAGTTTCTGAACTAACCGATAGTGGATCGCTGCACCGATAAGAGCTCCAGTATCGATAAAAGCTTTCAGCTAGAGCGGTGGGCGCAACTTCTCAACAGGGTAGATCGTAATAGGAAGAATAATTGCCGTTTCCGTGTTCGCTTGCACCGTCGCCGACAGCGGATTGTTACAACTGTTGATGCTCTCCCGTTCCGTTAGTGCCTTTCGCAGGGATGCCCTATTTTTTACGCTAGATAGGGGGTCTATCCGTCTAGCTGATCTTTTCCTATAATTCTCAGCTGGACTCCGCCGTCTACACTGTCGGTATCGTTCGGAGCCGGCTCTATAGCTTGTATAGTCTTTCTCGGTAGCTGCGGCTGCTTTATAACACGATACTCCTACTTCTGCTAGGCCGTTGCTTGGCATCTTGTAGCGATATAGCCAGGCTTTCTACACGCGTAGCAGGTGGGGACGAACAACGAACGCTGTGACTGATACGGTGGCTGCTGGGGGCGTTGTCGGAAGGGCGCAGGGGCTCTCGTCGGCTGCGCCGACGGCGACGGCTTCTGGATCAGTTTACGTGTCGTCGGTTTTCCGTATGCGTTCAAGTTCCTGGCAGTGACTCTCGCCTAGTGTACAAAGCTTTGAAGGTCTTCGTCTTCTACTAAGGCCATAGCTGTCGTTAGTTCAGGGCTCAGTTTCTGTCTTAGTAAGTGCAGCTGCTTATCTTCTGCCACTCTCGCTCTAATAGCATATTTCCTAAACAGTCTATAGAACTCTTCGAACGTCTGCCGGTTCTGGTTGATCTTGTCCAGCTGCTTACGGGCCGTCCTCTTCCGGAAGGGGTCTCCGAAACGCTGATCCAGCGCGTTGATCGCCTCTTTAGCAGTTACCTCTTCCAGGTCCGCTACTAGCGAGAAAGGTTTACCTTCCAATCGTAATTCCAGGTACGCCAATCTATCTCCGGCGCTGCTTAACGCGTAATCGCAGCTTATCTTATTCTTAATCTTCTTCTTAAACGCCTCCTACGCTTTAGGGTCTCCGCTACCGAAGGCAGGTAGGTCCGGTAGTGGCGTTATCGTAGTGCTACCTTGACTATAGGCCGCCAGTAAGGCGGTCTCCGCGTGGGTTTCTCGATGCGTTGGCAGCGACTTTGCTGCTTCTATATCAGCTATTTGATGCTTTAGCGCCTTTAGCTGCGCTAATCGATTCGCCGCCTGGGTTTCTAACACGTCGATAATAGTTTCTGCCGATTCCTTCTCGGCCCTTACTGCTTTAGTTTCTTCTCTTAGTTGTCTGTTTTCTTCTAGCGTTCTGTGGAACAGCGTCTTAATAAGGTCTATACTGTCGTAGACCTTTCCTATCCCATTCTCGTTTACATAGTCTTCCAGTTCTTTGATCGTGCAGTCGTAGATCTTCTTGTATTCGCTTATTCGTTCCTTGATCTCTGCGGTCTCTTCCGCCGTAAAACTGCTAATAATGATCTTATTATCAATAACACTGGAGCGCCTACTCGCTCTGTCAGTCTTTCTCTTTCCGCGGCGGCCTGTTACGCCACTCTCTACCGTCGAGAAGCCTTCTATCTTCTTACGGTGCTTTGGGGGTTGTTGTTGTTGGTATGTGTGCGCGTGCGTTATTCGAGCGTCCGGATAATTCAACGGGCCCTTTCGCGCAGCGCGGGGTTTGTTGTAGAGAGTGAGTTCGAGATATAATAATCCGAGCGCGCAGATAAGGTTTAATACGGCTGTTTTGATAACTATATCTCGAACTAAGGAGGGAAAGGAATCTATGTAGTGGTGGTGGTGGGCTTCCGTGGAGGTGGTGGTGCCAAGGCCCGGCTCGGTCCGTTCCGGAACCTAAATCCCGGAAGAGGCCGAGCCGAAATCCAGGGTCCACCCCATCAATCTGTCCCACCTCTTTCCACCGCCGCAACAATTTCTGCCCTATAATAATGTTAAACCGTCTGATGTCTATAATTCGGAACGTAGCTTCCGTAGTGCGACCAGCCAGGGTAGTCCTTAGCGGCATATAATGCGTAACGCTCTCTGTGTCTTGTCCGTTGTATGCCGAAATCCGCGTCGGCGACGCTAGTTCTACCGGGTAACCGTATCCGTTTATCAGCTTCTAAACTAATTGATAGTGAATCGCGGCTCCAATAAGAGCTCCTCTGTCGATAAAAGCTCTTAGTTGCAGCAGTCGATGCGAGTCTTTGAAGGGGTAAACCCTAATTGGAAGAATAATAGCAGTCTCCGTGTTTACTTCCACTGCTGCTAAGAGCGGATCGCTATAGCTGTTAATACTTCCTTCTTCTAGCGACGTAGTTCGTATCAGTGCCCTATTGTCTATGCTGGATAGGGGGCCTATCCGTCCAGCTGGTCTTTTCCTAGGATTCGCAGTAGCACTCTACTATCTACGCTGTCGGTGTCTTTCGGAGCCGGCTCGATAGCTTAGATAGTCTTTCTCTGCGGCTGCTTCGTGGCCCGATACTCCTGCTTCTGCTGATCCGTTGCTTGGCATCTCGTAGCGATGTAGCCAGGCTTTCTATACGCGTAGCAGGTAGGGACGATCGACGAACGCGGCGAATAAGATAGCTGCTGAGGTGCTCTCCGGTAAGGTGCAGGGGCTCGTGTTGTCTGCGTTATCGACGGCTTCTAGTTCGATTCGCGCAAATTCGCATAAGCCCTTAGGTTTCTAGCGGTAACTCTCGCTTAGTGCACGAAGCTTTTAAGGTCTTCGTCTTCTACTAACGCTATAGCTGCGGCCAGTTCAGGGTTTAGCTTCTGTCTTAACAAGTGCAGCTGCTTATCTTTAGACACTCTGGCTATAATAGCATATTTTCTGAACAGTCCGTAGAACTCCTTAAACGTCTGCCAGTTCTGGTTGATCTTATCCAGTTGCTTACGGGCTTTCTTCTTTTGGAAGGGGTCTCCGAAGCGTTAATTTAGCGCTTTGATCGCTTCTTCGGCGGTTACCTCTTCTAGGTCCGCCACTAGCAAAAAAGCTTTACCTTCTAACTGCGACTCTAGGTAGACCAGCCTATCTTCTTTACTGTTTCCGGCATAGTCGCGGTCTATCTTGTTCTTTATCTTTTTCTTAAAAGCCTCCTAGTCTTTAGGGTCTCCGCTTCTAAACGCCGGTAGGTTAGGTAGTAACGTTATTAAGGTGCTATCTTGACTATAGGCCGCCAGTAAGGCGGTCTCTGCTTGTTCTTCTCGATGTGGTAGCAGCGCCGACGACATCGCTGCTTCTATCTTAGCTAACTAAGTCTTTATCGCCTTCAGTTGTGCTAGTCGGTTTGCCGCTTGGTTTTCCAGCATATCTATAATAGTCTCTGCCGATTCCTTTTCGGCCCTTACTGCTTCGTTTTCCTCTCTTAACTGCCTTTTCTCGTCCAGGGTTCTGTCGAACAGCGTCTTAATAAGGTCTATGCCGTCGTAGACCTTCTCTACTCTGTTCTCGTTTACGTAATCTTTAAGTTTCTCGAGTGTGCAGTTGTAAATCTTCTTATATTCGGTTATTCGTTCCTTAATCTCCGCAGTCTCTTCTGCTGTAAAACCTCTAATAATGAACTTATTATTAATAACGCTAGAGCGCCTACTCGCTCTGTTAGTCTTTTCTCTTCTGCTTCTGCTTCGGCCTGTAACGCCGCTCTCTACTGTTAAGTAGCTCTCTATAGCTGTCTTACAGTGCTAGGGGTTGTTGGTTTGGTGTAGTAGTGCGCGTGCGTTATTCGGGTGTCCGGATGGTTCAACGGTCCCTTTCGCTAGCGCAGAGTTGGTGTAGTAAGTAAGTTCGAGATATAATAATCCGGGCACGCAGATATAATTTAATACGGCCTTTTTAATAACTATATCTCGAACTAAGGAGGGAAAGGAATCTATATAGTGGTAGGTAAGAGCTTTAGGGGTGATGTGCCAAGGCCCGGCTCGGTTAGGAAGGGCCGAGCTGAAATTCCGAGGGTCCACCCTATTACTTAGTCCTACCTCTTTCTGCTGCCGCAACAACAATTACCTCCCCTCCCTAAGGCAGATGTCCCTAGCTGCCTACCTAGAGTCCCTTCCCCTTTAACTTACTTTATATACGCCTTAGCGCCTTAGATAGTAAGCAACTAGTGCGCTATAGGGGCTAGTACACTATTACTTACAAATATTACTTGTAGATGTGCATATAAGCAGCTTAGTAAGCCCTTAACGACCTTTATAAACTTCTACCTCTCTAATGCCCTTTTTGCTAGCTATTAACCTTTGGTATATACCTGCAATTGGTATAGGCTTAGCTTGCTACTGCGCCGGCATGCTAATTAATAGGCTCGCTGTATGTACGCTACGTCTATCGTATACGTAACAGGCCCCTCTGTCTGCTGCACTAAACTACTGCTTTAATCTATCTAGCTTTCTGCGTATGTTGCAGCCTCTAAGCCTTGCTAACGTCCCCCTAAGGGCCTGTAGTAGCTGTGTCTATTCCGTGCTCTCGCGTTGTTGCTATAGCTAATGTTAATGCTGTAGTTGCTAGGCAGCTAGTTGTTTGTCGTAGAGCCTTACAACTGCGTTGTTGTAGTCTGCTGTATGCGTTATAGCTGTAGGCAGTGCGCCCTCTACGCTTTGTTTTCTTTTTCCTTACGCCCCTTGCATTTGCTACTTCTAACATGTTACAGTAGCAGAAACGGGTGGGACTCAGTAATGGGGTAGACCCTTGGAATTTCGGCTCGGCCCTTCCGGACCGAGCCGGGCCTTAGCATGCCACCCCTAAAGCCCTTACATACTACTATATAGATTCCTTTCCCTCCTTAGTTTAAGATATAGTTATTCAAACAGCTATATTAAATTATATCTACATACTTGGATTATTATATCTCGAACTTATAAACTACACTAACTCTGCGCTGCGCGAAAAGGCCTGTTAAACTATCTGGCTACCCGAATAACGTATACGTACACTACAACATAAACCAAACACACTAGCATTGTAAGAAGGCTATAGAAGGCTTCTCGATGGTAGAGGGCAGCGTTACCGGCTGCAGTGGAAAAAGAAAGACTAACAGAGCAAAGGACAGGCGCGCCAGCCTCCTAGACGACGGAGCGGTTATCGAAGGTCTTACTAAAGAAGAGACAAATAAAGCAAAGGAGGGTATAGCTAGCTGTAAGGAGCTGTACGCCTGCACGCTAGACGAACTCGAGGCACACCTAGCGGAACACGGATCCGGAAAGGTGTACGACACTATTACCTTTATCGAGAAGATGTTCTACAAGAAGATAGAAGAGAGCAAGCAGCTAAGAGAAGAAATAGAAGCAGTAATAGCTAAGAAGGAATCGGCAGAGACTATTATTAACGTATTAGAGAACTAAGCGGCGACTCGACTAGCGCAACTAAAGGTGCTAAAGGCTTAGTTAGCTAACATAGAGGCAGCGACGTCGTTACTACTACCGCTACTACGAGAAAACCAAGCGGAAACTGCCTTACCTGCAGCCTATAGTTAAGGTAGCACCTCAATAACGTTACTACCTAATCTATCGGCCTTTAGGGGTAGAGACCCTAAAGATTGGGAGGCCTTTAAGAAGAAGATAAAGAACAAGATAAGTCGCGATTATGCTAGAAGCAGCGAAGAAGACAAGCTGGCCTACTGTTAGGAGACGCCGCCCTGCCAGGTCCTGTACCTAAACTGGCCGTCGTCCTAAGGATTGCGACTTAGCAGCGCCAGCACGACCCCACCCTCTGTACGGAGGCGCCAGCACGACCCTACCCTCTATACGGAGGAAAAATCCTGCAACTCTGTACAAAGGGAAACCCCTGTTCCCCTGTATAGGGGAGAAATCTCTACACCTCTATAGAGAGGGAAATCTATGCACCCCTATACAGGGGGGAAAATTGCTAGCTTGCTTTATAGGTACAAAATGTACAGTAGCAGACGACGAAGGAACTGCCTATTAGTTCTTTTATATAGATACTTAGCTTTAAGTTTCTAAACTGAAATTCTTCAATCTGTTATATTAGGAACTAATCTTACTGTCGGTAACTGTAGTAATATAACGAAGATAGACTACGCTATCCCTATAGATACAATGGACATGCAGGACTACATAAACTGCATGTATAAGGAGCTGCTAGCTTGCAAGACCCAGCTCGAACAACAAGTAGGCTACTAGGTTACGATAATTTCCTAATATAAACAGGAGCTCTAACAGCTTAGGGCGTCTGATTGCGATCCGACCCCTACGACGACGACGACGAACACGATAGCCTATACTACGGTCCTAAAGAGCAAACTCCCCGACGTTACTGCCTACGATAGCGAGACACTGGCCGAGTACCCCTCCTAGGCTGCCTAGATACGCTCTAAGCTTCTAGTTAACTTAGCAGCATACCCGACTAAGCTTAACAAGGTAGTATATCTCTTTAGGAGGCTAAAGGGCAAGGCAGCAGCACGAATTCTGCCGTACTACGAAACTGCTATTGCTAGTCCAGCAATAGCAACTACGACGATGCTCTAGGCAGCTCTCGATAGGAGCTACAAGGACCCAGACTGCGAGAGCCGAGCCCTCGTACAGGTTAACACTATACAGCAAGGACGCAAATCTATACGAGAGTTCCTCGTAGAGTACAACTAGACCCTAGCAGAGGCAGGAGGGCTCCAATAGGAGGATAGGGTGAAAATTACTACCTTAGAGGTCGGCCTTTCTAAGGAAATTATAACAGGTCTAGTAGGCGTTATGCAGCCGGCCTTATAAAAGGCATTTTGCGATCTCCTTAGAATAATCGACGACTAACAGCGCAGGCTCGGACGGATAGGCTGCGCCTACGAAATGCGACAACCCCTCTGTCGGCAGCAGGACGCTATAGACTAAGAACTAACAACGACAACGAGAGTAGCGGCAGCCGTTACCGTACGGCCAAGGGCTGGCGCTAAGAGGGCGTAGTAGGTAGACATAGCTACTCTTAACAAGAGACGAGCAGAAGGGAGCTGCTACTAGTATAGCTAGACAGGGCATACTGTACAGAACTGCAAGCTTCTGCTAGTAGAGAGACCTAGGGGACAGCCGGCCACTGCGAGGGTAGCAACTATAGCACCCTAACTAGAGACCTAAGAGTTCCCCTTAGATAACAACAAGTTAGGAAAAGAGTAGCCTCTAAGCAAAGGCTTAGCTAGAGGCATATACGAGATAGATTGCCAAATTAAAGTACTACTTAGCTATCTTTTAAGAAGCAACTATATAACAACTATGCTGTTTATTATGCGACCTACGTTCAACGGGTCCGCTACTGCACAAACGCTAATTAACATAGGGTGTTTGGTGTACAGAGTTATGAGAGAAAGCTTCGTACAGAAACACTACATCGAGATAACCCCTACTGTACCTGTACGCATACTAGGCATTACCGGACGAGGACCGGACATTACCTATATAGTAAAAGTAACGATAGATCTACAGGGACACTACGAGCAGGACTTATACCTCTATGTCGTACAGGACAAGTTAGGGTATAACCTAATATTAGGAAAACTATAGATAGAGCGATAGTAGGGCAAGCTAGACGTCGGACGTAGGCGCCTGTACCGAGCAGCTACGAAGCAGAGACTCTGAGACTAAGGGAGAGCTCCACTAGGCGGCAATGCCAAAGTCGAGGTTAAGGCCAGCCTAAACGCCGAGGTTAACGCTGCGACGACGGACATTAAGAAGGCCTTGATACCTAAGAACGCTACAGACCCCTAAACGAAGCTTCTGCTGGAATACTTAGTATACCTGGACCTCTTCGAACTGAAATCGGCCTTAAAACTGCCCCTACACCGAGGAGAAGGAATCGACTACAAGATTAAGCTTAAGCTACGCCCAGATAGAAGCCTGCCCAAAGTGCTGTATAGCCCGTTGTACGGAATGTCCTCTAGAGAACTCCTAGTGCTATGCAAGACACTAGACGACCTGCTTACTAAAGGGTTTATCTATGCAAGTACGTCCTCGGCTAGAGCCCTAGTACTGTTTGCCTATAAGGAAGGCTCGGCTAGCTTGCGTTTCTGCGTAGACTACAGAGGCATTAACGCAATTACTAAGAAGGACCGGTACCCCCTATCCCTTATTAAGGAAACCCTCGGACAGATCAGCAAGGCAAGGTAGTTTACGAAGCTCGACGTTGTCTTAGCCTTCTATAAGATATAGATTAAGGAAGGCTGCGAATAGATAACTGCTTTCCGTACGAGATACGGCCTTTTTAAGTAGCTTGTTACCCCCTTTAGCCTCGCAAACGTACTGACAACCTTCTAGAGATACATTAACAGATCCCTATAAGGACTCCTAGACGACATCTGCTCTGCGTACCTCGATAATACGCTAGTATTTAGAGACGGCACCTATAAGGACTATATAAAAGACGTTAAGAAGGTGTTAGACCGTTTGTAGCAGGCTGGATTGTATCTCGACATTAATAAGTGTAAAATCGGCGTATAACGTACGAAGTACCTAGGATTTATTATCGAGGCAGGGAAGGGCATTAGCATAGACAGGAAGAAGATTAATGCTATTAAGCATTAGAAGCCCCCTATAAGTACTAAGGGCGTACGAGAGTTCCTTAGGTTTGCTAATTTCTACCGCCAGTTTATACAGAACTACTTGGAGGTAGTCCGCCCCCTAGTAGAACTAATATATAAGGACAAGCAGTTTAAGTAGACGGACGAGTGTAATAGAAGCTTCAACAAGCTAAAGGAGCTCTTTACTACAGGACTAACGCTTGCTGCCTTCGATCCGGAACGTACGACAATACTGGAAACCGACTCCTTAGGGTACCATATAGGAGGTATCCTCTTGCAGGTAGGTCCAGACAGCCTCCTATACCTATATACATATTTCTCTAAGGAGAACTCCCTAGCTAAATGCAACCCCTATCTACGACAAGGAATTGCTAGCGGTCGTACAGTGCTGCAAGGCATAGGACGGAGAACTCCGTTCAGTTCCTAAATCCCTCGCCCTAACTAACTATAAGAATCTCGAGTATTTTACGCAGCCCTAGGAGCTTTCTAAGAGACACGTACGATAGGCGATATACCTAAGCCGCTTTAATATAAGGCTCCAGTATCGTAAGAGGAAGGACAACAGCAGGGCTAACGCCCTATCTAGACGAGACCAAGAAATACTAACGACGTACGACGATAACTGACTAAAATTACAAACATTCCAGATATGTAAGGAGGAACTAGACGAAGACACTATCCACCTAGCAGCGACACATATATAGAAACCCTAGCTACAGGCATAGGAGGAGGCAGTAGAAAAGGACGACGTCTATTAAAGAGCCTGGACAGCGATCCGGGAAGGACAGCGGAAGCTCCCTATAGAGCTTAACCTTAAGGTGTTAGCAGCAGAGTGCACAGTAGACGAAGAGGACAACCTAACATTTAGGAACCGGATTTAGGTCCCTATAGACGAGAAGCTCTGTACAAGCTTAATACAACAGGCGTACGACTTAATAGTAACCAGATACCTAGGGCGCAAGGAGACGTACAGCACTGTCGCTAGAGACTATTACTAGCTAGCGATAGCGAAGGACATCTGTAGGTTCGTACAGAACTGCGATGTCTGTAGACGGACGAAGCCCTAGCATAAACTAAAGCACGGCCTGTTGAAACCCCTACTAATACTAGACCGGCCCTAGCGAGACCTAACAGTAGATTTTATTACAGACCTCCCTAAGAGCGACAGACGGCGCAACATTATAGTAGTAATAGACAAGCTAATAAGGGGGGTAATACTAGAGGGAATAGACTCTATTACAGCTAAGGACACTACCTATGTATTTATACAGACAACGTTTAGCAAGTACGGATTCTCCAGGTTAATTGTATCTAACTAGGGTACACAATTTACGAGCCAGCTCTAGGCAAGGATCTGCCAGTTGTTAAACGTAGAACGTTGCCTATTGACTGTATAGTGATACGGAGGTGGAGGGCTGGAAGATGCTGGAAGCTAGGCTTGGCAGGGCTAGGCTTGGCGCACACTCAAATACCTCTACCTCCGCTTGTACGTAGATTCTTCCCTCTCTAGCCTTAGATATAGTTATTAAAGTAGCCGTATTGATTTACATCTACGTGCTCAGATTATTATATCCAAGGCTTAACCCAACACCTAACCTGCACTACGCGAAAGAACCCGTCGAATTATATCCGGGTACTCGAATAATGTACGTAGAACCGACAACCCAGAGTGTGTACTGCAGATATACGAAGGAGGCCGTTGAATTATATCCGGTTACTTAATCGTGCATATGCATACTACTCTACCCTCCCCCGATCGAGAAGAAGAAGAAGAAGAGTTTTAGGGAAGAGAAGTGCCCCTACTAAGAAGAAGAGAGAGTTTTGGGGAAAAGAAGTGCCCCTATTGAGAAGAGAAAGAGTTTTGGAGAGAGAAAAGTGCCCCTACGAGAGGGATATTAGAAAGAGAAGTGCCCCTACGAGCAGATCGTACGAGTTTTAAAGTTTTGAGATAGGGCGAGGCAAGGACGATAACGAGAACGACAAGGAGAGCGACGACGATAGGAGCGACGACGACGAGAACGCACCTAGCAGGACCTAGGGCGACGACATTCGTTTTTTCAGGTCTTTAACATATCATTCTATTCAGACAAGGCCTATCGAGACAATTTAGCAATCGGGACAATCAGCAATCGAGACGTCCAGCACAATCGATACGCTTAGTACGAGAGGCAACAGGCAAAGCAACATGTTTAATTAAAGCAATCGCATGCTTTAGTTCAGCAATTGAGACGTACGGCCAGCCAGCAATTGAAGCGTATGTTTAGCAATCGGGACATTCAGCAATTGGGACATTCAGCGATTGGGACATTCAGCAATTAGGGACAAGACAAGCAGTACGTTTAGCAATCAGTACAGTTCAGCAATCGGCAACATAAGCGACACATCCAGTACAGCATAAGGCACAGCAGTACGAGCAGTGCGACCAGCGGCACAATCGAGACATTTGGCCTATCTTATAGCAATAGGCAAAGCGATACGTTTAGTACAGGCAGCGCGGTACGAGGCAGCGCGACCAGTAGCACAATCGAGTATACAACAAGCGACCGGCCTATTAAGAGGCAATCGCAGCAATCGAGGACAAGACAAGTACAGCAATCGAGAAGTCCAGCAATCGGTACAGCAGTACGAGCAAGGCAGTGCGACCAGCAGCACAATCGAGACATTTGGTACAAGGCAAGGCACGAGCACCTAGGCACAAGCAGCAAAGCAACACGGCCGAGCACCTAGCTACAGAGCACTAGACAATACAGACTGCTGCATACAGGGCTGCTGTACAGAGCACCTAGGCAGCTGCACAGAGCGCCTAGGCAGAGCAAGAGCTGCAGACGACACAGAGCTACTGTAGGCAACACAAGGCAATACAGGGCAACTGCTGTAGACAATACAGACAAAGCACAGGCAAAGCGACGGCTCAAGAAGCGACGGCTCGAGAAGCGACGCAGTTTAGCAGCACTGCGACCCTAACGACCTCTGCAGCCCTAACAAACTCTGCGACCTCTGCGACCTTACGAGCACCCAAGCACTAGCGAGCCCAAGCACTAGGCACAGCTGCAGAGTACAAGGCAGAGCTGCAGACAACAAGCAGCTGCAGACAACACATACTGTTCAGATTCAGAAGCAGCACAGTTCAGAGGCATAGCTGTAGACAGGCACAGCAGCTATAGGCAACACAGGGCAGCTGCAGACGACACAGAGCTGCTACAGACAACAGGCAGCTACAGACAATACACACTGTTGAGGTTCAGAAGAGCACTAGGCAGAGCTACTAAGCAGGCACAGCTGCTGCAGACAACAGAGGCATAGCTATAGGCAACACAGGTACAGACAACACAGAGGCACAGCTGCTACAGGCAGAGCAAGAGCTGTAGACAACAGGCAGATGCAGACAACACACACTGTTTAGGTTCAGAAGAGCACAAGGCAGAGCACAAGGCACAGCTGCTGCAGTTAACATAGCTGCTGCAGTTAACATAGCTAGCGGTCAACACAGCTGCGGCAGGCAGGTACAGCTGCAGACAATACAGAGCTGCTGCAGACAACACAGGCAAAGTATAGGCAAAGCGACAGTTCAGAAGCAGCATGTGTTTGCAAAGCGACCTCTACAGCCCTAACGACCTCGGCGACCTCTGCAGCCGCGACCTCTGCGATCTCTGCGACCTCCGCGGCCCTAACAACCTCTGCAGACCTCCGCAACCTCTAAGAACTCCGCGACCTCTGCAGCAAACAAGGCAGCAAACAAGGCACTAGCGCGACTTTAAAAAAGCACGAGATTAAGGCTCCGAAGCAACAGCAAAAGGTACAGAAATTGAAGCTTAAAAGCGACCTCTTTAGTACAACCTGATTGGCTGATAGCGAAGCTAAATTTGCGACCCCTACGACCTAGTTTAATGCAATATCTGCGACCTGGTTTTTTTTGGCACCTACGACCTAGTTTAACTCGATACCTGCGACCTGGTTTGGCAAATTGCGATTGTAGGCAATCGCTGGTTAGAGAGGGCGGTAGTAATACGGATGTAGAGGGCTGGAAGGTGCTGGAAGCTAGGCTTGGCAGGGCTAGGCTTGGCGCACACTCAAATACCTCTACCTCTGCTTGTACGTAGATTCTTCCCTCTCTAGCCTTAGATATAGTTATCAAAGTAGCCGTATTGATTTACATCTACATGCTCAAATCATTCGACCTGGTTTGGCTAACTGCGATTGTAGGAAATCGCTGGTTAGGGAGGGCGGAAGTGATACGGATATAGAGGGCTGGAAGGTTCTGGAAGCTAGGCTTAGCAGGGCTAGGCTTGGCGCACACTTAAATACCTCCACCTCTGCTTATACGTAGATTCTTCCCTCTCTAGCCTTGGATAAAGTTATCAAAGTAGCCGTATTAATTTACATCTACGTGCTTGGATTACATAGTACCTACAGACAGACGGAGCGACAGAGAGGACTAATTCAACATTAGAAGTATACCTCCAGGCGTACGTTAACTACGACTAGATAAATTAGAACCGCCTCCTCCCTATAGCAGAGCTAGCTATTAATAGTTGTATAGCTAACGCTACAGGACTGTCCCCCTTCTTTATAGTTTATAGGTACGACTACTCCCTGCTCCTACTAACTCTAAGCGGCGCTACCCTACGCCCTATACGTTCCCTAATTTAGCAAGGGGAAGCTATCGTACGGACGATTACGAACGCCTACTAATAGGCAAAAGCGAGCCTAGCTATAGCCTAACAGAGTGCAGAAGAGCAGGCCAATAAGGGACGGCAGGCTGCACTAAGGTATAAGGCAGGGGACGAGGTATAGCTAAACTAGCGCAATATCTGTATAGACTAGCTAAGCAAGAAACTGGACTAGAAGAACCAGAAGTTTACAGTAGTCGAGCTAGTAGGGACATACACTATACAACTTAACACCCCCCTAGGGATCTACCTAGCTTTCTATATAGACCTCGTACAGCCAGTATATACAGACCCTCTGCTGCACCAGACGACGGACGACGTACGCCCCCTAGCAATCTCTACTAAGGACTAGGAGGAGTACGAGGTAGAAGAGATCCTTAAGAGCTAGAAGAAGCAGAAGAGTTTAGAATACCTAGTTAAGTAGACAGGGTAGGCAGAGCCTATATAGGAACTATACAAGACTCTTTAGGACACATTAGAACTAGATAGATAGGAAGAGAAACACCCTGTTAACTAGTTACAGTAACACTATACTGTACGGGGTAGGACCGATAGCAGCTACAGGACTAGGCAGCTATAGGGAACATTAGGCAGCTATAGGGAGCAGCTGCAAGAGACTTTAGACAGCTATAGACAGGACGGGGCAGCTACAGGAGACATTAGGCAGCTGCAGGTGCTATTAGGCAGCTGCAGGTGCTATTAGGCAACTGCAGGAGACATTAGGCAGCTACAGAAGACATTAGACAGCTGCAGATAAGACTAGGCAGCTACAGAGGACATTAGGAAGCTACAAAGGTAGAATAGGAATAGAGGGGAACTAGGGACAGCCACCCCTACGGACAAGAAAAAGGAGACGATACTAGGGAACCTGCAAGAGGCATAGCACAGTTGCAGAGAGTAGAAGGATATAAGAAGAGTAGGAATAGAGGGAATAGTTTAGGGAGGGGGGGGGGAGGGGTAGGACTGTATAAGGTAACTAGACTGCTAGAGGCTATATGGACAACCGCTAGATAAACGCCTACTACCCTACCTCTACAGGCAACGACAGGCCCGGACATTTACCTAAGTCCTTCAGAACCCTAGACAGCGACTAAGGCACTAGAACAAAGCCGTCCTAAGTAGGAGCCAAGATAGTCGGCCAGACAGCCCGCTGCCGCTAGACTATACGAGTTAGACGCGCAATGCATAGCTAGAGCGATAGACTAGGAAATAGACGGATAAGGAATAGAAGGTAGGTCAATAGACAGGTAAGGACCAGACGGCTTACCTACGCATAGCAGGAACCCTACCAAGGCACATCTACAGAGGTCCTATGTTAGGGGGCGCCGCCCGGCCCAGGTCGTGGACCCGACCTAAGCTAACTGTCGCCCTAAGGACTGCGACTTAGCAGCGCTAGCATAACCCCACCCTCTGTACGTGTTAGGGGGCGCCGCCCGGCCCAGGTCCTGGACCCGACCTAAGCCAACTGTCGCCCTAAGGACTGCGACTTAGCGGCGCTAGCATAACCCCACCCTCTGTACAGAACTACCGACAGGACCCTACTCCCGTACAGAGGAAGAACCCTATAGTCCTGCACAAAAGGGAACTACCGCCCCTCTAAATAGAGGGAAAACTCTACACTACTGTACAGAGGAGGGAACTCCTAATCCTCCGTATAGAGAGTGAACCTTATACCCCTACACAGAAGGAAATTGCTGGCTTGGCTTCGTAGGTACAAATTGTACAGCAGCAGACGACGAAGGAACTGCCTATTAGTTCCTTTATATAGATACCTAGCCTTAAGTTTCTAAACCAAGATTCCTAAGCCCCTTACAGTACGGAACTACCGACAGGATCCCACTCCTATATAGAGGGAGAACTCTATAGTCCTGCACAAAGGGGAACTACCGCTCTTCTCAATAGAGAGAAAACTCTGCACTACTGTACAGAGGAGGGAACTCCCGATCCTCTGTACAGAGGGTAAACCTTGTATCCCTATACAGAGGAAAATTGCTAGCTTAGCTTCGTAGGTACAAATTGTACAGCAGCAGACGACGAAGGAACTGCCTATTAGTTCCTTTATATAGATACCTAGCCTCGAGTTTCTAAACTAGGATTCTTAAGCTCCTTATATTAGGAACTAATCTTACTATTAGTAACTGCAGTAATAAAACAAAGATAGACGGCGACATCCCTATAGAAACTACGGCTATAGAGGGACATATGCATTGCGTGTACGAGGAGCTGCTAGAACACAAGAGGCGGCTCGAGCAGCAAGTGAACTACTAGGCTGCGATAATTTCCTAACGGGAACAGGAGCTACGACAGCTTAGGGCGTCCGATCGCGATCCGACCCCTACGACGACGACGAACACGATAGCCTATACCCCGACCCCTAAGAGCAAACTCCCCGACGTCTCTACGTACGATAGTAAGGCTCCGGCCGAGTACCCCCCCTAGGCTGCCTAGATATGCTCTAAGCTCCTAGTCGACTTAGGAGCATACCCGACTAAGCTGGACAAGGTAGTTTACCTCTTTAGGAGGTTAAAGAGGAGGGCGGCAGCACGAATTCTGCTGTACTACGAGACGGCCATTGCCAACCCGGCAATAGCTACGACGATAATACTCTAGGCAGCTCTAGACAAGAGCTATAAGGACCCAGACCGCGAGAGCCGGGCACTCCTATAGGTTAACACAATAAAGCAAGGACGCAAGACCGTACAAGAATTCCTCGCAGAATTTGACCAGACTTTGGCAGAAGCAGGAGGTCTCTAATAGGAGGACAGGATAAAAATTACCTCTTTAGAGGTAGGCCTTTCTAAGGAGATTATAACAGGGCTAGTAGGCGTAATGCGACTAGCTACGTACGAGGAATTCTGCGATCTCCTTAGGATAGTTAACAATTAGCAGCGCAGGCTTGGACGGATAAGCTGCGCTTAAGAGATAAGACAACCCCTCTAGCAGCAGACGGACGCTATAGACTAGGAACTAACGACGACGAGGGTAGCGGCAGCCGTTACCGTACAGCTAAGGGCCGCCACTAAAAGGGCGCAATAGGTGGACATAGCTACCCTTAACAAGAGACGAGCAGAAGGGAGCTGCTACTAGTGTAGCAAGATAGGCTACACTGTACGGAATTGCAGGCTTTTGCTAGCAGAGAGACCTAGGGGACGGCCGACCACTGCAAGGGTAGCAACTGCAGCGCCCTAACAAGAAGATTAAGAGTCCTACTTAGACGACAACGAGTTGGGAAAAGAGTAGCCTCTAAGCGAAGGCTCTGCCAGAGGCGTGTACAAGATAGATTGCCAAATCAAAGCACTACTTAGCTATCTTTTAAGAGCAACTACATAACGACTACGCCGTTTATCGTACGGCCAACGTTAAACAGGTCTGCAACGGCGCGGACATTAATTAACACAGGATGTTTAGTATACAGAGTAATCAGCGAAGACTTCGTATAGAGACACTGGATTAAGACGACCCCTACTGTACCTGTACGCATGTTGGGCATTACCGGACGAGGACTGGACATTACCTATATAGTGAAAGTGTCGATGGAGGTATAGGGACATTATAAGCAGGACTTATACCTCTATGTCGTACGGGACAAGCTAGGGTATAACCTAATACTAGGGAAGCTATAGATAGAGCGCTAGAGGGGCAAGCTAGACGTAGGATAAGGACGGCTATACCTGGCAGTAACGAAGCAGAGGCTCCGAGACTAAGGGAAGGCTCCGCAGGGTAACAATGCCAAGGCCGAAATCAACACGGCAACGGCGGACATTAAGAAGGCATTGGCACCTAAGAAAGTAACAGACCCCTATACGAAGCTCCTAAAGGAATACGCAGGATACCTAGATCTCTTAGAGCCGAAGTCGGCCTCAAAACTGCCGCTACACCGAGGAGAAGGAATTAACTACGACATCCAGCTAGAGCCCCGTCCGGATAGGAGTCTGCCGGAGGTACTGTACGGACCGCTGTACGGAATGTCCTCTAGGGAACTCCTAGTACTCTGCAAGACCCTGGACGATCTGCTTGCCAAAGGTTTCATTCGGGCAAGTACGTCGTCCGTAGGAGCCCTAGTACTGTTTGTCTACAAGGAGGGAAAGGCCGGATTGCGTTTCTGCGTAGACTACAGAGGCATCAACGCGATCACTAAGAAGGACCAGTACCCCCTACCCCTTATTAAGGAGACTCTTAGACGGATCAGCAAGGCAAAGTAGTTTACTAAGCTTAACGTAGTCTTAGCCTTCTACAAGATACGGATTAAGGAAGGCTGTAAATAGATAACTGCCTTCTGTACAAGATATAGTCTCTTTAAGTAGCTTATAACCCCCTTTAGCCTTGCTAACGCACCGGCAACCTTCTAAAAGTACATTAACAAGTCCTTGCAAGGGTTACTAGACGACATCTGCTCGGCATACCTCGATAACACCCTGGTTTTTACGGACGGCACCTACGCAGATTACGTACAGGACGTCAAGGAGGTGCTGTACTAACTGCAGCAGGCTGGCTTATACCTCGACATTAACAAATGTGAATTCGGTGTCCAGCGTACGAAATACCTAGGTTTTATTATCGAGGCAGGGAAAGGCATCAGCATAGATAGGAAGAAGATTGACGCTATTAAGCAATGGAAGCCGCTAAAGAACGTTAAGGGCGTACGGGAATTTCTTGGGTTTGCCAACTTCTACCGCCAGTTTATACAGAACTACTTAGAGATCGTACGCCCCCTAGTTGAACTGACACACAAGGACAGGCAGTTTAAATAGACGGACGAATGCGATAGCAGCTTTAACAAGCTAAAGGAGCTCTTTACTACAGGACCAACGCTTGCCGCCTTTAACCTAGAGCGTACGACGATACTAGAAACCGACTCTTTAGAGTACTGCATTAGAGGTATCCTGTTACAGGTAGGCTCGGACGGACTCCTGCACCTATACGCGTATTTCTCTAAGAAGAACTCCCTAGCTAAGTGCAACTACCCTATCTACGACAAGGAGTTGCTAGCAGTCGTACAGTGTTGCAAAGTATAGGATAGAGAACTCCGCTTAGTGCCCGAGTTCCTCGCCCTAACGGACTACAAGAACCTAGAGTACTTTACGCAGCCCCGGAAGCTGTCTAGGAGGTACGTACGATAGGCAATGTACCTAAGCCGGTTTAACATAAGACTAACTCTAGTACCGCAAGGGTAAGGACAACAGCAGGGCCGATGCGCTATCCAGACAGGACTAGGACATGCCAACGACGTACAAGGACGACTGCTTAAAGTCACGAACATTCCAGATGTTTAAGGAGGAGCCAGGCGAGGAGACCATCCGCCTAGCGGCGACGCACCTATAGGAACCCTAACTGCAAGCATAGAAAGAGGCAGTAGAGAAGGACGAGGTATACCGAGGGGCCTGTACAGCGGTCTAAGGAGGACAGCGGAAGCTCCTAGCAGAGCTCTATCTTAAGGTGTTAGCAGCAGAGTGCTTAGTAGACGAGGAGAACAACCTAAAGTTTAGGAATCGGATTTAGGTTCCGGCCGACGAAAAGCTCTGTATAAGCTTAATACAACGGGCGCACGATTCTATAGCTACCAGTTACCTAGGGCGCGAGGAAACGTACAGCATTGTCGCCTAGGACTACTACTGGCCGGCAATAGCGAAGGACATCCGCAGGTTCGTACGGAACTGCGATATATGCAGATGGACGAAGCCCTAGCGCAAGCTAAAGCATAGATTGCTAAAACCCCTACCGATCCTGGACCGGCCCTAGCAAGACCTAACAGTAGACTTTATTACAGACCTCCCTAAGAGCGACGGACGGCGGAACATTATAGTAGTTACAGACAAGGTAACGAAGGGGGTAATACTAGAGGGAATAGACTCTATTACGGCTAAAGACACTGCCTAGGCATTTATACAGACGACGTTTAGCAAACACGGTTTCCCTAGGTCGATAGTGTCGGACCGGGGCATGCAGTTTACGAGCCAGCTCTAGGCAAGGGTCTGCCAGTTGCTAAAGGTAGAACGTCGCCTGTTAACGGCATAGCACCTACAGACGGACGGGGCGACAGAACAGGTTAATTCGACATTGGAAGCGTACCTCTAAGCGTACGTCGACTATAACTAGACGAACTAGAACCGACTCCTCCCTATAGCAGAGCTAGCTACTAACAGCTGTACGGCCGATGCTACCGGAGTGTCCCCCTTCTTTTTGTATAGCGGAAGGAGGCACGATCTACCCTAAGGACAGGGACAGGGTAGCCGCTAGCAACCTAGGTTGTTAAAGGATCGAGAATTATAACGTAGGACACTACAGGATCCTACTAACACGACATCGTACGACACTATACGAGATAAGGGCTAGAAGAAAGGAACAGCTAGGGAACAGATAGGAAGGAAAGTGAAAATAAGAGGAGTTAGGAGCAGAACCGTCCAAAATTTCTTACACTACCTAGGGGGGAGGGGGGGGGGGGGGGTAGCTTACTGGCTACTACCCTAGGGGACCAGAGCAACCGACTCCTTATCTGAGATCTCAATTACCTCCTGCCTACTAGGGCCCCCACCCCTACTAGGGCCAACCCTAGGAAGCAGAGGCACCCCCCCACCCCTACGTACCTCCGCCGGACAGCGGTAGGGGCAGTAGAGGGAGCTATCCTTCTACTTGCACGAGGCACATACTCTAGCCCAAAAGCCTAGGAGGCGGTATAGGCTAAGTAAGGGCTAGGAGGAGTTAGGGCAGGGGGCATAGGGCTGGCCCCAGGTAGCGATAAGGAGGGCGTTAACATACGACGCCTAGGCTATAGCCAGCCGCTAGGGTGTAACCTAGGCAGGGTTATACTAGAAGGTGTAGTAGGGTAGCTCGGCTGCATCCTACTGCTCGTTAGTATAGCACCTAAGACGTTAGCTTAGACTGTACAGAAGACGGGAATCTGTACGAACCGGAAGCGTAGCTACTAGTTAAATTAAGGGCCCTACTACTAGAGGCAGAAATAGGAGGGGACCCTGGCCGGACAAGCAGAGGAGGAGGGGCCAGCAACTAGGAGGGAGCCACTGGACGGGGCGGACGACATAATAGTAACTAGTAGTAGTAGATAGTAGATAGTAGATAGTAGACAGTAGTAGATTGTAGTAGACGGTAGACAGTAGGAGGAGAAGGCAGGCAGGGAATAGAAAGAAAAGAGGGAGAGAAAGAGAAGGGAGAGGCTTAAGGTAACTGCCTGCTAGAAGAGGGAATAGCAAGCAGGGCAGCTGCTACAAACAGGTAAAATAGCAAGAGGCAACTGCGACCTAGGGGGCGACGAGCGACGACGACTTAGACAGCCGGGAAAAATAGGAAGTCGCGACCTGCCAAAAGAACAGCAGGAGCTAAGTAAGTTCGGCACGCTACTGTACGAAAAAGGGCACTACAAGAAGGAAAGGGGGGGGGGGGGGGGGGGTATTGTTAGGGGGCGCCGCCTAGCCCAGGTCCTAGACCCGACCTAAGCCAACTGTCGCCCTAAGGACTGCGACTTAGCGGCGCTAGCATAACCCTACCCTCTATACAGAACCACCGACAGAACCCCACTCCTATACAGAGGGAGAACCCTATAGTCCTGTACAAAGGGGAACTACCGCTCCTCTAAATAGAGAGAAAACTCTGCACCACTGTACAGAGGAGGGAACTCCCGATCCTCTGTACAGAGGGTGAACCTTGCATTCCTACATAGAGGGAAATTGCTAGCTTAGCTTCGTAGGTACAAATTGTACAGCAGCAGACAACGAAGGAACTGCCTATCAGTTCCTTTATATAGATACCCAGCCTCGAGTTTCGGAACCAAGATTCTTAAGCCCCTTACATCCTACTACCAACCTACAGTCCAGGCCTGCGACTGTATAGAACGGTTAACTAGGCGAGGTCCGACAATCTACCCGAGGCCAGCCGTCTTCTGCTAAAGAGCACTATTAACATATAGAGACAGGACCGAGCGCCTCCTATACCTTTATAACTGCTTGCAGGTTCTCCTACGCCTTAGCTTTAGGATCCTAATAGACAGGCTTAAAGATATAGCAGCGTTAAAGAGGGGAGAGGGGGGGCCTAATATATAGAGTAACTGCAAGCTATATAAGGCGATAGCAAACAAGGCAACTGCTACTAGGGGGCGTCAGTTACCTACGAGGCAAGAGCACCTAGCAGGCACTACTAGATAGTAAGTACCTGGACGACCGGCAACTTTATAGACGACCAGACGAGTATAGGAAAGCACCGATTGTAAGGGGAACGCTACGAGCGAGCGAACGGCGTAACGACGTATAGGGACAATACTATAAGGAGGGAGGGGGGTAATGTTAGGGGACGCTGCCCTGCTAGGTCCTATATCTAAACTGGCCGTCGTCCTAAGGATTGCAACTTAGCGGCACTAGCACGACCCTACCCTCTGTACAGAGGCGCCAGCACGACCCTACTCTCTATACAGAGGAAAAATCCTGCAACTCTGTATAAAGGAAAACCCCTATTCCCTTATATAGGAGAGAAATCTCTACACCCCTATATAGAGGGAAATCTATATACCCCTGTACAGGAGAGGAAATTGCTAGCTTGCTTCGCAAGTACAAAATGTACAGTAGCAGACAACAAATAAACTGCCTATTAGTTCCTTTATATAGATACCTAGCTTTAAGTTTCTAAACTAAGATTCTTAAACCCGTTACACCTACCTAGAAGGGCGACTAGAAGGCGAAGCATTCTCGCTAGTAGCGGATCTAGAAGATGTAACTGCTAACGAAGCGATCAAAGCGCTAGGCCAGCGCTTTGGAGACCCCTTCCGAAAGAAGACAGCCTATAAGCAACTAGACAAGATCAACTAGAACTAGCTAACGTTTAAAGAATTCTACGGACTGTGTAGAAAATATACTATCCGAGCGAAAGTGTCTAAAGACAAACAGTTACACTTACTAAGGCAGAAGTTAAACCCTGAACTAGCTAGAGCTATAGCTTCGGTAGAAGACGAAGACCTCGAAAGCTTCGTGCACTAGGCGAGAGTTACTACTAGAAATCTGAACGCGTACAGAAAATCGGCTGCGCGCGAACCGAATTAGAGATCGTCGCTGGCACATAATCCGGGCACGCAGATATAATTCAATACGGCCTTTTTAATAACTATATCTCGAACTAAGGAGGGAAAGGAATCTATATAGTGGTAGTAGTAGGCTTTCGTAGTGTTGGTGCCAAGGCCCGGCTCGGTCCGTTCCGGAACCTAAATCCTGGAAGGGGGCCGAGCCAAAATCCAGGGTCCACTCTATCAATCTGTCCCACCTCTTTCCACTGCCGCAACACTACCCCCCCCTTACTAGCGGTCGCCCCCGACCGCTTAGTCACCCTATCTATCGGAAAATCTCCCCTTTTTTTTTTGATTTGTTGTCTCCTTCTCGAAAATCCCCTCTAACAGTAATGTTACCTCCTCCGTCTTCTATCAAAAACAACGTTCTCTTTATCGCTTCTTGTATTTCTTACGTCGTCGGCATCTGAAGTCCTTTACTTGGCGTTTATGTAATCCGTGCGCCTGATCCGTGCTATCTGATCTGAGCCGTAGGTTATCTGAGCTGCGGCGTAGCTGGTCTGTGCGTCGCCTCGGAGGTCTATATAGATCTTTCCGCGGCGCCGTTTTTCTTCTTCTTTTTCTCTTCCACCAAAGCCTTTACCTACTACAGGGTCGGCGGCGCTGGCACGCCACGGCGTTAGCGAGCTGGCGGCCGAACCGGCTGTAGGTAGTGGCTGCGTCAAAGACCTCCCCAAAGGCGACCGTTACGATCGTCTTTATTGGCTTCCGCGCCAGTAGAGCGGACGCGGCTTTCTTCTTTTTCTTCCGTCTCTTTCGGAGGTCGTCAGTTTCGGAGCCATCCGGGTTTCGGCTTCTTCGGGTTCCGCACGTAGAACTTCCTAAGCAGCTCCGCCAAATTCCGGAGGTTCTCGATTGGATACTATTTATAGTCTTCCGGCCACCCCTTCTACGAGATCCTCGCTTTGATAGACCCCTTTGTCTTCTTTACGTCTATTACGTCTTCTACCTCCCATTCTTCTTTATTACCGTCCATCTCGACCGGCGGGGGTTCAGCGAACTCCTGTTCCGGCAGGCCGTCTTTAGGGTCCAAGCTTAACAGGTCCGAATAGAAGACATCGTAGATCCGGAACAATTTTGGTAGCTGGAGCCGATAGGTCACCGGCGACCTCTTTTCTATTATCTTAAACGGACCTACGTAGCGTAGATTGAGCTTGTCGTTGCCTTTTAGCCTTAGGTTTCGCGTGTTAAGCTATACCTTTTGGCCTTTCTCAAATTCTATCGGTGACCGCTTCTTATTAGCTCGAGTTACTATCTTCTTCTGAGCCGATTCCATCGCGTCTTTCGCCACCTTGATTGCTTCTTCTATCTGAGATCGTAGCGCTTCTGCCACCGCGGCGGCGACTCTCTTTGACGACGTAGCGGTAGTAGTGGAAAGCTCTGGCGAGCCGGCGTCGCTCGGCGGCTGGAAACTCATTCTCGGAAGATAGCTATGCGTTATTTCGAACGGCGCCAGCGACGTTGCTTCTGACCGTACTGAGTTGGCGCAGAACTTAGCTATCGGCAGCATCTCGACCTACTTTTCTTAATAACAACCGCAGAAGGTTCCTAGATATCGCTCTATCTCGCGATTAGCCACTTTAGACTAACCGTCAGTTTAAGGGTGAGCGGCGGTGCTGAGCTTTCTACGAATTCCGAGAGCTTGGTTAATAGCTTTCTATACATTAGCAGTGAATTGAGGACCCCTATCCGTAGTGATAGTGTCTGGCAGGCCATAGTGCTTCTATACGTGTCTAATCAGCATCTGCGCAGTCTCTTCCGCAGTGGTTCCTTCGTCTATCGCTCGACAGGGGATAAAGTAGCGCTCTTTGCTTAGCCTATCTACTACGTTAAGGGTGGCATTGTATCCATCGGATTCCGGCAGGCCGGTTACGAAATCCATCGTAATGTGCTGCTACGGCTTCTCGGGGATTGGAAGCGGCTTCAGTAGACCCGCTGGAAGACCGTAACGGGGCTTCGCGGCTCGACACATGTGGCAATTAGCGATAAACCGATGGATCCGCTCGTAGATCCGCGGAAACCAGTAGATCGTTCTTACAGCCTGCATCGTTTTCTTCGCTCCGGCGTGGCCAACATCTATAGAGTTCTAGACTAGCTAGATGACCTCCGTAATCAGTTCTTCCGGAACTGTTAGCTTTCCTAAGCCGGTTTTGCCGAGCTTCCGTTGCTAGTTAAGCTGTTTTACCTTCTTGTAGAGAGTTTCTTCCTTAGGGGCCGGTTCCACTGCGCAGACCCCTACCTCTTTCAACACCTCTGCGTCTACTATCCGCTCGGTTAGCACCTTCTGGAACATGTTAGGATCTTCTTTCGCGCGGCTGGTTTTCCCTTCTCTTCTCGTTAGTGCGTCAGCCTTTCCGTTTTGAGCTCTGGGTCGATAGGTAATCTTAAAGTCGAACCCGGATAGGTAGGCAGCCCACCGTACTTGACGTCGTAAGAGCTTCTGCGTCTTTATAAAGTAGGTTAGCGACTGGTGGTCTGTAAGGACCTAGACTGTGCTCTTTCTAACTATAAGCTTTGGCTTCCACTCCTCGAACGCCTGTATAATAGCCAGCAGTTCTTTGTTATAGATAGCGTAGTTCCGCTCGGCTTCCGTTATGGATTTGCTAAAGAAGGCCACCGGGTAGAGGGTCTCGCTATCGTTAGCGTATTGAGAAAGGACCCCTGCCGTCACTGTATCGGAAGCGTCCGTGTCTACGTAGATTGTCTTTTCTGGCCGGAAGTGTGCCAGAACTGGCGCAGAGGCCACCGCTTCTTTCAGCCGGTTAAAGGCCTCTGTGCACTTCTCATTCTATAGGCCGGCGGCCTCTTTCTTTAACGCTTCGTTCAGGGGTCTCGCTATCTTGCTAAAGTCTTTGATAAACTGTCGGTAGTAGCTGCAGAATCCGAGAAACGCTCTGATTTGCGCAGTGTTTCCGGATTTCGGCTGCCTCTATTCCGCAACGGCGGCGACCTTTAATAGGTCTATACGAATTCCGTCTCTTCTGACGATAAGACTAAGATACTTAACCTCGGTTTAATGGAAATCGCTCTTCTTCGTGTCCGCGTTCAACCCGACCTCGCGGAGCCTTTTCAACACTCTCTCGATGTTGTCCGTGTATTGCTCTCTCGTTCTATCTGTGTAGATAAGAATGTCGTCCAAATAGATAGACACGAACCGCTCTAGCATGTCTATAAAAGTGTGGTTTATAAAGCGTTGCTACACTGCCGGCGCGTTGGTGAGTCCGAAAGGCATTACTAACCACTTGAAATTGCCTATACGCGTCGCGAACGTCGTAAGATCTTCCGTCTGTCCTTCCTCGTTTCTTAGTCGATAGAACGCTTAGCGGATGTCCAGCTTGCTGAACTACTTAGCCTTTGCCACGCGCTGTATAGTCTTATCTATCAGCAGCAGTGGATATACGGCTCTCTTGGTGACCTCGTTAAGGCCTCGATAGTCTATGCAGAGTCGCAGACCACTCCCTAGTTTCCTTATGAAAAGAATCGGTAACGCGTATTCGGCAGAGCTCGGCGTAATAAACTTCCTCGCTAGATTTTCGCGAACGAACACCTCTACCTGGTCCAGTTCCGCTAGCGACAGTCGTCTTAGGGGCTCAGTTCTTGGCAGCGTAGCCCCCTCTTTCAATCGGATCTTGTTGTTATATTCCGGTCGATAGAGCGGCAATAGGTTGGAGTCGGCTTTTGAGAACACGTTAGCATAATCGTAGAGCTCCGCCGGTAACACTTCTAGTAGATCCACTTCTTCTTCCGCTATTATCTTCCAGTGGTCTTCGATGTCTTTTATTAAGATAGCGTAAATCTCGTTGTCCGGTGACTTCGCGAGGGCCGATAAAGCTTCTAAACTTATTATTCCGACGGTGACCGGTAGTTTGGAACGGTCGGACGGGGTTACATTGGCAGCCGCGGCTTTCGATTCGGCTACAGTGGCGGCGGTCGCATCGCCTAGGGTCTCAAATCTCATCGTTCCTTTATCTACGTCGACGATGGCTTTCTGGTTCTTTATCTATTTCTGCCCTATAATAATGTCAAACCTTCCGATATCTATAATTCGGAACGTCGCTTCCGTAGTGCGACTAGCTAGGGTAGTCTTTAGCGGCACGTAGTGCGTAACGCTTTCCGTGTCTTTTCCGTTATACGCCGAAATCCTCGTCGGCGACGCTATCTCTACCGGATAGCCGTATCCCTTTATCAGCTTTTGAACTAATCGATAGTGGATAGCCGCTCCGATAAGGGCCCCTGTGTCGATAAAAGCTCTTAGCTGAAGTGGTTTGCTTGATCTGTCAAGGAGGTGGACAGTAATTAGAAGGATAATGGCTGTTTCCGTGTTCGCTTCCACCGTCGCCGACAGTGGATCGTTACAACTGTTGATGCTCTCTCGTTCCGTTAGTGCCTTTCGCAGGGGTGCCCTGTTTTTTATGCTAGATAGGGGGTCTATCCGTCCAGCTGGTCTTTTCCTATAATTCTTAGCTGGACTCTGCCGTCCACACTGTCAGTGTCGTTCGGAGCCGGCTCTATAGCTTGTATAGTCTTTCTCGGTAGCTGCGGCTGCTTTATAACACGATACTCCTGCTTCTGCTAGGCCGTTGCTTGGCATCTCGTAGCGATATAGCCAGGCTTTCTACACGCATAGCAGGTAGGGACGAACGACGAACGCTGTGACTAATACGGTAGCTGCTAGGGGCGTTGTCGGAAGGGCGCAGGGGCTCTTGTCGGCTGCGCCGCCGACGACGGCTTCTGAATCAGTTTACGTGTCGTCGGTTTTCCGTACGCGTTCAAGTTTCTAGCGGTGACTCTCGCCTGGTGTACGAAGCTTTAAAGGTCTTCGTCTTCTACTAAGGCCATAGCTGTCGTCAGTTTAGGGATCAGTTTCTGTCTTAGTAAGTGCAGCTGCTTATCTTCTGCCACTCTCGCTCTGATAGCATATTTCCTGAACAGTCCGTAGAACTCCTTAAACGTCTGCCGGTTCTGGTTAATCTTGTCTAGCTGCTTACGGGCCGTCTTCTTCCGGAATGGGTCTCCGAAGCGTTAATCCAGCGCTTCGATCGCTTCTTTAGCAGTTACCTCTTCCAGGTCTGCCACTAGCAAAAAAGCTTCACCTTCTAATCGCGATTCCAGGTACGCCAATCTATCTCCGGCGCTGTTCGATGCGTAATCGCGGCTTATCTTATTCTTGATCTTCTTCTTAAACGCCTCCTACGCTTTAGGGTCTCCGCTACCAAAAGCAGGTAGGTCCGGCAGTGGCGTTATCGTAGTGCTACCTTGACTATAGGCCGCCGGTAAGGCGGTTTCCGCGTAGGTTTCTCGATGCGGTGGCGGTGACTTTGCTGCTTCTATAATAGCTATTTGATGCTTTAACGCCTTTAGCTGCGCTAGTCGATTCGCCGCCTAGTTTTCTAACGCGTCGATAATAGTTTCTGCCGATTCCTTCTCGGCCCTTACCGCTTTAGTTTCTTCTCTTAGTTGTCTGTTCTCTTCTAGCGTTCTGTAGAACAGCGTCTTAATAAGGTCTATACTATCGTAGGCCTTTCCTATCCTATTCTCGTTCATATAGTCTTCTAGTTCCTCGATCGTGCAGTCGTGGATCTTCTTGTATTCGCTTATTCGTTCCTTAATCTCTGCTGTCTCTTCCGCCGTAAAACCGCTAATAATAATCTTATTATTAATGACACTGGAGCGCCTACTCGCTCTGTCAGTCTTTCTCTCTCCGCGGCAGCCTGTTACGCCGCTGTCTACCGCTAAGAAGCCTTCTATCTTCTTACGGTGCCCTTAGGGGTTGCTGTTTTAGTGTATGTGTGGGTGCGCGTGCGTTATTCGGGTTTCCGGGTGGTTCGACAGGCCCTTTCGCGCAGCGCGGGTTTGGTGTAGAGAGTGAGTTCGAGATATAATGATCCGGGCACGCAGATATAATTCAATACGGCCTTTTTGATAACTATATCTCGAACTGAGGAGGGCAAGGAATCTATGTAGTAGTGGTGGTAGGCTTTTGTGGTGGTGGTGCCAAGGCCCGGCTCGGTCCGTTCCGGAACCTAAATCCCGGAAGGGGGCCGAGCCGAAATCCAGGGTCCACCCTATCAATCTGTCCTACCTCTTTCCACCGCCGCAACAGTATAGACGACTACGCGCCCCCCTGCTACGCTTTTCCGACGAGACCCCTAGTAGCTATCCTATTTACCGCGTTCGACGTTCGTCCCTACTTGCTACGTATACAGAAAGCCTGGTTATATTGCTAGTAGATGCCAAGCAACGAATTAGCAGAAGCAGGAATACTGCGCTAGGAAGCTACTGCTACTAAGAAAGACTATCTAAGCTATAGAGCCGGCGCCGAACGACACGGATAGCATAGACGGTAGGGTGCTATTAAGGATTTGTAATAGGTTTAAGAATCTTAGTTTAGAAACTTAAAGCTAGGTATCTATATAAAGGAACTAATAGGTAGTTCCTTCGTCGTCTGCTACTGTACATTTTGTACCTACGAAGCAAGCTAGCAATTTCCCTCTGTACAGGGTGCAGAGATTTCCCTCTGTATAGGGGTGCAGAGGTTTCCCTCTATATAGGGTGCAGGGGGAGGGGGTGCCGACTCGGCTAGGCTAGGTTAGGGCTCGGTCTAGCTGGGTCTTGCTGGCGTAGCTAAGTCGTACTCCATAGGACGACGGCCGGTCCAGGTCCAAGACCTAGCAGGACGGCGTCCCCTAACAATACCCCCCTCCCTCCTTGTAGTAGTCTCTTCGTATAGGCACAGCATTCTGCGGTTTCCTATCGTCGTCCGGTTACTGTTGTGCAATTAGGCTATCTAGTAACTATAGCCTTACCTGCTATGCTTTTTATAGCAAATAGCTAACTGTGTGTTGGGCCTATTGTTTTCGTCGTCTAGGGTTTTTTTTTTTCATTTTTTCGGTTCCTATCCCTATCTTACTATACTAGCTCTCCAGTATCCAACTCGTACGGTCTAGCAGTAGCTGTGTTTCTAGCGCCGGTCTAGTCGTCGTCCTGTACGGAGCTGTGCTAGGTAACCGTCCGGAGGGCTAGCTGCACTTCTATCCGCTACCTAGGTGTTCCTGCCTATCGCTGTTTACAGCTGCCTAACTACGTCTGCAGCTGCCCTACCCTTCTCTAAACCGTACGGTTAGCGCTCGTTCCAACTTACTGTCCGTCTATCTATCTGTCCTACTGTAAGTCTAACTACCTACTACTACTGTCCTACAGCCCCTTACTAACTTATTACCGCCTCTACGACGTGTTATTAACTATTATGCCCTGCAACTAGCTTGTATAATCCCGTAGCGGCGACGCTCTAGCCGCCGGCCCTGTCGCTATCCCCCGTCCGGCCGGGATCCCACTCTGCTTTAAGCTCTTAAAGTGGAATGCCGAGTACGACCAGGAACTACGCTACCGGTTCGTACAGTGTCTACACTCTGCCTTTCCTAACTAACGATTGCAGCTGCTTTACCTAGCAGCAGCAAGATGCTGCTTAGCTCCTATTCTATACCTTTTAGTACGACCCTGCCTGTATTACGCCCTTCCGCCTCTACACTGCCTAGCCCTTATATGTTAACGGTATACTAATTGCTAGCCGCAGCCAGTCCTGCCGCCCCTGCACTAACTCTCCCTAGGGCTCGTTCGTACTATACCGTCTAGCAGGGTTCTAGGCCGGCGCTTATGCTTCCTGCAAGTAGAAGAATAGGTCGCTGCATTGCTCCGTATATCGTCTAGGCGAAGGCCGTAGGGGCGCTAGGGGGCTATTAGTTATCGAGTTAGAGTCGGACGATAAGGACTAGGAGGTTGTCGAGATTTCGGACGACGATGCCCCGGCCCTGTCCGTCGTTAAGATCTCGGACGGCAACGAGCCGGGCCCGTCGTCGTCTGCAGTAGTAAGATAGCGGGACTAGTACTAACCGGCGCCTATCTATCTCTAGGCTGTATAGTTGTAAGGGCTTAAGAATCTTAGTTTAGAAACTTAAGGTTAGGTATCTATATAAAGGAACTAATAGGCAGTTCCTTCCTCGTCTGCTGCTGTACAATTTGTACCTACGAAGCTAAGCTAGCAATCTCCCTCTGTGCAGGGGTGCAAGGTTTACACTCTGTAAAGAGGGTCGGGAGTTTCCCTCTGTGCAGGGGTGCAAGGTTTACACTCTGTAAAGAGGGTCGGGAGTTTCCCTCTGTACAGTAGTATAGAGTTTTCTCTCTGTTTAGAGGGGCGGCAATTCCCCTCTATATAAGGCTATAGGATTCTCCCTCTGTACGGGAGTAGGGTCGTATCGGTAACTCCGTATAGAGGTTAGGGTCGTGCTAGCGCCGCTAAGTCGCAGTCCTTAGGGCGACAGCTGGCTTAGGTCCAGGACCTAGGCTGGACGGCGCCCCCTAACAATACCTCTCTCCCTTCTCGTAGTGCTTCTTTCGTACGACGGCGTGTCGTACGGCCTTAGCTCCTAGCATTCCTCTTGCAGGTCGCGATTTTCTATCTCTGTCTAGTCGTCTATAGAGCCGTCGTTCGTCTGGGCACTAGGTTATAGTTGCCTTGTTTGCCCTCCTTTATACAGTTGTAGCAGCTGCCCCGGTTGCTATTGCCTTATATAGCAGGCAGCTACTACCCTATATATCAAGCCTCCCTCCCTATCTCTCCCTCTCTCTCTCTTTCTCTTCTATTTCCCTTCCTGCTACCTATCTACCCAGCCGTCTACTACCACCGTCTACTGTCTACTACTAGCGTCTACTATCTACTACCAAAGTCTACCTACTACTGTCTAACCACTACACTACTATGCTACGCACCCCGTCCGCCCGGTCCTGTCGTAGCTCTCTCGTAGTTGCCGGCCCTTCCTCCTACTGTCCGGCTAGCGTCCCCCCCTACTTCTACCTCTCGCTATAGAATGCTTAGCTTAACTAGTAACTCCGCTTCCAGTTCGTATAGGTCTCCTTCTTCTGTACAGTCCTAGCTAACGTCTTAGGTGCTACACTAATAAGCAGCAGGACGCTGCTAAGCTGCCCTTCTACTCCTTCTAGTGTAACCCTGTCCGGATTACGCCCTAGCAGGTCGCTACGGCCTGGCTATCGTACGTTAACGCTATGCTTATAGCTTCCTATAGCTAGCTCTATGCCGCCTGTACTAACTCCCCCTAGGGCTCGTTCGGCCTGTACTGCCTCCCTAGCTTCTAGGCTGGCGTATGCGCCTTATACAAGTAGAAGGATGGCTCCCTCTACTGCTCCTACCGCCGTCTAGGGGAGGCATGTAGAGGGGTGCCTCTGCTCCCCGGTGCTGGCCTAGGTAGGGCTCCTAGCGGCTGGGAGGTAATTGAGATTTCGGATAGGGAGTCAGCTGCCCTAGTCCTAGGGGGTAGCAGCTAGTAAGCTACCCTAAGGTAGTGTATAAAAGTTCTCGTACAGTTCCGCTCCTATTCCCTTCTTATTTTTACTCTTATTCTTACCTGTCTCCTAGCTGTTCTCTTCCTCTTGCCTCCTTCTGTGTAGTGTAGTGCCGGTAGGACCTAGTAGGGTCCTACGTCCTTATTCCCGATCCTTCGACAACCTAATATTGCTAGCAGCTGCCCTATACCTAGGGTAGATCGTGCCTCCTCTCGCCGTATAGCGCAGTGTTACTGCGACTGGGCAGGGGGATAGTTCTCCTCCTACCTGTCTAGTGCGGTTGTGTCCTAGAGAGCCTCGTACAGTTCCTATATAGGCTCTGCCTACCCTCTCTATTTAACTAGGTATTCTATCTTGTTCCACTTTCTCTAGCTCTTAAGGATTTCTTCTACCTTATACTCTTCCTAACCTTTAGTAATAATCGCTAGTGGGCGCGCGTCGTCTGTCGTCTAGTGCGGTAGGGGGTCCCTATGTACTGACTGTACGAGGTCTATATCGAAGACTGGGTAGATCCCTAGGGGAGTGTTAAGTCGTACGGCGTAGGTCCCTACTAGCTAGACTACTATAAACCTCTAGTTCTTCCAATCTAGTTTCTTGCTCAGCCGGTCTATACGGATGTTGCGCTAGTTTAACTAGACCTTATCTCCTGCCTTGTACCTTAGTGCAGCCTGCCGTCTCTTATTAGCCTGCTCTTCCACATTCTGTTAAGCTATAGCCAGACTTGCTTTCGCCTATTAATAGGCGTTTATAATTGTCTGTACGATGGCTTCTCCTTGCTAAATTAGGGATCGTACAGGACGTAAAGTAATGCTGTTTAGGGTCGGTAGGAGCAGGGAGTAGTCGTATCTGTAGGCTATAAAGAAGGGGGACAATCCTGTAGCGTTAGCCGTACGGCTGTTAATAGCCAGTTCCGCTATAGGGAGGAGGCGGTTCCAGTTTGTCTAGTCGTAGTCGACGTATGCCTAGGGGTACGCTTCTAATATCGAGTTAACCCTCTCTATCGCGCCGTCCGTCTGCAGGTGCTATACAGTTAATAGGCGACGTTCTACGTTTAGCAACTAGCAGACCCTTGCCTAGAGCTAGCTCGTAAACTATGTACCCTAGTCCGATACGATTGACCTAGGGAATCCGTGCTTGCTAAACGCTGTCTGTATAAATGCCTAAGCGGTGTCCTTAGCTGTAATAGAGTCTATTCCCTCTAGTATAACCCCCCTCGTTAGCTTGTCTGTAACTATTATAATGTTCTGCTATCTGTCGCTCTTAGGGAGGTCCGTAATAAAGTCTACTATTAGGTCTTGCTAGGGCCGGTCCGGTATTGGTAGGGGTTTCAGCAGCCTATACTTTAGTTAATGCTATAGCTTCGTCTGTCTGTAGACATCGCAGTTCTGTACGAACCTTTAGATATCCTTTGCTATCGCCGGCCAGTAGTAGTCCCTAGCGACGATGCTGTACGTCTCCTCGCGCCCTAGATGTCCGGTCGCTATTAAATCGTACGCCTATTGTATGAAGCTCGTACAGAGCTTCTCGTCTGCTAGGACCTAGATCCGATTCCTTAACTTTAGGTTGTTCTCCTCGTCTACTGTGCACTCTGCTGCTAATACCTTAAGGTAAAGCTCTGCTAGGAGCTTCTATTATCCTCTTTAGATCGCTGTATAGGCCCCTTAGTAAACGTTGTCCTTTTCAACTGCCTCTTCCTGATCCGGGCACGCAGATATAATTCAATACGGCCTTTTTAATAACTATATCTCGAACTAAGGAGGGAAAGGAATCTATGTAGTGGTGGGCAAGAGCTTTAGGGGGATGGCGTGCTAAGGCCCGGCTCGGTCTGGAAGGGGTAAGCCGAAATTCTAAGGGTCCACTCTATTACTAAGTCCCACCCCTTTCTGCCGCTGCAACACTACCCCCCTCCCTTATTAGCGGTCGCCCTCGACCGCTTACTTATCTAGTCCTCTTTTTTTTTTTTTTTTTTTTTTACATAGTTACTGTCTAACGGCTTCACTTGGCGTCTATCTGATCCGTTCCATCTGATCGGAGCTATCTAATCGGAGCCAGCAGTTACTAGAGCTGCGGCGTGACCGGTCTGTGCACTATTACGTAGGTCTATATAGATCCAGCTGTAGCTCGCTATCTTCTTCTTTTTCTTTCTCTACCAAAGACCTTACCTACCGCAGGGCTGGCGGCGTCGGCTGCTTTATAACACGATACTCCTGCTTCTGTTGGGCCGTATCTTGGCATTTCGTAGCTATATAGCTAGGCTTTCTATACGCGTAACAGGTGGGGACGAACGACGAACGCGGTAACTGGTAATATAGCTGCAGAGGCGCTCTCCGGAAAGGTGCAGGGGGTCGCGTCGCCTGGGTTATCAACGGCTTCTGGTTCGATTCGCGTAATTTCGCGTAAGCGCTCAGGTTCCTCGTAGTAACTCTCGCTTAGTGCACGAAGCTCTTAAGGTCCTTATCTTCCACCAACGCTATAGCTGCTGCCAGTTTAGGGTTCAGCTTCTGTCTTAGCAGGTAGAGCTGCTTATCTTCCGCTACTTAAGCCCTGATCGCATATTTCCTGAACAGTCTGTAGAACTCTTCGAATGTCTGCCGGTTCTAGTTAATCTTATCCAGCTGTTCGCGGGCCGTCTTCTTCTAGAAGGGGTCTCCGAAACGTTGATCCAGTGCTTTGATCGCTTCCTTAGCGGTTACCTCTTCTAGGTCTGCTACTAGCGAAAAAGCTTCTCCTTCTATTCGCGACTCTAGGTAGGCCAATCTATCTTTGGCACTGTTTCCAGCGTAGTCGCAGTCTATCTTATTCTTGGTCTTCTTCTTAAACGCTTCCTAATCCTTAGGATCTCCGCCCCTAAACGCCGGTAGGTCTGGCAGTAACTTTATTAACGTGCCGCCTTAACTGTAGGCCGCCGGTGAGGCAGTCTCTGCTTGTTCTTCTCGATGCAGTGGCGGCGCCGACGATATCGCTGCTTCCATCTTAGCTAGCTAAGCCTTTATCGCTTTCAGTTGTGCTAGTCGGTTCGCCGCTTGGTTTTCCAGCCTATCTATAATGGTCTTAGCCGATTCCTTCTTAGCTCTTACTGTCTCTACTTCCTCTCTTAACTGTCTCTTTTCTTCTAGGGTTCTGTAAAACAGCTTCTTAATAAGGTCTATGCTGTCGTAGACCTTTCCTACTCCGTTCTCGTTTACGTAATCCTTAAGTTCCTCGAGCGTACAGTCGTGGATTTTCTTGTATTCGCTTATTCGTTCCTTAATCTCTGCAGTCTCTTCCGCTGTAAAACCTCTGATAATGAACTCATTATCGATGACACTGGAGCGCCTGCTCGCTCTGTTAGTCTTTTCTCTTCTGCTTCTGCTTTGGCCTGTAACGCCGCTCTCTACTGCTAAGAAGCTCTCTATAGCTTTCTTACAGTGCTGGGGTTGTTTGGTTTGTGTAGTGCGTATGCGTTATTTAGGGGTCCGGATAGTTCAACGGTCCCTTTCGCGCAGCGCGGTAATAGTGTAGGGAGTGAGTTCGAGATATAATAATCCGGGCACGCAGATATAATTTAATACAGCCTTTTTGATAACTATATCCCGAACTGAGGAGGGAAAGGAATCTATGTAGTAGTAGGCGAGAGCTTTAAGGGGGTGGCGTGCCAAGGCCCGGCTCGGTCCAGAAGGGCCGAGCCGAAATTCCAAGGGTCCACCCTATTACTTAGTCCTACACCTTTCTGCCGCTGCAACACTTCCTATACCTATAGCTGGGGTTCCTATAGGTGTGTCGCCACTAGGCGGATAGTCTCCTCGCCTAGTTCCTCCTTGAATCTCTAGAATGTCCGTAATTTTAAATAGTCGTTATCGTACGTTGTTAGCATGTCCTAATCCCGTCTGGGAAGCGTATCGGCCCTGCTGTTGTCCTTGCCCTTGCGATACTAGAGTCTTATATTGAAGCGGCTTAGGTACATCGCCTATCGTACGTATCTCTTAGACAGCTTCCAGGGTTGCGTAAAGTACTCGAGGTTCTTGTAGTCGGTTAGGGCGAGGAACTTAGGAACTGAGCGGAGTTCTCTATCCTACACTTTGCAACACTGTACGACTGCTAGCAATTCCTTGTCGTAGATAGGGTAGTTGCACTTAGCTAGGGGGTTCTTCTTAGAGAAGTATACGTATAGGTGCAGGAGTCCGTCCGAGCCTACCTATAACAAGATATCTCCTATGCAATACCCTAAGGAGTCGGTTTCTAGTATCGTCGTATGTTCTGAATCGAAGGCAGCAAGCGTTGGTCCTGTAGTAAAGAGCTCCTTTAGCCTGTTAAAGCTTCTATTACACTCGTCCGTCTACTTAAACTGCTTGTCCTTGTATGTTAGCTCGACTAGGGGGCGTAAGATCTCTAAGTAGTTCTGTATAAACTAGCGGTAGAAGTTGGCAAACCTATGGAATTCCTGTACGCCCTTAACACTCGTAGGCGGCTTCTATTGCTTAATAGCATTAATCTTCTTCCTGTCTATGCTAATGCTCTTCCCTACCTTGATAATAAACCCTAGGTATTTCGTACGTTGTACACTGAATTTACATTTGTCGATGTCGAGGTATAAGCTAGCCTGTTGCAGTCGATTTAATACCTTCTTAACGTCCTGTACGTAATCTGCATAGATGCCGTCTGTAAATACTAGTGTATTATCGAGGTACGCCGAACAGATGTCGTCTAGTAACCCTTATAGGGACCTGTTAATGTACCTCTAGAAGGTTGCCAGTACGTTGGCAAGGCTAAAGGGGGTAACAAGCTACTCGAAAAGACTATATCCCTTCCGGAAAGCAGTTATCTATTTACAGCCTTCCTTAATCCGTATTTTGTAGAAAGCCGAGACTACGTTAAGCTTAGTAAACTACTTTGCCTTGCTAAGCCGTCCGAGAGTCTCCTTAATAAGGGGCAGGGGGTACCGGTCCTTTTTAGTAATCGCGTTAATGCCTCTATAGTCTACGCAAAAACGCAAACCGGCCTTGCCTTCTTTGTAGACAAACAACACTAGGGCTCCTGCAGATAAGGTACTTGCGCGAATAAAACCTTTAGCAAGTAGGTCGTCTAGTGTCTTGCGTAGTACCAGGAGTTCTCTAGAGGACATGCCTTACAGCGGGCCGTACGGAACTTCGGGCAGACTCCTATCTAGACAGGGCTCTA
This sequence comes from Pseudocercospora ulei, assembly GCA_016165855.1. Lineage (NCBI taxonomy): Eukaryota > Fungi > Ascomycota > Dothideomycetes > Mycosphaerellales > Mycosphaerellaceae > Pseudocercospora > Pseudocercospora ulei. The sequence goes on from JACWNB010000004.1 coordinate 287,333, forward strand.
GCTAGATGTCGTAGTTAATTCCTTCTCCTTAGTGTAGGGGCAGTTTCAAGGCTGACTTTGGCTCGAAGAGGTTTAAGTATTCTGCGTATTCTAATAGGAGCTTCGTACAGGGATCCGTCGCTTCCTTAGGCGCTAATGCCTTCTTAATGTCTGTAGTCGCAGTGTTTATTTCGGCGTTGGCATTGCCGCCCTACGGAACTCTCCCTTAGTCTCGGAGCCTCTGCTTTGTTGCTGCTAGATACAGCCGTCCTCGTCCAATGTCCAGCTTGCCCTACTAGCGCTCTATCTATAGCTTCCCTAATATTAGGTTATATCCTAACTTGTCCTGTACGACGTAGAGGTATAAGTCCTGCTCGTAGTGTCCTTGCAGCTCCATCGTTACTTTTACTATATAGGTAATGTGCGGTCCTTGCCTAGTAATGCCTAGCAGACGTACAGGTACAGTAGGGGTCGTCTTAATGTAGTGTCTCTATAGGAAGTCTTCGCTAATTACTCTGTACACTAAACATCCTGTATTAATCAGCGTCTGCGCTGTAGCGGCCCCGTTCAGCGTAGGTCGTACAATAAACGGCGTAGTCGTTATGTAATTGCTCTCAAAAGATAGCTAAGTAGTGCTTTAATTTGGCAATCTATCTCGTATACGCCTCTGGTAGAGCCTTTGCTTAGAGGCTACTCTTTTCCTAACTTGTTATCGTCCGAGGGGGACTCTTGGTTCTCTTGTTAGGGCGCCGCAGTTGCTACCCTTGCAGTGGTCGGCCGTCCCCTAGGTCTCTCTGCTAGCAAAAGCCTGCAATTCTATACAGTGTAGCCTATCTTGCTACACCTGTAGCAGCTCCCTTCTGCTCGTCTCTTGTCGAGGGTAGCTGTATCTACCTACTGTACCCTTTTAGCAGCGGCCCTTAGCCGTACAGTAACGGCTGCCGCTACTCTCGTCGTCGTCGTTAGTTCTTAGTCGATAGCGTCCTACTGCCGCTAGAGGGGTTGTCGTATCTTATAGGCGTAGCTTATCTGTCCGAGCCTGCGCTGTTAGTCGTCGACTATCCTAAGGAGATTACAGAACTCCTCGTACGTAGCTAGTCGCATTACGCCTACTAGTCCTGTTATAATCTCCTTAGAGAAGCCTACCTTTAAGGTAGTAATTTTTACCCTGTCCTCTTATTAGAGTCCTCCTGCCTCTGCTAGGGTCTGGTCGTATTCTGCAAGGAACTCTCGTATGGTTTTGCGTCCTTGCTTTATCGTATTAACCTAAAGGAGTGCTCGGCTTTCGCAGTCTAGGTCCTTCTAGCTCCTGTTAAGAGCTACCTAGAGCATTGTCGTAGTTGCTATTGCTAGGTTAGCAATAGCCGTCTTGTAGTACGGCAGAATCTGTACTGCCGCCCTGCCCTTTAACCTCCTAAAGAGGTACACTACCTTGTCTAGCTCGGTTGGGTATACTCCTAAGTCGACTAGAAGCTTAGAGCGTATCTAGGCAGCCTAGGAGGGGTACTCGGCTGGAGCCTTACTATCGTAGGTAGTAACGTTAGGGAGTTTGCTCTTAGAGGCCAGGGTGTAGGCCGTCGTGTTCGTCGCCGTCTTCGTAGAGGTCGGATCGCAATCGGACGCTCTAAGCTGTCGTAGCTCCTGTTCCTGTTAGGAAATTATCGCAGCCTAGTAGCTTACTTGCTGTTTGAGCTGCCTCTTGTGTGCCAGCAGCTCCTTGTACGCGCAGTGCATCTAATCCTGTATAGCCGTAGGTTCTATAGGGATGTCGCTGTCCATCTTCGTTATATTACTGTAGTTACTAACAGTAAGATTAGTTCCTAGCATAAGGGCTTAAGAATCTTAGTTTAGAAACTTAAGGTTAGGTATCTATATAAAGGAACCAATAGGCAGTTCCTTCCTTATCCCCTGCTGTACAATTTGTACCTACGAAGCTAAGCTAGCTATCTCCCTCTATATAGGGGTGCAAGGTTTACACTCTGTATAGAGGGTCAGGAGTTTCCCTCTGTACAGTAGTGCAGAGTTTTCCCTCTGTTTAGAGGGGCGGCAATTCCCCTCTATATAGGGCTATAGGATTCTCCCTCTGTACGGGAGGAGGGTCGTATTAGTAACTCTGTACAGAGGGTAGGGTTATGCTAGCGCCGCTAAGTCGCAGTCCTTAGGGCGACAGCTGGCTTAGGTCTAGGACCTGGGCTGGACGGCGCCCCCTAACAGTAGTCCTAGGTAATCTATACAGTCTCTACGTCCTACTTCTCTTCTCTTCTTAGCCCTACTCCTATATAGCTGCTTAGTCCTGTCTGCAGCTACTATCTCTCCTCGCTGTACAGCGTAGTGCTACTATAACTGTCTAGGGGAATGTCTCCCCTCCTAGCCGTCTAACGCTAATATGTCCTAGAGGGACTCGTACGGTTCCTAGGTAGGCTCTGTCTACCCTGTCTACTTAACTAGGTATTCTATCCTCTTCTGCTTCTTCCGGCTCTTAAGGATTTCTTCTACCTTATACTCCTCCTAGCCCTTAGTAATAATTGTTAGGGGGCGTGCGTTGTCCGTCGTCCAATATAGGAGGGGGTCTTTATATACTTGCTGTACGAGGTGTATAAAAAAACCGGGTGTATTCCTAGGGGAGTGTCGAGTCGTATAGTATATATCCCTACTAGCTGGACTACTGTAAGCTTCCCGTTCTTCCAGTCTAGTTTCTTGCTTGGCCAATCTGTACGATTGTTACGTTAGTTTAGCTACACTTTATCCCCTGCCTCGTACCTAGGTGCAGCCTGCTGTCCCTTGTTAGCCTGCTCTTCTGCACTCTGTTAGGCTATAGCTAGGCTCGCTTTTGCCTATTAGTAGGCGTTCGTAATCGTCTATACAATAGCTTCCCCTTGCCAAATTAGGGAGCGTACAGGGCGTGGAGCGGCGCTGCTTAGAGTCGGTAGGAGTAGGGAGTAGTTATATCTGTAGGCTATAAAGAAGGCAGACAGACCTATAGCGTTAGCTGTACGACTGTTAATAGCCAGCTCCGCTATAGAGAGAAGGCGGTTCCAATTCGTCTAGTCGTAGCTAACGTACGCTCGGAGGTACGCTTCTAGCGTAGAATTGACCCTCTCCGTAACGCCGTCCGTCTGCAGGTGCTATACGGTAGATAGGCGACGTTCTACGTTTAACAATTAGCAGATCCTTGCCTAGAGCTAGCTTGTAAACTGCGTACACTAGTCCGATACAATTAACCTAGGGAATCTGTGTTTGCTGAACGTCGTCCGTACGAATGCCTAGGCAGTGTCCTCGGCCGTAATAGAGTCTATTCCCTCTAGTATTACCCCCTTCGTTAGCTTGTCTCTTACTACTATAATGTTCTGTCGTCCGTTACTCTTAGGGAGGTCTGTAATAAAGTCTACTGTTGGATCTTGCTATAGCTAGTCCGGTATTAGTAGGGGTTTTAACAGGCTGTACTTTAGTTTACGCTAGGGCTTCGTCTGTCTGCAGACATTGCAGTTCTGTACGAACCTACAGATGTCCTTCGCTATCGCTAGCTAGTAGGAGTCCCTAGCAACAATGCTGTACGTCTCCTTGCGCCCTAGGTGTCCGGTAGCTATTAAGTCGTGTACGTATTGTATTAAGCTTATATGGAGTTTCTCGTCTGCTAGGACCTAAATCCGATTCCTGAACTTTAGGTTGTTCTCTTCGTCTACTGTGCACTCTGCTGCTAATACCTTAAGGCGGAGCTCTGCTAGGAGCTTCCGTTGTCCTTCCGAAATCGCTGTATAGGCTCCTCGGTAGACGTCGTCTTTTTCTACTACCTCTTCCTACGCCTATAGCTGGGGTTCCTATATGTATATCGCTGCTAGGCGGATAGCCTGCTCGTCTGGTTCTTCTTTAAAGATCTGGAATGTTCGTAATTTCAGTCGTTTATCGTTGTATATTGCTAGCATATCTTAGTCTTGTCTAGATAGTACGTCGGCCCTGCTGTTGTCCTTCCCTTTGCTATACTAGAGTCTTATATTAAAACGGCTTAGATACATCGCCTATTGTATGTGTCTCTTAGAGAGCTTCTAAGGTTGCGTAAAGTATTCGAGATTCTTATAGTCAGTTAGGGCAAGGAACTTAGGAACTAAGCGGAGTTCTCTGTCCTACGCCTCGTAGCACTATACAACCGCTAGCAATTCCTTGTTATAGATAGGGTAGTTGCATTCGGCTAGGGAGTTCTTCTTAGAGAAAAATACGTATAGGTGTAGAAGGCTGTCTAGGTCTACCTATAAGAGGATACCTCCTATGCAGTATCCTAAGGAGTCGGTTTCTAGTATCGTCGTACGTTGCAGGTTAAAGGCAGCAAGCGTTGGTCCTATAGTAAAGAGCTCTTTTAGCTTGTTAAAACTCCTATTACGTTCCTCTGTCTAGGCAAACTGTCTGTCCTTGTATATTAGCTTAACTAGAGGGCGTACTACCTCCGAGTAGTTCTGTATAAACTAGCAGTAGAAGTTGGCAAACCTAAGGAATTCTTATATGCTCTTAATACTCGTAGGGGGCTTCTATTTCTTAATAGTATTAATCTTCTTCCTGTATATGCTAATGCCTTTCCCTGCCTTGATAATAAACCCTAGATATTTCGTATACTGTACACTAAATTTACATTTGTTAATACTAAGGTATAATCCAGCCTGCTGCAAACGGTCTAACACTTTCTTAACATCTTGTACATAGTCCTTGCAGGTGCCGTCTGTAAATACTAGGGTGTCGTCGAGGGATACAGAACAGATGTCGTCTAGGAGTCCTTGCAAGGACCTGTTAATGTACCTCTAGAAGGTTGCCGGCGCATTCGCAAGGCTAAAAGGGGTAACAAGTTACTCGAGAAGTCTGTACCTTGTATAGAATGCGGTTATCTATTCGCATTCTTCCTTAATCCGTATCTTATAGAAGGCTAAAACAACGTTAAGCTTAGTAAACTACTTTGCCTTGCTAATCCGTCCGAGGGTCTCCTTAATAAGGGGTAGGGGGTACTGGTCCTTCTTAGTAATCGCGTTAATGCCTCTGTAGTCCACGCAGAAACGCAAGCCGGCCGAGCCTTTCTTATAAACAAACGATACTAGGGCTCTAGCCAATAATATACTTACGCAAGTAAACCCTTTAGCAAGTAGGTTGTCCAGTGTCTTGCGTAGCACTAGGAGTTCTCTAGAGGACATACTATACAGTAGGCTATACAGTACTTTGGGCAGGCTTCTATCTAGACAGGGCTCGAGTTAGATGTCGTAGTCGATTCCTTCTCCTTAGTATAGGGGCAGTTTCGAGGCCGATTTTGGTTCGAAGAGGTCCAGGTTCTCCGCGTATTCTAATAGGAGCTTTGTGCAAGGGTCCGTAACTTTCTTAGCTGCTAAGGCCTTCTTAATGTCTATAGTCGCAGTTTTAACCTCGGCGTTTAAGCTGGCCTTGCCCTTAGCTTTAGCATTGCTGCCCTATAGGACTGTCCCTTAGTCTCAGAGTCTCCCCTTTGTCGCTGCCAGGTACAAGCGTCCTTGTCCAACGTAGAGCTTGCCCTACTAGCGCTCTATCTATAGTTTCCCTAATATTGGGTTATATCCTAACTTGTCCTATACGATGTAGAGGTATAAGTTCTGCTCGTAATGTCCTTGAAGCTCTATCGTTACTTTTACTATATAAGTAATGTCCGGTCCTCGTCCGGTAATGCCTAGCATATATACAGCGACAGTAGGGGTAGTCTCGATATAGTGTTTCTGTACGAAGTCTTCGCTAATTACTCTGTACACTAAACACCCTATGTCGATTAGCATCCGCGCAGTAGCGGTCCCGTTTAGCGTAGGTCGTACGATAAACAGCGTAGTCGTTATGTAGTTGCTCTTAAAAGATAGCTAAGTAGGGTTTTAATTTAGCAATCTATCTTATATATGCCTCTAGCTGAGCCTTCGCTTAGAGGTTACTCTTTTCCCGACTCGTTATCGTCTAAGGGGAACTCTTAGGTCTTATGTTAGGGTGCCGCAGTTGCTACCCTCGCGGCAGCCGGCCGTCCCCTAGGTCTCTCTACTCGCAAAAGCCTGCAATTCTGTACAGTGTGTCCTGTCTAGCTACACCGGTAGCAGCTCCCTTCTGCTCGTCTCTTGTTAAGGATAGCTGCGTCTACCTACAGCGCCCTCTTAGTGCCGGCCCTTATTTATACAGTAACAGCTGCCGCTACTCTTGTCGTTGTTACTAGTTCTTAGTCTATAGCGTCCTGCTGCCGTTAGAGGGGTTATCGCATCTCGTAAGCGCAGCTTATCTGTCTGAGCCTACGCTGCTAGTCGTCGATTATTCTAAGGAGATTACAGAACGCCTTATACGAGGCTAGTTGTATTACGCCTACTAGTCCTGTTATAGTCTCCCTAGAGAGTCTAACTTCTAGAGTAGTTATCTTTAACCTGTCCTCCTAGCTAAGGTCTCCTGCTTTAGCTAGGGTTTGGTCGTGTTCTGCGAGAAACTCCTGTACGGACTTACGTCCCTGCTTTATAGTGTTAAGATATACGAGGGCTCGACTCTCGCAGTCTAGGTCCTTGTAGCTCCTGTCTGGAGCTGCCTAGAGCATTATTGTAGTTGCCGTTACCGGACTAGCAATAGCCGTTTCGTAGTACAGTAGAATTCGTGCTGCCGCCTTGCTCTTTAACCTCCTAAAGAGATACACTACCTTATGAAGCTCAGTCCGGTATGCTCCTAAGTTAACTAGAAGCTTAGAGCATATCTGGACAGCCTAGGAGGGGTACTTGGCCGGTACCTTACTATTGTAGCTAGTAACGTTAGGGAGTTTGCTCTTAGGGACTGCAGTGTAGGCCGTTGTGTTCGTCGTCGTCGTAGGGGTTAGGTCGCAACTGGACGCTCTAAGCTGTCGGAGCTCCTGTTCCTGTCGGGAAATCGTCGAGGCCTAATAGCCTATTTGTTCTTCGAGCTAGTTTGCGCGATTTAGCAGCTCTTCGTACATGTTGCGCATATAATCCTGCATAGCCGAGGTTTCTATAGGGATGTTGCTGTCTATCTTCGTTGTATTACTGCAGTTACTGACAGTAAGATTAGTTCCTAATGTAATAGGTTTAAGAATCTTAGTTTAGAAACTTGAAGCTAAGTATCTATATAAAGGAACTAATAGGCAGTTCCTTCGTCGTCTGCTACTGTACATTTTGTACCTACAAAGCAAGCCAGCAATTTCCCTCTGTACAGGGTGCAGAGATTTCCCTCTGTATAGGGGTGTAGAGATTTCCCTCTGTACAGGGTGCAGGGAGAGGGGATGCCGACTCGGCCAGGCCGGGTCAGGGCTCGGTCTGGCTAGGTCTTGCTAGCGCAGCTAAGTTGTACTCCTTAGGACGTCGGCCGGTCCAGGTCCGAGATCTAGCAGGACGGCGTCCCCTAACAGGATTATAGGAAAAGATTAGCTAGACGGATAGGCTCCTTATCTAGTATAGACAATAGGTCACCGCTACGAACTGTATTGCTAGAAGAAGAGAGTATTAACAGTTGTAACGATCCGCTCTCGGCAGCAGTAGAAGTAAATACAGAGACAGCTATTATCCTTTCGATTACTGTCTACCCTCTTAACGGCTTACACCGCTCCCTTTAGTTAAGAGCCTTTATCGATACAGGAGCACTTATCGGCGCGGCGATCCACTATCGACTAGTCTAGAAACTAATAAAAGGATATAGTTATCTGGTAGAATTAGCGTCGCCGACGCGAATTTCAGCATATAACAGACAAGACACAGAGAGTGCTACGCATTATATACTATTAAAGACTACCTTAGCTGGTCGCACTACAGAAGCGACGTTCCGAATTATAGACATTGGACGATTTAACATTATTATAGGGCAGAAATAGATAAAAAACCAGAAAGCTATAATTAACGTAGGTAAAGGCACACTTTGGTTTAAAACCTAGCAGAGCAGCACCGCTGCCGACGAATCGGTCACTATCGTTGCTGCTAAACCGAACGTTACGACTACTAAAGCGGTTCCGACCAACCGTTCCGATCCTCCGGATACCGTCGGAATGTTAAGCTCGGAAGCCTTAACAACCCTCGCGAGGTCGCCGGAGAATAAGATCTAAGCTATCTCGATAAAAAACATCGAAGATTACTGGAAGATAATAGCGGAAGAAGAAGTAGACCCGCTAGAGGTATTACTGAAAGAACTCTATAGTTACACTAACGTGTTCTTAAAAGCTGAGTCCAACCTCCCGCCGCTCTACTAACCGGAATATAACAACAAGATCCGGTTAAAAGAAGGAGCCACGCTGCTAAGAACCGAGCCCTTAAGACGATTATCTCTGGCCAAGCTAGACTAAGTAGAGGTGTTTGTTCGAGAAAATCTAGCGAAGAAGTTTATTACGCCGAGTTCCGCTAAGTATGCGTCGCCGATCCTTTTTGTACAGAAACCTAGAGGTAGTCTCCGACTGTGCGTAGACTACCAAGGCCTTAGTAAGGTTACCAAGAGAGATGTATACCCTCTGCTACTAATCGATAAGACTATACAATAAGTGGCGAAAGCTAAGTAGTTTAGTACGTTCTATCGACTAAGGAACAAAGAAGGACAGACCAAAGACCTTACGACATTCGCTACGCGTATAGGCAACTTCAAGTACTTGGTTATGCCTTTCGGCCTTACTAACGCGCCAGCTATGTAGCAACGCTTTATAAACTATAGCTTTATAGATATGCTGGAACGGTTCGTGTCTATTTACCTAGACGATATTCTTGTCTATACCGATAGAACGAGAGAGCAGCACACAGACTACATCGAGAGAGTGCTAACTAGGCTCTGCGAGGTCAGATCAAACGCGGATACAAAAAAGAGCGAGTTCTATTAGACCAAAGTCAAATATCTCGGTCTTAGTGTCAGAAGAGAAGAAATTCGGATAGACCCCTTAAAGGTCGCTGCTGTAACAGAATAGAAACAACCGAAGTCCGGAAACACTACCTAAATCAGAGCTTTTCTCAGGTTCTGCAGCTACTATCGACGATTTATTAAGGACTTTAGCAAGATAGCAGGACCCTTAAATAAGGCATTAAAGAAGGAGGCAGCTCGCCTAAAGAATAAGAAGTGCATAGAGGCTTTTAACCGACTAAAGAAAGCAGTGGCCTCGGCGCTAGTACTAGCGCACTTCCGACCGGAAAAGACGATCTACCTAGAAACGGACGCTTTCAATATAGTAACAGCAGGGGTCCTTTCTCAGTATAATAATAACGGCGAGACCCTTTATCTAGTGGCCTTCTTTAGCAAGTCTAGAAATAAGGCTAAGCAGAACTACGCTATTTACAACAAAGAGCTATCAGCTATTATCCAGGCTTTCGAGGAGTAGAAGCCGGAGCTTATAGCTAGAAAGAGCACGGTCCAGGTCCTTACAGACTACTAGTTACTGACCTTTTTAATTAAGACGTAGAAGCTCTTGCGTCGCTAAGCTTAGTAGGCCGCCTACTTATCTAGGTTCGATTTCAAGATTACATATTGACCCAGAGCTTAGAATAGAAAGGCTTATACGCTAACGAGAAGAGAAGGGAAGACTAGCCGCGCGAAAGAAGATCTAAACATGTTCCAGAAGGTGTTAACCGAGCAGATAGTAGACGCCGAGGTGTTAAAAGAAGCAGGGATCTGCGCAGTAGAGCCGGCGACCGAAGAAGAGACACTCTACGAAAAAGTAGAGCAGCTAAACCAGCAACAGAAGCTTAGCAAGACTGGTTTAGGGAAGCTAATAGTTCTGGAAGAACTCATTACAGAGGTTATCTAGCTAGTCTATAGTTCTAAGAATATTAGTTACGCTAGCACAAAGAAGACGATAGAGGCCGTAAGAACAGTCTACTAGTTTCTGCGAATCTTCGAGCAGATCCACCGATTTATCGCTAATTGTTACGTATATCGAGCCGCGAAACTACGTTACAGCTTTCCGGCCAGTCTATTAAAGCCACTTCCGATCCCCGAGAAACCGTAGCAGCATATTACAATAGATTTCGTAACCGGCCTACCAGATTCTAATAGATACGATGCTATCCTTAATGTAGTAGATAGGTTAAGCAAAGAACACTACTTTATCCCCTGTTAAGCAAAGGATAGAGGCACGACTGCAGAAGAGACAGCGAGGATACTAATTTAGTATATATAGAAGCACTATAGCCTACTAGACACTATTACTACGGGTAGGGGTCCTTAATTCACTGCTAATATATAGAAGGCTATTAATGTTAGGGGGCGCCGTCCAGCCTAGGCCCTAGTCCTAAGCCAGCCGTCGCCCTAGAGACTGCGACTTAGCGGCGCCAGCACGACCCTACCCTCTGTACAGAGTTACTAATACGACCCTACTCGTGTACAGAGGAAGAACCCTATAGCCCTATATAAAGGGGAATTGCCGCCCTTCTAAACAGAGGGAAAACTCTGCATTACTGTACAGAAGGAAACTCCTGACCCTCTGTACAGAGTGTAAGCCTTGCATCCCTACATAGAGGGAAATTGCTAGCTTAGCTTTATAGATACAAATTGTACAGCAGTGCACGACGAAAGAACTACCTATCAGTTCCTTTATATAGATACCTAGCCTTAAGTTTCTAATCCAAGATTCTGAAGCCCTTATATTAGGAACTGATCTTACTGTCGGTAACTGCAGTAATATAACGAAGATAGACGGCGACATCCCTATAGAACCTACGACTGTGCAGGATTAGATACACTGCGCGTACGAGGAGCTGCTGGCACACAAGAGGCAGCTCGAACAGCAAGTAAGCTACTAGGCTGCGATAATTTCCCAACGGGAACAGGAGCTACGACAGCTTAGGGCGTCTGATTGCGATCCGACCCCTACGACGACGAACACGACGGCCTACACCCCAGCCCCTAAGAGCAAACTCCCTGACGTTACTACCTACAATAGTAAGGCTCTGGCTGAGTACCCCTCCTAGGCTGCCTAGATGCGCTCCAAGCTTCTAGTTAACTTAGGAGTATACCTGACTAAGCTGGACAAGGTAGTATACCTCTTTAGGAGGTTAAAGGGCAGAGCGGCAGCACGGATTCTGCCGTACTACGAGACGGCTATTGCCAACCTGGCAATAGCAACTACGACAATGCTCTAGGCAGCTCTTAACAGGAGCTACAAGGACCTAGACCGCGAAAGCCGAGCACTCCTGTAGGTTAATACAATAAAGCAAGAACGTAAGACTATACGAGAGTTCCTTACAGAATACGACCAGACCCTAGCAGAGGTAGGAGGACTCCAATAGGAGGACAGAATAAAAATTACTACCTTAGAGGTAGGCTTCTCTAAGGAGATTATAACAGGACTAATAGGTGTAATACGACTAGCTACATACGAGGAGTTCTGTAATCTCCTTAGGATAGTCAACGACTAACAGCGTAGGCTCGGACGGATAAGCCGCGCCTATAAGATGCGACAACCCCTCTAGTAGCAGCAGGACGCTATAGACTAGGAACTAACGACAACGACGAGAGTAGCGGCAGCTGTCACCGTATAGCTAAGTGCTACTGCTAAAAGGGCACAGTAGGTAAACATAGCTACCCTTAATAAGAGACGAGCAGAAGGGAGCTGCTATAGGTGTAGCAAGATAGGCTACACTGTATAGAATTAGAGGCTTTTGCTAGTAGAGAGACCTAGGGGACGGCCGACCACTGCAAGGATAGCAACTGCAGCGCCCTAACAAGAGAACTAAGAGTCCCCCTCGGACGACAACGAGTTAGGAAAAGAGTAGCCTCTAAGCGAAGGCTCTACCAGAGGCGTATACGAGATAGATTGCCAAATTAAAGCACTACTTAGCTATCTTTTAAGAGCAATTACATAACGACTACGCCGTTAATCGTACGACCTATGCTGAACAGGACCGCTACAGCGCGGACGCTAATTAACACAGGATGTTTAGTGTATAGAGTAATCAGCGAGGACTTCGTACGAAGACACTATATTAAGACAACCCTTACCGTACCTGTACGCATACTGGGCATTATCGGGCGAGGACCGGACATTACCTATATAGTGAAAGTGACGATAGAGCTGCAAGGACACTACGAAAAGGACTTATACCTCTACGTCGTACAGGACGAGTTGGGGTATAACCTAATATTAGGGAAGCTATAGATAGAGCGCTAGCAGGGCAAGCTGGACATTGGACGAGGACGGCTGTACCTAGCAGCGACGAAGCAGAGGCTCCGAGACTAAGAGAAAGCTCTGCAGGGCGGCAATGCTAAGGCCGAAATCAACACTGCGACTGCAGACATTAAGAAGGTATTAGCGCCTAAGAAGGCGACAGACCCCTGGACGAAGCTTCTATTAGAATACGCAGAATACCTAGACCTCTTCGAGCCAAAGTCGGCCTTGAAACTGCCACTACACTAAGGAGAAGGAATAAACTACGACATCCAGCTAGAGCCCCGTCCAGATAGGAGTCTGCCCGAAGTGCTGTACGGCCCGCTGTACGGCATGCCCTCTAGAGAACTCCTAGTACTGCGCAAGACACTGGACGACCTACTTGCTAAGGGTTTTATTCGTGCAAGTACCTCGTCTGCAGGAGCCCCAGTGCTGTTTGTCTATAAAGAAGGCAAGGCCGGCTTGCGTTTTTACGTAGACTACAGAGGCATTAACGCGATTACCAAAAAGGACCGGTACCCCCTGCCCCTTATTAAGGAGACTCTTAGACGGATCAGTAAGGCAAAGTAGTTTACTAAGCTTAACGTAGTCTCGGCTTTCTACAAAATACAGATTAAGGAAGGCTGTAAATAGATAACCGCTTTCCGTACGAGATATAGTCTTTCGAGTAGCTTGTTACCCCCTTTAGCATTACCAACACACTGGCGACCTTCTAGAGGTACATTAACAGGTCCCTGCAAGGGTTACTAGACTACATTTGCTTAGCGTACCTTGACAACATATTGGTATTTACGGACAGTACCTATACAGACTACGTACGAGACGTTAAGAAGGTACTGGATCGACTGCAACAGGCTGGATTGTACCTCGACATCGACAAATGTAAATTCGGTATACAATATACGAAATACTTAGGGTTTATTATCGAGGTAGGGAAAGGCATTAGCATAGACGGGAAAAAGATTAATGCTATTAAGCAATAGAAGCCGCCTACAAGTGTTAAGGGCGTATAGGAATTCCATAGGTTTGCCAACTTCTACCGCCAGTTTATACAGAACTACTTCGAGATCGTACGCCCCCTAGTCGAGCTAACATACAAGGACAAGCAGTTTAAGTAGACAGACGAGTGTAATAGAAGCTTCAACAGGCTAAAGGAGCTCTTTACTACAGGACCAACGCTTGCCGCCTTCAATCCGGAACGTACGACGATACTAGAAACCGACTCCTTAGGGTATTGCATAGGAGGTATCTTGTTACAGGTAGGCTCGGACGGACTCCTATACCTATACGCATACTTCTCTAAGAAGAACTCCCCAGCTAAGTGCAACTACCCTATCTACGACAAGGAATTGCTAGCAGTCGTATAGTGTTGCAAGGCGTAGGATAGAGAACTCTGCTTAGTTCCTAAGTTCCTCGCCCTAACAAACTATAAGAACCTCGAGTACTTAACGCAACCCTGGAAGCTTTCTAAGAGACACGTACGATAGGCAATGTACCTAAGCCGCTTCAATATAAGACTCTAGTATTGTAAGGGCAAGGACAACAGTAGGGCCGATTCGCTATCTAGACAGGATTAGGACATGCTAACGACGTACGATAACGACTGGCTAGAATTACGGACATTCCAGATATTTAAGGAGGAACTAGGCTATGAGACCATCTGCCTAGCGGCGACACACATATAGGAACCCTAGCTACAGGCGTAGGAAGAGGCAGTAGAAAAGGACGACGTCTACCGAGGGGCCTGTACAGCGATTTAAGGGGGACAGCGGAAGCTCCTACCAGAGCTTTACCTTAAGGTATTAGCAGCAGAGTGCACGGTAGACGAGGAGAACAACCTAAAGTCTAGGAATCGGATTTGGGTCCCGGCAGACGAGAAGCTCTATACGAGCTTAATACAACGGGTGCATAATTCTATAGCAACTAGGCACCTAGGGCGCAAGGAGACGTACAGCATCGTAGCTAGAGACTACTACTAGCCGGCGATAGCAAAGGACATCTGTAGGTTTATACAGAACTGCGATGTCTATAGAAGGACGAAGCCCTAGCGTAAACTAAAGTACAGGCTGCTAAAACCCCTACTAATACTAGACTGGCCCTAGCAAGACCTAACAGTAGACTTTATTACAGACCTCCCTAAGAGCGACAGACAGCAGAACATTATAGTAGTTATAGACAAGCTAACGAAGGGAGTAATATTAGAAGGAATAGACTCTATTACAGCTAAGGACACTGCCTAGGCAATTATACGGACAACGTTTAGCAAGTACGGATTCCCTAGGTCAATTGTATCGGACTAGGGTACACAGTTTACAAGTTAGCTCTAGGCAAGGGTATGTCAGTTGTTGAACGTAGAACGTCGCCTATTAACTGCATAGCACCTGCAGACGGACGGCGTAACAGAGAGGGTCAATTCGACGTTGGAAGCATACCTCTAAGCGTACGTCGACTACGACCAGACAAACTGGAATCGCCTCCTCCCTATAGCGGAGCTAGCTATTAACAGCCGTACAGCTAACGCTACAGGATTGTCCCCCTTCTTTATAGCCTATAGATACGACCACTCCCTGCTCCTACCGACCCCAAGCGGCGCTACCTTACGCCCTATACGATCCCTAATTTAGCGGGGAGAAGCTATCGTACGGACGATTACGAAGGCCTACTAATAGGCAAAAGCGAGCCTAGCTATAGCTTAACAGAATGCGGAAGAGCAGGCTAATAAGGGACGATAGGCTGTACTAAGATACGAGGTAGGAGACGAGGTATAGCTAAATTAACGCAACATCCGTACAGACCGGCCAAGCAAGAAACTAGACTAGAAGAACCGGAAGTTTACAGTAGTCCGGCTAGTAGGCATATACGCTGTACGACTTAACACTCCCCTAGGAATCTACCCGGTTTTCTACGTAGACCTCGTACAGCCAGCGCATACGGACCCCTTACTATACTAGACGACGGACGATGTATGCCCCCTAGCGATTATTACTAAAGGCTAGGAAGAGTACGAGGTAGAAGAAATCCTTAAGAGCTAGAAGAAGCAGAAGAAGACAGAATACCTAGTTAAGTAGACAGGGTAGGCAGAGCCTACGTAGGAGCTGTATAAGGGCCTTTAGGACACAGTAGCGCTAAACAGGTAGGAAGAGAACCACTCCCCTAGCTGGTTGCAGTAACACTGCACTGTACGATAAGAAAGGCAGCAGTCTACCCTAGGTGCAGGACAACTACCGGCAACATCGGGTTGCTAAGGGATCGGGAAACGAGGCGAGACCGGTAGGATTAAGAGTAAAAATAAAAGGGAATAAAAGCAGAACTGTTGGAAGATTTTTACATACTGACTTATAGGGATAGCTTACTAGCCACTATACGACTTTACTAGGGCAGTTAACGACGAAGCCAACAGCTCCCTATCCGATATGTTAATTACCTCCTAGTCGGCAGGGGCCCTACCCAGTTTACTACCGTAAAGCAGAGGCACCCCTATACAGGTCTCCCCCGGACGGCGGTAGGAGCGGTAGAGGGAGCTGTTCTTCTACTTGTACGACGCGAATACGCTAGCCTAGAAGCCGGGCAGGCGGTACAGGCCGAACGAGCCCTAGGGGGAATTGGTACAGGCGGCGCAGGCCTAGCTGTAGGTTGTAAAAAGGATAGCGTTAACGTACGAGGGGCGGGCTGTAGCGACCTTCTAGGGCGTGATTCGGGCAGGGTCGCACTAGAAGGAGTAGAATAGCAGCTTAGCAGCATCCTGCTGCTCGCTAGTATAGCACCTAGGACATTAGCTAGGACTATACAGAAGGAGAAGGCCTGTAAGAACTGGAACCGGAGTTGCTAATTAAGCTAAACATTCTACTGCTAAAGGTAGAAGTGCAGGAGGATGCCGGCTAGACAGTAGGCAGACAGGCCGGCAACTACGAGGGAACTACAGTCGGACCGGGCAGACGGAGTGCAGGGCATGTTGGTAGCGTTAGTAGTGTTAGTGTTTGTAGTAGTAATAGCGTTAGTAGTAGTAGTAGTAGTAGTAGTAGTAGTAGTAGTTAGAGGGGCGGACGGGTAGTAGGCAGGGGAATAGAAGAGAAAGGGGAAGAGGAAGAGGGAGATAGGGGGAGGGTTAATGTATAGGGTATAGGCTGCCTGCTATACGAGGCAATAGCAAGTAGGGCAGCTACTACAACCGGGTAAAGGAGGGCGAACAGAGCAACTACTACCCAGTGCCCAGACGAACAACAGCCCTATAGACGACTGGACGAGGACAGAGAAGCGCCGGCTGCAAGAAGAACGCTAGGAGCTTAGGCCGTATAACACGCGGCGTATAAGGGAAACACTATAAGAAGGGAGGGGGGTAATGTTAGGGGACGCCGCCCCGCTAGGTCCTGTACCTAAACCGGCCGTCGCCCTAACTATGCAACTTAGCGGCGCTAGCACGACCCTATCCTCTGTACAGAGTTACCAATATAACCCTACTCCTGTACAGAGTGAGAATCCTACAGCCCTATATAGAGGGAAATGGCCGCCCCTCTGTACGCAGGGAAAACTCTGCATTCCTATATAGAGAGAAACTCCTAACCCTCTATATAGAGCGAAATCCCTATATCCCTATATAGAGGGAAATTGCTAGCTTGGCTTCGTAGGTACAAATAGTACAGCAGCGGACGACGAAGGAACTGCCTACTAGTTCCGTTATGTAGATACCCAGCTTTAAGTTTCTAAACCAAGATTCTTAAACACTTACACTAAGTTACTTCTAAATCCTTCTTTTCCTAAAGGTTCCAGAACCAAAACAGAACCTTCTAAAGAGCGGATCGACTTGCTTCTAGCACGCCTAGAAGCTTCTTAGTTAGACTAGTAAATGTTAAGTTGTAGGTTGTTAAGGGTAGTAGAGCTAGATAGGACCTTAGGACTATTAGGGGTTTTCTACCGTCTACTAGCTATAGTTCTAGTGCCTTTCCTAACCTAATTGTTCGTCCTTATAGAACCGATTGTAGCGCTTCTAACGCAGCAAGAATTGTCTTAGTTAGACCTTTGGTTGTTAAGATATAGCCTGTAAACTAAAGTAGTACTTGGTACAACTTTAGTACTGTTGTCCTTGCTCTTCTAGCTGTTGACTTATAAGAATAGCCCCCCTTAATATAGGTAAGTTCCTACAAAGCCTAAGTAGTTCCAGATACTAAGGGTAAGCCTGTTTATTCCTAGGAGCAGGTCTGATGTTATAGTTAATATTCTATTAGTATGCAGCATCTAGTTCCTCTTAGCTGTACCTGCTTTTTAGGTAATGTCCTTAAGAGTCTAAGGGGTCCTGTTAGTGGAAGGCTTCAATATTGTGGTCGTAGGGGCAGTAAGGAGGCAGCTTGTTAGCTGCTTTAACTAACTAGACACTAAGGAAGTCGTAGTATTCTTTTAGTACTTTTGTTTCTAGGTTAGTAGCTTCTCTCTTGCTATTATACTTAGCAAGAGCCTTCTTAATGTCCTCTATTAACGCAGCAAAGATTTGAGCTCCTTTCTCCTTTGCAGCTATATAGAAAGCAGCTGCAGATACTTAGAACATTAAATTATAATTGCTATATACAGGAGTAGGCTAAATAGAAGGGTAGTACTAGGTTTGGCAGTGTTCTAAGTTTAGGTAAAGGGTTCTAGTATTCCAGTTAATCTATAGGTTGTAAAGCTTTAACTAAAGCAGTCTAAGGATAAGCTTCTAGTTTGGCAGAGGGGTAACAAAGCAAGAGAGGTGTTCTTAGTAGTTCCTAAGGTTAAGCTTAACATAGGCAATCTAAGTTACGCCTTCGAAGGAGGCCTTACTGCCGTTCAACATTCTCAAGGGTCTAGGGTACTTTAAGGTCTAAGTAGTAATTCCTAAAGGGTTAGCAAGTTAAGGGTTAATAAAGCTTTTGCTAGTTGCGCTGCAGGCGATTATCGTAAGTACTCAGTATGCTATGTTCTTCTTTGTATAGATTTTTGCTATAACAACTCAGGAAGAATAAGTTAGTTTATCCTCTGTCTTAGTATAGAATTGTATACCAGAAGAAGAGATTGCATAATGTCGATCTAAGTACCTGCCTATTAGGCGTCTTGTTAATAGGCTTAGGCGTTTCCCTAGTCCTTGTTGTTGTCTTATAGTATAGGAGCTGCTGCAGAGAAACTAAGAGGTATACCTATCTTAGTACGTCTTGTAGCTAGTGTTAGACAGTTAACAGCAATGTAGTTTAGTTTACTATAGTAAAT
Source organism: Pseudocercospora ulei (assembly GCA_016165855.1). Lineage (NCBI taxonomy): Eukaryota > Fungi > Ascomycota > Dothideomycetes > Mycosphaerellales > Mycosphaerellaceae > Pseudocercospora > Pseudocercospora ulei. Next base: position 305,628 of record JACWNB010000004.1, read on the forward strand.
ACAGAGACGTAGGCGGCGGCGGCGTTTCTTCTCGTCCTATATAAGGCGGCCGTCTTAGAACTTAGCTAAGCTTAAGTCTATAGAGTCTCCTTAGGTAACAACTAGTTAAGGGGGAAGGCGTAAGGTTGGCCTATAAGTTCCTATATTTAGGTTAGCGTTTGTAGGAGTCGAAACGGGGCGTTAACTGTTGCAGTTGTTGCTCCTAGCCTTAATAATGTCTGTAAACAGATTCCTATAGCTGTTAAGACGTTAGTAGAGGGTAACAGGTTCCTAGAAGGATAGGGTTTTATCTTCCTAATCCTTAAGTTTCGTAAGGAGTTCTGTGCTTAACCTAGCAACTAGAGCTAACTTCTGTGCCTCTATATCGTATTTACAGTGTCCAATGTCTCGTAAGAACTGTATGTAATAGTCTGCAAAGGGCTTGTGAGTCTGCTAAAGTGTTCTAATAAATTGTTAAGCCGTAGACTTATAGTATAATCCGAGCACGCAGATAGAATTCAATACGGCTGTTTTAATAACTATATCTCAAACTGAGGAGGGAAAGGAATCTATGTAGTAGTGTGTAAGGGCTTTAGGGGTAGTTTGCCAAGGCCTGGCTCGGTCTAGAAGGGCCGAGCTAAAATTCCAAGGGTCTACCCTATTACTTAGTCCCACCCCTTTCTGCTGCTGTAACACTACACCCCTCCCTTATTAGCGGTCGACCTCGATCGCTTACTTATCCGTTCTGCCTTTCGATTCCTCTTCTCTCTTTTTTTTTTAAATTCGTCTTTCTTTTCTCCTTTTTCTTCTGTCTAGTTTGCTGCTTCTTTCGCGAAAACACCTCTTAAACCCGACATTACCTCTTCTTTTCTTCTATCTCGAAAAGATTATTCTTCTTTATCTTCTTTCTTCTTACATCGTCGTTATCTAAAGTCCTTTACTTAGCGCCTAACTAATCGGAGCTATCTAATCTAAGCCAACAACTATCTAAGCTGTAGCATGTCTGGTCTGTGCACTGCTGCGGAGGGTCTATATAGATCTATCCGCAGCGCGCGATCTCTTCTTCTTTTTCTTCTTTACTAAGGCCTTAAGCGCTATCGTAAAGCCGCTTTAATAGCGTCGGCTTCGTCTTTGCTGTTATTATCCGTCCTGTAGGACTAGCAGTGTTAGCGAAGACAAAGACTGTTACAAAGCGCGCCGAAGCAGTAGCGCCGTCCTCGACCTTACCGTTATTATCCGACCGGCGAAGCCGGTCGACAGTAGTAGTAGTGGAGCCGAGGACTCTAGCTAAGCGCATCGCTGCGATCGTTTCTATCGGCTTTCGTACCAATAGAGCAGACGCAGGTTTTCTTCTTCTTCTTCTTCTAGAGCTATTAGCTTCGGAGCTACTTAGGTTTCGGCTTCTTTGGATTCCGGATCTAGAACTCTTCTAGTAGCTCCGCCAAATTCCGGAGATTCTTGATCGGACACTATTTATAGTCTTCTAGCCATCCCTTCTACGAAATCCTCGCGTTAATAGATCTCCTTATCTTCTTTACGTCTATTACATCTTCTACCTCCTACTCTTCTTCTTTATCGTCTATCTCTATTAGTAGGGGTTTAGCGAACCCCTGTTCCGGAAGGCCGTCTTTAGGATCTAGGCTTAACAGGTCCAAATAGAAGACATCGTAGATATGAAACGACTTTAGTAGCTAGAGCCGATAGGTTACTAGCGACCTCTTGTCTACTATCTTAAACGGACCTACGTAGCGGGAGTTAAGCTTAGCGTTGCCTTTTAGCCTAAGGTTCTACGTATTAAGCTATACCTTTTGGCCTTCTTCAAATTCTATCGGTAACGACTTTCTATTAGCTCGAGTTACTATCTTCTTCTAAGCTGATTCTATTACCTCCTTCGCCACTCTAACCGCTTCTTCTATCTAAGATTTAAGCGCTTCTGCCGCAGCGGCGGCGACTCTCTTTAACAAAGTAGCGGTAGAAGATTCTAAAGGGCTGAATTCGTTCAGCGGTTAAAAACCTATTCTTAGAAAATAGCTATAAGTTATCTCGAACGGCGCTAGCGAGGTAGCCTCGGACTGTGCCGAGTTAGCGCAGAATTTGGCTATCGGCAACACTTTGACCTACTCTTCTTAATAGTAGCTACAGAATATCCGCAGATATTTTTCTATCTTACAGTTAGCTACTTCGGACTGACTATCGGTCGAAGGGTAAGCAGCTGTACTAAGCTTTCTGCGAATTCCAAGAACTTAGTTAATAGCCTTCTATATATTAGAAGTGAATTAAGGACCCCTATCCGTAGTAATAAAGTCCGGCAGGCTATAGTGCTTCTATACGTACTGAATTAGCATCCTTGCTGTCTCTTCTGCAGTAGTGCCTTCGTATTTTGCTCGACAGGGGATAAAGTAGCGTTCCTTGCTTAGCCGATCTACTACATTAAGGGTGGCATTGTATCCATTAGAATCCGGCAGACCGGTTACGAAATCCATCGTAATGTACTACTACAGGAAGCGTCTGTCTCTACGTAGATCGTCTTTTCCAGTCGGAAGTGCGCTAGCACTAGCGCTAAGGCCACCGCCTCCTTTAGTCGGTTAAAAGCTTCGGTACACTTCTCGTTCTATAGGCCAGCGGCCTCCTTCTTTAACGCCTTATTTAGGGGTATCGCTATCTTACTGAAGTCCTTGATAAACCGTCGATAGTAGCTGCAGAATCCGAGAAACGCTCTAATTTGCGTAGTGTTTCTGGATGTCGGTTGCTTCCATTCCGCGACAGCGGCCACTTTCGATAGCTCTATCCGAATTCCCTCTCTTCTAACGATAAGACCGAGGTATTTAACTTCGGTCTGGTAGAACTCGCTCTTCTTCTTGTCTGCGTTCAGTCTGACCTCGCGGAGTCTCTTTAACACCCTCTTAATGTAGTCTGTGTGTTGTTCTCTTGTTCCCTTAGTGTATATAAGAATGTCGTCCAAGTAAATAGACACGAACCATTCCAGCATGTCTATAAAGGTGTGGTTTATAAAGCGTTGCCACACTGCCGGCGCGTTGGTAAGTCCGAAAGGCATTACTAGCTACTTGAAATTGCCTATGCGCGTAGCGAATGTCGTAAGGTCTTCCGTTTGTCCTTCTTTGTTTCTTAATCGATAGAAAGCTTGGCGAATATCCAGCTTGCTAAACTAATTAGCCTTAGCTACTCGTTGTATGGTCTCGTCTATTAGCGGCAGCGGATACACATCTCTCTTAGTGACCTTATTAAGGCTACGGTAATCCACGAATAGGCAGAGGCTACCTCCGGGCTTCCGCACGAAAAGAATCAGTAACGCATATTCTGCAGAGCTTGGCGTAATGAACTTCTTCGCTAAGTTTTCTCTGACAAATACTTCTACCTAATCTAGCTCCGCAGGCGACAGTCTTCTTAAGGGCTTAGTTCTCAGCAGCTTAGCTCCTTCTTTTAGTCGGATCTTGTTGTTATATTCCGGTCGGTAGAGCGGGAAGAGGTTGGAGTTAGCCTTCGAGAACACGTTAGTGTAACTATAGAGTTCTTTTAGTAACACCTCTAGTGGATCCACTTCTTCTTCCGCTATTATCTTCCAGTAGTCTTCAATATCTTTTATTAAGATAGCATAAATCTCGTTGTCCGACAACCTCGCGAGGGTCGTTAAAGCTTCTAAACTTATCATTCCGATTATGTCTTAAGGGTCGGACCTATCCTTCAGAGCTGCTTCGATGGTCGTAGCGTTCGGTTTGGCTTTGGCGACTGTGACCGATTCGGCGGCTATTTCGGTTTAATAGTTTTTGAATCCAATAGTGCCTTTACCTACGTCAATAACGGCTTTCTGGTTCTTTATCTATTTCTGTCCTATAATAATGTCAAACCTTCCGATATCCATAATTCGGAACGTCGCTTCTGTAGTGCGACCTGCCAAGGTGGTCTTTAATAGCATATAGTGCGTCACACTCTCGGTGTCTTGTCCGTTGTATGCCGAGATCTGTGTCGGCGACGCCAGCTCCACTGGATCGCCGTATCTGTTTATTAGCTTTTGAACCAATCGATAGTGGATCGCCGCTCCGATAAGGGCCCCCGTGTCGATAAAAGCTCTTAGCTGAAGTGTTTTGCTCCAGCTATCGAGGGGGTGGACGGTAATTAGAAGGATAATGGCCGTTTCCGTGTTCACTTCTACCGCTGCTGAGAGCGGATCGCTACAGCTGTTGGTACTTCCTCTCTCCGATAACTCAGTTCGTGTCAGTGCCCTATTGTCTATGCTAGATAGGGGGCCTATCTCTCCAGCTGGTCTTTTCCTAGGATTCTTAGTAGTACTCTACCGTCTACACTGTCGGGGTCGTTCGGAGCCGGCTCGATGGCTTGTATAGTCTTTCTCGGCGGCTGCAGCTGCTTTATAACACGATACTCCTGCTTCTGCTTATCTGATGCTTGGCATCTCGTAGCGATGTAGCTAGGCTTTCTACACGCGTAACAGGTAGGGACGAACGACGAACGCGGTAACTGATAAGATAGCTGCAGAGGTGCTCTCCGGAAAGGTGCAGGGGGTTACGTTGCCTGCGTTATCGACAGCTTCTAGGTCGATTCGCGCGATTTCGCGTAAGCGCTTAGATTCCTCGCAGTGACTCTCGCTTAGTGCACGAAGCTCTTAAGGTCTTCGTCTTCTACCGACGCTATAGCTACTGCCAGTTCAGGGTTCAGGTTCTGCCTTAGAAGGTGGAGCTGCTTATCTTCCGCCACTCGGGCCCTGATCGCATATTTTCTAAACAGTCCGTAGAACTCTTCGAACGTCTGCCGGTTCTAGTTGATCTTATCCAGCTGTTCGCAGGCTGTCTTCTTTCGGAAGGGGTCCCCGAAGCGTTGATCCAGCGCTTTAATCGCTTCTTTAGCGGTTACCTCTTCCAGGTCTGCTACCAGCGAAAAAGCTTCGCCTTCTAATCGCGACTCTAGGTAGGCCAATCTATCTCCAGCACTGTTTCCGGCGTAGTCGTAGTCTATCTTGTTCTTTATCTTCTTCTTAAACGCTTCCCAGTCTTTAGGGTCTCTGCCTCTAAACGCTGGTAGGTCCAGTAGTAATGTTATTAAGGTGCTACCTTAACTATAGGCCGCTAGTAAGGCAGTCTCTGCTTGTTCTTCTCGATGCGGTCGCTGCGCCGACGACACCGCTGCTTTCATCTCAGCTAGCTAAGTCTTTATCGCTTTTAGTTGTGCTAGTCGGTTCGCCGCTTAGTTTTCCAGCACATCTATAATAGTCTCGACCGATTCCTTCTCGGCTCTTACCGCCTCGATTTCCTCTCTTAACTGTTTCTTTTCTTCTAGGGTTTTGTAAAACAGCTTCTTAATAAGGTCTATGCTGTCGTAGACCTTCCCTACTCCGTTCTCGTTTACGTAATCCTTAAGTTCCTCGAGTGTACAGTCGTGGATTTTCTTGTATTCGTTTATTCGTTCCTTAATCTCTGCGGTCTCGTCTGCTGTAAAACCTCCAATAACAAACTTATTATCGACGACACTAGAGCGCCTACTTGCTCTGTCAGTCTTTTCTCTTCTGCTTCTGCTTCGGCCTGTAACGCCGCTCTCTACCGTTAAGAAGCTCTCTATAGCTATTTTACGGTATTGTTGTTTGGTTTGGTTTGTGTAGTGCGCGTGCGTTATTCGGGTGTCCAGATAGTTTAACGGTCCCTTTCGCGCAGCGCGGTAATAGTGTAGTAAGTGAGTTCGAGATATAATAATCCGGGCACGCAGATAAGATTCAATACAGCCTTGTTAATAACTATATCTCGAACTGAGGAGGGAAGGGAATCTATGTAGTAGTAGGTAAGAGCTTTGGGGGTGGTGTGCCAAGGCCCGGCTCGGTCCGGAAGGGCCGAGCCGAAATTCCGAGGGTCTACCCCCTTACTTAGTCTTACCCCTTTCTGCCGCTGCAACAGGTAGGGTCGTACTAGTGCCTCTATATAGAGGGTAGGGTCGTGCTAGCGCTGCTAAGTCGCGATCCTTAGGACAACAGCCAGTTTAGGTACAGGACCTAGTAGGGCAGCGTCCCCTAACATTACCCCCCCCCTCCTCGTAGTCTTGTCTCTGTACGTCGTCGTATTGTACACTCGCTTATAGCGTTCCCTTTGCAACTAGTGTTTTCCTACACTCGTCTAGTCTATAAAGTCGTCGGTCGTCTAGGCACTTGCTATCTGGCGATGCCCGCTAGGTGCCCCTGTCTCGTATATTACTAAGGCCTCTAGTAGCAGTTACCTTGTTTGCTATTACCTCCTGTAGCCTGTAGTTACTCTATATATTAGGCCCCCCCCTTCTTTAACGCTGCTATAACTCTAAGCCTATCTATTAGGATCCTAAAGCTAAGGCGGAGGAGGACCTGCGAGCAGTTATAAAGGTATAGGAGGCGCCTAGTCCTGTCTAGTTTACCGTCTTATACAGTCGCAGGCCTAGACTGTGGGTTAGTAGTAGGAATTTCGTATATGCGCCTTAGTAGAGCTCCTGCTGTATATAGGTAAGCCGTCTGGTCCTTACCTGTCTATTTACCTGCCTCCTATTCCTCGTCTGTCTATCTCCTAGTCTATCGCTCTAGTTAGGCATTCTGCGTCCAACTCGTACAGTCTAATAGCCGTAGGCTGTCTAGATAATTATCTTAGTTCCTGCTTAGGAAAGCTTTGTCCTGGTGACTCGGTCGCTGTCTAGGGTTCTTAAGGACTCGGGTAGGTGTCCGGGCCCGTCGTCGTCTGCAGGGTAAGGTAGTAGGTGTTTACCTAGCGCTCGTCTTTACAGCCTCTAGCAGTCTAGTTACCTTGTACAGTCCCCCTCCTCTCCCTAAACCCTTCTCTCTATTCCTACTCTTCTTACATCCCTCTGCTCCCTATAACTAGGCTATGCCTCTTGCAGGTTCTAGCGTCGTCTCCTCTTTCTTGTCCTTAGGGGTAGCTGTCCCTAGTTCCCCTCTATTCTTACTCTTCCTTTGTAGCTTCCTAGTCCTGCCTACAGCTGCCTAGTAACTTCTGCAGCTGCCTAACACTTCTTGCAGCTGTTCCCTGCAGCTGCCTAATGTTCCTTATAGCTGCCTAGTCCTACCCTATACAGTATTGTGTTACTGTAACTGTTTACTAGAATGTTTCTCCTCCTACTTATCTAGTGACTATATGTCCTAGAGAGCCTTATATAGTTCCTATGTAGGCTCTGCCTAACCTGCCTACTTAACTAGGCATTCTATCCTCTTCCGCTTCTTCTAGCTTTTTAGGATTTCCTCTACCTTATACCCCTCCTAGTCCTTAGTTGTAATCGCTAGGGGGCGTACGTCGTCCGTCATCTAGTACAACAGGGGGTCGGTATACACTAGCTATACGAGGTCTATATAGAAAACTAGATGTATCCCTAGGGGAGTGTTAAGTCGTATAGCGTATATCCCTACTAGCCGGACTATTGTAAACTTCCGCTTCTTCTAGTCTAGTTTCTTACTTAGCCGGTCTGTACGGATGTTGTACTGGTTTAGCTATACCTTGTCCCCTGCCTTGTACCTTAGTGCAGCCTACTGTCCCTTGTTAGCCTGCTCTTCTGCACTCTGTTAAGCTATAGCTAGGCTCGCCTTTACCTATTAGTAGGCGTTCGTAATCGTCTGTATAATAGCTTCTCCCTACTAAATTAGGGAACGTACAGGACGTAGAGTAGCGCCGCTTGGAGTTGGTAGGAGCAGGGAGTAGTTGTATTTGTAGGCTATAAAGGAGGGGGATAGTCCTATAGCGTTAGCCGTACGGCTGTTAATAGCTAGCTCCGCTATAGGGAGGAGGCAGTTCCAATTTATTTAGTCGTAGTTAACGTACGCTTAGAGGTACGCTTTCAATGTCGAATTGACCCTCTCTGTCGCGCCGTCTGTCTACAGGTGCTATATAGTGGATAGGCGGCGCTCTACGTTTAACAATTAGCAGATCCTTGCCTAGAGCTAGCTCGTAAACTGCGTACCCTAGTTAGATACGATTAACCTAGGGAATCTGTGCTTGCTGAACGTCGTCTGTACGAATGCCTAGGCAGTGTCCTTAGCTGTAATAGAGTCTATTCCCTCTAGTATTACCCCCCTTGTTAGCTTGTCTGTTACTACTATGATATTGTACCGTCCGTCGCTCTTAGGTAGGTCTGTAATAGAATCTACTGTTAGATCTTGCTAGGGCCGGTCCGGTACTAGTAGGGGTTTTAACAGGCTGTGCTTTAGTTTACGCTAGGGCTTCGTCCGTCTATAGACATCGCAGTTCTGCATGAACCTATAGATATCCTTCGCTATCGCCGGCTAGTAGTAGTCCCTAGCGACAATGCAATACGTCTCCTCGCGCCCTAGGTATCTGGTTGCTATTAAGTCGTGCGCCCGTTGTATTAAGCTTGTACAGAGTTTCTAGTCTATAGGGACCTAAATCCGATTCCTAAACTTCAGGTTGTTTTTTTCGTCTACTGTGCACTCTGCTGCTAATACCTTAAGGTAGAGCTCTGTAGGGAGCTTCCGCTGTCCTCCTTAAATCGCTGTACAGGTACCTCAATATACGTCGTCCTTTTCTACTGCCTCTTCCTACGCCTGTAGCTAGGGTTCCTATATGTGTGCTGCCGCTAGGCGGATAGTCTCCTCGTCTAGTTCCTCCTTAAACATCTGGAATGTTCGTAACTTTAGTCGTTCGTTGTCGTATGTCGCTGGTATGTCTTAGTCCTGTCTAGATAATACGTTAGCCCTGCTGTTGTCCTTCCATTTATAGTACTAGAGTCTTATATTAAAACGGCTTAGATACATCGCCTATCGTACATGTCTCTTAGAAAGCATCTAGGGCTATGTAAAGTACTCGAGATTCTTGTAGTCGGTTAGAGCGAGGAACTTAGGAACTAAGCAGAGTTCCCTATCCTACGCCTTGTAATACTGTACGACTGTGAGCAATTCCTTGTCGTAGATAGGGTAGTTGCATTTGGCTAGGGAGTTCTTCTTGGAGAAGTACGCATATAGGTGCAGGAGGCCGTCTAGGCCTATCTGCGACAAGATACCCCCTATGCAGTAACCTAAGGAGTCGGTTTGTAGTATCGTTATCCGTTCTAGGTTAAAGGCTACAAGCGTCGGTCCTATAGTAAAGAGCTCCTTTAGCTTGTTTAAGCTTTTATCGCATTCGTCCGTCTATAAAAACTGCCTGTCCTTATATGTTAGCTTAACTAGGGAGCGTACTATCTCCGAGTAGTGCTGTATAAACTAGCAGTAGAAGTTAGCGAACCTAAGGAATTCCCGTACGCCCTTAACACTCGTAGGGGCCTTCTATTGCTTAATAGCATTAATCTTCTTCTGGTCTATACTAATACCCTTCCCTGCCTCGATAATAAATCCTAGGTATTTCGTACGCTGTACGCCGAATTTACATTTGTCGATGTCGAGGTACAGTCCAGCTTGTTGTAGGCGGTCCAGCACTTTCTTAACATCCTGTACGTAGTCCTCGTAGGTCCTGTCTGTAAACACTAGTATATCGTCGAGGTACGCAGAGCAGATGTCGTCTAGAAGTCCTTGTAGGGACCTGTTAATGTACCTCTAGAAGATTGCAGGCGCATTCGTAAGGCTAAAAGGCGTAACAAGCTACTCGAATAGTCTGTACCTCGTACAGAAGGCTGTTCTCTATTCGCATCCTTCCTTAACTCGTATCTTGTAGAAGGCCGAAACAATGTTAAGCTTAGTAAAATACTTTGCCTTTCTAATACGTCCGAGGGTCTCCTTAATAAGAGGTAGGGGGTACCGGTCCTTCTTAGTAATCGCTTTAATGTCTTAGTAGTCTGTGCAGAAACGCAGACCGGCCGAGCCTTCCTTATAGACGAACAGTACTAGGGCCCTAGCCGAGGACGTACTTGCATAGATAAAACCTTTGGCAAGCAGGTTGTCTAGTGTCTTGCGTAGCACTAGGAGTTCTCTAGAGGAAATACTGTACAATAGGCCGTACGGCACTTTGGGCAGGCTTCTATCTAGGCAGGGCTCGAGCTTAATCTCGTAGTTAATTCCTTCTCTATAGAGCAGGGGCAATTTCGAAGCCGACTTTAGCTTAAAGAGGTCTAGCTATCCTAAGTACTCCTGTAGAAGCTTAGTACAGGGGTCCGTAACCTTCTTAGGTGCTAGAGCCTTCTTAATGTCTGCTGTTGCAGTGTTGACCTTAGCGTTTGGGCTGACCTTGCCCTTAGTCCTGGAGTCTCTGCTTTGTAGCTGCCAGATACAGGCGTACTCGTCTGACATTAAGCTTGCCCTGCTATCGTTCTATCTACAGTTTCCCTAATATTAGGTCGTACCCTAACTTGTCTCGTACAACGTAGAGGTATAAGTCCTGCTTGTAGTGTCCCTACAGGTCTATTGTTACTTTCACTCTATAGGTAATGTCCGATCCTCGTCCAGTAATGCCTAGTATGCGTACAGGTACGGTAGGGGTCGTCTCGATTTAGTGTTTCTGTACGAAGTATTCGCTAACTACTCTGTACACTAAACACCCTGTGTCGATTAGAGATCGTGCGGTAGCGGTTCCGCTTAGCGTAGGTCGTACGATAAACGGCGTCGTTGTTATGTAGTTGCTCTTAAAAGATAGCTAAGTAATGCTTTAATTTAGCAATCTATCTCGTGTGTGCCTCCAGTTAAGTCTTTGCTTAGAGGCTAATCTTTTCCCGACTTGTTATCGTCTAAGGGAAAATCTTAGGTCTTATGTTAGTGTGCTGCAGTTGCTACCCTTGCAGTGGCCGGCCGTTCCCTAGGTCTCTCTACTAGCAAAAGCCCGCAATTCTGTACAGTGTGCCCTATCTAGCTACACTAGTAGCAGCTCCCTTCTGCTCGTCTCTTATCTAGGGTAGCTGCATCTACCTACTACGCCCTCTTAGCGCCAGCTCTTAGTCGTGCATTAACAGCTGCCGCTACCCTCGTCGTCTTCGTTAGCTCCTAGTCTATATTATCTTGCTGCCGCTAGAGGAGTTGCTGCATTTCGTAGGCGCAGCCTATACGTCTAAGCCTACGCCGTTAGTCGTCGATTATCCTAAGAAGATTACAGAATGCCTTATACGAGTCTAGTCGCATTACGCCTACTAATCCTGTTATAATCTCCTTAGAGAGTCCAACTTCTAGGGTAGTTACCTTTACCCTATCCTTCTATTAGAGTCCTCCTGCCTCTGCTAGGGTCTAGTTAAATTCTGTAAGGAACTCTCGTACAGACTTGCATCCTTGCTTTATAGTATTGACCTATACGAGGGCTCGGCTTTCGCAGTCTAGGTCCTTATAGCTCCTGTCTAGAGCTGCCTAGAGCATCGTTGTAGTTGCTATTGCCAACCGTTGTCGAGATCTCGGACAGCGACGAGCTAGGCCCGTCGTTATCCGTAGTAGTAAGATAGCAGGACGGTTACTAACTAGCACCTATACAACCCCGGACTGCATAGTCCTAGGTAATCTCGTACAGTTCCTACGTCCTACTTTTCTTCCCTTCTTAGTCCTATTCCTATATAGCTGCCTAGTTCTTCCTGCAGCTGCCTAATGTCTCTTATAGCTGCCTAGTCCTGCCTGTAGCTGCTATCTCTCCTCGGTGTACGGCATAGTGCTACTGTAGCCGTCTAGAGGGTTCTTTTCCCTCCTACCTATCTAACGCTAATATAGCCTAGAGAGCCTCGTATAGTTCCTATATAGGTTCTGCCTACCCTGTCTACTTAACTAGGTATTCTACCCTCTTCTGCTTCTTCTAGCTCTTAAGGATTTCTTCTACCTTATACTCCTCCTAGTCCTTAATAATAATCGCTAGGGGCCGTACGTTGTCCGTCTTCTAGTATAGGAGGGGGTCTGTATGTGCTGGCTGTACAAGGTCTATATAGAAAACCGGATAGATACTTAGGGGAGTGTTAAGTCGTATAGCGTATGTCCCTACTAGATGTACTACTGTAAACTTCCGGTTCTTCTAGTCTAGTTTCTTGCTTAGCTAGTCTGTATAAATGTTGCGCTAGTTTAGCCATACCTTATCTCCTGCCTTATACCTTAGTGCAGCCTGTCGTCTCTGATTGGCCTGCACTTCTGCATTCTGTTAGACTAAGGCAAGGCTCGCCTTTGCCTATTAGTAGGCGTTCGCGATTGTCCGTACAATAGTTCCCCCTTGCTAAATTAGGGAATATACAGGGCGTAGGGTAGCGTTGCTTAGAGTCGGAGGGAGCAGGGAGTAGTCGTACCTATAGGCTATAAAGAAGGGGGACAGGCCTGTAGCGTTAGCCGTACGGCTGTTAATAGCCAGCTCTGCTATAGGTAATCCGGGCACGTGTTACGGTCAACAGATGTAAAACGGAAAACACAGTCAACAGATGTAAAACGGAAAACAACAGCATCTAAGACCCAACCAGAACTATTAAGATTTACAGACTACAGGCCAACAACTACTAGATAGAAGAAGACTCCAAGAGAGTGAAAGGCGAATCATCTCGCGATGCAAACACTCCTGACTTAGTTCTGGAACCTTAGGAAAAAGCGGGTCTGCGAAATGAATTTGTTTGCAGAACAAAGAAACAAAGTTTGATAAGAAAGTTCCTAGCAAACACGCAAACAACTAGCTAGGGCAGGGGGATATAAGAACCTGCCGCCACCTACCTAATCTTTCTCTTCTTCTTGTTTATAGCTCGTCTTGTGCATTAATTCGGCTTTTACACCCTAGACCCCAGCCCTTCCTTTCTTTACTTAGTTTTCACATCCCTTACTTTAGACTTTAGCCTCCCCCTCTAACATTAACTTTTACATCCCTCCCTTAAGACTTTGTTTTATCCAACTCCTCCGACCTACTTCGACTTTTACATCGACCTCTTCCGACCTCTTAGCGCCCCCCCTTAACATTACGAGCTATTAACCAAACACCAGACTATTAACATAGTCTTCTACACCCTACGAGAAGAGGTCCTCTTTAAGGAATACTTACAACTGGACCTATTAGCAGAAGGAATTATCAACCTAATAAACAACGATCCCAACCTTGCCCTCCGAGTCTTTTTTACAGTAACGAACACCGTCCGCACAGGCATTGAACAAGTAAAGGAACTCAACCAACACATTAATGGCCTGGAAGCAATGCTATTAGATGGCAAGGATTAGGTACAAGAGATAGAACGAAAGATTGCCAACCTAACAATTGAGAAAGCTCAGACACAAGGACAATTGCAGGAAGCTCTAAACCTGAGGACACAGAACACCACCAGAGAACCTACTAGCAAGAGGGTAGCTAACCCAGAACCATTCTATAGAGACAAGGACAAGTTTGATAAATTTCGACTACGATTGTTAATTAAGCTCTTAGCTAACGCGGACCACTTCCTAAACGAACAACAGAAGGTCTCGTACGCGTTCTCGCTCCTTACTGGCAAGGCACTACAACAGGTCTTACACTAGTTTGACCTAAAGACACTACAAGTTACTTGCCCAGACGTTACCACCTTGCTTACCGCTCTCAACTTAGCCTTTAGTAACCTATACTGCAAGTCTACGACCCAGCAGCTGATCCGAACCCTTAAGCAAACCAACAAGCCATTCTCTGACTACTACGAACAATTCTTGCGGGAAATCGGATACTGCGAATACGACACAGAAGCCCAAAAGTCGGCTCTAGTTGCTGGTCTAAGCACTGAACTTCTTACCAAACTGGAAGACTAAGAGCACGAATCTTTGTTATTTTACAAACTGGTTACCCTCTGCCAACGCCTCGACAGTCGTAGAAACCTGTTCTTAAACATTATTAAGGCACGTAGCAACCTGCTTAACAACCGCACGAGCCAGCGTCCGGTTACGACTCTCCCTATCTTTACCTAAAACCAACCTAATCCTCCCTTGGCCCTACGACTTCCTCCTGTTAACGGCGAACCTATAGACCTTAGTTCAGCCAAGCTTTAAGACGGTCGACTTACACAAGAAGAAAAGCAGCGTCGCCGCAACTAACGTCTCTGCATTTACTGTAGGGAGCCAAACTACATCGCAATTAACTGCCTAACTCTAGTCAATCGCCGCAATAAGGCAGGCACCCCTCTCGGATTCTCTGCAGCTAGCCTAGCACTAAAGGATAACAGCAAGGACCAGGGAAACGCTTAGGCCTGTTAACAAGACGCCTGACAGGCAAGCACTTAGATCGACATCGTGCAATCTCTTCTTCTGCAGTGCAATTCTGTACTAAGGCAGAGGATAAGTTAACTTGTCCTCCCTTTGTAGTTATAGCAAATATCTACACTAAGAAGAATTCTACACACTTAGTACTTACGATAATCGACTGCAGCGCAACTGGCAAGAGTTTCATTAACCCTGGACTTGTTAACTCCTTAGGAATCCCTACTTAGAACCTGATATACCCTAGACCCTTAAAGATGTTTAACGGCAGTAAGGCCTCTGCAGGAGGTATAACTCAGATTGCCTACGTTAAACTTCAACTTAGGAACAACTACAAAGAACACCTCTCTTGCTTTGTTACACCTCTCCCTAACTAGAAAATAATCCTAGGATTGCCTTAGCTAAAGCTCTACAACCTACAGATTAACTGGGACACTAGAAGCCTCGATATAAACTTAGAACATTGCCGAAACCATTGCTACACTTTGACTTAGATTACTCCTGCGAACGGCACAAAAGACTCAATACTCTAAGTATCCGTAGCTGCTTTCTACACAGCTGCAAAGGAAAAAGGAGCTTAAATCTTTGCTGCGTTAATAGAAGACATCGAGAAAGCCCTTGCTAAGTTCGACGAAAACCGAGAAGCTACCAATCCAGAGACAAAAGTACTAACAGAATACTATAACTTCCTTAGTGTATAGTCAGTTAAAGAAGCTAACAAGCTACCTCCTTACCGAACTTACGATTACAAGATTGAACTGGAAGAAGGTTAGACACCCCCTTTCGGACCTCTCTACCAAATGTCCTGCGAAGAACTTCAAGTCCTGCAAAAGTTTCTGCAACAAAACCTTTAGAAAGGCTTTATTTGATCCAGTTACTTACCTGCTGCCAGCCCTGTTATGTTTGTTAAGAAGCCCAGTAGAGGGCTGCGCTTCTGTGTTAACTACCGCAATCTTAACGCTATCTCTAAGAAGAACCGGTATCCGATCCCTCTAATCTAAGAAACACTAGAACGCCTCTTAAAAGCAGAATAGTTTACTAAGCTCGATGTAATTGCGGCCTTTAACAAGATTCAGATAGCTAAAGGACAAGAATAGTTAACCGCATTCAGAACCCGATACGGCCTGTTTGAATCCCTAGTAATGCCCTTTGGAATGTGCAATACACCTAGCACTTTCCAAGAATATATAAACGACACACTAAGAGAGTACTTGGACCAATTTGTTACCGCTTACATTGACGAAATCCTGGTCTACAGCACTACACTGAAAGAACACTAGGAACACGTCCGAAAGATACTAGCGAAACTGGCAGAAGCAGGCTTGCATCTAGACATTAACAAGTGCGAATTTCACTAACAAGAAGTTTAATTCCTTGGCCTTATTATCTTAGACAAAGGCATCTGCATAGACCTAGCAAAGATTTAAGCAATCCTGGACTGGAAGATCCCAAAGACTGTCAAAGAAGTGCAAGGCTTCCTTAGGTTCGCTAACTTCTACTATCGTTTTATTTAGGGCTTTAGCTTAATAGTAAAGCCACTAACTGCTCTGACAAAGAAAGAAGCTAAGTTTGACTGGAATGACTCCTGCCAACACGCATTTAACCTCCTACAGCAACGATTTACTGAAGATCCAATCCTTTAACACTTTGACTTTGACTTGGAAACCCGCGTAGAAACCGACGCCTCTAACGGAGCTATTAGAGCAGTTCTCCTTTAACGAAATTCTCCTAACCAGCTATAGCTCCTAGTAGCTTACCTTTTAAAGAAGATGCTACCTGCCAAATGCAATTACGAGATATACGACAAGGAGCTCCTTGCAATAGTTAAAGCATTTAAAGAGTAGCGACCAGAACTCGAAGGTGCAGCCTACCAGACCCAGGTCAGTTCAGACTACAAGAACTTGATTCATTTTATAAAGAGCAAAATCCTTAATCGCAGACAAGCCCGCTAGAGCAAATTCCTCTTAAGGTTTAACTTTGTTATTCAATACGCGCCTAGATCTCTTAATTCAAGGGCTGATGCCCTTACCCGGATGCCTAGAACCTGTCCAGTAGACCAAAAAGAAGGCTAGACAATATGTAACCAAACTATCCTAAAGGCCTATAACCTAAGCAAAGACTTGAAGACCTACCTAAAAGAAGGTACACCATCAATCGCTGTCTCTTTTACTCTGTGTCTAGCACCTGCCTTCCTAGAGGATAACGATTTAGAAAGCGAACCAGACAACGAAACATTTGACACCGAAGACTCTAAAATTAAAGGCTCTGTTACCTCCGGCAACAAACAGAACAATAATAAATCAACGGAAGACGCAAATTAACTAGGAGAACTGCTCCCAATAATCAGAGAAGCTTACGAATTAGACGAACAAGCTCAAGGACTGATCCAAGCCCTTAAAATAGGTCAGCGTACCTTCCCTGGCTTTTCTCTCTTAGAATGCGAACTTAGGGATGGACTGGTTTACTTTTGATCTCGCCTTTTTGTTCCTGAAGGTGCAGAAGATTTAATACAACTATACATCCTTAGGACAGTTCACAACTTAGCAGCAGGAGGCCACCCAGGACGATCGAAGCTTTACAAGCTTACTTCCCGTTACTACTGGTGGCCGTTAATGTAGAAGCACGTCCGCAGATATAGAAACAACTGTCCTATCTGCAAGGCAGCCAAACACGACCGACAACGTCTACAAGGATTGCTGAAGCCTCTCCTGGCCCCCGAACACCTATAGAAACACATTATAATAGACTTTGTTACCTGTCTCCCTTAAGGGACCACTTAGGCAGGCGTTAAGGCAAAGAACGTCTTTGTAGTTGTGGACCGACACTCTAAGGACCGCTTTGTAGTACCCTGCTAGAGCATGACTTACAAGGAAACCGCTCGACTCTTTTACGAATACGTCTGGCGTTACATAGGCCTTCTGGACAGCATTACCTCTAACAGAGGCTCTTAGTTTATTGCCAAGTTCTGGAAACGCCTTTGCAAGCTTTTGAACATCGATTACTATATCTTAACGTCCTACTACCTAGAAACAGATAGTCAAACGGAGATTGTAAACGCACTGTTCGAACAGACGCTACGTTGCTTTATTAATTACTACCAAAAGGACTGGCCAAAACATATCTTAACAGTGGAATTCTCGGCGTGCAACTGGGAGTCGGAGACGACAGGACACTCACCCTTCTACACTACTAGAGGCTACTACCCCCGAACAGGAATGGAGCCTTAAGACCCACTACCGCGACCCGACGACCTAGACGAAGTCGATGCAGATAACTGGGCAACGCACCTCTCCCAGATCCATTAGGAAGTCCAAGAAGAAATAACTTACGCCTAGGCTATCTACGAAGAACAAGCTAACCGGAAACGACAACTAGCCCCAGACTATCAAGTAGGAGACAGAGTGTACCTGGACTCTAAGAACATTGTTATAGGAAGACCTTCTCGCAAACTTGACTAGAAAAAAATAGGCCTCTTCCCTATTACAGAGAAGATTAGCTCGCACGCATACCGCCTCCAACTGCCGGAAGACTAGGAAATCTACGACGTCTTCTATCCTGTTTAGCTAAGACCTAAAGAAGGAGATCCCTTCCTAATCCAATTGCAAGACCAAGAACGAACCCGCATTCTCCCTGCAGAAGACAAGGACGAAGACGAAGAAGGAGAATACTACGTACGCAAAATCACAGACTGTTAAGTAATTGATAGACAGACAAAGTACAAAGTTTAATAGCAAAGCTACGAAGACTGGGACACCACTTAGGAACCTCTTAGAAACATTATCTTCGACAAGGACAAGATTAAAGCCTTCCACCGTCAAAACCACTCCAGAGACTACTGCCTAGAAACCCGGTATAGCCAAAGAGAACTGGATTCTGCTTAATAATAGAATATTGACTGTAACATTAGGCCTGCTCCTAGGAATAAGCAGACTCACTCCCAGTATCTCGAACTACTAAGGCTTCGTAGGAACTCCGCTATATTGAGGGGGGCTACTGTTACGGTCAACAGATGTAAAACGGAAAACACAGTTAACAGATGTAAAACAGAAAACAACAGCATCCAAGACCCAACTAGAACTATCAAGATTTACAGACTACAGGCCAACAACCACTAGATAGAAGAAGACTCCAAGAGAGTAAAAGGCGAATTATCTCGCGATGCAAACACTCCTAACTCAGTTCTGGAACCTTGGGAAAAAGCGGGTCTGCGAAATAAATTTGTTTGCAGAACAAAGAAACAGAGTTTGATGAGAAAGTTACTAGCAAACACGCAAACAACCAGCTAGGGCAGGGGGATATAAGAACCTGCCGCTACCTACCTGATCTTTCTCTTCTTCTTGTTTATAGCTTGTCTTATGCATCAATTTAGCTTTTATACCCTAGACTCCAGCCCTTCCTTTCTTTACTTAGTTTTTATATCCCTTACTTCAGACTTTAGCCTCCCTCTCTAACATCAACTTTTACATCCCTCCCTTTAGACTTTGTTTTATCCAACTCCTCCGACCTACTTCGACTTTTACATCGACCTCTTCTGACCTCTTAGCTCCCCCCTTAACAGCACGCAGATAAGATTCAATACGGCCTTTTTAATAACTATATCTCAAACTGAGGAGGGAAAGGAATCTATGTAGTAGTAGGCGAGAGCTTGGGGGGTAGTGTGCCAAGGCCCGGCTCGGTCCAAAAGGGCCGAGCCGAAATTCCGAGGGTCCACCCCATTGCTCAGTCCCACCCCTTTCTGCCGCCGCAACACTACCCCCCTCCCTTATTAGCGGTCGCCCTCGACCGCTTACTTATTTGTTTCCTTAAATTTTTTTTTTTACATCGCTACTATCTGACGTCTTTACCTAGCGTCTATCTAATCCGTTCCGTTTGATTGGATCTATCTGATTAGAGCCGGCGGTTACTAGAGCTGCGGCGTAACCAGTCCGTGCGCTATCGCGTAGGTCTATATAGATCCATTGCGGCTCGCTATCTTCTTCTTTTTCTTCCTAATCCGTTAACTTTATAGCTACTCTGGCTGCAGCTTCCTCGGATTCTGGACATAGAATTCCTTTAGCAGCTCCGCGGAATTCCAGAGGTTCTCGGCCGGATACTATTTATAGTCTTCTGGCTATCCTTTCTATAAGATCCTTACTTCGATAGATCCTCTTTGTCTTCTTATATCTATAACATCTTCCACCTCCTATTTTTCTTCTTCGCCGTCTATTTCGATTAGTGGGGGTTCGTCAAACCCCTAATCCGGAAGACTATCTTCAGGGTCTAGGCTTAGCAGATCCGAGTGAAAGACATCGTAGATCCGGAACGATTTTGGCAGCTGGAGCCTGTAGGTTACTAGCGACCTCTTTTCTATTATCTTGAACGGACCTACGTAGCGAGGGTTGAGCTTCGCGCTGCCTTTTAGCCTCAGGTTCCGCGTGTTAAGCTATACCTTTTGGCCTTCCTCGAATTCTATTATTGACCTCTTTCTATTAGCTCGAGTTACTATCTTCTTCTAAGCTGATTCTATCGCTTCTTTTGCTACCTTGATCGCTTCTTCTATCTGAGATCGGAGCGCTTCTGCCGCCGCCGCAGCGATTCTCTTCGACGAGGTAGCGGTGGATAGTTCTAAAGAGCTGGGTTCGTTCGGTAGTAAAAAGCTTATTCTCGGAAGATAGCCGTAGGTTATCTCGAACGGCGCCAGTAAGGTGGCTTCTGATCGTGCAGAATTGGCGCAGAATTCGGCTATCGGCAACACCTTAACCTATTCTGCTTGATAATGGCCGCAGAAGATTCTTAGATATTTCTCTATCTTACGATTGGCTACTTTAGACTGGCCGTCGGTCTAAGGGTAAGCGGCCGTGCTAAGCTTTCTACGAATTCTAAGGGCTTGGTTAATGGCTTTCTATACGTCTGCGGTGAATTGAGGGCCCCTATCTGTAGTAATAGTATCCGGCAGGCCGTAGTGCTTCTACACGTACTGGATCAGCATTCTCGCCGTTTCTTCTGCAGTAGTTCCTTTATCCTTAGCTCGGTAGGGGATAAAATGGCACTCTTTGCTTAGCCGATCCACTACATTAAGCGTGGCGTTATATCTATCTGAATCCGGCATGCCGGTTACGAAGTCTATTGTAATGTGGTGCTATAGTTTCTCGGGGATTGGAAGTGGCTTTAACAGGCCGGCCGGAAGGCCGTAACGTAGCTTCGCGGCTCGGCACACGTAACAGTTAATAATAAACCGATGTATCCGTTCGAAGATTCGCGGAAACTAGTAGGTTGTCCTTATTGCTTCTATTGTCTTCTTCGATCCTGCGTAACTAACATCTGTAGAGCTATAGACCAGCTAGATAACCTCTGTAATCAGTTCTTCCAGAACAATTAGTTTCCCTAAGCCGGTTTTGCCGAGCTTCTGCTGCTGATTAAGACGTTCCACTTTCTCGTGCAGCGTCTCTTCTTTAATCGGCGGCTCTATCGCACAGATCCCTACCTCTTTCAACACCTCGGCGTCTACTATTCGTTCTGTTAGCACTTTCTGAAACATGTTCGGATCTTCTTTCGCGCGGCTGGTCTTTCCTTCTCTTCTCGTCAGCGCATTAGCCTTTCTATTTTGGGCTCCTGGTCGATAGGTAATCTTAAAATCGAATCTGGATAAGTAGGCGGCCCACTAGGCCTGGCGCCGTAATAGCTTCTGCGTCTTTATAAAGTAGGTCAGTAACTGGTGGTCTGTAAGGACCTGGACTATGCTCTGTCTAGCTATAAGCTCTGGCTTCTACTTATCGAAAGCCTGAATAATAGCCAGTAGCTCTTTGTTATAAATGGCGTAGTTCCGCTCAGTATTATTTATAGACTTGCTAAAGAAAGCTACTGGATAGAGAGTCTCGTTGTCATTAGCGTATTAAGAAAGGACCCCTGCTGTCACTGTGTCGGAGGCGTCTGTTTCTACGTAGATCGTCTTTTCCGGTCGGAAGTGCGCCAGCACTGGCGCTAAGGCTACCGCCTCCTTGAAAGCTTCCGTACACTTCTCGTTCTATAGGCCAGCGGCCTCCTTCTTTAACGCCTTATTTAGGGGTCTCGCTATCTTACTGAAATCCTCAATAAACCGTCGATAGTAGCTGCAGAATCCGAGAAACACTCTGATTTGCGTAGTATTTCCTATTTTCGGCTGCTTCTATTCCTCGACAGCAGCCACTTTCGATAGGTCTATCCGAATTCCTTCTCTTCTAACAATAAGACCGAGGTATTTGACTTCGGTCTGGTAGAACTTGCTCTTCTTTGTGTCTGCGTTCAATCCAACCTCGCGGAGTCTCTTTAACACCCTCTCTGTGTAGTCTGTATGTTGCTCTCTCGTTCCTTCGGTGTAGATCAGAATGTCGTCTAAGTAGATAGACACGAACTGTTCTAGCATGTCTATAAAGGTGTAGTTTATAAAGCGTTGCTACATAGCCAGCGCGTTAGTAAGTCCAAAAGGCATTACCAGCTATTTGAAATTGCCTATACGCGTAGCGAATGTCGTAAGATCTTCGGTTTGTCCTTCTTCGTTTCTTAATCGATAGAAAGCTTGGCGAATATCCAGCTTGCTAAACTACTTAGCCTTCGCTACCCTCTGTATAGTCTCGTCGATTAAAGGCAGCGGATACACGTCTCTCCTAGTAACCTCGTTAAGGCTACGGTAATCTACGCACAGTCGGAGACTACCTCCGGGTTTCCGTACGAAAAGAATCGGCGACGCATATTCTGCTAAGCTTGGCGTAATGAACTTCTTCGCTAATTTTTCTCTAACAAACACTTCTACCTGGTCCAGCTCCGCTAGCGACAGTCTTCTTAAGGGCTCGGTTCTTGGCAGCTTAGCTCCTCCTTTCAGTCGGATCTTGTTGTTATATTCCAGTCGGTAGAGCGGCAAGAGGTTGGAGTTAGCCTTCGAGAACACGTTAGTGTAACTATAGAGTTCTTTCGGTAACACCTCCAGCGGATCCACTTCTTCCTCTGCTATTATCTTCCGGTAGTCTTCAATATCCTTTATTGAGATAGCGTAAATCTCGTTGTCCGATAACCTCGCGAGGGTCGTTAAAGCCTCTGAGCTTAGCATTTCGATCGTGTTTCGAGGGTCGCACCGATCTTTCGGAACCGCTTCGATGGTCGTAGCGTTCAGTTCTACAGCGACCTCGGTAACTGATTTGGCTGCGGCAGGGCCGCTGTATAGTGTTTTAAATCCGAGTGTGCCTTTACCTACGTCAATAACTGCTCTCTAGTTCTTTATCTGATTTTGTCCTATAATAATGTCAAACCTTCCGATATCCATAATTCGGAACGTCGCTTCTGTAGTGCGGCCTGCTAGGGTAGTCTTTAATGGCACATAGTGCGTGACGCTCTCGGTGTCTTGTCCGTTGTATGCCGAAATCCGTGTCGGCGATGCCAGCTCTACCGGATAGCTATATCCTTTTATTAGCTTTTGACCCAATCGATAGTGGATCGCCGCTCCGATAAGGGCCCCCGTGTCGATAAAAGCTCTTAGCTGAAGTGGTTTGCTCGAGCTATCGAGGGGGTAGACGGTAATTGGAAGGATAATAGCCGTCTCCGTGTTCACTTCCACTGCCGCCGAGAGCGGATCATTGCAGCTGTTAATACTCTCGTCTTCCGGTGACGTAGTTCTTGTTAGTGCCCTATCGTCTATGCTGGATAGGGGGCCTATCTATCCAGCTGGTCTTTTCCTAGGATTCTTAGTGGCACTCCGCCGTCCACACTGTCGGTGTCATTCGGAGCCGGCTCGATAGCTTGTATAATCTTTCTCGGCGGCTGCTTTATAACACGATACTCCTGCTTCTGCTTATCTGATGCTTGGCATCTCGTAGCGATGTGGCCAGGCTTTCTATACGCGTAACAGGTGGGGACGAACGGCGAACGCGGTAACTAATAGGATAGCTGCAGAGATGCTCTCCGGAAAGGTGCAGGGGGTCGCGTCGCCTGCGTTATCGACGGCTTCTAGGTCGATTCGCGCGATTTCGCGTAAGCGCTCAGATTCCTCGCAGTAACTCTCGCTCGGTGCACGAAGCTCTTAAGGTCTTTATCTTCCACCGAGGCTATAGCTGCGGCTAGTTTAGGGTTCAGCTTCTGCCTTAGTAGATGGAGCTGCTTATCTTCCGACACTCTCGCTCTAATAGCATATTTTCTAAACAGTCTGTAGAACTCTTCGAACGTCTGCCGTTCCTAGTTGATCTTATCCAGCTGCTTACGGGCCGTCTTCTTCTAGAAGGGGTCTCCGAAGCGTTGATCTAGCGCTTTGATCGCTTCTTTAGCAGTTACCTCTTCTAGGTCTGCTACTAGCGAAAAAGCTTCACCTTCCAATCGCGATTCCAGGTAGGCTAATCTATCTCCGGCACTGTTTCCGGCATAGTCTCGATCTATCTTGTTCTTTATCTTTTTTTTAAATGTTTCCCAATCCTTAGGATCTCCGCCTCTAAACGCCGGTAGATCCGGTAGTAACGTTATTAGCGTGCCGCCTTAACTGTAGGCCACCGGTAAGGCGGTCTATGCTTGTTCTTCTCGATGCAATGGCAGCGCCGACGACACCGCTGCTTCCATCTTAGCTAGCTGAGTCTTTATCGCTTTCAGTTGTGCTAGTCGGTTCGCCGCTTGGTTTTCTAGCACATCTATAATGGTCTTGACCGATTCCTTCTCGGCTCTTACCGTCTCTATTTCCTCTCTTAACTGTCTCTTTTCTTCTAGGGTTTTGTAAAACAGCTTCTTAATAAGGTCTATGCTGTCGTAGACCTTCCCTACTCCGCTCTCGCTTACGTAATCTTCAAGTTCCTCGAATGTGCAGTCGTGGATTTTCTTGTATTCGTTTATTTGTTCCTTAATCTCTATAGTCTCTTCTGCTGTAAACCTCTGATAATAAACTTATTATTAATAACACTAGAGCGCCTACTCGCTCTGTTAGTCTTTTCTCTTCTGCTTCTGCTTCGGCCTGTAACGCCGCCCTCTACTGTTAAGAAGCTCTCTATAGCTATCTTACAGTGCTGTTGTTTGGTTTGGTTTGTGTAGTGCGCGTGCGTTATCCGGGTGTCCGGATAGTTCAACGGTCCCTTTCGCGCAGCGCAGTAATAGTGTAGTAAGTAAGTTCGAGATATAATAATCCGGGCATACAGATAAGACTCAATACGGCCTTTTGAATAACTATATGTCGAACTGAGGAGGGAAAGGAATCTATGTAGTGGTGGGCGAGAGCTTTGGGGGTGGTGTGCCAAGGCCCGGCTCGGTCTGGAAGGGCCGAGCCGAAATTCTGAGGGTCCACCCTATCGCTTAGTCCCACCCCTTTCTGCCGCCGCAACAAGAGGGAGGAGGCGGTTCCAATTAGTCTGGTTATAGTTTACGTACGCCTGGAGGTACGCTTCTAGTGCTAGATTAACGCTCTTCGTTGCGCCGTCTGTCTGCAGGTCCTATACAGTTAATAGGCGACGTTCTATATTTAACAATTAGCAGATCCTTGCCTAGAGATAGCTCGTAAACTGTGTACCCTAGTTAGATACAATTAACCTAGGGAATCCATGCTTGCTAAACGTCGTCCGTATAAGTGCCTAGGCAGTGTCCTTAGCTGTAATAGAGTCTATTCCCTCTAGTATTATCCCACTCGTTAGCTTGTCTGTAACTACTATAATGTTCTGTCGTCCGTCGCTCTTAGGGAGGTCTGTAATAAAGTCTACTATTAGATCCTGCTATAGCTAGTCTGGTATCGGTAGGGGCTTTAACAGGCTGTGCTTTAGTTTACGCTAGGGCTTGGTCCGTCCGCAGATATTGCAGTTCTGTACAAACCTACAGATGTCCTTCGCTATTGCTAGCTAGTAGAAGTCCCTAGCGATAATGCTGTACGTTTCTTCGCGCCCTAGGTGTCCAGTTGTTATAGAGTCGTACGCCTGTTGTATTAAGCTCGTACGGAGCTTCTTGTCTATAGGGACCTAAATCCGGTTCCTGAACTTTAGGTTGTTCTCTTCGTCTACTGTGCACTCTGCTGCTGACACCTTAAGTTTAAGATCTGTAGGGAGCTTCCGCTGTCCTTCTCGGATCGCTATACGGGCTTGTTAATAGACATCGTCCTTTTCTACTGCCTCCTCCTACGCCTGTAGCTAGGGCTCCTATATATGTGTCGCTGCTAGGCGGATAGTGTCTTCGTCTATAATCCGAGCATGTAGATGTAATTCAATACGGCTACTTTGAAAACTATATCTAAGGCTGGAGAGGGAAGAATCTACATACAAGCGGAGGTAGAGGTATTTGAGTATACGCCAAGCCTGGCCCTGCCAAGCCTGGCTGCTAGCTGTCCACATCCACATCCGTATTACTACCACCCTCCCCAACCAGCGATTGCCCTCAATCGCAATCAGCTAAACCAGGTCGTATAGGTGCCAAACCAGGTCGTATAGGTGCCAAACCAGGTCGCATTGTGGTCGCATTGTGCCAAACCAGGTCGCATCGTGCCAAACCAGGTCGTAGGGGTCGCAAATTTAGCTTCACTATCGGCCAATCAGGTCGCTCCAAAACAGGTCGCTTTTAAGGTCGCTTTTAAGCTTCAATTTCCGTGCGTTTTGAGTCTTAATCTTGTGCCTTTGCCGTCGCTTTGGTGCCTTGTTTCTGGCTTGTTTGCTGCCTTGTTTGCTGCTACAGAGGTCGCAGAGTCGTCGAGGTTGCAGAAAGTCGCAGCTGCAGATGTCGCAGCTGCAGAGGTCGCGGCTGCAGAGGTCGCGGCTGCGAGGTCGCCGAGGTTCGCGAAGGTCGTAGAGGTCGTCGGGGTCGCGGAGGTCGCAGCCTACGTATGTCGCTTCTCAGACGGTCGCTTCTCAGACGGTCGCTTCTGAGACGGTCGCTTCTCAGACGGTTGCTTCTCAGACGGTCGCTTCTCAGACGGTCGCTTCTGAGACGGTCGCTTCTTAGACCGTCGCTTCTTAGACCGTCGCTTCTCAGACTGTCGCTTCTCAGACCGCCGCTTCTCCTGTGCTTTGCCTGTGTTGTCTGCAGCTGTGTCTGCCTTATGCTCTGCCTTGTGCTCTGCCTTGTGCTCTGCCTTGTGCTCTGCCTTGTGCTCTGCCTTTTGCTTTGCCTTGTGTTGTGCCTGGTAGTCTTGCTCTGCAGCTAGGTGCTCTGCAGCTAGGTGCAGCAGCTGTGCCTGTATACAGTAGCCCTATGTTGTCTGCAGCAGCTGTGCCTGTCTGTAGCTGCTGTGCCTCTGTTGTCTGCAGCAGCTGTGCCTCTAAACATGCTCCTAAACAGTGTGTTGCCTGCAGCAGCCCTGTATGCCCTGTATTGCCTACAGCTATGCCCTCTGAACGTGCTCTTCTGAACTCGCAGTGCCCTTCTAAACATGTAGGGCCTTTCTAAATATGCAGTGTCTGTATTGTCTTGTATAGCCTTGCTGCTTGTGTTGCTTTGCTGCTCGTGCCTAGGTGCTCGTGCCTTGCTTTGTACCAAATGTCTCGATTGTGCTGCTAGTCGTACTGCCTTGCTCGTACTGCTGTACCGATTGCTGGACTTCTCGATTGCTGTACTTGTCTTGTCCTCGATTGCTGCGATTGCCTCTCGATAGGCCGGTCGCTTGTTGTATACTCGATTGTGCCGCCGGTCGCACTGCTCGTACTGCTGTGCCTTATGCTGTACTGGATGTGTCGCTTATGTTGCCGATTGCTGAACTGTACTGATTGCTAAACGTACGCCTCGATCGCTGGCTAGCCGTACGTCTCGATTGCTGAACTGAAGCATGCGATTGCTTTAATTAAACATGTTGCTTTGCCTGTTGCCTCTCGTACTGAGCGTATCAATTGTGCTGGACGTCTTGATTGCTGATTGTCCCGATCGCTGAATTGTCTCAATAGGCCTTGTCCGAATAGAATAGTCTGTTAAAGACCTGAAAAAACAAATGTCGTCGCCCTAGGTCCTGCTAGGTGCGTTCTCGTCGTCGTCGCTCCTATCGTCGTCGCTCTCCTTGTCGTTCTCGTTATCGTCCTTGCCTTGCCCTATCTCAAAACTTTAAACCTTGTACGATCTGCTCGAAGGGGCACTTCTCTTCCTAACATCCCTCTCGCTCTTGTAGGGGCACTTTTCTCTCTCCGAAACTCTCTCTCTTCTCGATAGGGGCACTTCTCTTCCCTAAAACTCTCTCTTCTTCTCGGTAGGGGCACTTCTCTTCCCTAAAACTCTTCTTCTTCTTCTTCTCGATCGGGGGAGGGTAGAGTAGTATGCACATGCACGATTAAGTAACCGGATATAATTCGACGGCCTCCTTCGTACATCTGCAGTACACACTCTAGGTTGTCGGTTGCACGTACGTTATTCGAGTACCTGGATGTAATTCAACGGGCTCTTTCGCGTAGTGCAGGTGTTGTTGAAGTAAGCCTTGGATATAATGATCCGAGCACGTAGATGTAATTCAATACGGCTACTTTGAAAACTATATCCAAGGCTAGAGAGGGAAGAATCTATATACAAGCGGAGGTAGAGGTATTTGAGTGTGCGCCAAGCCTGGCCCTGCCAAGCCTGGCTGCTAGCTGTCCACATCCACATCCGTATCAGTCTAGTTCCTCCTTAAACATCTGGAATATTCGCGATTTTAGTCGGTCGTCGTCGTACGTCGTTAGCATATCCTAGTCTCGTCTAGATAGTGCGTCGGCCCTGCTGTTATCTTTTCCTTTGCAGTACTAGAGTCTTATATCAAAGCGGCTTAGATACATCGCCTATTGTATATATCTCTTAGAGAGTTTTCGGGGTTGTGTAAAATATTCGAGATTCTTATAGTTAGTTAGGGCGAGAAATTTAGGAACTAAGCGGAGTTCTCCGTCCTACGCCTCGCAGCACTGTACGACTACTAACAATTCCTTGTCGTAGATAGGGTAGTTGCATTCGGCTAGGGAGTTCTTCTTAGAGAAATATACGTATAGGTGTAGGAGGCTGTCTGGGTCTACTTGCAAAAGGATACCTCCTATACAGTACCCTAAAGAGTCGGTTTCTAATATCGTCGTATATTCTAGATTAAAGGCGGCAAGCGTCGGACCTGTAGCAAAGAGTTCCTTTAGCTTGTTAAAACTCCTATCGCATTCCTCCGTATACGCGAACTGCCTGTCCTTGTATGTTAGCTTAACTAGGGGGCGTACTATCTCCAAGTAGTTCTGTATAAACTAGCAGTAGAAGTTAGTAAACCTAAGGAATTCTTATACGCCCTTAACACTTATAGGGGGCTTCTATTGCTTAATAGCATTGATCTTCTTCCTGTTTGCTAATGCCCTTCTCTGCCTTAATAATAAATCCTAGGTATTTCGTACATTGTACGCCGAATTTACATTTGTCGATATCGAGGTACAATCCAGCCTGTTGCAGACAGTGTAACACCTTCTTAACGTCCCGTACGTAGTCCTCGCAGGTACTGTCTGTAACTACTAGGGTATCGTCGAGGTATACAGAGCAGATATCGTCTAGGAGTCCTTATAGGAACCTGTTAATATACCTCTAAAAGGTTGCTAGTACGTTCGGGAGTCCGAAGGGGGTAACGAGCTACTTAAAAAAGCCGTACCTCGTACAGAAAGCGGTTATCTATTTACATTTTCTCTTAATCTGTATCTTGTAGAAGGCGAAGACAACGTCGAGCTTTGTAAACTACTTTGCCTTGCTGATCCGTCCGAGGGTCTCCTTAATAAGGGGTAGGGGGTACCGGTCCTTTTTAGTAATTGCATTAATGCCTCTATAGTCTACGCAGAAATGCAAGCCGGCCTAGCTGTTAGGGGCGCCGTCTAGCTAGGTCCTGGACCTAAGCTAGCTGTCGCCCTAAGGATTGCGACTTAGCGGCGCTAGCGCGACCTCTTACCCTGTACAGAGGGAGAATCCTACAGCCCTGCACAGAGGGGAATTGCCACCCCTCTATACAGAGGGAAAACTCTGCATCCCTATACAGAGGGAAACTCCTAACCCTCTGTACAGAGTACGAACCTTATACCCCTACATAGAGGGAAATTGCTGGCTTGGCTTCGTAGGTACAAATTGTACAGCAGCGGACAACGAAGGAACTGCCTATTAGTTCCTTTATGTAGATACCCAGCTTTAAGTTTCTGAACTAAGATTCTTGAACCTATTACAATAGCCTTCCCTATAGACAAACAGTACCGGGGCTCTAGCCGAGGACATACTTGCGCAGATAAAACCTTTAGCAAGTAGGTCGTCTAGTGTCTTGCGTAGCACTAGGAGTTCTCTAGAGGATATGCTATACAGTAGGCTATACAGTACTTCGGGCAGGCCTCTATCTGGACGGGGCTTAAGCTTAATATCGTAGTCGATTTCTTCTCCTCGGTATAAGGGCAGTTTTAAGGCCGATTCCAGTTCGAAGAGGTCTAGGTATGCTAAGTATTCTAGTAGGCGCTTTGTATAGGGGTCTGTAGCTTTCTTAGGTGCTAAGGCCTTCTTAATGTCCGTAGTAGCAGCGTTGACCTCGGCGTTTAAGCTGGCCTTGCCCTCGGCGTTAGCGTTAACCTCGGCTTTGGCATTATTGCCTAGTAGGACTCTCCCTTAGTCTCGGAGTCTCTGCCTCGTAGCTGCTAGGTACAGG
This sequence comes from Pseudocercospora ulei, assembly GCA_016165855.1. Lineage (NCBI taxonomy): Eukaryota > Fungi > Ascomycota > Dothideomycetes > Mycosphaerellales > Mycosphaerellaceae > Pseudocercospora > Pseudocercospora ulei. The sequence goes on from JACWNB010000004.1 coordinate 335,243, forward strand.
CGTCCTCGTCCGACGTCGAGCTTGCCCTACTAGCGCTCTATCTATAGTTTCCCTAATATTAGGTTATACCCCAATTTGTCTTGTACAACGTAGAGGTATAAGTCCTGCTCGTAGTGTCCTTGCAGCTCTTTTGTTACTTTCACTATTTAGGTAATGTCTGGTCCTTGTCCGGTAATGCCTAGCATACGTACAGGTACAGTAGGGTTAGTCTCGATATAGTGTTTCTGTACGAAGGTTTTGCTAATAACTCCGTACACTAAACACCCTATATTAGTTAGAGTTCGTGCAGTAGCGGACCCGCTTGGCGTAGGTCGTACGATAAACAGTATAGTTGTTATATAGTTGCTCTTAAAAGATAGCTAAGTAGTACTTTAATTTAGCAATCTATCTTATATATACCTCCGGCCGAGTCTTCGCTTAGAGGCTACTCTTTTCCTAACTTATCGTTATCTAAGGGGAACTCTTAGGTCTTGGGTTAGGGTGCCGCAGTTGCTACCCTTGCAGTAGTCGGCCGTCCCCTAGGTCTCTCTGCTAGCAGAAGTCCGCAATTCTGTATAGTATACTACGTCTAGCTATACTAGCAGCAGCTCCCTTCTGCTCTCCTTCTGTTAAGGGTAGCTATATCTACCTATAGCGCTCTCTTAGCGTTGGCCCTTGGCTGTACAGTAACGGCTGCCGCTACTCTCGGCGTCGTCGTTAGCTCCTAGTCTATAGCGTCCTGCTGCCAATAGAGGGGTTAGCGTAGTTTGTAGGCGCAGCTTATCCGACCGAGCCTACGCTGTTAGTCGTCGATTATCCTAAGGAGATTACAGAATGCCTTATACGAGGCCGGCTAAATAACACCTACCAGTCCTGTTATAGTCTCCCTAGAAAGGCCGACTTCTAGGGTAGTAACCTTTACCTTATCCTCCTAGAGAAGGCCTCCTGCTTCTGCTAGGATTTAGTCGTATTTTGTAAGGAAATCTCGTATAGACTTGCGTCCTTGCTTTATAGTGTTAAGCTGTACGAGTGCTCGGCTCTCGCAGTCTAGGTCCTTATAGCTCCTATTAAGAGCTGCCTAGAGGATCGTCGTAGTTGCTGTTGCTGGACTAGGAATAGCGGTTTTGTAGTACAGCAGAATTCGTGCTGCTGCCTTGCCCTTTAGCCTCCTAAAGAGGTACACTACCTTTTTAAGCTCGGACAGGTATACTGCTAAGTCGACTAGAAGCTTAGAGTACATCTAGGCAGTCTAGGAGGGGTACTCGGCTAGTATCTTACTATCGTAGGTAGTGACGTCGGGGAGTTTGCTCTTTGGGACTGTAGTTTAGGCTATCGTATTTATCGTCGTCGTTGTCGTAGGGGTCGGATCGCGATCGGACGCCCTAAGCTGTCGGAGCTCCTGTTCCTGTTGGGAAATTGTCGAGGCCTAGTAGCCTACTTGTTGTTCGAGCTAGTTCTTACGAGCTATTAGCTCCTTATATATGCGGTTTATATAGTCCTGCATGTCCAGAGTATCTATAGGGATAGCGTTGTCTATCTTCGTCGTATTACTGCAGTCGCTAATAGTAAGATTAGTTCCTAATATTAAAGGCTTAAGAATCTTAGTTTAGAAACTTAAGGCTAGGTATCTATATAAAGGAACTAATAGGCAGTTCCTTCGTCGTCTGCTACTGTACATTTTATACCTTCAAAGCAAGCTAGCAATTTCCCTCTGTACAGGGGTGCAGAGATTTCCTTCTATACAGGGGTGCAGAGATTTCCCTCTATATAGGGTATAGGGGGAGGGGATGCCGACTCGGCCAGACCGGGTTGGGACTCGGTCTAGCTAGGTCCTGCTAGCGCTGCTAAGTCGTACTCCTTAGAACGACAGCTAGTCCAGGTCCAGGACCTGGCGGGACGGCGTCCCCTAGCACTAGAAAACTATAAATAGTACCCTATTAATAATCTCCGGATTTTGGCAGACCTGCTAGAAGAGTTCTATATCCGGAACCCGAGAAAGCCGAAACCCGAATAGCTCTAGAAGCGATAAAGAAGAAGTAGCTCTAGAAATAATAAAGAAGAAAACTGCGACTCTAGAAGTACGGACGTAAGCCGCGTCCGCTCTATTAGTAAGGAAGCGCTAAAGAAACAATCGCGACTATACGCTTATTAACTGTCGCTAACAACGTCTATAAAATCGAAAGGCTTAGCCGATAGACTTTACAGACAAAGACAGCGACGCCCCTTTTTCTGCAGTGTCGCTTGGGCCCTAGTAAAAAGAAATCGGAAGGTTGCGTCTACACCTATATAAAGCTATAGCACGGATTATATAGCACGGATTAGACAGCTCGGATTATATAGCACAGATTAGATAGACGCTAAGTAAAGCGCTTTAGACAACGACATTAGCTAGACAACAACGTAGCAGTAAGAAGAAAGCAGACGAGAAAAGGATAATATTTTTAAGATAGAAGAAAAGAAGAAGTAACGTCGATTTTAAGAAGGATTTTCGTAGAAAGAACTGCGAACCAAAGAAGAAAAAGAAGAAGAAAAAGAAGACGAAAAAGAAGAAGAAAAAGACACAGAAACAGAAGAAAGATAGACAGAAGAACGAGAACGTCTAATTGGCCAGAATAAGATAGAATAAACAGAAGAGATAAGTAAGCAGTCGAGGGCGACTGCTAATAAGGGAGGGGGGTAGTGTTGTAGCAACAGAAAGTGGTAGGACTAAGTAATAGGGTGGACCCTTGGAATTTCCGCTCGGCCCTTCTAGACCAAGCCGGGTCTTGGCACACTACCCCTACGAAAGCTTACATCTGCGTATGTATAGATTCCTTTCCCTTCTTAGTTCGAGATATAGTTATTAAAACAGCCGTATCAAATTATATCTACGCGCTCGGATTAGGTATAATAAATCCCTTCGCTAAGTTCTTAAAAATAAACACTTCGACCTAGTCCAGCTTAGCTAGTAACAGTCGCCTTAGCGGTTCGGTTCTTGGCAGCGCAGCTCCTTTCTTTAGCTAAATCTTGTTATTATATTCTGGTTAGTAGAGTAGCAGAAGGTTAGAATCGGCTTTTAAGAACACGTTAGCATAACAATAGAGTTCTTCTAGTAGCACTTCTAGTAGGTCCGCCTCTTCTTCTGCTATTATCTTTTAGTAGTCTTCGATGTCTTTTATTAAGATAGCATAGACCTTATTTTGCAGAGACTTTGCAAGGGTAGTTAGGGCTTCCAAACTTATTATTCCGATAGTCGCTGGAAGCGCGGCATAGTCGGCCGGATTCGTAAAAGCAGCTGTAACTTTTGGTTTAGCAGCGACAGTACCCTTCTGCTAGGTCTTAAGTTTGATCGTACCTTTATCTACGTTAATAACGGTCTTCTAGTTCTTTATCTATTTCTGTCCTATAATAATGTTAAACTGTCCAATATCTATAACTTGGTACGTCGCTTCTGTAGTTCGGCCAGCTAGGGTAGTCTTTAGCAGCACGTAATGCGTAACGCTCTCAGTGTCTTGTCTGTTATATACTAAAATCTGTGTCAGCGAGGCTAGCTCTACTGGATAACTGTATCCTTTTGCTAGCTTCCAAATTAGTCGATAACAATTTGCCGCGCCAATAAGAGCTCCTATATCGATAAAAGCTTTTAGCTAAAGAGGCTAGTGCGTTAAGCTCTCAAGGGGGTAGACAAAAATTAGAAGGATAATAGCAGTCTCTGTATTTGCCTCTACTGTAGCCAAAAGTGGGTCGTTGCAGCTATTAATACTTTCTTCTTCTTCCAGCCGTGTAGGTTGTAGTAGTGCCCTATTATTTATGCTGAGTAGGGGGCCTATCTGTCTAGTTAGTCTTTTCCTAAGAACCTTAATAGCACTCTGTCGTCTACACTGCCGGTGTCGTTTGGCGTTAATTCTATAGCTTGGACGCTCTTCCTTAGCGGCAGTAGTAGCAGTGTTAGTCTTGTAGCCTAATACTCTCGCTTCTACTAGGCCGTTGCTTAGTATCTAGTAGCGATATAGCTAGGCTTTCTATATGCGTAACAGGTAGGGACGAATGTCGAACGCGATATATAAGGTTGCTAGGGTCCTCGTCAAAAGGAGGAAGAAGGCCAGGTTAATAGTGCAAATAGTAGTCGCTAACTCTGCTCCTAGTAGGTTGGTAGTCTCCTGTATTCGTTTATGTTTCTAGTAGTTACTCTCGCTTAATCTACAAAAGCTTAAAGGTCTCTAGTCTGTATAGAGACTAAAGTATTAGCTAGCTTAGGTCTTAATTTCTTTCTTAGTAGATGCAACTATTTACTCTTAGGTGATCCAGGCACGCAGATGTGATTCAATACAGCCTTTTTGATAACTATATCTCGAACTGAGGAGGGAAAGGAATCTATGTAGTGGTAGACAAGACCTTTGGGGGGTGGCGTGCCAAGGCCCGGCTCGGTCCGGAAGGGCCAAGCCGAAATTCCGAGGGTCCACCCTATTACTCAGTCCCACCCCTTTCCACCGCCGCAACACTACCCCCTCCCTTATTAGCGGTCGCCCTCGACCGCTTACTTATCCGTTCCTCCTGTCTTTTTCCTTTTTTTTTGATTTACATCGTTACTATCTAAAGTCTTTACTCGGCTTCTATCTGATCCGTTCCTTCTGATCGGAGCTATCTGATTGGAGCCAGCGGTTACCAGAGCTGCGGCGTAACTGGTCCGTGCTCTGCTGTAGAGGTCTATATAGATCCGTCCGTAGCTCTTTATCTTCTTCTTCTTCTTTCTCTACTAAGGACCTTACCTACCGCAGGGCTGGCAGCGCCGACGCTGCTTTACGGCGTCGGCGAGCTGCCTGCTGCAGCTGCAGTAGGTGGTAGCCGCGTCGAAGATTCTAGCGAAGCGACTGTTACGATCGTTTTCTTTGGCTTCTGTGCCGATAGAGCGGACTTGGCCTTCTTTTCAACCGTTGAGCCACTTAGGCCGCGGCTTCTTCGGGTTCCGGACGTAAAATTCTCTTAGTAGCTCTGCCGAATTCCGGAGGTTCTCGACCGGGTACTATTTATAGTCTTCCAGCTATCCTTTCTATAAGATCCTCGCTTTGATAGATCCTCTTTGTTTTCTTATATCAATTACGTCTTCTACCTCCTACTCCTCTTCTTCTCCTTCTATTTCGATTGGTGGGGGTTTATCGAACCCCTGATCTGGAAGACTATCTTTAGGGTCTAGGTCAAGCAGATCTGAATAAAAGACATCGTAGATCCGGAAGGACTTCGGTAGCTGGAGCCAATAGGTCACTGGCGACCTTTTTTCTATTATCGTAAATGGACCTACGTAGCGCGGGTTAAGCTTCGCGTTGCCTTTTAGCCTTAGGTTCCGCGTGTTAAGCTATACCTTTTGGCCTTCCTCGAATTCTAGCGGTGACCTCTTCTTATTAGCTCGAGCTACTATCTTCTTCTAAATCGATTCTATTGCCTTTTTCGCTACCCTGACTGCTTTTTCTATCTGTGCCTTAAGTGCCTTAGCTGCCGCGGCGGCGACTCTCTTTAACGACGTGGCGGCGGATAGTTCCGCGGAGCTGGGTTCGTTCGGCGGCTGAAAACTCATCCTTGGAAGATAGCTATGCGTTATCTCGAACGGCGCCAGCGAGGCAGCCTTAGACAGTGCCGAGTTGGCGCAGAACTCGGCTATCGGCAACACCTTGACCTATTCTTCTTGATAATAGCTGCAGAAGGTTCGCAGATATCGCTCTATCTTGCAGTTAGCCACTTTAGACTGACCGTTGGTCTGTAGGTAAGCGGCCGTGCTGAGCTTTCTACGAATTCCGAGAGCTTGGTTAATGGCTTTCTATACGTCGGCGGTGAATTAAGGACCCCTATCCGTAGTGATAGTGTCCGGCAGGCTATAGTGCTTCCATACGTGTCGAATCAACATCCGCGCGGTCTCTTCTGCTGTGGTTCCCTCGTCTCTCGCTCGGCAGGGGATAAAATAGCGCTCTTTGCTCAGCCGATCCACTACATTAAGCGTAGCGTTATATCTATCGGAGTCCAGCAGGCCGGTTACAAAATCCATCGTAATATGCTGCTATAGTTTCTTAGGGATCAGAAGTAGCTTCAGCAGGCCGGCTAGAAGGCCGTAACGTGGCTTTGCTGCTCGGCATACGTAGCAGTTAGTAATAAACCAATGTATCCGCTCGAAGATTTGCGGAAACTAGTAGGTCGTCCTTTATGCTTCTATCGTCTTCTTCGATCCTGCGTAACTAACAGCCTTGGAGCTATAGACCAGCTAGATAACCTCTGTAATCAGTTCTTCCAGAACGATCAGTTTCCCTAAGCCGGTTTTTCCGAGCTTCTGCTGCTAATCAAGCCGTTCTACTTTCTCGTGCAGCGTCTCTTCTTTAATTAGAGGCTCTATCGCACAGATCCCTACCTCTTTCAATACCTCAGCGTCTACTATTCGTTCTGTCAGCACCTTCTAAAACATGTTCGGATCTTCTTTCGCGCAGCTGGTCCTTCCTTCTCTTCTCGTTAATGCGTCTGCCTTTCCATTTTGAGCTCCAGGTTAATAAGTAATCTTAAAGTCGAACCCGGATAAGTAGGCAGCCCACCGTGCCTGACGTCGTAAGAGCTTCTGCGTCTTTATAAAGTAGGTCAGCGACTGGTGGTCCGTAAGGACCTGGATCGTGCTCTGTCCAGCTATAAGCTCTAGTTTCCACTCTTCGAAGGCCTAAATAATAGCTAGCAGTTCTTTATCGTAGATTGCGTAGTTCCGCTCGGCCTTAGTTATAGATTTGCTAAAGAAGGCCACCAGATAGAGGGTCTCGCCGTCGTCGGCGTATTAAGAAAGGACTCCAGCTGTTACTGTATCGGAAGCGTCCGTTTCTACGTAGATTGTCTTTTCCGGCCGGAAGTGTGCTAGAACCGGCGCCGAGGCCACTGCTTCTTTCAGCTAGTTAAAGGCTTCCGTGCACTTCTTATTCTATAGGCCGGCGGCCTCTTTCTTTAATGCTTTGTTTAGGGGTCTTGCTATCCTGCTAAAGTCCTTAATAAACCTTTAATAGTAGCTGCAGAATCCGAGAAACGCTCTGATCTGTGTAGTGTTTCCGGATTTCGGCTGCTTCTATTCCGCGACGGCGGCGACCTTTAAGGGGTCTATACAAATTCTATCTCTTCCGACAATAAGACTGAGATACTTGACCTCGGTTTGATAGAACTCGCTCTTCTTCGTGTCTGCGTTCAATTCGACCTCGCAGAGCCCGGTCAGCACCTTTTTGATGTGGTCCGTGTGCTGTTCCCTCGTTCTATCTGTGTAAATAAGGATGTCGTCTAGGTAAATAGATACAAATTGCTCCAGCATGTCCATAAAACTGTGATTCATAAAACGTTGCCACACCGCTGGCGCGTTGGTAAGTCCGAAGGGCATTACCAGCCACTTAAAATTGCCTATACGCGTGGCGAATGTCGTAAGATACCCTGTCTGCCCTTCCTCGTTCCTTAATCGATGGAACGCTTAGCGAAGATCTAGCTTGCTAAACCACTTAGCCTTAGGCACTCGTTGTATAGTCTTATCGATTAGAGGCAGCGGATACACATCTCTCTTGGTAACCTTATTAAGGCCCCGGTAATCTACGTATAGTCGGAGACTACCTCCTAGTTTCTGTACGAAAAGAATCGGCGACGCATATTCCGCAGAGCTTGGCGTAATGAATTTCTTCGCCAGATTCTCTTAAACAAACACTTCTACCTAGTCTAGCTCGGCCGGAGATAAGCGTCTTAGGGGCTCGGTTCTCGGCAGCGCGGCTCCTTCTTTCAGCCGGGTCTTGTTGTTATATTCCGGTCGGTAGAGCGGCAAGAGGTTGGAGTCAGCCTTTAAGAACACGTTAGTGTAACGATAGAGTTCTTTCAGTAACACCTCTAGTAGATCTACTTCTTCTTCTGCTATTATCTTCCAGTGGTCTTCGATATCCTTATTAAGATAGCATAAATCTCGTTGTCCGACGACCTCGCGAGGGTCGTCAAAGCTTCTGAACTTATTATTCCGATCGTGCCTTAATGTTCGGGCTGATCCTTCGGAGCCACTTCGATAGTCGTAACGTTCGGTTTGACGTTGGCGACTGTGACCGGTTTAGTGACTGATTTGACGGCGGCGGAGCTGCTAATTGCTTTTCTGAATCCGAGTGTGCCTTTACCTACGTTAATAATTGCTCCCTGGTTCTTCATCTATTTCTGCTCTATAATAATGTCAAATCTTCCGATATCTATAATTCGGAACGTTGCTTCTGTAGTGCGACCTGCCAAGGTAGTCTTTAATGGCACATAGTGCGTAACACTCTCCGTGTCCTGTCCGTTGTATGCCAAAATCCGTGTCGGCGACGCTAGCTCCACTAGATAGCTATATCCTTTCATTATCTTTTGAACCAATCGATGGTAGATAGCCGCTCCGATAAGGGCCCCTGTGTCGATAAAAGTTTTTAGCTGAATTGGTTTGCTTAATCCGTTAAGAGGGTGGACAGTAATTGGAAGGATAATGGCTGTTTCCGTGTTCACTTCCACCGCCGCCGAGAGCGGATCGCTGCAGCTGTTGATACTTCCTTTCTGTAGTGTGGTTTGTGTTAGTGCCCTGTTGTCCACGCTGGATAGTGGGCCTATCCTTCCAGCTATCCTTTTCCTAGGATTCTTAGTGGCACTCTACCTTCTACGCTGTCGGTGTTGTTCGGAGCCGGCTCTATGGCTTGTATAGTCTTTCTTAGAGGCTGCGGCTGCTTTATAACACGATACTCCTGCTTCTGCTTGTCTGATGCTTGGCATCTCGTAGCGATGTATCCAGGCTTTCTATACGCGTAGCAGGTAGGGACGAACGACGAACGCAGTGACTGATAAGATTGCTGATAAGGTAGCTGCTAAGGTGCTCTCCGGAAAGGCGCAGGGGGTCGTATTGTCTGTGTTATTAACGGCTTCTGGTTCGATTCGCGTAATTTCGCGTAAGCGCTTAAGTTTCTCGCGGTGACTCTCGCTTGGTGCACGAAGCTCTTAAGGTCCTTATCTTCCACCGAGGCCATAGCTGCGGCCAGTTCAGGGTTCAGCTTCTGCCTTAGTAGGTAGAGCTGCTTATCTTCTGCTACTCGGGCCCTGATCGCATATTTCCTAAATAGTCCGTAGAACTCTTCGAACGTCTGCCGGTTCTGGTTGATCTTATCCAGCTGCTTACGAGCCGTCTTCTTCCAGAAGGGGTCTCCGAACCGTTGATCCAATGCTCTAAACGCCTCCTCGGCGGTCACCTCTTCCAGGTCCGCTACTAGTGAAAAAGCTTTACCTTCTAATCGCGATTCCAGGTACGCTAATCTATCTCCGGCGCTATTTCCGGCATAGTCTCGATCTATCTTGTTCTTTATCTTCTTCTTAAATGCTTCCCAATCCTTAGGATCTCTGCCTCTAAACGCTAGTAGATCCGGTAATAACGTTATCAACGTGCCGCCTTAACTGTAGGCCGCCAGTAAGGCAGTCTCTGCTTGTTCTTCTCGATGCAGTGGCGGCGACGTCGCTCTCTCCATCTTAGCTAGCTGAGCCTTTATCGCTTTTAGTTGTGCTAGTCGGTTCGCCGCTTGGTTTTCCAGCACATCTATAATAGTCTCGGCCGATTCCTTCTCGGCTCTTACCGTTTTAATTTCCTCTCTTAGTCTCCTGTTCTCTTCCGTGTTTCTACAAAACTTCTTCTCGATAAAGGTAATAATGTCGAACACCTTCTTAGCTCCATTCTCTGCTAGATGCTCTTCCATTTCTTCCGGCATACGTGCATACAACTCGGTATAGCTCTCTATGCCCCTCTTCGCTTTATTTATCTCTTCTTCCGTAAGGCCCTTAGTGGCCATTCCGTTATCGAGGATGCTAATACGCCTATCCCTCGGTCTATCGTTCTTTCTCTTTCCGCTGCGGCCTGTAACGCCGCCCTCTACTGTTGAGAAGCTCTCTATAGCTATCTTACAGTGCTGGTGTTTTGTTTGGTTTGGTGCGCGTGCGTTATTCGGGGGTCCGGATAATTTAACGGTCCCGTTCGCGCAGCGCAGTAGTAGTGTAGGAAGTGAGTTCGAGATATAATAATCCGGGCACGCAGATATAATTCAATACGGCCTTTTTGATAACTATATCTCGAACTAAGGAGGGAAAGGAATCTATGTAGTGGTGGACGAGACCTTTGGGGGGTGGCGTGCCAAGGCCCGGCTCGGTCCGGAAGGGCCGAGCCAAAATTCTGAGGGTCCACCCCATCACTTAGTCCTACCCCTTTCCACCGCCGCAACATTAGGCAGTTTAGCCCTAATCGCGTACTTTCTGAATTGTCCGTAGAATTCTTTAAATGACAGCCGGTGCTAGCTAACCTTGTTAAGCTGTTTGCAAGCCGTCTGCTTACGGAAATAGTCGGCAAAGCGTTGGTCTAGGACTTTAATAGCCTTATTAGCAGTCGCTTCTTCCAGGTCCGCTACTAATGTAAATGCTTTACTGTCTAGTCACGATTCTAGGTACACTAGCTTGTCGTCCTTGCTGTTAGTAGAATGGTCGCGGTTGATCTTATTTATTATCTTCTTTTTAAAAACTTCCTACATCCCTGGATTTCTGCTACTAAAGATCTGTAGGTTAGGCAATAACGTTATCAAAGTGCTACCTTAGCTGCAGGCTATAGGAGAGGTTTGCTTGGTTTGACCTTCCTATAGCAGCAGTAGCAGCAGCGACGACGTATCTGCTAACTAAGCCCTTAGCCTATTTAGTTAAGTTAGTCGTGCTGCTGCTTAGTTCTCGAGGACTTCGATAGTAGTCTCTGTGGACGCTCTCTCTGCTGTTATTGCCTCTATGTCTTCTTTTAGCTGTCTGTTCTCTTCTAGTTTCTTGTAGAGCAGTGTCTCGATAAAGGCTATAGCGTCGTAGACTTTTTCGATTCTGTGTTCTGCTATATGTTCTTTAAGCTCGTCGGGCGTATACGCGTACAGTCTCTAATAGTTTGATCCGAGCTCGCAGATACGATTTAATACAGCTGTTTTAATAACTATATCTCGAACTAAGGAGGGAAAGCAATCTATGTAGTGGTGTGTAAGGGCTTTAGGGGTGGCATGCTAAGGCCCGGCTAGGTCCGGAAGGACCGAGCCAAAATTCTCAGGGTCTACTCTATTACTTAGTCCTACCCCTTTCCGCCGCCGTAACACTACCCCCCTCCCTTATTAGCAGTCGCCCTCGACCGCTTACCTATCCCTTCGGCCTCTTTATCTTATTCCAGCCAATCAGATCCCCTCCTTATTTTACCTATCTATCTCTCTTTTTTTTGGTTCGCGGCTTCTTCTACGAAAATTCTTCTTAAAATCGACTTTACCTCTTCTTTTCTTTTATCTCGAAAACATCGTCCTTTCGTTATCTTCTTCTTTTCTTCCATCGTCGCTATCTGAAGTCGTTCACTTGGCGTCCGTCTAATCGGAGCTATCTGATCTAAGCTAATAGCTATCTAAGCTGCGGCGTTACCAGTCTGTGCGCCGCCGCTAAGAGTCTATATAGATCCGTCCGCAGCGCACTATCTCTTCTTCCTTTTCTTCTTTACTAAGGCTATAAGCGCTACCGCAAAGCTGTTTTAGTAGCGTCGGCTTCGTCTTTGCCGTTAGGTGTTAGCAAAGCCGAAGACTGTTACAAAGCGCGCCGAAGCGGTAGCGCCGTCCTCGACTTTACTGTCATTATCCGACTGGCAAAGCCGGTGGACGGTAACGGTGTAATCGAGGACTCTAGCTAGGCGCACCGCCGCGATTGTTTCTATCGGTTTTTGCATTGATAGAGCGGACGTAGCTTTTCTTCTTCTTCTATCTCTTCTGGAGCTATTAACTTCGGAGCTACTTAGGTCTCGGCTTTCTCGGACTCCGGACATAGAACTCTTTTAGCAGCTCTGTCGAATTTCGGAGATTCTCGATTAGACACTATTTATAATCTTCTGGCCACCCCTTCTATAAGATCCTTGCTTTGTTAGACCCTCTTATCTTTCTTATATCTACTATGACTTCCACCTCCTACTCTTCTTCTTTACTGTCTATCTCGATTGGTAGGGGTTCAGCGAATCCCTGTTCCGGAAGACCGTTATTAGGATCTAGACTTAACAGATCCGAGTGGAAAACATTGTAGATTTAGAACGATTCCGATAGCTAGAGCCGATAAGTTACTGGCGACCTCTTTTCCACTATCGCAAACGGACCTACGTAGCGGGGGTTGAGCTTGGCGTTGCATTTTAGCCTTAGGTTCTGCGTGTTAAGCTATACCTTTTGGCCTTCTTCGAATTCTATTAGTAACCGCTTTCTATAAGCTCGAGTTACTATCTTCTTCTAAGCCGATTCTATCGCCTCTTGCGCTACTTAGATCGCTTCTTCCATCTAAGATTTAAGCGCTTCTGCCGCAGCGGCGGCGACTCTCTTTAACAAAGTAGCAGTAGAAGATTTCAAAGAGCTAAGTTCGTTCAGCAGTTAAAAGCTTATTCTTAGAAGATAACTATAAGTTATCTCGAACGGCGCCAGTAAGGTGGCCTCGGCCTGTGCCGAGTTAGCGCAGAACTTGGCTATTAGCAACACCTTAACCTACTCTTGTTAATAATAGCTGCAGAAGATTCGTAGATATTTCTCTATCTTACAGTTAGCTTTTTTAGACTAACTGTTGGTCTAAGGGTAAGCGGCTATGCTAAGCTTTCCGCAGATTCCGAGAACTTAGTTTATAGCCTTTTATTTATCGGTAGTAAATTGGGGACCCCTATCTGTAGTAATAGTGTCCGGCAGTTTATAGTGCTTCTATACGTACTGAATCAGCATCCTCGCTGTCTCTTCTGCAGTAGTGCCTTCGTTCTTTGCTTAATAGGGGATAAAGTAGCGTTCCTTAATTAACCAATCTACTACGTTAAGGATAGCATTAAATCTATTGGAATCTGGCAGGCCGGTTACAAAATCTATCGTAATGTGTTGCTACAGTTTCTTAGGGATCTGCAGTAGCTTTAGTAGGCTGGCCGGAAGGCCGTAACGCGGCTTTGCGGCTCCGTATACGTAACAATTAGCGATAAACCGGTAAATCCGCTCGAATATCTGCGGAAACTCGTAGACTGTTCTTACGGCCTCTATCGTCTTCTTCGTGCTAGCGTAGCCAACATTCTTAGAACTATAGACCAGCTAAATAACCTCTATAATTAGTTCTTCCAGAACTATTAGCTTCACTAAACCGGTTTTGCTAAGCTTCTGTTACTAGTTAAGCTGCTCTACTTTTTCGTAAAGCGTCTCTTCCTCGGTCGCCGGTTTTACTATGCAGATCCCTGCTTCTTTCAATACCTCGGCGTCTACTATCCGCTTAGTCAACACCTTCTGGAACATGTTTAGGTCTTCTTTCGTACGGCTGGTCTTCCCCTCTCTTCTCGTTAGCGTATTAGCCTTTCTATTTTAAGCTCTAGATTGATAGGTAATCTTAAAGTCGAATCCGGACAAGTAAGCGGCCTACCGAGCCTAGCGGCGCGAGAGCTTTTGCATCTTTATAAAGTAGGTTAACGACTAATCGTCCGTAGGGATCTAGACCGTGCTCTTTCTAGCTATAAGCTCTGGCTTCTACTCCTCGAAAGCTTAGATAATAGCTAATAGCTCCTTATCGTAGATAGCGTAGTTCCGCTTAGCCTTATTTATAGACTTGCTAAAGAAGGCTACCGGATAGAGGGTCGCGCCGTCGTCGTCGTATTAAGAAAGAACCCCTGCTGTTACTGTGTTAGAAGCGTCTGTTTCTAGGTAGATCGTCTTTTCCGATTGAAAGTGCGCCAGCACTAGCGCCGAGGCTACTGCTTTTTTTAGCTAGTTCAAAGCCTCTGTGCACTTCTTGTTCTATAGGCTAGCTACCTCCTTCTTTAATGCTTCGTTTAGGGGTCTTGCTATCTTGCTAAAGTCCTTAATAAATCGACAATAGTAACTGCAGAAACTGAGAAAGGCTCTGATTTAGGTAGTGTTTCCGGACTTCGGCTGCTTCTATTCCGCTACGGCAGCGACCTTTAAGAGGTCTATCTAAATTCCTTCTCTGCCGACAATAAGGCCGAGATATTTGACTTCGGTCTAATAGAACTCGCTCTTCTTCGTGTCTGCGTTTAACCCGACCTTGCGGAGCCTAGTTAGCACTCTCTTAATATAGTCCGTATGTTGCTCTCTCGTTCTATTAGTGTAGACGAGGATGTCGTCTAAGTAAATAGATACGAACCGCTCTAGCATATCTACAAAGGTGTAATTTATAAAACGTTACTATACTGCTAGCGCGTTAGTAAGTCCGAAAGGTGTAACTAGCTACTTGAAATTGCCTATACGCGTAGCGAACGTTGTAAGGTCTTCCGTCTGTCCTTCCTCGTTCCTTAGTCGATAGAACGCTTAGCGAATGTCCAGCTTGCTAAACTACCTAGCTTTCGCTACCCGTTGTATAGTCTTATTGATTAGCGGCAGCGGGTATACGTACCTCTTAGTAACCTTATTAAGGCCTCGGTATTCTACGTACAGTCGGAGGCCTCCTCCGGGTTTCTATACAAAAAGGATCGGCGACGTATACTTAGCAGAGCTTGGCGTAATAAACTTCTTCGCTAGGTTTTCTTAAACAAACACTTCTACTTAGTCTAGCTCGGCCGGCGATAGTCGTCTTAGGGGTTCGGTTCTCGGCAGCGTAGCTCTTTTTTTTAACTGGATCTTGTTATTATATTCCGGTCGATAGAGCAGCAGGAGGTTAGAGTCGGCTTTTATAAACACGTTAGCGTAGCTATAGAGTTCTTTTGGTAACACCTCTAGCAGGTCTACTTCTTCTTCTGCTATTATCTTTTAGTAATCCTCGATGTCTTTTATTAAGATAGCGTAGATCTTATTCTCTAGCGACTTTGCAAGGGTCGTTAGGGCTTCCGAGCTTATTATTCCGACAGTATCTTGGGGATTGGAACAGTCGGCCGGAACCGCGTTAGTGACTGCGACGTTTGGTTCTACAGTAACGATGGTAACCGATTCGACGGCGGCGGTGCCGCTCTGCTAGGTTTTGAACCCTAGCGTACCTTTATCTACCTTAATAACGGCTTTCTAGTTCTTTATCTATTTCTGCCCTATAATAATGTTAAACCGTCCGATGTCTATAAATCTAAACGTTGCTTCTGTAGTGCGACTAGCTTGGGTAGTCTTTAACGGCACATAATGCGTAACGCTCTCTGTGCCTTGTCCGTTATATGCTGAAATTCGCGTCGGCGACGCTAGCTAAACTAGATAGCTATATCCCTTCGTTAGTTTTTGAACCAGTCGATAGTAAATTGCTGCGCCGATAAGTGCTCCTGTGTTAGTGAAGGCTTTTCATTAAAGGGGGCAGTGCGAGCTCTCGAGAGGGTAGATCGTAATTAGAAGGATAATAGCGGTCTCTGCATCTACTTCCACTGCTGCTAAGAGCGGATCGTTACAGCTGTTAATACTCTCTCCTTCTTCCGATATAGTAGTTCGTAGTAGTGCCCTATCGTTTATACTAGGTAGGGGGCCTATACGTCCAGCTAGTCTTTTCCTAAGATACTTAATAGCACTCTACTGTCTACACTGTCAGTGTCGTTCGGCGCAGGCTCTATAGCTTAGATAGTCTTCCTCGGCGGTGGCGGCTTCGTAGTACAGTATTCCCGCTTCTGCTAGTTCGTCGCTTAGCATCTAGTAGCGATATAACTAGGCTTTCCGTACGCGTAACAAGTAGGGATGAACAGCGAACGCAGTGAATACGATAGCTGCTAGGGGCCTCGTGGGAAAGGAGCAGAGGGTCGCGTTGTCGGCGCTAATAACGACTTCTAAAACGGTTCGCGTACTGCCGATTTTCTATATGCATTTAGGTTTCTAGCGGTAACTCTCGCCTAGTGTACGAAGCTTTTAAGGTCTTCGTCTTCTACCGAAGCTATACCTCTGGCCAGTTCAGGGTTCAACTTCTGCCTTAGTAAGTGTAACTGTTTATCCTTAGACACTTTAGCTCTAATAGCATATTTCCTTAACAGTCTATAAAATTCCTCGAACGTTAGCCGGTTTTGGCTTATCTTGTCTAGTTGTTCGTAGGCCGTCTTCTTGCGGAAAGGGTCTCCGAAGCGTTGGTCCAGGGCTTTAATAGCTTTATCGGCGGTTACATCTTCTAGGTCTGCTACTAGCGAGAACACTTTACCTTCTAGTCGCGCCTCTAGATACGCTAGTCTGTCTTCTCCGCTGCTTGCTACGTAACCGCAGCTTATCTTATTCCTTATCTTCTTCTTAAAAGCTTCCTAGGCCTTAGGGTTTCCGCCTCTAAAGGCAGGTAGATAAGGTAGTAACGTTATTAAAGTGCTACCTTAACTGTAGGCAGCAGGTAAGGCAGTTTCCGCTTAGTCTACTCGTAGTAGCGGAGGTAGTACCGACGACGTCGCTGCCTCTATGTTAGCTAACTAAGCCCTTAGCATCTTTAGTTGCACTAGTTGTATCGCTGCCTAATTCTCTAACACCTTAATAGTAGTTTCTGCCGATTCCTTCTTAGCTATTACCGCCTCTATCTCCTCTCTTAGCTGCTTGTTCTCTTCTATTTTCTTATAAAACATCTTCTTAATAAAGGTAATAGTGTCGTACACCTTTCTAGACCTATGTTCTGCCAGGTGTTCCTCGAGTTTATCTAGCGTGCAGACATATAGCTCCTTATAGCCGGCTATGCCCTCTTTTGCTTCGTTCGTCTCTTCTTCTATAAGACCTTCTGTAATGTAAGGGCTTAAAAATCTTGGTTTAGAAACTTAAGGCTAGGTATCTATATCAAGGAACTAATAGGCAGTTCCTTCGTCGTTGTTGCTGTACAATTTGTACCTACGAAGCTAAGCTAGCAATTTCCCTCTATGTAGGGATGCAAGGTTTACACTTTGTCTAGAGGATCGGGAGTTTCCCTCTATATAGTAATGCAGAGTTTTCCCTTCGTTTAAAGGGGCGGCAATTCCCGTCTATATAGGGCTATAGGATTCTCCCCCTGTACAGGAGTAGGGTCGTATCGGTAACTCTGTACAGAGGGTAGGGCCGTGCTGGCGCTGCTAAGTCGCAGTCCTTAGGGCGACGGCTGGCTTAGGTCCAGGACCTAGGCTGGGCGGCGCCCCCTAACTATACCCCCCTCCCTTCTTATAGTGCTTCTTTTATACGACAGCGTGTCTTACACCCTTAGCTCTTAGGGCTCCTTTAGCAGGTAGTCCTCCTATCTTTGTCCAGGCGCTTGCTAGTCGGCAATGCCCGCCAGATGCCCTCCTTCTACGCTGTTGCAACCTTGGACCTGTCCCTCTAGTTCCTGTAGCTAAGGCGGAGGAGGACCTGCAAGGAGGGAAGGCAGGTAGTGCTAGATCGCTTCTACCTAATCTTGACCGATTCCGTTTGCTACTTTAAGGATGCTAAGGCTAAGGCGGAGGAGGACCTGCGAGCCTTTACAAAGGTGTAGGAGGTGCTCGATCCCGTCTGACTATTTACCTCCTACCCTATAGCCCTAGCTATATACTCTGCCTCTTAGCTGTACGGTCTTGCGGCAGCAGGCCGTCTGGTTCTGTCCCTGTGCCCTAGTCGTCGTCCGGAGTCTACCTCTTAGGTAGATGTTCCCGTCTCCGTCCGGTCGTCTAAAGGGCCGTCGCTCGTCCAGGCACTAGATCGTAGTTGCCTCGTTTGCCCTCCCTTATACGGTTGTAGCAGCTGCCCTAGTTGCCGTTGCCTTACATAGCAGGCAGCTACTACCCCGTATATTAACCCTTCCCCCCCTCTCTCTCTCTTCTTCTCTTTCTCTCCTATTCTTACATCTGCTACCCGTCTGCCTAGCCGTCTACTACTACTACTATTACTACAACCACTACTACTACTGCTACCAACTACAACTACTACTACTAACGCCGCCATTCTGTCCGTCCGGTGCTGTTGTGGTTCTCTTTTAGTTGCCGGCCCGTCCTCCTATACCTCTACCTCTAGCCGTAGGACGTTTAGCTTAACTAACAACTCTGCTTCCAGTTTGTACAGTCTTCCCCCTTTGTACAGTCTTAGCTAACGTCTTAGGTGCTATATTAATAAGCACCAGGATATTGCTAAGCTACACTTCTACTCCTTCTAGTGTTGGGGCCCCTGCTAGCTAGGAGGTATTTAAGATTTGGGGTGTAGAGTCGGCTGCCCTAGTACTAGGAGGTAGTGGCTAGTAAGCTACCCTAAGGTAGTATATAAGAAATTTTCGGACGGTGTTGCTCTTATCCCTTCTTATTCTTACTCTTATTCTTACCTGTCTTATAGCTGTTCCCCTCCTCCTGCCCCCTTTCTATATAGTGTAGTACAGTGTAGTGTTAGTAGGACCCAGTAGGGTCCTACGTCTTAATTCCTGATCCTTTAGCAACCTAAGTTGCAGGCGGCTGCCCTGTATCTAGGGTAGATTATGCCCCTTCTCGCCGTACGGCGCAGTGTTACTGTAACTGGGCAGGGGGATGGTTCTCCTCCTACCTGTCCAGCGCAGTTGTGTCCTGTAGGGCCTTGTATAGTTCCTACGTAGGCTCTGCCTACCCTCTCTATTTAACTAGGTACTCTACCCTCTTCTGGTTCCTTTAGCTCTTAAGGATTCCTTCTGCCTCGTACTCTTCCTAGCCCTTAGTAATAATCGCTAGTAGGTGCGCGTCGTCCGTCGTCTAATGCAGTAGGGGGTCTGTATATGCTAGCTGTACGAGGTCTACGTAGAAGACTAGGTAGATCCCTAGGGGAGTATTAAGTCGTACAGCGTATGTCCCTACCGGTCGGACTACTGTAAACTTCTAGCTCTTCTAATCCAGTTTCTTGCTCGGCCGGTCTGTACAGATATTGCGCTAGTTTAGCCAGACCTTCTCTCCTGCCTCGTACCTTAGTGCAGCCTGTCGTCCCTTGTTAGCCTGCTCTTCCGCATTCTATTGCACTATAGCTAGACTCGCCTTTGCCTATTAATAGGCATTCGTAATCGTCTGTACAATAGCCTCTCCCTGCTGAATTAGGGATTGTATAGAGTGTAGGGTGTTACTACCTAGGGTCGGTAGGAGCAGGGAGTAGTCGTATCCGTAGGCTATAAAGAAGGGGGATAATTCTCTAGCGTTAGCTGTACAGCTGTTAATAGCTAGCTCCGCTATAGGGAGAAGGCGGTTCCAGTTTGTCTAGTTATAGTCGACGTACGCTTAGAGGTACGCTTCCAACGTCGAATTGACCCTTTCCGTCGCGCCGTCCGATTGCAGGTGCTATACGGTTAATAGGCGACGTTCTACGTTTAACAACTAGCAGACCCTTGCCTGGAGCTAGCTTGTAAACTGTGTACCCTAGTCCAATACAATTGACCTAGGGAATCCGTGCTTGCTAAACGTCGTCTGTATAAATGCCTAGGCAGTGTCTTTAGCTGTAATAGAGTCTATTCCCTCTAGTATTACTCCCTTTGTTAGCTTGTCTATTACTACTATAATATTCCGCTGTCCGTCGCTCTTAGGCAGATCTGTAATAAAGTCCACTGTTAGGTCTTGCTAGGGCCGGTCCGGTATCGGTAGGGGTTTCAGTAGCCTATACTTTAGTTTACGCTAGGGCTTCGTTCGTCTGCAAACATTGCAGTTCTGTACAAACCTGCGGATGTCCTTTGCTATCGCCGGCTAGTAGTAGTCCCTAGCGACGATGCTGTACGTCTCCTCGCGCCCTAGGTACCTAGTTGCTATAGAGTTATATGCCTATTGTATTAAGCTTGTACAGAGCTTCTCGTCTGCCGGGACCCAAATCCGATTCCTGAACTTTAGGTTGTTTTCCTTGTCTACTAAGCACTCTGCTGCCGACACCTTAAGGTAAAGCTCTGCTAGGAGCTTCCGCTGTCCTCCTTAGATTGCTGTACAGGCCCCTCTATAGACGTTGTCCTTTTCTACTGCCTCTTCGTATGCCCGCAGTTGGGGCTCCTATATATATGTCGCTGCTAGGCGGATAGTCCCTTCGCCTAGCTCTTCCTTAAACATCTGGAGTGTTCGTAATTTCAGCTGGTCCTCCTCGTACGTCGTTGGCATATCCTGGTCCTGTCTGGATAGTGCATTAGCCCTGCTGTTGTCCTTACCCTTGCGATACTAGAGTCTTATATTAAAGCGGCTTAGGTACATTGCCTATCGTACATGTCTCTTAGACAGCTTCTGGGGTTGCGTAAAGTACTCGAGGTTCTTGTAGTCGGTTAGGGCGAGAAGATCGGGAACCGAGCAGAGTTCTCTATCCTACGCTTTGCAACACTGCACGACTGCTAGCAATTCCTTGTTATAGATAGGGTAGTTGCACTTAGCTAGGGAGTTCTTCTTAGAGAAGTACGCGCATAGGTGCAGAAGTCCGTCTAAGCCTACCTGTAACAGGATGTTGCGGCGGTGGAAAGAGGTGGGACAGATTAATGGGGTGGACCCTGGATTTCGGCTCGGCCCGACCGGGCCGAGCCGGGCCTTGGCACTACTACTATCAAAGCCCACCACCACCACTACATAGATTCCTTTCCCTCCTCAGTTCGAGATATAGTTATCAAAAGGCCGTATTGAATCATACCTGCGTGCCCGGATTATTATATCTTGAACTCACTCTCTACACCAACCCTGCGCTGCGCGAAAGGGCCCGTCGAACCATCCGGAAACCCGAATAACGCACGCGCACCACACTACACAAACCAACAACAACACCCAGGGCACTATAAGAAGATGGAAGGCTTCTCAGCGGTAGAGAGCGGCGTTACAGGCCGCAGCAGAAGCAGAAAAGGAAAGACTGACAGAGCGAGTAGGGGCTTAAGTGTCATTAACGATAAGATCGTTATTAGCAGTTCCACAGCGGAAGAGACCGCTAAGTTCAAGGAACGAATAGCTAAGTATAGGAAAATCCACGACTGCACGATTAAGGAACTAGAAGACTATGTAAACGAGAACGGGATAGGAAAGGTCTACGACAGTATAGACCTTATTAAGACGCTGTTTCTCAGAACGCTGGAAGAAAACAGACAACTAAGAGAAGAAACTAAAGCGGTGAGGGCCGAGAAGGAATTGGCGGAAACGATCATCGACGTGTTAGAAAACTAGGCGGCGAATCGAATAGCGCAGTTGAAGGCGCTGAAGAATCAACTGACCGATATAGAAGCAGCGAAGTCGTCGCCGCTACTCCGTCGAGAAACCCACGAGGAGACCGCCTTACCAGCGGCCTATAGTCAAGGTAGCACTACGATAACGCCACTGCCGGACCCACCTGCTTTTAGCAGCGGAGACCCTAAAGCATAGGAGGCATTTAAGAAGAAGATCAAGAACAAGATAAGCCGCGATTACGCATCGAGCAGCGAAGAGGATAGATTAGCGTACCTGGAATCGCGATTGGAAGGTAAAGCTTTTTCGCTAGTAGCGGACCTAGAAGAAGTAACGGCCGACGACGCTATTAAAGCGCTGGACCAGCGTTTCGGAGACCCCTTCTGGAAGAAGACGGCCCGCGAGCAGCTGGATAAGATCAACCAGAACCGTCAGACATTCGAAGAGTTCTACGGACTGTTTAGGAAATACGCCATTAGAGCGAGAGTAGCAGAAGATAAGCAGCTGCACCTACTAAGGCAGAAACTGAGCCCTAAGCTCGCCGCGGCTATAGCGTCAGTAGAAGACGAAGACCTTCAGAGCTTCGTGCATTAAGCGAGAGTCACCGCTAGAAACTTGAACGCGTACAGAAAACCGACGACACGTAAACTGATTTAGAAGCCGTTAGCGCAGCCGACAAGAGCCCCCGCGCCCTTTCGACGAACTCCCTAGCAGTCGCTATATTTACTACGATCGGCATTCGTCCCTACCTGCTACGCGTGTGGAAAACCTGGCTATATCGCTACGAGATGCCAAGCAACGGCACAGCAGAAGCAAGAGTATCGAGCAACAAAGCAGCCGCCACCGCCGAGAAAGACTATTCAAGCTATCGAACCGGCTCCGAACGACACGGACAGCGTAGACGGCGGGGTGCAGTTAAGAATTATAGGAAAAGACCAGCTAGAAGGATAGGCCCCCTATCCAGCATTGACAATAGGGCACCGAATCGAAGCGAATCACTACAAGGAGAAAGCATTAACAGCTGTAGCGATCCGCTCTCGGCAACCGTAGAAGTAAATGCGGAAACGGCGATTATCCTTCCTATTACGATCCACCCTGTTAAGAAGCAACGCCCACCGATCCAGCTGAAAGCTTTTATCGACACCGGAGCTCTTATCGGCGCGGCGATCCACCACCGACTAGTTCAGAAACTGAAGAAGGGATACGGCTATCCGGTGGAACTGGCGTCGCCGACACGGATTTCGGCATACAACGGACAAGACACGGAAAGCGTTACGCACTACGTGCCGTTAAGGACTACACTGGCTGGTCGCACTACGGAAGCGACGTTCCGAATTATAGATATTGGAAGGTTTGACATCATTATAGGGCAGAAATAGATAAAGAACCAAAAAGCCATTATCGACGTAGATAAAGGAACGATAAGATTCAAAACCCCGGGTAGCGGAGCAGGGACTATCGGAAAGGTCGCCGCCGCCGCTAAGCCGAAAGCTACGGAGCCCGCGAAAGAGGCTCCGCCCGATCGTTCCGAACCCCCGGTCACCGTCGGAATAATAAGTTTAGAAGCTATAACGACCCTCGCGAAGTCGCCGGATAATGAGATCTACGCTATCTCGATAAAAGACATCGAAGACTACAGGAAGATAATAGCGGAAGAAGAAGTGGATCCGCTGGAGGTGCTACCGAAAGAACTCTATAGTTACGCTAACGTCTTCTTAAAGGCCGACTCCAATCTCCTGCCGCTCTATCGACCGGAATATAACAACAAGATCTGGCTAAAAGAAGGAGCCACATTGCCGAGAACCGAGCCCCTAAGAAGACTGTCGCTAGCCGAACTGGACTAAGTGGAGGTGTTTGTTCGTAAAAATCTAGCGAAGAAGTTTATTACGCCGAGCTCTGCGGAATATGCGTTACCGATTCTTTTCGTAAGGAAACTAGGGGGTGGTCTGCGACTCTGCGTAGACTACAGGAGCCTTAACGAGGTCACTAAGAGAGACGTGTACCCACTGCCGCTAATTGATAAGAATATACAGCGGGTAGCGAAGGCTAAGTGGTTTAGCAAGCTGGACATCCGCTAAGCGTTTTATCGACTAAGGAATAAAGAAGGGCAGACAGAAGACCTTACGACGTTTGCGACGCGTATAGGCAATTTCAAGTGGCTGGTAATGCCGTTCGGACTCACCAACGCGCCAGCAGTATAGCAACGCTTCATAAACTACACCTTTATAGACATGTTAGAACAGTTCGTGTCAATTTACCTGGACGACATCCTTATCTACACCGATAGAACGAGAGAGCAACACACGGACCACATCGAGAGAGTGTTGAAGAGGCTCCGCGAGGTCGGATTAAACGCGGACACGAAGAAGAGCGAGTTCTATCAAACAGAGGTCAAATATCTCGGTCTTATCGTCGGAAGAGATAGAATTCGTATAGACCCTTCGAAGGTCACCGCCGTCGCGGAGTGGAAGCAGCCGAAATCCGGAAACACTACGCAAATCAGGGCGTTTCTCGGCTTCTGCAGCTACTATCGGCAGTTTATTAAAGACTTTAGCAAGATAGCAAGACCCCTGAATAAGGCATTAAAGAAGGAGGCCGCTGGCCTATGGAATAAGAGGTGCACGGAAGCGTTTAACCGGCTGAAAGAAGCAGTGGCCTCGGCGCCGGTTCTAGCACACTTCCGGCCGGGAAAGACGATCTACGTAGAAACGGACGCTTCCGACACAGTAACGGCGGGGGTCCTTTCTCAATATAGTGACGACGAAACCCTCCATCCAGTCGCTTTCTTCAGCAAGTCAATAAGCGAGGCCGAAAGGAACTACGCGATCTACGATAAAGAACTGCTGGCCATTATTCAGGCCTTTAAGGAGTGGAAACCGGAGCTTATAGCTGGAAAGAGCACGGTCCAGGTTCTTACAGACTACCAGTCGCTGACCTACTTTATAAAGACGTAGAAGCTCTTACGCCGCCAAGCTCGGTGGGCCGCCTACTTATTAGGATTCGACTTTAAGATTACATATCGACCGGGGGCTCAAAACGGAAAGGCGGACGCGCTAACGCGAAGAGAAGGAAAAACAAGCCGCGCGAAAGAAGATCCGAACATGTTCCAGAAGGTGTTAACCGAGCGGATAGTAGACGCAGAGGTGTTGAAAGAGGTAGGGGTCTGTGCGGTGGAGCCGGCCCCTAAAGAAGAGACGCTCTACGAGAAGGTAAAGCAGCTCAACCTGCAACAGAAACTCGGCAAAACCGGTTCAGGGAAGCTAATAGTTCCGGAAGAACTAATTACGGAGGTTATCCAGCTGGTCCATAGCTCTATAGACGTTGGTTACGCCGGCTTAAAGAAGACGGTGGAAGCTATAAGGACGGTCTACTGGTTTCCGCGAATCTACGAACGGATCCATCGATTTATCGCTAATTGCTACGTATGCAGAGCCGCGAAGCCACGTTACGGCCTTCCAGCAGGCTTATTAAAGCCACTTCCGATCCCCGAGAAACTATAGCAGCATATTACGATGGACTTCGTAACCGGCCTGCCGGATTCCGATAGATACGACGCTACGCTAAACGTGGTAGACCGATTAAGCAAAGAACGCCACTTCATCCCCTATCGAGCGAGAGACGATGGAACTACTGCAGAAGAAACGGCGAGAATGTTGATTCAACACGTGTAGAAGCACTATGACCTGCCGGACACTATCACTACGGATAGGGGTCCTCAATTCACCGCCGATGTATAGAAAGCTATCAACCAAGCCCTCGGAATTTATAGAAAGCTCAGCACCGCCGCTTACCCTTAAACTAACGGCCAATCAGAAGTAGCCAACTGTAAGATAGAGAAATATCTACGGATCTTCTGCGGCTATTATCAGGAAGAATAGGTTAAGGTATTGCCGATAGCCGAGTTCTGCGCTAACTCGGCACCGTCTAAGGCCACCTCGCTGGCGCCGTTCGAGATAACGCACGGCTATCTTCCGAGGATGAGCTTTCAGCCGCCAAACGAACCCAGCTCCGCGGAACTACCTACCGCCAGGTCGCCAAAGAGAGTCGCCGCCGCAGCGGCAGAAGCGCTACGATCTCAGATAGAAGAAGCGATCAAGGTAGCGAAAGAAGCGATGGAGACGGCTCAGAAGAAGATGCTAACTCGACCTAATAGAAGCCGATCGCTAATAGAATTCGAGGAAGGTCAAAAGGTGTAGCTTAACGCGCGAAACCTAAGGCTGAAAGGAAACGCGAAGCTCAACCTACGCTACGTAGGTCCGTTTAAGATAATAGAAAAGAGGTCGCTGGTGACTTATCGGCTAGAGCTGCCGAAGGCGTTCCGGATCCACGACGTTTTCCATTCCGATCTACTGAGCCTGGACCCTGAGAACGGTCTGCTGCAGCAGGGGTTCGCCGAACCCCCACCAGTCGATATGGACGGTAATAAAGAAGAGTAGGAGGTAGAAGACGTAACGGACGTAAAGAAGACGAGGGGGTCCATCAGAGCGAGGATCTCGTAGAAGGGGTAGCCGGAAGACTATAAATGGTATCCGATTAAGAATCTCCGGAATTCGGCGGAGCTGCTAAGAGACTTTTACGTGCAGAACCCAGAAAAACCGAAGCCAGCGTAGCTCTAATGCCGACAATGGAGACACGTCCGCTCCACCGGCGCGGAAGCCGATAAAGGCGATCGTGCCTCTGGAATTGATAGCTCCAGGCACCACTACGTCAGTCGGCGACCGCGTAGAGGGTAAAGGCTTTGGTGGAAGAGAAAAAGAAGAAGAAAAACGGCGCCGCGGAAAGATCTATATAGACCTCCGCGCCGGCGCACAGACCAGCTACGCCGCAGCTCAGATAACCTACAGCTCAGATCAGATAGCGTCGATCACATAAACGCCAAGTAAAGGACTTTAGATGCCGATAACGTAAGAGGTTGAAAAAGAGATAAAGAGGACGTTGTTTTTGATAGAAGACGGAAGAAGTAACGTCGGCGTTAGAGGGAATTTTCAAGAAGGAAACGATAAATCAAAAAAAAAAAAAAAAAAAAGGGAGAGAGTGCAGTTTTCCGGACGGATGGGGTGACTAAGCGGTCGAGGGCAACCGCTGGTAAGGGAGGGGGGTAGTGTTGCGGCGGTGGAAAGAGGTGGGACAGATTGATGGGGTGGACCCTGGATTTCGGCTCGGCCTGACCGGGCCGAGCCGGGCCTTGGCACTACCACTATCAAAGCCCACCACCACTACTACATAGATTCCTTTCCCTCCTTAGTTCGAGATATAGTTATCAAAAGGCCGTATTGAATCATACCTGCGTGCCCGGATCACAGCATACCCCCTATACAGTACCCTAAGGAGTTAGTTTCCAGTATCGTCGTACGTTCCGGGTCAAAGGCAGCAAGCGTTAGTCCTATTGTAAAGAGCTCCTTTAGCCTGTTAAAGCTTCTATTGCACTTATCCGTCTACTTAAACTGCTTGTCCTTATATGTTAGCTCGACTAGGGGGCGTATAATCTCCGAGTAGTTCTGTACAAACTGGCGGTAGAAGTTGGCAAACCTAGAAGATTCCCGTACGCCCTTAACGCTCGTAGGCAGCTTCTATTGCTTAATAGCATTAATCTTCTTCCTATCTATGCTAATGCCTTTCCCCGCCTCGATAATAAACCCTAGGTATTTCGTACGCTGTTTACTGAATTTACATTTGTTGATGTCGAGGTACAAGCTAGCCTGTTGCAGTCGATCTGATACTTTCTTAACGTCCTGTACGTAATCTGCATAGGTGCCATCTGTAAAAACCAGTGTGTCGTCGAGGTACGCTAAACAGATATCGTCTAGTAACCCTTGCAGGGACCTGTTAATGTACCTCTAGAAGGTCGCCGGTGCGTTGGCAAGGCTAAAGGGGGTAACAAGCTACTTAAAAAGGCTATATCTCGTACAGAAGGCAGTTATCTATTTACAGCCTTCCTTAATCCGTATTTTGTAGAAAGCCGAGACTACGTTAAGCTTAGTAAACCACTTTGCCTTACTAATCCGTCCGAGAGTCTCCTTAATAAGGGATAGGGGGTACCGGTCCTTCTTAGTAATCGCGTTAATGCCTCTGTAGTCTACGCAGAAACGCAAGCCGGCCTTGCCCTCCTTATAGACAAACAATACTAGGGCTCCTGCGGACAAGGAACTTGCGCGAATGAAATCTTTAGCGAGTAGGTCGTCTAGTGTCTTGCGCAGTACTAGGAGTTCTCCAGAGGACATGCCGTACAGTAGGCTGTACAGTACTTCGGGCAGACTCCTATCCGGACGGGGCTCTAGCTAGATGTTATAGTTAATTCCTTCTCCTTAGTGTAGTAGCAGTTTCGAGCCCGACTTTGGCTCGAAGAGGTCCAGGTATTCTGCGTATTCTGCTAAGAGCTTCGTACAGGGGTCCGTCGTTTTCTTAGGCGCTAATGCCTTCTTAATGTCCGCAGTCGCAGTGTTGATTTCGGCCTTAGCATTGCCGCCCTGCAGAACCCTTCCTTAGTCTCGGAGCCTCTGCTTTGTTACTGCTAGATACAGCCATCCTCGCCCAACGTCCAGCTTGCCCCGCTAGCGCTCTATCTATAGCTTCCCTAATATTAGGTTATACCCCAACTTGTCCTGTACGACATAGAGGTATAAGTCCTGCTTACAGTGTCCCTGCAGCTCTATCGTCACTTTTACTATATAGGTAATGTCCAGTCCTCGCCCAGTAATGCCCAACATGCATACAGGTACAGTAGGGGTCGTCTTAAAGTAGTGTCTCTATACGAAGTCTTCGCTAATTACTCCGTACACTAAACATCCTGTGTTAATTAATGTCCACGCTGTAGCGGTCCCGTTCAGCGTAGGTCGTACGATAAACGGCATAGTCGTTATGTAGTTGCTCTTAAAAGATAGCTAAGTAGTGCTTTAATTTGGCAATCTATCTCGTATACGCCTCTAGCAGAGCCTTCGCTTAGAGGCTACTCTTTTCCCGACTCGTTGTTATCTAAGGGGGACTCCTAATTCTCTTGTTAGGGCGCTGCAGTTGCCACCCTTGCAGTGGTTAGCCGTCCCCTAGGTCTCTCTACTGGCAAAAGCCCGCAATTCCGTGCAGTGTAGCCTATCTTGCTATACCTGTAGCAGCTCCCTTCTGCCCTTCTCTTGTCTAGGGTAGCTATGTCTACCTACTGTGCCTTTTTGGCAGCGGCCCTTAGCTGTACAGTAACGGCTGCTGCTACTCTCGTTATCGTTAGTTCCTAGTCTATAGCGTCCGTCTGCCGCTAGAGGGGTTGTTGCATCTTATAAGCGCAGCTTATCCGTCCGAGCCTGCACTGCTAGTCGTTAACTATCCTAAGGAGATTACAGAATTCCTCGTAGATAGCTAGTCGCATTACGCCTACTAGTCCTGTTATAATCTCCTTAGAGAGACCTACCTCTAAGGTAGTGATTTTTACCCTGTCCTCCTATTAGAGTCCTCCTGCCTCTGCTAGGGTTTGGTCGTATTCTGCGAGGAACTCTCGTACAGTCTTGCGTCCTTGCTTTATTATATTAACCCGTAGGAGTGCTCGGCTTGCGCGGTCTAGGTCCTTGTAGCTCCTGTTAAGAGCTGCCTAGAGTATTGTCGTCGTCGCTATTGCTAGGTTGGCAATAGCCGTCTCGTAGTACAGCAGAATCTGTGCTACCGCCCTGCCCTTTAACCTCCTAAAGAGGTACACTACCTTGTCTAGCTCGGTCGGGTATGCTCCTAAGTCGACTAGAAGCTTAGAGCGCATCTAGGCAGCCTAAGAGGGGTACTCGGCCGGAGCCTTACTATTGTAAGTAGTAACGTTAGGGAGTTTGCTCTTAGGGGCCAGGGTGTAGGCCGTCGTGTTCGTCGTCGTCGTCGTGGGGGTCGGATCGCAATCGGACGCCCTAAGCTGTCGTAGCTCCTGTTCCTGTTAGGAAATTATTGCAGCCTAGTGGCTTACTTGCTGTTCGAGCTAGGCCTTATGTGCTAACAGCTCCTCGTACGCGCAGTGCATCTGATCCTATACAGTCGCAGGTTCTATAGGGATGTCGCTGTCTATCTTCGTTGTATTACTGCAGTTACCGACAGTAAGATTAGTTCCTAATGTAAGGGCTTAAGAATCTTAGTTTAGAAACTTAAGGCTAGGTATCTATATAAAGGAACTAATAGGCAGTTCCTTTGTCGTCTGCTGCTATACAATTTGTATCTACGAAGCTAAGCTAGCAATTTCCCTCTGTATAGGGATGCAAGGTTTACACTCTATACAGAGGATCGGGAGTTTCCCTCTATATAGTAATGCAGAGTCTTCCCTCTGTTTAGAGGGGCGGCAATTCTCCTCTATACAGGGCTATAGGATTCTCCCTCCGTACGGGAGTAGGGTCGTATCGGTAACTCTATACAGAGGGTAGGGTCGTGCTGGCGCCGCTAAGTCGTAGTCCTTAGGGCGACGGCTGGCTCAGGTCCAGGACCTGGGCTGGGCGGCGCCCCCTAACATGTAACTGTTCTATCGTCTAGGATGCTGACTTGCCTATCCTTCGCTCTGTTAGTCTTTCTCTTCCTACTGTAGCTAGTAACGCTGCTCTCTCTCGTTAAGAAGCTCTCTATAGCTTTCTTACTATACTAATTGGTTTATTTTAGGTTGTAGTGTGCACGTACGTTATTCGAGTAGCTAGATGTAGTTTAACGAGCCCTTTCGCGCAGTGCATAGTTGGTGTAGTTACTAAGTTCGAGATATAATAATCCGAGCTCGCAGATACAATTTGATACAGCTGTTTTAATAACTGTATCTCGAACTAAGGAGGGAAAGGAAACTATGTAGTGGTGTGTAAGGGCTTTAGGGGTAGCATGCTAAGGCCCGGCTCGGTCCGGAAGGGCTAAGCCAAAATTCCAAGGGTCTACCCTATTACTTAGTCCTATCCCTTTCTGCTGCCATAACATAGTTAGCTATAAGCTCCTTTACTTCCTTTGTCTCTTCCGCTGTAAGACCTTCAATAATAGTCTTATTATTTATAATGCTAGTGCGCCTGTCCTTAGTTCTGTTAGTCTTTCTTCTTCTGCTGCTGCTACAGTCCATAACGCTGCTGTCTACTGTTAAGAAGCTCTGCCCTTTCGCGCAGCGCAGTAGTATAGTCAAGAAGTTCGAGATGTAATAATCCGAGCGCGTAGATGTAATTCGATACAGCTATTTTAATAACTATATCTCGAACTAAGGAGGGAAAGGAATCTACGTATGCACAGATGTAAGCTTTTGTAGGGGTAGTATGCCAAGACCGGGCTCGGTCCGGAAGGACCGAGCCGAAATTCCAAGGGTCTACCCTATTACTTAGTCCTACTACTTTCCGTTACTTTCAGCTACTGCAACACAGATTACCTACGACTAGAAATTAGGCAGAAAGAGGCTACTACGCTATAGAAATAAAGACTCAAAAGAAGATAAAAAGATAGATAGAAAAGAGGCCTATTAAAAAGAAAAAGAATAAAGCGACATAATTGGCCAAAAAGATTAGAAACAGGTAGAGGAAATAGACTAGAAAGGCATATAAGAAAGATAAGATAGAAAGGTATATAAGGAACATAAAGAAGAAATAGAAAACGTACAGACAGGAAAAGGCAAGAGATAAGGTTAAAATAGAGCAAGAAATAGATAGAATTTAGACATTAACAGCTGGAAATCAGGCAGAAAGAGGCAGCTACGGTACAAAAATGGAGGCAGAAAAGAAGATAAGAAGATAGACAAAAAGGAGCTCTATTAAAATAGAAAAGAATAGAGTGTTGTAATTGGCTAAAGAAGTTAGAAACAGGAGTAGACTAAAGAGGAGATAAGTAAGCAGTTAAGGGCAACTGCTAGTAAGGGAGGGAGGCAGTGTTACAGTAGTAGAAGGAGTAGTAGATAGATAGGATGGACCCTAGATTTTGGCTTGGCCCCTTCTAGGATTTAGGTTCCAGAACGGACCGGGCCAGGCCTTGGTACACTACTACGAAAGTCTACTACCACCACTATGTAGAGTCTTCCCTCCTCAGTTCGCGATATAGTTATCAAATAAGCCGTATTGAACAATATCTACGTAAGCTCAGATCAAATACCTTCTTATCCTAATATAGGCCTTAGATTTCAGCATTACACGGTTAATAGCTTCTAAAATGGATAGTTTGTTGTAGTAGTTAGTTGTGCTAAAAAAATTATGCTATCCTTATAATACTTCTAACTTAATGGTTATAGACGTTCTCTACACTGTGTGTGGAAATCGAGTGAGCGGGTCGGCTAAAGTTCGTTCCGAACCATTCCGTTCGAGGGTCAGCACTATCAGCGATCCAAGCAGGATCACGGCTGACAGGCATAACCCCACTTCACCATGGACGAGAAGCCGCTCCCAAATCCCAGCCACCCGGCCACAAATCCCAGCAGCCGGAGCTCGCTCAAGAAGCACTGGAAGGTGCTCAACCTGTCGGCCGCCGCGGTCTGGTGGTTCCTGAGATGGCCACCAACATCAACCTCTCACAACATCGTTGCCACTCCCCGCCCGACCCTTCTGTCCAATATGCAGGGGAGAAAATCCCCTGGGAACCATGCGGCGACGTGGGCGGCAGACCAGTCGAGTGTAGTGAGATCGATGTGCCCATGGACCAATTCAACTCCACCAATTCTGGCAACAAGACGTTTAGCATCCCTCTCGTTCGAGCGAGGGCTCGGAATGCTACACAAAACTTGCTGCTGAATCCTGGAGGCCCTGGTGGCTCCGGTGTGGAGTTCATTTTCCGACGGGGAAGACAGTTGTCTGATATTGTTGGCAAGGGCTTTCATCTCTTGTCTTTTGATCCGAGGGGTCAATGGGTCTAAGCCGCTGGCTTCATGCTATCCTACCAACCAAGCCCGAAGGGATCTCTTTGGTGTGCGGGGCCTTGAGGCTGTCCATGATAGCCCGGAGATATATGGCTGGTCTCACAATTTCGTGAGAGCTTGTGCAGACACCCTGGGCGAGCATGGCCATTACATCAACACGCCTCAGACCGCTGCTGATATGAACAACATCCTCGATGCCGTCGGCCAAGAAAACATGGTCTTTCGGGGGTTCAGTTATGCCTCTGTCCTGGGACAGACGTATGCCAACCTTTTCCCCCAGCGATCGAGAAGAGTCATCATTGATGGTGTAGTCAACGCCTTCAACTGCTACGGAAACATATTCGATGACGAATCTTTCACGGACACAGAAAGGGTGTTGGAAGGCTTTTTCCAGGAATGTTTTAAGGCCAAGGATAACTGCAGTCTATCGTCAGTAGCCAAGAATAGCGATCACCTGCACGAGCTCGTGTTCGAATTCTGCGAGAAGCTCAAGCAGCAGCCGATCAGCGTGTACGTCAACAATACAGTCTACGACCTCCTCGATTCCTCAACTCTATGGTACAATGGCCTTTTCCCAGCTCTCTACAAACCCGCCTCTTGGTACTCAATGGCGGACAACCTCGCCAAGCTGCTCCAAGGCAATGCGATTGACACTTTCTTGGCCTACGCTCAGAATGCTCCCTGGGATATGGAAGGCGACGCCAACCAATTTGTCAGCCTCAACGATGCCCCGACTGGTGCGGTATACTTCCCACAGGACAGAGAAACTCTTCTGCAGGAAATCTTGCCAGAGCTGAACCGCAGCATCTTCGCCATGACCGAAAATGGAGACTACTACGCCAGACAACAGTGGTCGATCCCAACCACCCACAACTTCACCCAGCTCGGCTACGCCGAAACCGCTCATCCACTCCTCGTCTTGTCAACAACCTACGACCCAATCTATCCACTCGTCTCCGCCAAAGCCGCCTACGCAGCCATCGCTCAATCTCAAATCGTGGGAGTCGAAGGGTAAGGGCATTGCTCAGTCGCCGTGGCTTCTACGTGTCTGGCCAAACATGTCCGAAACTTCCTGTATAATGGCACTTTGCCCCACGGTCATACCAAGTGTGAAGTTGACGGGCCATATTTCATCAAGCCGGAAGCGGACGGGAATGTGGTGGCTCAGAGTTTTGAGAATGAGGAGGAGGAGAAAATTCATCTTGCGCAGCTTGAGCTGGCGAGGGATTGGGAGTGGAAGGTCAAAAAGCCCGTGCCCTAGGTTCGGGATATATCAGAGTGTTCAGGAGCGATTTGAACCCCAACTCCTTTCCATCGCAGAGTACTCCAGCGCAAAGTCAACAATCAGGGCCCTGATCGCAATTGCCATTTGAAACGCCGCCGCTAATGCATGGTTGTCCTTTGGCGAGACGCCCAAATAACCTCCCACGAATGTGCATCATCGAATATACCGAGCAAACAGTATCGCAGGCCGGATGTACGCGATGCCATATCTCCCGACCGAATGCGGCCCCGCCCCCCGCCCCGCCAGTGATCGCGAGGTCGTCAATTTTGGGCGAAATAGAGGATAATACATCTACCTTCCTTATGCTAAAGCTCTTCTCTCTTAGATCAGTTTTAGGTATTAGTATGTATATATAGTTATAGTTAGTTGGTTATATAGCTAACTAACAGTTGCGGGAAATATGCTACTGACAAAAAGACTTGCTGCTTCACGGCAATCGGACCGGATGTGGTCGCAACGCTGATTCTCGTCCCATGTCCTCCCCGTCACAAGGGTGTTAGGGTGCAATGGGAAATACTGGCGGCGAATCGAGTGATGCGTGACGATCCTGTAATGCTTTACTCTTTTCCTTTCCATCTGCTGATCTAACGAGCGTACTTGTTCGCTGCGCGCTGCGGTTAAAGGTCGGATTCTTGTTTGGCGATGTGATGAAGCGGTCGTCATCTGGTGCGCCACTCGCCCGTTTTGCCTTGGATTTCCAGACATGCTTCCTGAACAACTCGAACCACGCCGTGAAGATGGCCCCTCTACACAAGAGGAAGAATGCTTCGATGCCAATGAAACCGAGCACGAAAAGCGTGGCAACAGCAAGGCCTTCCTCAATGATTATGGGCTCGGTGTATTGGAGGCACTGATTTTTGTCCTGGGTACTGATCACACAGACTATCCATGGGATCAAGGCATCCGTGTTGGCAAAGGCTTCGAGCGTCGTGTGGTTATCGAAGACGATGAATACCACACAGACAAATGCGGTCGTAAAGATGGCCAGAATGACAATGGCACAAGATCTCCAAAGCTGCAGAACGACCTCTTTGACTCGTCGTGCCGTAGCGCGAGCAGTGCGGGATCGAGACGAACTGATGACTGATACGGCCCGAGTGCTTGGGTCACGTCGTTGCTGAAGCGCCGAGGCCAGGTATACCTTGACGCAGTAGGCAAAAGTCGCGATTTGGAAGAGTAGCGAGAGGCCGCCAAAGCCCAGCAGCCAGCCCCAGTATGTGGCCAGCGAGCCAACATTCACATGACAGTATCCCCCGAAACGGTATGACACTCCTGCATGTGCCAGCGTGGCTGCCGTGAGTGCCACGATGGTCGACCAAGCAGCGAAATTGGCCGCCACGTGGGACTTCGTACCCGGGACAATGTCCCAGCAGATCTGAAGATGCATATATATCGATCGGACGAGAATCCAGGTGACGTAGGCCACGAGACCGAAAGTCACGAATGCACCGGAAAAGGCGCACGTCAGGTCGCTGGCCTGGCCGTTGGGCGTGATTGGGTCGAAGCACTGGTCGGGCTGTCGGGCCAGGGGTAGGATGAAGCCCAGCTCCAGGATCATGATGGCGCCCAACAGAATCAAGTTGAGCCACGATCGCTTGGTTGCCCGGGTGGGAAGTATTGTGTTGGAAAGGAGGAGGAAGCCGCAGAGAATGAAGCCGGTGACGTTGAGCCACGCGGCGCCGTCTGTATGTCGCTTGAAGTCGTCCGCATACACCCAGTCGAAGACAGGGCACGGTATGCAGCATCTCGAGGCATTTCCGGTGGCGACGAGGGGATTCTCGGCGCAATTGCGACCGCCGCCGACTGTGCCAAGTAGTCAGGATGAAGTAGGGGAAGGGAGCTGCACGCACGACTCACATCCGCCTCGGAAGGGATATAGAGATTCACCGATGAACGGTCCGGGACAGCCGCCCGCATCAACGTTTTCAAGCTTCCCGAACAGAGCAAGCAGATCGCTGGCCATGTTGATTGATGGCTGGGTGGATGATGTGAGATGGCACTGAACGGGGGGCAAGGTGTTGGTTGTGCAGACAGACACAAAGAGAAGTGATCTCGGTTCCACATTCCAGCACGGTCGAGGAATGTGATGCTGTGATGCTGTAGTCATTGAATGCGTGATGATCAACTTCCATCCTCGGCGATGTTGCCGCAAGAGATGGTGATGCTGTTGGGACTGCTCAGCTTGATGCCGTAGTCGTCGGTATGGCTTGATCGATGTGGCCTGATCATTTTGGGACTGTCCAGTCCGGTAGGTTGGGACTGCCCAGCTTGATGCTGTAGTCGTCGGTATGGCTTGGTCGATGTGGCCTAACCATTGTGCTAAACATCCGTGGTTTATAGCTTGGGACTGCCCGGCGTGATGCTGCTGTCATCGGTATGGTTAGGGACTGCCCAGCTTGACGACAGATTGCAAAGAGCCACATTGACAGACGGAAGTGCCCCAGTCATTAGTCTTGATCCGATCCATCCGGCGCGCAGGAGCTTGGTCGGCAAAATTCTGGACCGAGAGGCCTAGAATCCCTACACGGTAAAGGTTGTGAGGCCACTTATACTACAATTTTGGTTATTGTCGACCGCTATACGAGATTAGTTTGCTTCGTTCCTACGACGAAAAGATATATAGCAGTTAAACTTGTAGAGATCCTTTGCAAGAAGGTCTAGAGATTTGGTATTCCTTTAGACATTGCAATTATGTAAGGGCTCAAGAATCTTGGTTCAGAAACTTAAGGTTGGGTATCTACATAAAGGAACTGATAGGCAGTTCCTTCGTCGTCTGCTACTGTACAATTTGTACCTACGAAGCTAAGCTAGCAATTTCCCTCTGTATAGGGGTGCAAGGTTTACACTCCGTACAGAGGATCGGGAGTTTCCCTCTGTATAGTAGTGCAGAGTTTTCCCTCTGTTTAGAGGGGCGGCAATTCCCCTCTGTATAGGGCTATAGGATCCTCCCTCTGTACAGGAGTAGGGTCGTATCGGTAATTCTGTACAGAGGGTAGGGTCGTGCTAGCGCTGCTAAGTCACAGTCCTTAGGGCGACGGCTGGCTTAGGTCCAGGACCTGGGCTGGGCAGCGCCCCCTAACAATACCCCTCTCCCTTCTTGTAGTGCTACTTTCGTACAACGGCGTGTCGTACACCCTTAGCTCCTAGTGTTCCTTTAGCAGGTCGCGACTTCCTATCTCTATCCAGTCGTCTATACAGCCGTTGCTTATTGCCTACTAGGTCGTAGTTGCCTTCTTGCTCCTTTTTTACACAGTTGTAGCAGCTGCGCTAGTTGCTATTGCCTCCTATAGCAGGCAGCTACCCCCTAAATATTAAGTCTCCCCCTTCTCTATTAGGGGGCACCGCCTAGCCTAGGTCCTAGACCGACCTAAGCCAACCGTCGCCCTAAGGACTGCGACTTAGCAGCGCTAGCACGACCCTACCCTCTATACAGAATTACTAATAGAACTACACTCCTGTACAGAGGGAGAACCCTATAGCCCTATATAGAGGGGAATTGCCGCCCCTCTAAACGGAGGGAAAACTCTGTACTACTGTATAGAGGGAAAACTCCTAATCCTCTATATAGAGTGTAAACCTTGCATCCCTATATAGAGGGAAATTGCTAGCTGAGCTTCATAGGTACAAATTGTACAGTAGCAGACGCCGAAGGAGCTGCCTATTAGTTCCTTTATATAGATACCTAATCTTAAGTTTCTAAACCAAGACTCTTAAGCCCTTTACATTAGGAACTAATCTTTACTGTCGGTAACTGCAGTAATAAAACAAAGATAGACGGCGACATCCCTATAGAAACTACAGCTATAGAGGGACATATGCACTGCGCGTACAAGGAGCTGCTAGAACACAAGAGGCAGCTCGAGCAGCAAGTAAACCACTAGGCTGCGATAATTTCCCAATAGGAACAGGAGCTACGACAGCTTAGGGCGTCTGATCGCGATCCGACCCCTACAACGACGATAACGACAAACACGATAGCCTATACCCTAACCCCTAAAAGCAAACTCCCTAACGTCTCTACGTACGATAGTAAGGCTCCGGCCGAGTACCCCTCCTAGGCTGCCTAGATGCGCTCCAAGCTTCCAGTCGACTTAGGAGCATACCCGACCGAGCTAGACAAGGTAGTTTACCTCTTTAGGAGGTTAAAGGGCAGGGCGGTAGCACGGATTCTGCCGTACTACGAGACCGCTATTGCTAACCTGGCAATAGCTACAACGACGACACTCTAGGCAGCTCTAGACAAGAGCTACAAGGACCTAGACTGCGAGAGCCGGGCACTCCTACAGGTCAATACGATAAAACAAGGACGCAAGACCGTACGAGAATTCCTTACAGAATTTAACTAGACTTTGGCAGAAGCAGGAGGTCTCTAATAGGAGGACAGGATAAAAATTACCTCTTTAGAGGTAGGCCTCTCTAAGGAGATTATAACGGGGCTAGTAGGCGTAATGCGACTAGCTACATGCGAGGAATTCTGCGATCTCCTTAGGATAGTCGACGACTAGCAGTGCAGGCTTGGACGGATAAGCCGCACTTAAGAGATAAGACAACCCCTCTAGCGACAGACGGACGCTATAGACTAGGAACTAACGACGACGAGGGTAGCGGCAGCCGTTACCGTACAGCTAAGGGCCGCTACCAAAAGGGCACAATAGGTAGACATAGCTACCCTTAACAAGAGGCGAGCAGAAGGGAGCTGCTACCGGTGTAGCAAGATAGGCTACACTGTACGGAATTGCGGAC
This sequence comes from Pseudocercospora ulei, assembly GCA_016165855.1. Classification (NCBI taxonomy): domain Eukaryota; kingdom Fungi; phylum Ascomycota; class Dothideomycetes; order Mycosphaerellales; family Mycosphaerellaceae; genus Pseudocercospora; species Pseudocercospora ulei. The sequence continues at coordinate 373,079 of JACWNB010000004.1, forward strand.
TTTTGCTAGTAGAGAGACCTAGGGGATAGCCGACCACTGCAAGGGTAGCAACTGCAGCGCCCTAACGAGAAGATTAGGAGTCCTACTTAGACGACGACGAGTCGGGAAAAGAGTAGCCTCTAAGCGAAGGCTCTGCCAGAGGCGTATACGAGATAGATTGCTAAATCAAAGTATTACTTAGCTATCTTTTAAGAGCAACTACATAACGACGACGCCGTTTATCGTACGGCCAACGTTAAACGGGTCCGCAACAGCGCAGACATTGATTAACACAGGATGTTTAGTGTACAGAGTAATTAGCGAAGACTTCGTACAGAGACACTAGATTAAGACGACCCCTACTGTACCTATACGTATGTTGGGCATTACTGGGCGAGGACCGGACATTACCTATATAGTGAAAGTAACGATAGAGGTACAGAACACTAAAAGCAAGACTTATACCTCTATATCGTACAGGACAAGTTGGGGTATAACCTAATACTAGGGAAGCTATAGATAGAGCGCTAGAGGGGCAAGCTGGACGTTGGACGAGGACGGCTGTACCTAGCAGTAACGAAGCAGAGGCTCCGAGACTAGGGGAGGGTCTAGCAGGACGACAACGCTACGGCCGGAGCCAACATATCGACAAAGCAGAGGCCCTAAGACCAAGGGAAGGCTCTGCAGGGTAACAATGCCAAGGCCGAAATCAATACAGCAACGGCGGACATTAAGAAGGCATTGGCACCTAAGAAAGTAACGGACCCCTGTACGAAGCTTCTAAGGGGGTATGCTGGATACCTAGACCTCTTCGAGCTAAAGTCGGCCTTAAAGCTGCCGCTACACTAAGGAGAAGGAATTAACTACGACATCTAGCTAGAGCCCTGTCCAGATAGGAGTCTGCCGGAGGTAATGTACGGTCCGCTGTACGGAATGTCCTCTAGAGAACTCCTAGTACTGCACAAGACACTAGACGACCTGCTCGCCAAAGGTTTTATTTAGGCAAGTACGTCGTCTGCAGGAGCTCTAGTGCTGTTTGTCTATAAGGAGGTAAAGGCCGGCTTGCGTTTCTGCGTAGACTACAGAGGCATCAACGCGATCGCTAAGAAGGACTGGTACCCCCTACCCCTTATTAAGGAGACTCTCGGACAGATCAGCAAGGCAAAGTAGTTTACTAAGCTTAACGTAGTCTCGGCCTTCTACAAGATACGGATCAAGGAAGGCTGTAAATAGATAACTGCCTTCTGTACGAGATATAGTCTTTTTAAGTAGCTTGTTACCCCCTTTAGCCTTGCCAACGCACTGGCAACATTCCAAAGGTACATTAACAAGTCCTTGCAAGGATTACTAGACGACATCTGCTCGGTAGACCTCGACGACACCCTAGTTTTTACAGACGGCACCTATGCAGATTACGTACAGGACGTCAAGAAGGTGCTAGACCGACTGCAGCAGGCTGGCTTGTACCTCGACATCGACAAATGTAAATTTAGTGTCTAGCATACGAAATATCTAGGGTTTATTATCAAGGCAGGGAAAGGCATTAGCATAGATAGGAAAAAGATTGATGCTATTAAGCAATAGAAGCCGCCAACGAACGTTAAGGGCGTACGGGAATTTCTTAGGTTTGCCAACTTCTACCGCCAGTTTATACGGAACTACTTAGAGATCGTACGCCCCCTAGTTAAACTAACATACAAGGACAAGCAGTTTAAATAGAAAGACGGATGCGATAGCAGCTTTAACAAGCTAAAGGAGCTCTTTACTATAGGACCAACGCTTGCCGCCTTCGACCTAGAACGTACAACGATACTAGAAACCGACTCCTCGGAGTATTGCATTGGAGGCATCCTGTTAAAGGTAGGCTCGGACGGACTCCTGCACCTATATATATATTTCTCTAAGAAGAGCTCCCTAGCTAAGTGCAACTACCCTATCTACAACAAGGAGTTGCTGGCAGTCGTACAGTGTTGCGAAGCATAGGATAGAGAACTCTGCTCGGTGCCCAAGTTCCTCGCCCTAACGGACTACAAGAATCTGGAGTACTTTACGCAGCCCCAGAAGCTGTCTAAGAGGTACGTACAATAGGCAATGTACCTAAGCCGGTTCAACATAAGACTCTAGTATCGTAAGGGTAAGGACAATAGCAGGGCCGATGCGCTATCCAGACAGGACCAGGATATGCTAACAACGTATAAGGACGACCGGTTAAAGTTACGAACATTCCAGATATTTAAGGAGGAGCTAGGCAAGGAGACTATCTGCCTAGCGGCGACGCACCTATAGGAACCCTAACTGCAAGCATAGGAAGAGGCAGTAGAAAAGGACGAGGTGTACTAAGGGGCCTATACAGCGATCTAAGGAGGACAGCGGAAGCTCCTAGCAGAGCTCTACCTTAAGGTGTCGGCAGTAGAGTGCTTAGTAGACGGGGAGAACAACCTAAAGTTCAGGAATCAGATTTGGGTCCTAGCAGACGAGAAGCTCTATACAAGCTTAATACAACAGGCGTATAACTCTATAGCTACCGGGCACCTAGGGCGTAAGGAGACGTACAGCATTGTCGCTAGGGACTACTACTGGCCGGCGATAGCGAAGGACATCCGCAGGTTCGTACAGAACTGCAACGTATGCGGACGGACGAAGCCCTAGCGTAAGCTAAAGCATAGGCTGCTGAAGCCCCTACCGATCCCGGACCGGCCCTAGCAAGACCTAACAGTAGACTTTATTACGGACCTACCTAAGAGCGACGGACGGCAGAACATTATAGTAGTTACAGACAAGCTAACGAAGGGGGTAATACTGGAGGGAATAGACTCTATTATAGCTAAGGACACTGCCTAGGCGTTTATACAGACGACGTTTAGCAAATACGGATTCCCTCGGTCGATTATGTCGGACTAGAGCACACAGTTTACGAGCTAGCTCTGGGCAAGGGTCTGCCAGTTGCTAAAGGTAGAACGTCGCCTGTTAACTGCGTAGCACCTGCAGACGGACAGGGCGACAGAGAAGGTAAATTCGACGTTGGAAGCGTACCTCCAAGCGTACGTCGACTATAACTAGACGAACTGGAACCGACTTCTCCCTATAGTAGAGCTGGCTATTAACAGCCGTACGGCTAATGCTACAGGATTGTCCCCCTTCTTTATAGCCTATAGATACGATTATTCCCCGCTCCTACCGACTCTAAGTAGTAACACCCCGCGCTCCGTACGATCCCTAATTCAACAGGGAGAGGCTATCGTACGGACGATTACGAACGCCTACCAATAGGCGAAGGCGAGTCTGGCTATAGCTTAACAGAATGCAGAAGAGCAGGCCAACAAGGGACGGCAGGCTGCACTAAGGTATAAGACAGGGGATAAGGTCTAGCTAAACCAGCGAAACATCTGTACAGACCGGCCGAGCAAGAAGCTAGATTAGAAGAACAGGAAGTTTACAGTAGTCCGACTAGTAGGGACATACGCCGTACGATTAAACACTCCCCTAGGGATTTATCCAGTCTTCTACGTAGACCTTGTACAGCTAGCGAACACGGACCCGCTGCCGCACTAGACGATAGACGACGCGCGCCTACTAGCGATTATAACCGAGGGCTAGGAAGAGTACGAGGTAGAAGGAATCCTTAAGAGCCGAAGGAGGCGGAAGAGGGCGGAGTACCTAGTAAAATAGAGAGGATAGGCAGAGCCTACGTAGGAACTATACGAGGCCCTACAGGACACAACGGCACTAGACAGGTAGGAGGAGAACTATCCCCCTGCCTAGTTACAATAACACTGCGCTGTATAGTAGGAAGAGGCACGATCTACCCTAAGGACAGGGTAGCTGCCAGCAACCTAGGTTGTTAAAGGATCGAGAATTACGATATAGGACACTATAGGATCCTACTAACACGACATCGTACGACACTGTACGAAAAAGGGCTAGAGGAAGGGAACAGCTAGGGAACAGATAGGAAGGAGAGTAGAAATAAGAGGAGTTGGGAGCAGAACTGTCCGGAATTTCTTACACTACCTAGGGGGAGGGGGTAGCTTACTAGCTACCACCCTAGGGGACTAGAGCAACCGACTCCTTATCTAAGATCTTAATTACCTCCCGCCCAGCAGGACCCCCACCCCTACCCGGGCCAGCCCTAGGAAGGAGAGGCACCCCCCTACCCCTACGCGCCTCCCCTAGACAGCAGTAGGGGCAGTAGAGGGAGCTATCCTTCCACTTGCACAAGGTACACACCCTGGCCTAGAAGCCTAGGAGGCGGTATAGGCTAAGTAAGGGCTAGGGGGAGTTGGGGCAGGGGGCGCAGGGCTGGCCCTAGGTAGCGATAAGGATAGCGTTAACGTACGACGCCCGGGCTGTAGCTACCCGCTGTAGTATAACCTAGGCAGGGTTACACTAGAAGGTGTAGTAGGGCAGCTTGGCCGCGTCTTACTGCTCGTTAGTATAGCACCTAAGACGTTAGCTTAGACTGTATAGAAGACCGGAATCTGTACGAACTGGAAACGTAGCTGTTAGTCAAATTAAGGATTCTACTACTAGAAGCGAAAATAGGAGGGGACCCTAGCTGGACGAGCGGAGGAGGAGGGGCTACCGACTACGAGAGAGCTACGACAGGCACAGCCGGACGGGGCAGGTAGCATAGTAGTAGCTAGTAGTAATAGTAGTAGCTAGTAGTAGTAGTAGTAACTATTAGTAGCTAGTGGTAGGGCCGGAGTAGGCGTAGACAGGTGACGGAGATAGACGGTAGACGGCGTAGAAGGGGGAGAGGCAGGAGGAGAATAGAAAGAGAAGAAGGAGGGAAAGAGAAGGGAGAGACTTGGAATTTGGACAGTAGCTGCCTAGTATAGGAAGCAATAGCAACTAGTGCAGCTACTACAACTAGGTAAAATAGCAGGAGGCAACCACGACCTAGTAGGCAACGAGCAACGACTATATAGATAGCCGGACGAAAATAGGAAGTCGCGACCTAGCAAAGGAACAGCAGGAACAAAGTGTGCATAGCACGCTGCCGTACGAAAAAGGGCACTACAAGAAGGGAAGGGGGGGGTATTGTTAGGGGGCGCCGCCCAGCCTAGGTCCTAGACCGACCTAAGCTAACCGTCGCCCTAAGGACTGCAACTTAGCAGCGCTAGCACGACCCTACCCTCTATACGGAATCACTAACAGAACTACACTCCTATACAGAGAGAGAACCCTATAGCCCTGTACAGAGGGGAACTGCTGCCCCTCTAAACAGAGGGAAAACTCTACACTACTGTACAGAGGGAGAACTCCCAATCCTCTGTACAGAGTGTAAACCTTGCATCCCTACATAGAGGGAAATTGCTAGCTTAGCTTTGTAGGTACAAATTGTATAGCAGCAGACAACGAAGGAACTGCCTATCAGTTCCTTTATATAGATACTTAACCTTAAGTTTCTAAACTAAGACTCTTAAGCCCTTTACATTCTCTTTCCCTTCCCTCCTTCTCTTCTATTCCCTGCCTGCTACCCCCCCTTCTACGCCGTCTACCGTCTACTACCGTCTACCGTCCACTGTCTACTACTAACGTCTACCGTCTACCTAGCCCCTACTACTAGTTACTACTACTAGCTACTACTACTAGTTACTACTACTAGCTACTACTGTTATGCTACGCACCCTGTCTAGCCGTTCCTGCTATAGTTCTCTCTTAGTTGCTGGCTCTTCTCTTGTAGTTCCTAGCTCTTCTTCCGCCTGTCCAGCTAGTGTCCCCTCCTATTTTTACCTCTAGCAATAGAATGCCCAGTTCGACTAGGAACTTCGCTTCTAGTTCGTACAGGTCCCCGTCTTCCGTACAGTCTAAGCTAACGTCTTAGATGCTATACTAATAAGCAGCAGGACGCTGCCAAGCTACCCTTCTACGCCTTCTAGTATAACCCTGCCCAGGTTACGCCTTAGCGGGTCGCTACGGCCTGCGCGTCGTACGTTTATGCTATCCTTATTGCTACTCGGGGCTAGCTCTACGCCTCCTGCCCTAATTCCCCCTAGGGCTTACTCGGCCTGTACCGCCTTCCTAACTTCTAGGCTAGGGTCCATGCCTCCTGCAAATGGAAGGATAGCTCCCTCTACTGCCCCTACTGCTGTTAGAGGGGTGCCTCTACTCCCTAGGGCTGGCCTAGGTCGGGGTCCTGCCGGCTAGGAGGTAATTGAGATTTTAGATAGGGAGTCGGCCGCCCTAGTCCTATAGGGTAGTGGCCAATAAGCCACCCCCTTCCCTAAGGTAGTGTAAGAAGATTTTAGACAGTTTTGCTCTTATCCCCCTCTTATTTCTACCTATCTTACCTGTCTCCTAACCGTTCCCTTCCTCCTGCCCTTCTTCTATATAGTATTGTAGCGGCAGGGCCTAGTAGGGTCCTACGTCCTAACTCTCGATCCTTCGATATCTAAGTTGCTAGCAGCTGCCCTTTATCTAGGGTAGATTATGCCCCTTTTCGCTGTACAGCGTAGTGTTACTGTAAATAGGTAGGGGGATAATTCTCCTCCTACCTGTCCAGCGCAGTTGTGTCCTATAGGGCCTTGTATAGTTCCTATATAGGCTCTGCCTACCTTCTCTATTTAACTAGGTACACTACCCTCTTCCGCTTCCTTCGGCTCTTAAGGATTCCTTCTATCTCGTACTCTTCCTAGCCCTTAGTAATAATCGCTAGTAGGCGCGCGTCGTCCGTTATCTAGTGCGGCAGGGGGTCTGTGTTTGCTAGCTGTACGAGGTCTACGTAGAAGACTAGGTAGATCCTTAGGAGAGTGTTAAGTCGTATAGCGTATGTCCCTACCGGTCGGACTACCGTAAACTTCCGGTTCTTCCAATCTAGCTTCTGGCTCGGCCGGTCTGTACAGATGTTGCGCTGGTTTAACTAGACCTTATCTCCCGTCTTATATCTTAGTGCGGTCTGCCGTCCCTTGTTGGCCTGCTCTTCCGCATTCTGTTAAGCTATAGCTAGACTCGCTTTCGCCTATTGGTAGGCGTTCGTAATCGTCCGTACGATAGCTTCTCCCTGCTAAATTAGGGATCGTACAGGGCATAGGGTAGCGCTACTTAGAGTTAGTAGAAGCGGGAAGTGGTCGTATCTGTAAGTTATAAAGAAGGGGGACAATCCTATAGCATTAGCTGTACAGCTGTTAATAGCTAGCTCCGCTATAGGGAGAAGACGGTTCCAGTTTGTCTGGTTATAGTTAACGTACGCTTAGAGGTACGTTTCCAACGTCGAATTGACCCTTTCTGTCGCGCCGTTCGTCTGCGGGTGCTATACGGTCGATAGGCGACGTTCTACGTTTAACAACTAGCAGACCCCTGCCTAGAGCTAACTCGTAAACTGTGTACCCTAGTCCGACACAATTGACCTAGGGAAACCGTGCTTGCTAAACGTCGTCCGTATAAAGGCCTAGGCAGTGTCCTTAGCCGTAATAGAGTCTATTCTCTCTAATATTACCTCCTTCGTTAGCTTGTCTGTTACTACTATAATATTCCGCTGTCTGTCGCTCTTAGGTAGGTCCGTAATAAAGTCTACTGTTAGGTCTTGCTAGGGCCGGTCCGGTATTAGTAGGTGTTTTAGCAGCCTATACTTTAGGTTAATCTAGGGCTTCGTTCGTCTGTAGACATTATAGTTCTGTACGAACCTGCGGATGTCCTTTGCTATCGCTAGCTAGTAGTAGTCCCTAGCGACGATGCTGTACGTCTCCTTACGCCCTAGGTGCCCGGTTGCTAAAGAATTATGCGTCTGTTGTATTAAGCTCGTACAGAGCTTCTCGTCTGCCGGGACCCAAATCCGATTCCTGAACTTTAGGTTGTTCTCCTCGTCTTTTAAGCACTCTGCTGCTGACACCTTAAGGTAAAGCTCTGCTAGGAGCTTCCGCTATCCTCCTTAGATCGCTGTATAGGCCCCTTAGTAAACGTCGTCCTTTTCTACTGCTCCTTCCTATGCCTGCAGCTAGGGTTCCTATATGTATGTCGCTACTAGGCGGATAGTCCCTTCGCCTAGCTCCTCCTTAAACATCTGGAATATCTGTAATTTTAGCCGGTCGTCCTTGTACGTCGTTGGCATATCCTGGTCCTGTCTAGATAGCGTATCGGCCTGGCTGTTGTCCTTTCCCTTGCGATACTAGAGTCTTATATTAAAGCAGCTTAGGTACATTGCCCATTGTACGTGTCTCTTAGACAGCTTCCGGGGCTGCGTAAAGTATTCCAGATTCTTGTAGTTAGTAAGGGCGAGGGACTCGGGAACCGAGCAGAGTTCTCTATCCTATGCTTCGCAACACTGTACGACTGCTAGCAATTCCTTGTCGTAGATAGGGTAATTGCACTTAGCTAGGGCGTTCTTCTTAGAGAAGTACGCGTATAGGTGCAGAAGTCCGTCCGAGCCTACCTGTAATAGAATACCTCCTATGCAGTACCCTAAGGAGTTAGTTTCTAGTATCGTTATACGCTCTAGGTCGAAGGCGGCAAGCGTTGGTCCTGTAGTAAAGAGCTCCTTTAGCCTGTTGAAGCTCCTATTGCACTTATCCGTCTACTTAAACTGCTTCTCTTTATATGTTAGCTCGACTAGGGGGCGTACGATCTCTAAGTAATTCTGTATAAACTGGCGGTAGAAGTTGGCAAACCTAAGAAATTCCTGTACACCCTTAACGTTCGTAGGCGGTTTCCATTGCTTTATAGCATCAATCTTCTTGCTATCTATGCTAATGCCTTTCCCTGTCTCGATAATAAACCCTAGGTATTTCGTACAGTGTACACCAAATTTACATTTATCGATGTCGAGGTACAAGCTAGCCTGTTGCAGTCGATCTAATACCTTCTTAACGTCTTGTACGTAATCTGCATAGGTGCCGTCCGTAAAAACCAGTGTGTCGTCGAGGTACGCCGAACAGATGTCGTCTAGTAACCCTTGCAGGGATCTGTTAATGTACCTCTAGAAGGTTGCTAGTGCGTTAGCAAGGCTAAAGGGGGTAACAAGCTACTCGAAAAGACTATATCTCGTACAGAAGGCAGTTATCTATTTACAGCCTTCCTTGATCCGTATCTTATAGAAAGCCGAGACTACGTTAAGCTTAGTAAACCACTTTGCCTTGCTAATCCGTCCGAGAGTCTCCTTAATAAGGGGTAGAGGGTACCGGTCCTTCTTGGTAATTGTGTTAATACCTCTATAGTCTATGCAGAAACGCAAGCCGGCCTTGCCCTCCTTATAGACAGACACTACTGGGGCCCCTACGGACGAGGTGCTTGCCTAAATAAAACCTTTAGCAAGTAGGTCGTCTAGTGTCTTGCGCAGTACTAGGAGTTCTCTAGAGGACATTCCGTACAGCGGACCGTACAGTACCTTAGGCAGACTCCTATCTAGACGGGGCTCTAGCTGGATATCGTAGTCAATCCCTTCTCCTCGGTGTAGTAGCAGTTTTGAGGCCGACTTTGGCTCGAAGAGGTCTAGGTATCCTGCGTATTCCCTTAGGAGCTTCGTACAGGGGTCCGTTGCTTTCTTAGGCGCTAATGCCTTCTTAATGTCTGCAGTCGCAATGTTGATTTCGGCCTTGGCATTGCCGCCCTATAGAACCCTCCCTTGGTCTTAGAGCCTCTGCTTCGTCGCTGCTAGGTACAGCCGTCCTCGTCCAACGTCCAGCTTGCCTCGCTAGCGCTCTATCTATAGCTTTCCTAATATTAGGTTATAACCCAACTTGTCCTGTACGACGTAGAGGTATAAGTCCTACTTATAGTGTCCCTGTATCTCTATTGTTACTTTCACTATATAGGTAATGTCCGGTCCTCGCCCGGTAATGCCCAACATACATACAGGTACAGTAGGGGTCGTCTTAATGTAGTGTCTCTGTACGAAGTCTTCGCTAATTACTCTATACACTAAACATCCTATGTTAATCAATGTCCGCGCCGTTGCAGACCCGTTTAGCGTAGGCCGTACGATAAACAGCGTAGTCGTTATGTAGTTGCTCTTAAAAGATAGCTAAGTAGTACTTTGATTTGGCAATCTATCTTGTATACGCCTCTAGCAGAGCCTTCGCTTAGAGGCTACTCTTTTCCCGACTTATTGTCGTCTAAGTAGGACTCCTAATCCTCTTGTTAGGGCGCCGCAGTTGCTACCCTTGTAGTGGTCGGCCGTCTCCCAGGTCTCTCTGCTGGCAAAAGCCCGCAATTCCGTATAGTGTAGCCTATCTTGCTACACTAGTAGCAGCTCCCTTCTGCCCTTCTCTTGTCTAGGGTAGCTATGTCTACCTACTGTGCCCTTTTGGCAGCGGCCCTTGGCTATACGGTAACGGCTGCCGCTACCCTCGTCGTCGTCGTTGGTTCCTAGTCTATAGCGTCCGTCTGCCGCTAGAGGGGTTGTCATATCTTATAAGCATAGCTTATCTGTCTAAGCCTGCGCTGCTAGTCGTCGACTATCCTAAGGAGATTACAGAATTCCTCGTATGTAGCTAGTCGCATTACGCCTACTAGTCCCGTTATAATCTTATTAGAGAAGCCTACCTCTAAGGAGGTGATTTTTATCCTGTCCTCCTATTAGAGTCCTCCTGCCTCTGCTAAGGTCTGGTCGTATTCTGTAAGGAACTCTCGTACAGTCTTACGTCCTTGCTTTATCGTATTTACCTATAGGAGTGCTCGGCTCTCGCAGTCTAGGTCCTTGTAGCTCTTGTTAAGAGCTGCCTAGAGTATTGTCGTCGTAGCTATTGCCAGGTTAGCAATGGCCGTCTTATAGTACAGTAGAATCTGTGCTGCCGCCCTGCCCTTTAACCTCCTAAAGAGGTACACTACCTTGTCTAGCTCGGTCGGGTATGCTCCTAAGTCGACTGGAAGCTTAGAGCGCATCTAGGCAGCCTAGGAGGGGTACTCGGCCGGAACCTTACTATTATAAGTAGTAACGTCGGGGAGTTTGCTCTTAGGGGTCGGGGTGTAGGCTATCGTGTTCGTCGTTGTAGGGGTCGGATCGCAATCGGACGCCCTAAGCTGTTGTAGCTCCTGTTCCTGTTGGGAAATTATCGCAGCCTAGTGGCTTACTTGCTGTTCGAGCTGCCTCTTATGTTCTAGCAGCTCCTCGTACGCGCAGTGCATCTGTCCCTATATAGCTGTAGGTTCTATAGAGATGTCGCTGTCTATCTTCGTTATATTACTGCGGTTACCGACAGTAAGATCAGTTCCTAATATAAGGGCTTAAGAATCTTAGTTTAGAAACTTAAGGTTAGGTACCTATATAAAGGAAATAATAGGCAGTTCCTTCGTTGTCTGCTGCTGTACAATTTGTACCTAATCCGGGCACCTATATATGATTCAATACGGCCTTTTTGATAACGATATCTCGAACTAAGGAGGGAAAGGAATCTATGTGGTAGTAGTGGTAGTGGGCTTTCGTAGTGGTAGTGCCAAGGCCCGGCTCGGCCCAGAAGGGCCGAGCCGAAATTCCAAGGGTCCACCCTATTACTTAGTCCCACCCCTTTCTGCCGCTGTAACACTACCCCCTTCCCTTACTAGCGGTCGCCCTCGACCGCTTAGTCACTCTATCTATCCGAAAATCTTCACTTTTTTTTTGATACGTCGTCTCCTTCTCAAAAATCCCCTCTAACGGTAATGTTACCTCTTCCGTCTTCTATTAAAAACAACATTCTCTTTATCGATTCTTGAATTTCTTACTTCGTCGGCATCTTAAGTCCTTCACTTGGCGTTTATGTAATCAGCGCGATCCGATCTGATCCGCGTAGCCTAGTTATCTGATCCGCTGCGTGGCCTAGTCCGAGCTCCGGCGGTCTATATAGTTCCGTCCGTAGCAGCGTTTCTTCTTCCTTTTCTCTTCCACTAAAGCGCTTACCCACCGTAGGGTCGGCAGCGCTGGCACGCTACGGCGTCGGCGAGCTGCCTGCAGACCCAGCGGTAGGTAGTGGCCGCGTCGAAGACTCTAGCAAAGCGACCCTCGATTGTTTCTATCGGCTTCTACACCGATGGAGCGGACGCGGCTTTGCCTTTCCTTTTATCTCTTTCGGAGGTCGTTAGTTTCGGAGCTATCCGGTTTTCGGCTTCTTCGGGTTCTGCACATAGAATTCTCTAAGCAGCTCCGGCGAATTCCGGAGGTTCTCGATCGCATACTATTCGTAGTCTTCCGGCTACCCCTTCTACGAAATCTTCGCTTTAATGGACTCCCTTATCTTCTTTATGTCTATTACATCTTCTACCTCCTACTCTTCTTCCTTACCGTCTATCTCGATTGGCGGGGGTTCGGCGAACCCCTGTTCTAGAAGGCCGTCCTTAGGGTCCAGGCTTAGCAGATCCGAATAAAAGACATCGTAGATCCGGAACGATTTCGGTAGCTGGAGCCGATAAGTTACTGGCGATCTCTTTTCCACTATCTTAAACAGACCTATGTAGCGCGGATTAAGCTTCGCGTTGCCTTTTAGCCTTAGGTTTCGCGTATTGAGCCAGACCTTTTGACCTTCCTCGAATTCTATCGGCGACCGCTTTCTATTAGTTCGAGTTACTATCTTCTTCTAAGCCGATTCCATCGCTTCTTTCGCTACTTTGATCGCTTCTTCTATCTGAGATCGGAGCGCTTCCGCCGCCGCGGCGGCGACTCTCTTTAACGACGTAGTGGTAGTAGTAGAAAGCTCCAGCGAGCCGGCGTCGCTTAGCAGCTGGAAGCTCAGCCTCGGAAGATAACTGTAGGTTATCTCGAACGGCGCCAGCGACGTTGCTTCTAACTGTGCTGAGTTCGCGCAGAATTCAGCTATTGGCAACACCTCGACCTACTTTTCTTAATAATAGCTGCAGAAGGTTCGCAGATATCGCTCTATCTTACGGTTGGCCACTTCCGACTGACTGTCGGTCTAAGGGTGAGCGGCTGTGCTGAGCTTTCTACTAATTCCGAGAGCTTGGTTAATGGCTTTCTATACGTCGGCAGTGAATTGAGGACTCCTATCTGTAGTAATAGTGTCCGGCAGACTGTAGTGTTTCTATACGTGCTTAATCAACATCCGTGCGGTCTCTTCCGCAGTAGTTCCTTTGTCTTTTGCTCGGCAGGGGATAAAGTGGCGTTCCTTGCTCAGTCGGTCCACTACGTTCAGCGTAGCGTTATATCCATCGGAGTCCGGCAGGTCGGTTACGAAGTCCATCGTAATATGTTGCTACAGTTTCTTAGGGATCGGAAGTGGCTTTAGCAGACCGGCCGGAAGACCGTAACGTAGCTTCGCGGCCCAGTACGCGTAGCAATTGCCGATAAACCGGTAGATCCGCTCGTAGATTCGCGGAAACCAGTATGTCGTCCTTATAGCTTCTATCGTCTTCTTTGCGCCTGCGTAGCCTACATCTACGGAGCTATAGACTAGCTGGATGACCTCTGTAATTAGTTCTTCTGGAACTATTAGCCTCCCTGAACCGGTTTTGCCGAGTTTCTACCGCTGGTTAAGCTGCTCTACCTTTTTGTAGAGAGTCCTTTCCTTAGGGGCCGGTTCTACTGCGCAGACCCTTACCTCTCTTAACACCTCTGCGTCTACTATCCGCTCGGTCAACACCTTCTGGAACATGTTCGGATCTTCTTTCGCGCGGCTGGTCTTTCCTTCTCTTCGCGTCAGTGCGTTAGCCTTTCCGTTTTGAGCCCCTAGTCGATAGGTAATCTTAAAGTCGAATCCGGATAAGTAGGCAGCCTACTGTGCTTAACGTCGTAAGAGCTTCTGCGTCTTTATAAAGTAGGTTAGCGACTGGTGGTCCGTAAGGACCTGGACCGTGCTCTTTCTAGCTATAAGCTCTGGCTTCCATTCCTTAAACGCCTGTATAATGGCCAGCAGTTCTTTATCGTAGATTGCGTAGTTCCGTTCGGCCTCTGTTATAGACTTGCTAAAGAAAGCTACTGGATAGAGGGTCTTTTCGTTATTGGCGTATTAAGAAAGGACTCCGGCCGTTACTGTATCGGAAGCGTCCGTTTCTACGTAGATTGTCTTTTCCGGTCGGAAGTGTGCCAGAACCGGCGCCGAGGCCACTGCTTCTTTCAGCCGGTTAAAGGCTTCCGTGCACTTCTCGTTCTATAGGCCAGCGGCCTCTTTCTTTAACGCTTCGTTTAGGGGTCTTGCTATCCTGCTAAAGTCCTTAATAAACCTTTGATAGTAGCTGCAGAATCCGAGAAACGCTCTGATCTGTGTAATGTTTCCGGATTTCGGCTGTTTCCATTCCGCAAAGGCAGCGACCTTTAAGGGGTCTATCCGGATCCCTTCTCTTCTTACGATAAGACCGAGGTATTTGACCTCAGTCTGATAGAACTCGCTCTTCTTCGTGTCCGCGTTTAATTATACTTTGCGGAGTCTCTTTAGCACCCTCTCGATGTGGTCTGTGTGTTGTTCTCTCGTTCCGTCTGTGTAGATAAGAATGTCGTCTAAATAGATAGACACGAACCGCTCTAGCATGTCCATAAAGGAGTGGTTTATAAAGCGTTGCTACACCGCCGGCGCATTGGTAAGTCCGAAAGGCATTACCAACTACTTGAAATTGCCCATGCGCGTAGCGAATGTCGTAAGGTCTTCTGTTTGTCCCTCTTCGTTCCTTAGTCGATAGAACGCTTGGCGGATGTCTAGTTTGCTAAACTATTTAGCTTTAGCCACTCGTTGTATAGTCTCGTCGATCAGCGGCAGTGGATATACGTCTCTCTTAGTAACCTTGCTAAGGCCTCGATAGTCTACGCAGAGTCGCAGACTACCCCCTAGTTTCCTTACGAAAAGAATCGGTAACGCGTATTCGGCAGAACTCAGCGTAATAAACTTCTTCGCCAGATTTTCTCGAACAAACACCTCTACTTGGTCCAATTCGGCTAGTGACAATCTTCTTAGGGGCTCGGTTCTCGGCAACGTAGCCCCTTCCTTTAGTCGGATCTTGTTGTCGTATTCCGGTCGATAGAGCGGCAGGAGGTTGGAGTCGGCTCTTAAGAACACGTTAGCGTAATTGTGGAGCTCGTTTGGCAACACCTCTAGTAGGTCCACTTCTTCTTCCGCTATTATCTTCCTGTAGTCTTCGATGTCCTTTATGGAGATAGCGTAGATCTTATTGTCTGGCGACTTCGCGAGGGTCGATAAAGCTTCTAAGCTTATTATTCCGATCGTAGGCGCAGGCTCGGTAGAGGTAGGCAGAGCTGTTTTGCCGCTGGTCGCCTCTGATCTTGCTGTCGCGGCTGCCACCGATTCGGTAGTGACGGCGCTGTTACCTTGGGTTTTGAATCTGATCGTTCCTTTATCTACGTCGACGATAGCTTTCTGGTTCTTTATCTATTTCTGCCCTATAATAATGTTAAATCGTCCGATATCCATAATTCGGAACGTCGCTTCTATAGTGCGACCAGCCAGTGTGGTCCTTAACGGCACGTAGTGCGTGACTTTTTCCGTGTCTTGTCCGTTGTATGCCGAAATCTTCGTTAGCGACGCTAGTTCCACCAGATAGCCGTATCTATTTATCAGCTTCTAAACCAGCCGGTGGTAGATCGCTGCGCCAATGAGAGCTCCGGTGTCGATAAAGGCTTTTAGCTAGAGGAGTTGGCGCGACTTCTTAACAGGGTGGATCGTAATAGGAAGGATAATGGCCGTTTCCGTATTCACTTCTACAGCCGCTGAGAGCGGGTCGTTACAGCTGTTAATGCTCTCTTCTCGCGGCGGTTCGTTTCTATTTGGTGCCCTTCTATCAATGCTAGGTGGGGGGTCTATCCGTCCAGCTGGTCTTTTCCTGTAATTCTTAACTAAACCCCGCCGTCTATGCTGTCAGTGTCGTTCGGAGCCGGCTCTATAGCTTGTATAGTCTTTCTCAGTGGCTGCGGCTGCTTTATAACACGATACTCCCGCTTCTGCTTATCCGATGCTTGGCATCTCGTGGCGATGTAGCTAGGCTTGCTACACGCGTAGCAGGTAGGGACGAACGACGAACGCTGCGAATTAAATGGCTGCTGGGGGCGTTGTCGGTATAGGACGGGGGCTCTAGTTCCCTGCTGCGACGGCGACGGCTTCTGAACCGATTCGCGTGATTTTGCGTAAGCGCTCAAGTTTCTCGCGGTGACTCTCGCTCGGTGCACGAAGCTCTTAAGGTCTTCGTCTTCTACAGACGCTATGGCGGCGGCCAGTTCAGGGTTTAGCTTCTGCCTTAGTAGGTAGAGCTGCTTTTCTTCCGCTACTCGGGCCCTAATCGCATATTTTCTAATCAAACTGCAGAACTCCTCGAACGTCTGCCGGTTCTAGTTAATCTTGTCCAACTGCTTACGGGCCGTCTTCTTCCGGAATGGGTCTCCGAAGCGTTGATCTAGCGCTTTAATCGCTTCTTTAGCGGTTACCTCTTCCAGGTCCGCTACTAGCGAAAAAGCTTTACCTTCCAATCGCGATTCCAGGTACGCCAATCTATCTCCGGCGCTGTTTCCGGCATAGTCTCGATCTATCTTGTTCTTTATTTTCTTCTTAAATGCTTCCCAATCCTTAGGATCCCCGCCTCTAAACGCTAGTAGATCCGGTAGTAACGTTATCAACGTGCCTCCTTAACTGTAGGCCGCCGGTAAGGCGGTCTCTGCTTGTTCTTCTCGACGCAGTGGCGGCGACGACTTTGCTGCTTCTATATCAGCTAGTTGATCCTTTAGCGCCTCCAGTTGCACCAGTCTATTCGCCGCCTGGTTCTCTAATACGTCGATAATAGTTTCTGCCGATTCCTTCTCGGCTATTACTGCTTTAGTTTCTTCTCTTAGTTGTCTGTTCTCTTCCAGAGTTCTGTAAAACAGCATCTCGATAAGGTCTATGCTGTCGTAGACCTTCCCTATTTCATTCTCGTTTACATAGTCTTCTAGTTCCTCGATCGTATAGTCGTGGATCTTCCTATATTCGGCTATTCGTTCCTTGACCTCCGCAGTCTCTTCCGCTGTAAAACCGCTAATAACGATCTTATCGTCAATTACACTAGAGCGCCTATTTGCTCTGTTAGCCTTTCCTTTTCTGCTTCTGCTGCGGCCTGTAACGCTGCTCTCTACCGTCGAGAAGCCTTCTATCTTCTTACGGTGCCTTGGGGGTTGTTGTTTTGGTGTGTGTGTGCGCGTGCGTTATTCGAGCGTCCGGATGGTTCGACGGGCCCTTTCGCGCAGCGCAGGGTTTGTTGTAGAGAGTGAGTTCGAGATATAATAATCCGGGCACGCAGATATAATTGAATACGGCCTTTTTGATAACTATATCTCGAACTAAGGAGGGAAAGGAATCTATGTAGTGGTAGTGGTAGTAGGCTTTCGTGGTGGTAGTGCCAAGGCCCGGCTCGGCCCGGAAGGGCCGAGCCGAAATTCCAAGGGTCTACCCTATTACTTAGTCCCACCCCTTTCTGCCGCCGTAACAGTACCTACGAAGCCAAGCCAGCAATTTCCCTCTATGCAGGGGTGCAAGGTTCACACTCTGTATAGAGGATCGGGAGTTTCCCTCTATACAGTAGTGCAGAGTTTTCCCTCTGTTTAGAGGGGCAGCAATTCCCCTCTATGCAGGGCTATAGAATCCTCCCTCTGTACAGGAGTAGGGTCGTGTCGGTAATTCCGTACAGAGGGTGGGGTCGTGCTAGCACCGCTAAGTCGCAGTCCTTAGGGCAACGGCTGGCTTAGGTCTAGGACCTGGGCTGGGCGGCGCCCCCTAACAGATTAGGGCTTAACTACTGTTTACAACCTAGTTTTAGCGCTACTTCTGCTACAAAACAAAAGTAGAGTGTAAGCTTAGTATAGCCTTCTATCTATAAAAAGACAGTCAGACAGAATATACTATCTATATACTTAAGCAATACCTATATTGCTACTATAACGTATACAAGTTGGTTATACTAAGAAAATTTGTACAGCTTACTAGTCTGTATAGTTTACTAGTCTGTACAGCTTACTATTTATATACATTAAATGTTTCTTAAAATCTTTCTGCCTAGGTTTTTACTAACTATCTATCTATCTCTTGAACAAGCTAAAACTACAAGTTAATTACTTTAGAATTCCCTTAGAGTATTCTTTAATAGTCCTTTACTTAGCTAGAAGCTAGCTTAAGATAATCTAAACGTGTTATAGATCTTTTTACCTGGTTCTAACTAACTAGCTATCTACCTCTTATACGAAGTATATATCGAATACTTTATATAGCTCGGGCACAGAAACTTAGGAATCGAGCATATATTGAATTACTGTCTTCTCTCTATGCTTAGTAAGTTTATATTATATAGGGTAACTATGAGGGCGATAGGTAGTTCCGCGGTGTATAGAAGCTAGTATTGTAAAAGGTATATTGGATACTTTAGTAGCACGTCTAAGGCCTTGGGATTTGCCTTACAAATAGGTAGATAGCGTAAGAACAATTCTACTTTCTTAATTGAACAATTGAGTGTCTTGTTGTTGAAACATTATCTATTAGTGTGCAAGTTGGTTGTACTAAGGAAATTCTTACAGCTTACTAGTCTGTATAGCTCACTGGTTATGTACGTTATATAAAAACAATCACTGAAGAAACACCTTCTGAATCCAATAAAAGCATTATAATAGCGATGAAAATAAAGAATTTGTTGTGCAATTGTGCCAATAAATTTTGGCTAGCTTAGTAGTGTGACCAGCTCAGTGGTGGAATTCATTATTATACGAGGTAGACAGTTAACTGCATATCAAGAGGTAGTTGATGTGGCTGCTACGAAGACATGAACAACAGCAAACCGCACCTTGTAATTTATCTTTGTTACACATTCACACTGCTATTGAGGCCGCCAGCCCCGCTACATTCACATTGTGACGCTTATGGTATCGCTAAGATGCGCTCCCATGTCGCCGACCAATCCGCCGCAGGCGATCGGCATCACCTGCACAACCACCCTCGGGCTTCTGCTGTTTGTGCCGCCGTCAGCCGGCTTTTGACGCATTCTTCGCTGGCTTTAATTGGGATTGGAGGAGGAAGCCATGTCGCCGCATGTCTGCGGAACCAGATCAGTGCACCAGCATGCTAATGGCGGTGTACTCTCTTTACATGTGGTATCTATCGGGTGATTCCGGCCTCTCCATACTTATTCACATCGTGTCATCACAATCTGCCTCCTCACACAAGACAGCCGCACCTGGGAATACAGCAACAGACAGACACAGAGCAGACACAAGGTGGCCGTTCAAAGCGGCGACTCGAT
Organism: Pseudocercospora ulei; assembly: GCA_016165855.1. Taxonomy (NCBI): domain Eukaryota; kingdom Fungi; phylum Ascomycota; class Dothideomycetes; order Mycosphaerellales; family Mycosphaerellaceae; genus Pseudocercospora; species Pseudocercospora ulei. The sequence continues at coordinate 392,180 of JACWNB010000004.1, forward strand.
TGGAGCCCAGATAGCAGCAAGACGAGATCGGCATCCGACATGTCTCTCAGTTTGGAAGATGCAGAGCCAAACCAGAGGAAGCTCGCAAAGTGGAATATGGGCATGCTGAATGATCCAGACATGGAAGAGGTGCCTGGATCAGTGCTCCTGCTGTCAAAAGTCTCGCAGTTCAACGAGCCTATAGGCATTCGAAACGCGCCGGCGAAGATCTCAACCTCCTCCGTTACCAAGTCATTCCCATGCCAAGCGCTATCAAGATCCAGCACTTCTACGAGCGAAAAACGTTCGCGCCCAGGACCTAGGCATCCGGAGAAGAAGACTACACCAGATGGCAAGTTTGTTCTCGAACCTCAACCGTCGGCACCTGCACACCCAATTTCAACCGCATCTTACTGACAGGAGAGGCAGCGACGACTCGGCGAATGACCCCCTCAATTGGAGCGTCTGGCGCAGGGATGCGGCATTGTTGTCCCTGGGCTTCTACTGCATGATTGGCGGAGGAATCACACCCATTTTGGCTGCTGGTTTCAAGGACGTTGCAGCAGAATACAATGTCTCTGTGCCACGCGTTGCACTCACCACGGGCCTGTACATGATGGGGCTCGGATTGGGCAGCGTTGTGCTCAGTCCTACTGCCATCTTGTACGGAAAGCGACCTGTCTATCTGACCGCTGCTGTCTGCTTCATCATATCTGGGGTATGGTGCGCTCTGTCGCCCAACTTCGCTAGCCTTGTATGCGCTCGCATCTTTCAAGGCTTCGCTGTTAGCAGCGTTGAGTGCTTACCTTCGGCGACCGTTGCCGAGATCTACTTTCTGCATGAGAAAGCCTACAGACTGGGCATCTACACGCTTCTGCTGCTGGGAGGCAAGAACTTGGTCCCATTGGTAAGCGCCACAATTATTCAGAGCCTTGGTTGGCGATGGTGAGTGCAAATTGGAATGCCATCACCACCCAAAGCTAACACTTTGCAAAGGGTCTTTTGGATGGTGGCCATCGTTGTAGGCTTAGGTCTATGCCTGCTCTTCTTCTTTGTAAGTCCACGGTGAAGGCACCCCCGCTCCGCCCCCCATCCCCCCGGACCGGGTGGTTACAGGGCTTACCAACTTTCGCACAGGTACCTGAAACGTTCTGGGATCGCTCATCAGTACCTCACAAGCATCGTCCACGCCACCATGACAATTTGTCTATTTCCTGTATCCCCAGGCCCTTGTCACATGCAGGCAGCCCGACTACGGAGCAGAAGACACATCCACAAGCAGCACACAAGTCAGAAGATCATCAGCCAATGACGGATGCAAACCCTTGTCGACACGCGCATTTTCAAATTGAGGCATCCGACGAGGTAAAGGATGTGAAATCAGCAGAGGTCACAACCCCCGAAATGTCAGAGCTCGAGGAGTTGAAGATTGAGGCCGCATTGCCATCGTCTGGAACTCCAAACGCACGAATCTTGGATGAGCACGATGCAAAAATTGAGGCCCACTTTCATTATCGACCACTCTCTCCGGCGATGCTCGAGGAAGCCGGGCGTCCGCTCTCACGGACACAGTCTGTCACGAGCGAGTTGCACGATCCCCGAAATGCGTACACCAGGCACTACGCGTCGCAACCAGCCAAGAGTTACATGGAATCGCTTCGACCATGGTCGGGACGCATGTCTCGGGATATGTGGCTCAAGGTCGCGGCTCGTCCTTTCATCCTCCTCGCTTACCCTTCTCTGCTGTGGTCTGCGCTCGTGTACTCGCTGTCCATAGGCTGGCTCATTGTGCTCTCCGAATCCATCACGACAATCTACATCTCCCGCGATACATACAACTTCACCGCTCTGCAAGCCGGATTGGTCTACATCTCGCCGTTTGTCGGTGGTGTGCTGGGCACAGCAGTTGCCGGCAAAGTCTCGGACCTCATTGTTCGCTGGATGGCCAAAAAGAACGGAGGGATGTACGAGCCGGAATTCCGGCTGGTCATGGCACTTCCCGTTGCCATATTCACCGTCATCGGACTCGTGGGCTACGGCTGGAGTGCGCAGGAACGAGACGCGTGGATCATCCCGACGGTATTCTTTGGGTTCATCTCATTCGGATGCTCGGTTGGGTCGACGACCAGCATTACGTTCGCCGTCGACTCCTATCGTCAGTATGCAGGCGAAGCACTGGTGACGCTCAACTGGAGCAAGAATATTCTGCATGGGCTGGTGTGGAGTCTATTCTTCGATCATTGGCTGGAAGCGGATGGCAGTCGAGATGTGTTTCTTGCTATCGGAGGGATTCAGTTGGCTTGCTTGCTGACGACAATCCCCATGTATATCTATGGCAAGAGGGCGAGGGCGTGGACTGCGAGGAAGCAGTTGCTGGCCAAGTTCTGAGCGAGAAAGAATCGACCCGACTTCCTTGCATTCGCGACCCCGCAGCACGTAGCTTCCCGCGATCTGATGGATAGCGTGCTCAGGCAGGCGCGGTGCAAGGCAGGCGGGAGATGATTGGCGTCAATGCCGACAGGTCTCCATCTATGACGGCGCAGCAACGGCAACGGTGGAAGACGCCATCCTGGTAGAGATGCTGCGGAGACAATAGCCTCGGCGTTCATTGGACACTTGCCGTCATTTTCGACAATGTACGTACGCAACTGTGCCTGTCTGGCTTTAACCAATCGTTGTTAGCGCAGAGCACGCGCTTCTTTTGGATTTTCAATCATCGCCCGGCAAGCCGCAAGCCGTTACTGGAGCAGTAAAGGCCAGCAGGCAGCAGCGATTGCGTGCTTGTAGTAAGTGCAACTATAACCGCCGCCGTATACAAGCGCTGTATACAAGCACCTCTTTCTCCATGTTACGGTCAACAGATTAAAGAGAAAGACTTACACTAACAAGACCCTACCCAACACTACTATATTTAACAAACCACATCTTAACAACCATTAGCCTAATTAAGACAAGTCTCTGCACGTTGGAAGCGCTACAATCTGTTCTACAAGGACAGCTAGTGAAGTCTTAGAAGCTTCTAGAACTATAGCTAACAGATAGGAGGGAGAATCTAACAACACCTAGAAGGACAACTAGAAGAAGAACTAGTTAAGTCCTAGATGCTTCTAGTACTACAACTAATAGACAAGGAAGAAAACTTAGCAATATCTACAACCTACTACTAGCTAACTCTACTACTACTAACAGGCTACACTGTAACTAATTTAGAAAGACACTAGCAATTTCCAGAAGACACTAGCAAACTCCAAGGATAAGGAGTGCAACTAGTAAAGTCTAAGGACAAGGATAGCAACTAGCAACGTGCTACAAAGGCAGAGGGCTATAAGAACCTGCTCTAGCCCTCTAACCTTTCTCTTCTTCTTGTTAATAGCTTGTCTTATACATTAATCTTAGAACTACCCTTTTTAGTCTTTAGTTTTAGTTAAGTCCTCTAAGCCTTAGTCTAACTACTCCTTCTTTAGCTTAATTTAGAACATACTATAGTTACTCCCTTAACACTATAAGCTATTAACTAACTCTAAGACTAACATAATAGTCTTCTAAGTACTATAAGAGGAGATTTCCTTTAAGGAATACTCTAAACTAGACCTCTCTATAGAAGGTATTACCTAGTTAATAAACACTAACCCTAATCTTGCTCTTTATGTCTTCTTTACAGCTATAAACGTTGTTTATAAAGGTATAGTATAAATAAAGGATCTTACTAACTACTTAATAGACCTTAAAACAGTGCTATCTAATGCAGTAGTGGAAAGGAGTAGAACAGGCTAATAGGGTAGACCCTGGAATTTCGGCTCGGCCCTTCCGGACTAAGCCGGGCCTTGGCACGCTACTCCTAAAGCCCTTACCTACCGCCGTATAGATTCCTTTGCTTCTTCAGTTCGAGATATAGTTATTAAAAAGGCCGTATTGAATTATATCTATGTGTACGGATTATTATATCTTGAACTTATTTACTATACCAACTCCGCGCTGCGCGAAAGGGTCCGTTGAACTATCTAGCTACCTGAATAACGTACGCGCATAACACACCAAACCAAACACCAGCACTGTAAGACAGCTATAGAGAGCTTCTTAACGGTAGAGGGCGGCGTTAAAGGCCGCAGCGGAAAGAGAAAGACTAACAGACCGAGGGATAGGCGTACCAGCATCCTCGACGATAGAACGGCCACTAAGGGCCTTACAGAAGAAGAGATAGACGAAGCGAAGAAGGGCATAGAGGGCTATACTGAACTGTACGTACGCACGCTGGATAAAATAGAAGAATATCTAACAGAACGAGGAGCTAGGAAGGTGTTCGACATTATTACCTTTATCGAGAAGAAGTTCTACAAGAATATAGAAGAGAACAGGCGACTAAGAGAGGAAATAGAAGCGGTAATAGCCGAGAAGGAGTTAGCAGAAACCATTATCGATGTGCTAGAAAACTAGGCGGTGAATCGACTAGCACAACTAAAGGCGATAAAGACTTAGTTAGCTAAGATAGAAGCAGCGATGTCGTCGGCGCTAGTACTATATCGAGAAGAACAAGCAGAGACCGCCTTACTAGCGGCCTACAGTTAAGGCGGCACCCCGATAACGTTACTACCTAACCTACTAGCGTTTAGAGGCAGAGACACTAAAGACTGGGAGGCATTTAAGAAAAAGATAAAGAACAAGATAGACCGCAATTATGCCAGAAACAGTAAAGAAGACAGGCTGGCCTACCTAGAGTCGCAGCTAGAAGGTGAAGCTTTTTTGCTAGTAGCAGACCTAGAAGAGGTAACTGCCGAAGAAGCGATCAAAGTGCTGGACTAACGCTTCGGAGACTCCTTCCGAAAGAAGACAGCCCGTAAACAGCTAGACAAGATCAATCAAAACCGGCTAACGTTTAAGGAATTCTACGGACTGTTCCGAAAATGAACTATTAGATCCAGAGTGTCAGAAGATAAGCAGCTCTACCTACTAAGGCAGAAGCTGAACCCTGAACTGGCTGCAGCTATAGCTTCGGTAGAAGACGAAGACCTTAAGAACTTCGTGCACTGAGCGAGAGTTACTGCTAGAAACCTGAGCGCCTACGCGAAATCGGCATCGCGCGAATCGAACTAGAAGCTATCGACGACGCTAACAACAACACGACTCCCTGCACCTTTCCGAAGAGCCCCCCAGTAGCTATCTTATTCGCCGCGTTCATTGTTCGTCCCTACCTGCTACGCGTACGGAAAGCCTAGCTATATCGCTACGAGATGCCAAGCGACGGCTTAACAGAAGCAGGAGTATCGTGCTACGAAGCCGCAGCCGCCGAGAAAGACTATCCAAGCTATCAAGCCGGCTCCGAACGACATCGACAGTGTAGATAGTGGAGTGCTACTGCAAATCTTTGGAAAAGACCAGCTGGACGGATAGGCCCCCTATCTAGCATAGACAATAGGGCACCGCTACGAACTACGTCGCCAGAAGAAGGGAGTATCAACAGTTGTAGCGATCCGCTATCGGCGGCTGTAGAAGTAAATACAGAAACTGCTATTATGCTTCCAATTACTGTCTACCCCTTTAATAGATCGTACAGCCCCCTTTATTTAAGGGCCTTTATCGACACGGGAGCGCTTATCGGAGCAGCGATCCACTATCGATTAGTTCAGAAGCCAATAAACGGATATAGTTACCCGGTGGAATTAGCATCGCTAACGCGAATTTTGGTATATAACGGGCAAGACACAGAGCGTGTCACGCATTATGTGCTACTAAGGACTACCCTAGCTGGTCGCACTACGGAAGCAACGTTCCGAATTATAGATATTGGAAGGCTTGATATTATTATAGGACAGAAATAGATAAAGAACCAGAAAGCCGTTATTAACGTAGGTAAAGGCACACTCAGATTCAAAACCCTACAGAGTGGCGTCGTCGCCGTCGGATCGGTCACCGCCGTCGCCGTAGAACAGAGCGTTACAACTACCGGAGCGGTGCCGATCGACCGGTCCGACCCTCTAGACACGCTCGGAATAATAAGCTCGGAAGCTTTAACGACCCTCGCGAGATCGCTGGACAATAAGATCTACGCTATCTCGATAAAAGACATTAAGGATTACCGAAAGATAATAGCCGAAGAAGAAGCGGACCCGTTAGAGGTATTGCCAAAGGAGCTCTATAGCTATACTAATGTGTTCTTAAAAGCTGATTCCAACCTCCTGCTGCTCTACCGACCGGAATACGACAACAAGATCGGACTGAAAGAAGGAGCTACGCTGCTAAGAACCGAGCTCCTAAGAAGGCTATCGCCGGCCGAGCTAGACTAAGTAGAGGTATTTGTTCGATAAAACCTGGCAAAGAAGTTCATTACGCTAAGCTCTGCAGAATATACGTTACCGATTCTTTTTGTACGGAAACCCAGAGGTAGTCTCCGACTGGGCGTAGATTACCGAGGCCTTAATAAGGTTACTAAGAGAGATGTGTACCTGCTGCCGTTAATAGATAAGACTATACAACGAGTAGCTAAAGCTAAGTAGTTTAGTAAGCTGGATATTCGTTAAGCGTTCCACTAATTAAGGAACAAGAAGAGACAAACGGAAGATCTTACGACATTTGCCACGCGCATAGGCAATTTTAAGTAGTTGGTAATATCTTTTGGTCTTACCAACGCGCCGGCAGTGTAGCAGCGTTTTATAAATTACATCTTTATAGACATGCTAGAACGATTCGTATCTATCTACTTAGACGACATTCTTATCTACACCGATAGAACGAGAGAACAGCACACGGACTACATCGAGAAGGTGCTAACTAGGCTCTGCGAGGTCGGATTGAACGCGGACACGAAGAAGAGCGAGTTCTATTAGACCGAGGTTAAATATCTCGGTCTTATTGTCGGAAGGGAAGGAATTCGGATAGACCCCTTAAAGGTTACCGCTGTCGCAGAATAGAAGCAGCCGAAATCCGGAAACACTATACAAATCAGAGCGTTTCTCGGATTCTGCAGCTATTATCGACAGTTTATTAAGGACTTTAGCAAGATAGCGAGACCCCTAAACGAAGCATTAAAGAAGCAGGCCGCTGGCCTATAGAATAAGAGGTACATAGAGGCTTTTAACAGGCTAAAAGAAGCAGTAGCCTTAGCGCTAGTCTTAGCGCACTTCCGACCGGAAAAGACAATATATCTAGAGACGGACGCTTCCGATACAGTAACTGCAGGAGTCCTTTCTCAATATAGCGACGACGAAACTCTTTATCCGGTAGCTTTCTTTAGTAAGTCTATAAACGAGGCTAAGCGGAACTACGCTACTTACGACAAAGAGCTGTTAGCTATTATTCAGGCTTTCGAGGAATGGAAACCGGAGCTTATAGCCGGAAAGAGCACGGTCCAGGTCCTTAGGGACTATCAGTCACTTACCTACTTTATAAAGATGCAGAAGCTATCGCGATGTTAAGCCCGGTAGGCTGCCTACTTATCCAGATTCGACTTTAAGATTACCTATTAACCTGGAGCTTAAAATAGAAAGGCTAATGCGCTAACGAGAAGAGAAGGAAAGACTAGCCGCGCGAAAGAAGATCCGAACATGTTCTAGAAGGTGTTGACCGAACGGATAGTAGACGCTAAGGTGTTAAAAGAAGTAGGGATCTGTGCGATAGAACCGCTAACAGAAGAAGAGACGCTCTACGAGAAAGTGGAACGGCTTAATCAGCAGCAAAAGCTCGGCAAAACAGGCTTAGGGAAGCTAATAGTTCTAGAAGAACTAATTACAGAGGTTATCTAGCTAGTCTATAGTTCTAAGGATATTCGCTACGCTAGCTCTAAGAGGACAATAGAAGCCATAAGGACGATCTACTAGTTTCTGCGAATCTTCGAACGGATCTACCGGTTTATCGCCAACTATTACGTGTGTCGAGCAGCGAAACTACGTTACGGACTTCCGGCCGGTCTGTTAAAGCTACTTCCAATTCCTAAGAAACTGTAGCAGTACATTACGATAGATTTCGTAACCGGCCTGCCGGATTCCGATAGATATAATGCTACGCTTAATGTAGTAGATCGACTAAGCAAAGAACGCTACTTTATCTCCTACTAAGCTAAGGATAAAGGAACTACTATAGAAGAGATAGCGAGAATGCTAATCCAGCACGTATAGAAGCACTATAGCCTGCCGGACACTATTACTACGGATAGGGGTCCTTAATTTACTGCTAATGTATAGAAGGCTATTAACTAAGCTCTCGGAATTCGTAGATGTAAGGGCATAAGAATCTTGGTTTAAAAACTTAAGGTTAGGTATCTATATAAAGGAACTAATAGGCAGTTCCTTCGTCGTCGGCTGCTGTACAATTTGTACCTACAAAGCTAAGCTAGCAATTTCCCTCTATATAGGGATATAAGGTTTACACTCTGTACAGAGAATCGGGAGTTTCCCTCTGTATAGTAGTGCAGAGTTTTCCCTCTGTTTAGAGGGGCGGCAATTCCCCTCTGTATAGGGCTGTAGAATCCTCCCTCTGTACAGGAGTAGGGTCGTATCGGTAATTCCGTACAGAGGGTAGGGTCGTGCTGGCGCTGCTAAGTTACAGTCCTTAGGGCGACGGCTAGCTTAGGTCTAGGACCTAGTCTGGGCGGCGTCCCCTAATACTACCCCCCTCCCTTCTCGTAGTGCTTCTTTCGTACGACGGCGTATCGTACACCCTTAGCTCTTAGGGTTCCTCTAGCAGGTAGCGCTTTCCTGTCTTCGCCTAGGCACTCGCTAGTCGACCTCCCTCTCTGCTGTTGCAACCTTGGACCTGTCCCTCTAGATTCCGTAGCTAGGGCAGAGGAGGACTCGCAGGTAGGGAAGGCAGGTAGTGCTAGATCGCTTCTACCTAATCTTAACCGACTCTGTTTGCTACTTTAAGGATGCTGAGGCCAAGGCGGAGGAGGACCTGCGAGCAGTTATAAAGGTGCAGGAGGTGCTCGGTCCCGTCTGTTTGTTTACTGATCTGACTGCAGTAGACTCTAGGTCAATACCCGTCTTTGATAACTATATCCAAGGCTGGAGAGAGAAGAATCTACGTACAAGCGGAGGGAGGTATTTGAGTGTGTGCTAAGCCTAGCCCTGCCAAGCCTGGCTGCCAGCTGTCTACATCTACATACGTATTACTACCGCCCTCCCTAACCAGCGATTGCCCTCAATCGCAATCAGCTAAACCAGGTTACAGGAGCCAAACCAGATCGCATTGTTGCATCAATCCAGGTTGCAGGGGTCGCAAATTCAGCTTTGCTATCAGCCAATCAGGTCGCTCCAAAACAGGTCGCTTTTAAGGTCGCTTTTAAGGTCGATTTTGAGCTTCAATTTCCGTGCGTTTTGAGTCTCAATCTCGTGCCTTTTGCCGTCGCTTTCGGCCTTAATTGGTGCCTTGCTAAGGCTGCAGAATTCTCAGATTGTCGCAGAGGTCGCGGAGGTCGCAGAGGTTGTAGAGGTCGTAGAGGTGGCAGAGGTCGCAGCCTACGTATGTCGCTTCTCGACGGTCGCTCGCTTCTCGACGGTCGCTTCGCTTCTTGACGGTCGCTTCGCTTCTTAACGGTCGCTTCGCTTCTTGGCGGTCGCTTCTTGACGGTCGCAGAGGTCGCTAGAGGTCGTAGAGGTCGTAGAGGTAGCAGAGGTTGCAGAAGGTTGTCGAAGGTCGTCGAGGCCGCGGCTGCAGATGTCGTTTGTCGCAGAGGTCGCGGAGGTCGCGGAGGTTCTCAGAGGTCGTCAGGGTCGATATGTCGCTTCTCCACGGTCGCTTCTTAAGCCGTCGCTTCTCGACAGTCGCTTCTCGACCGTCGCTTTGCCTGTGCTTTGCCTGTGCCTTGTCTAGTGCTCTGCCTAAGTGCTCGTGCCTGGGTGCTCGTGCCTGGTGCTCGGCCTAGGTGCTCGTGCCTAGGTGCTCTTGCTCGGCCTTGGTGCTCTGCAGCTGTCTGCTCTGCAGCTGGTGCTCTGTTGCTTGGTGCTCTGCAGCTGGTGCTCTGCAGCTGGTGCTCTGCAGCTGCTTTGCCTGTACTGTCTGCACCTGTATTGCCTGCAGCCGTACCTTGTGCTCTGCCTTATGCTCTGCCTGGGTGCTCGTGCCTGGATGCTCGTATCGCTTTGGCCCTGTTGCTACGTCCCGATTCCTTTGTGCCTCTTGTCTTGTCCTCGATTGCTAAACTGTCTCGATAGGCCTTGTCCGAATAGAATGATCTGTTAAAGACCCGAAAAAAACGAATGTCGTCGCCCTAGGTCCTGCTAGGTGCGCTCTCGTCGTCGTCGCTTCGTTATCGTCGCTCTTACTCCTCGCTCTCGCTCCTCGTCCTCGTCGCTCCTACATCGTCGCTCTCTCGTCGCTCTCGCTCTTCTTCAAAACTCGCGATCTGCTCGCGTCGGCACTCTCTTCCCAATATCCCTCTCGTAGGGGCACTTCTCTCTCTTCAAAACTCTCTCTCTCGATAGGGGCACTTCTCTTCCCTAAAACTCTCTCTTCTTCTTCTAGATCGGGGGAGGGGGATAGAGTAGTATGCACATGTACAATTAAGTAACTGGATATAAATTAACGGCCTCCTTTGTACATATACAGTACACACTCTAGGTTGGTTGCACGTACGTTAATCGAGTACCCGGATGTAATTCAACGGGCTCTTTCGCATAGTGCGGGTTAGGTGTTGGGTTTGAGCCTTGGATATAGAGATCTGACTGCAGTAGACTCTAGGTCAGTACCTGTCTTTAATAACTATATCCAAGGCTGGAGAGGGAAGAATCTACGTACAAGCGGAGGGAGGTATTTGAGTGTGTGCCAAGCCTGGCCCTGCCAAGCCTGGCTGCTAGCTGTCCACATCTATATACGTATCATTTACCTCCTACCCTACAGCCCCTAGCTATGCACTCCGCGTCCCGACCGTACAGTCTGGCGCCGGCGGGCCGTCTGGCTCTGTCCCTATACCTTAGTCGTTGTCTAGAGTTTAGCTCTTAGGTAGATGTTCCCGTCTCTGTCCAGTCGTCTAGAGGGCCGTCGTTTGTCTAGGCACTAGGTCGTAGTCGCCTCGTTTTTCCTCCCTTATACGGTTGTAGCAGCTGCCCTAGTTGCTATTGCTCTACGTAGCAGGCAGCTACTACTCTATATATAAACCCTTTCCCCCTTCTCTCTCTCTCTTCTTCTCTTTCTCCTTTATTCCCCCTATCTGCTACCCGTCTGCCTAGCCGTCCACTACTACTACTATTACTACAACTACCTATAACTACTACTACTAATACCACTATTCCGTCCGCCTAGCGCTGTCGTAGCTCTCTTGTAGTTGCCGGCCTGTCCTCCTACATCCCCTACCTCTAGCCTTAGGGTATTTAGCTTAACTAGCAACTCTGCTTCCAGTTCGTATAGCCTTCCTCCTTCGTACAGTCCTAGCTAACATCCTAGATGCTATATTAATAAGCAGCAGGATGTTGCTAAGCTACCCTTCTACTCCTTCTAGTGCTAGGGCCTCTGCCAGCTGTTAGGGGGCACTGCCTAGCCTAGGTCCTGGACCTGACCTAAGCTAGCCGTCGCCCTAAGGACTACGACTTAGCAGCGCTAGCACGACCCTACCCTCTGTACGGAATTACCGATAGGACCCTACTCCTGTACAGAGGAAGAACCCTATAGCCCTACACAGAGGGGAACTGCTGCCCCTCTAAACGGAGGGAAAACTCTGCACTACTATACAGAGGGAGAACTCCCGATCCTCTGTATAGAGTGTAAACCTTGCATCCCTATACAGAGGGAAATTGCTGGCTTAGCTTTGTAGGTACAAATTGCACAGCAGCAGACGACGAAGGAACTGCCTATTAGTTCCTTTATATAGATACCTAACCTTAAGTTTCTAAACTAAGATTCTTAAGCCCTTTACATTAGGAACTGATCTTACTGTTAGTAACTGCAGTAATACAACAAAGATAGACAGCGACATCCCTATAGAACCTACGGCTATGCAGGGGCATATACACTGCGCATACGAGGAGCTGCTAGAATACAAGAGGCAGCTTAAGCAGCAAGTAAGCCACTAGGCTGCAATGATTTCCTAACGGGAACAGGAGCTACTACAGCTTAGGGCGTCCGATCGCGATCCGACCCCTACGACGACGACGAACACGATGGCCTACACCCTGTTGCGGCGGTAGAAAGAGGTAGGACAGATTGATAGGGTGGACCCTGGAATTTCGGCTCGGCCCAGACGGGCCGAGCCGGGCCTTGGCACCACCACTACGAAAGCCCTCTACCACCACTACATAGATTCCTTTCCCCCCTCAGTTCAAGATATAGTCTTCAAAAAGGCCGTATTAAATCATATCTGCGTGCCCGGATTACTATATCTCGAACTCACTCTCTACACCAACCCCGCGCTGCGCAAAAGGGCCCGTCGAACTATCCGGAAACCCGAATAACGCACGCGCAACTACACATACACTAACAACAACCCCTAAGGCACTGTAAGAAGATAGAAGGCTTCTTAGCAGTAGAGAGCGGCGTTACAGGCTGCAGCGGAAAGAGAAAGACTGACAGACCGAGGGATAGGCGTACCAGCATTCTCGACGACGGAACGACCGATAAAGGCCTTACGAAAGAAGAGGTAGATAAAGCGAGAAAGGGCATAGAGGGATACGCCGAACTATACGGACGTACGCCGGATAAGATAGGAAAATATCTTACAGAGCACAGAGCCGAGAAGGTGTTTGACATCATTACCTTTATAGAAAAGAAATTTTATAGGAACGTAGAAGAAAACAGACAGTTAAGGGAAGAAGTAGAGACAGTAAGGGCCGAGAAGGAATCGGCAGAAACTATCATCGACGTGTTAGAGAACTAGGCGGCGAATAGACTAGCGCAACTAAAGGCGCTAAAGGATCAACTGGCTAATATGGAAGCAGCGATGCCGCCGCCGCTACTGCATCGAGAAGAACAAGCGGAGACCGCCTTACTAGCGGCCTATAGTCAAGGTAGCACCTCGATAACATTATTACCGGACCCGCCGGCGTTTAGAGGTAGAGACCCTAAAGACTGGGAAGCGTTTAAGAAGAAGATAAAGAATAAGATAGACCGCGACTACGCCAGAAACAGCGCCGGAGACAGACTAGCGTACCTGGAATCGCAATTAGAAGGCGAAGCTTTTTCGCTAGTAGCGGACCTAGAAGAGGCGACCGTCGAGGAAGCGATTAGAGCACTAGACTAGCGCTTCGGAGACCCATTCCGAAAGAAGACGGCCTGTAAGCAGCTGGATAAGATCAACCAGAACCGGCAGACGTTCGGGGAATTCTACGGTTTGTTTAGAAAATATGCGATTAGGGCCCGGGTAGCGGAAGATAAGCAGCTCTACCTATTAAGGCAGAAGCTGAACCCTGAACTGGCCGCAGCTATAGCGTCGGTAGAAGACGAAGACCTCGAGAGCTTCGTGCACAGAGCGAGAGTCACTGCGAGAAACTTAAGCGCTTACGCGAAATTACGCGAATCGGTTCAGAAGTCGTCGCCGTCGGTGCAAACGGCGCGGCCCCCTGCGCCTTTCCGACGACTGCCCTAGCAGTCGTCGTATTCACTGCGATCGGCGTTCGTCCCTACGTGCTACGCATGCGGAAAGCCTGGCCACATCGCTACGAGATGCCAAGCTTCGGATAAGCAGAAGCAGGAGTATCGCGCTATAAAGCAGCTGCAGCCGCCACTGCCGAGAAAGACTATTCAAGCTATCGAACCGGCTCCGAACGACACTAATAGCGTAGACAGTGGAGTGCCCCTACGAATCCTGGGAAAAGACCAGCTAGAAGGATAGGCCCCCTATCTAGCACAGACAACAGGGCATCAACGCGGAGCACGTCGACAAAAGAGAGCATCAATAGTTGCAGCGATCCGCTATCGGCTGCGGTGGAAGTGAACACGGAAACAGCCATTATCCTTCCAATTACTGTCCACCCCCTTAACGGATCGAGCGGACCACTTCAGTTGAAAGCTTTCATCGACACAGGAGCTCTCATCGGCGCAGCGATCCACTATCGACTGGTCCGGAAGCTAACAAATGGATACGGCTATCCGGTGGAACTGGCATCGCCGACGAGGATTTCGGCGTACAACGGACAAGACACAGAGAGTGTTACGCACTATGTGCCATTAAGGACCACTTTGGCTAGTCGCACTACGGAAGCGACGTTCCGAATTATAGATATCGGAAAATTTGACATCATTATAGGGCAGAAATAGATAAAGAACCAGGGAGCGATTATTAACATAGGAGAAGGCACAATTGGATTTGGAAAAGCGATCAGCGGCTTAGCCGCTACCAAATCAGTTACCGAATCGGTTATAGTGGCTAACGCCAAACCGAACGTTACGAAGATCAAAGCGGCTTCGACGGATCGGCCCGACCCTTAAGGCACGATCGGAATAATAAGCTCAGAAGCTTTATCGACCCTCGCGAAGTTACCGGACAACGAGATTTACGCTATCTTAATAAAAGACATCGAAGACTATCGGAAGATAATAGCGGAAGAAGAGGTAGATCCACCAGAGGTGCTGCCAAACGAGCTCTATAGTTACGCTAATGTCTTCTCAAAAGCAGACTCCAACCTATTGCCGCTCTATCGACCGGAATATAACAACAAGATCTAACTAAAGGAGGGAGCTACGCTGCCAAGAACCGAGCCCCTAAGAAGACTGTTACCGGCCGAACTGGACTAAGTGGAGGTGTTTGTTCGCGAAAATTTGGCAAAGAAGTTTATTACGCCGAGTTCCGCCGAGTACGCGTTACCGATTCTTTTCGTAAGGAAACCAGGGGGTGGCCTGCGACTCTGCGTAGACTATCGAGGCCTTAATAAGGTCACCAAGAGAAATGTGTATCTGCTACCTCTAATCGATGAAACTATACAACGAGTGGCTAAGGCTAAGTGGTTCAGCAAGCTGGATATTCGCCAAGCATTCTATCGATGAAGGAACGAAGAAGGACAGACGGAAGACCTTACGACATTCGCTACGCGCATAGGCAATTTCAAGTAGTTGGTAATGCCTTTCGGACTTACCAACGCGCCGGCAGTGTAGCAACGCTTTATAAACCACACTTTTATAGACATGCTGGAGCGGTTCGTGTCTATCTACTTGGACGACATCCTTATCTACACCGATGGAACGAGAGAGCAACACACGGACCACATCGAGAGAGTGTTAAAGAGGCTCCGCGAGGTCGGATTAAACGCGGACACAAAGAAGAGCGAGTTCTATCAAACCGAGGTCAAATACCTCGGTCTTATCGTAGGAAGAGATGGAATCCGTATGGACCCCTTAAAGGTCGCCGCCGTCGCGGAGTGGAAGCAGCCGAAATCCGGAAACACTACGCAAATTAGAGCGTTTCTCGGCTTCTGCAGCTACTATCGACAGTTTATTAAGGACTTTAGCAAGATAGCGAGACCCCTGAGCGAGGCGCTAAAGAAAGAGGCCGCCGGCCTATGGAATAAGAGGTGCACGGAAGCCTTTAACCGGCTAAAAGAAGCAGTGGCCTCTGCGCCAGTTCTAGCACACTTCCGGCCAGGAAAGACGATCTACGTAGAAACAGACGCTTCCGACACAGTAACGGCAGGGGTCCTTTCTTAATATAGTAACGACGAAACCCTCTATCCAGTCGCTTTCTTCAGCAAGTCAATAAGCGAAGCTAAGCGGAATTACGCTATCTATAATAAAGAACTGCTAGCGATCATTCAGGCTTTCGAGGAATGGAAACTGGAACTTATAGCTAGAAAGAGCACGGTCCAGGTCCTTACGGACTACCAGTCGCTAACCTACTTTATAAAGACGCAGAAGCTCTTACGCCGCTAAGCTCGATAGGCCGCCTACTTATTAGGGTTTGACTTTAAGATCACCTATCGACCCGGAGCTCAAAACAGAAAGGCTAACGCGCTAACGAGAAGAGAAGGGAAGACTAGCCGAGCGAAGGAAGATCCGAATATGTTCCAGAAAGTGTTGACCGAGCGGATAGTAGATGCCGAGGTGTTGAAAGAAGCGGGGATCTGCGCGGCAGAACTGCAGACCGAACCGGAACCGATGGAGCTAGGGCCGCTGATTGAAGAAGAGACGCTCTACGAGAAGGTAAAGCAGCTTAACCAGCAACAGAAACTCGGCAAAACCGGTTCAGGGAAGCTGATAGTTCCGGAAGAACTAATTACTAAGGTCGTCCAACTGGTCCATAACTCTAAGGATGTTGGCTACGCCGGAGCGAAGAAAACAACGCAGGCCGTAAGAACGATCTACTAGTTTCTGCGAATCTACGAAAGGATCCACCGATTTATCGCCAACTGCTACGTGTGCAGATCGGCGAAGCCGCGTTACGGCTTTCCAGCAGGCTTATTAAAGCTACTGCCAATCCCTAAGAAACCATAGCAGCATATTACGATAGATTTCGTAACCGGACTGCCGGACTCCGATAGATATAACGCCACGCTCAATGTAGTGGATCGGCTGAGCAAAGAGCGCCATTTCATCCTATATCGAGCTAAGGATAAGGGAACTACTGCAGAAGAAACGGCGAGAATGTTAATCCAACACGTATGGAAGCACTATAGGCTGCCGGACACTATCACTACGGATAGGGGCCCTCAATTCACCGCCGACGTGTGGAAAGCTATTAACCAAGCTCTCGGAATTTCTAGAAAGCTCAGCACCGCCGCTTACCCTCAAACCGACGGTCAGTCTAAAGTCGCTAACCGTAAGATAGAACGATACCTACGAACCTTCTGCGGCCATTATCAAGAAGATTAGGTTAAGGTGTTGCCGATGGCCGAATTCTGCGCGAACTTAACACGGTCAGAAGCGACGTCGCTGGCGCCGTTCGAGATAACCTACGGTTATCTTCCGAGGCTGAGCTTCCAGCCACCAAGCAACGCCGGCTCGCCGGAGCTTTCTACCACCACCACTACTACGTCGTCAAAGAGAGTCGCCGCCGCGGCGGCAGAAGCGCTACGATCTCAGATAGAAGAAGCGATCAAAGTGGCGAAAGAAGCAATAGAATCGGCTTAGAAGAAGATAGTAACTCGAGCTAATAAGAAACGGTTACTAACAGAATTCGAGGAAGGCCAAAGGGTATGGCTTAACACGAAGAACCTAAGGCTGAAAGGCAACGCTAAGCTGAATCCACGCTACGTAGGTCCGTTCAAGATAGTGGAAAAGAGATCGCTGGTGACTTATCGGCTTTAGCTGCCAAAGGCGTTCCGGATCTACGACGTTTTCCATTTAGATCTGCTAAGCCTGGACCCTAAGGACAGCCTTCCGGAACAGGGGTTCGCCGAACCCCCGCTAATCGAAATAGACGGTAAGGAAGAAGAGTGGGAGGTAGAAGATGTAATAGACGTAAAGAAGATAAGGGGATCCATCAAAGCGAGGATCTCGTAGAAGGGGTGGCCGGAAGACTATAAATAGTATCCGGTCGAAAACCTTCGGAATTTGGCGGAGCTGCTAAGAGAGTTCTACGCGCGGAACCCGGAAAAGCCGAAACCAGCGTGGCTCTAATGCCGACAATAGAGACACGTCCGCTCCACTAGCGCGGAAGCCGATAAAAACGATCGTGCTTCGGGAAGTGATTGCTTTAGGCACTACCGCGTCGGCCGGTAGCTCGCGCACGCTGTAGCGTGCCAGCGCCGCCGACCCCGTAGTAGGCAAAGGCTTTGGTAGAAGAGAAAAAGAAGAGGAAAAACGGCGCTGCGGAAAGATCTATATAGACCCCCGAGCCGACGCACAGACCAGCCACGCCGCGCCTCAGATAACCCACAGCTCAGATCAGATAGCGTCGATTATATAAACGCCAAGTGAAGGACTTCAGATGCCAATAACGTAAGAAGTTAAAAAAGAGATAAAGAGGACGTTGTTTTTGATAAAAGACGGAAGAGGTAACGTCGACATTAGAGGGGATTTTCGAGAAAGAGACGACGAATCAAAAAAAAAAAAAGAAAAAAGCGGAGATTTTCGGATGGATAGGGTAACTCAGCGGTCGAGGGCGACCGCTGGTAAGGGAGGGGGGTAGTGTTGCGGCGGTGGAAAGAGGTGGGACAGATTAATAGGGTGGACCCTGGAATTTCGGCTCGGCCCGTCTAGGCCGAGCCTGGCCTTGGCACCACCACTACGAAAGCCCTCCACCACCACTACATAGACTCCTTTCCCCCCTCAGTTCGAGATATAGTCTTCAAAAAGGCCGTATTGAATCATATCTGCGTGCCCGGATTACACCCTAACTCCCAAGAGCAAACTCCCTAACGTCACTACGTACAATAGTAAGGCTCCGGCTAAGTACCCCTCCTAGGCCACCTAGATACGCTCTAAGCTTCTGGTTGACTTAGGAGCATACCCGACCGAGCTAGACAAGGTAGTTTACCTCTTCGGGAGGTTAAAGAGCAGGGCAGCAGCACGGATTCTGCTGTACTACAAGACTGCCATTGCCAACCTGGCAATAGCTACGACGACGATGCTCTAGGCAGCTCTTAACAAGAGCTACAAGGACCTAGACTGCAAGAGCCGAGCACTCCTATAGGTCAATATAATAAAGCAAGGACGTAAGACTATACGAAAATTCCTTACGGAATACGACTAGACTCTAGCAGAGGCAGGAGGTCTCTAATAGAAGGACAGGATAAAAATTACCTCTTAGGAGGTAGGCCTCTCTAAGGAGATTATAACGGGACTAGTAGGCATAATGCGACCAGCTACGTACGAGGAATTCTGCGATCTCCTTAGAATAGTCGACGACTAGCAGCGTAGGCTCGGACAGATAAGCCGCGCTTATAAGATAAGACAACCCCTCTAGCGGCAGACGGACGCTATAGACTAGGAACCAACGACGACGAGGGTGGCGGCAGCCGTTACCGTATAGCCAAGGGCCGCTACTAAAAGGGTACAATAGGTACATATAGCCACCCTTAATAAGAGGCGAGCAGAAGGGAGCTGCTACAGGTATAGCAAGATAGGCTATACTGCACAGAATTGCAGGCTTTTGCCAGCAGAGAGACCTAGGGGACGGCCGACCACTGCAAGGGTAGCAACTGCAGCGCCAACAAGAGGATTAGGAGTCCTACTTAGACGACGACGAGTCGGGAAAAGAGTAGCCTCTAAGTGGAGGCTCTGCTAGAGGCGTATACGAGATAGATTGCTAAATTAAAGCACTACTTAGCTATCTTTTAAGAGCAACTACATAACGACGACGCTGTTTATCGTACAGCCAACGGTAAACAGGTCTGCAACGGCGCAGACATTGATTGACACAGGATGTTTGGTGTACAGAGTAATTAGCGAAGACTTCGTACAGAGACACTGGATTAAGACGACCCCTACTGTACCTGTACGCATATTGGGCATTACCGGGCGAGGACTGGACATTACCTACATAGTGAAAGTAACGATAGAGATACAGGGACACTATAAGCAGGACTTATACCTCTATGTCGTACAGGACAAGTTAGGGTATAACTTAATACTAGGGAAGCTATAGATAGAGCGCTAAAGGGGCAAGCTGGACGAAGGACGAGGACAGCTGTACCTAGCAGTAACGAAGCAGATGCTCTAAGACCAAGGGAGGGCTCTGCAGGGCGGCAATGCCAAGGCCGAGAACAATACAGCGGCGAAGCAGAGGCCCCGAGACCAAGGGAGGGCTCCGTAGGGTAGCGATGCTAAGGCCGAGATCAATACGGCAACTGCAGACATTAAGAAGGCATTAGCGCCTAAGAAAGTAACGGACCCCTATACGAAGCTCCTAAGGGAATATACTGGATACCTAGATCTCTTCGAGCCAAAGTCGGCCTCTAAACTGCCGCTACACCGAGGAGAATGGATCAACTACGATATCCAGCTAGAACCCCGTCCAGATAGGAGTCTGCCGGAGGTACTGTACAGACCGCTGTATAGAATGTCCTCTAGAGAACTCCTAGTACTGCGCAAGACACTGGACGACCTGCTTGCCAAAGGTTTTATTTAGGCAAGTACCTCGTCCGCAAGAGCCCCAGTGCTGTTTGTCTATAAGGAGGGGAAGGCCGGCTTGCGTTTCTACGTAAACTACAGAGGCATTAGTGCGATTACTAAGAAGGACCGGTACCCCTTACCCTCTATTAAGGAGACTCTTAGACGGATTAGTAAGGCAAAGTAGTTTACTAAGCTTAACGTAGTCTCGGCCTTCTACAAGATACGGATCAAGGAAGGTTGCGAATAGATAACTGCCTTCTGTACGAGATATAGTCTTTTTAAGTAGCTTGTTACCCCCTTTAGCCTTGCCAACGCACCAGCAACCTTCCAAAGGTACATTAACAAGTCCTTGTAAGGGTTACTAGACGATATCTACTTAGCATACCTCGACGACACCCTGGTTTTTACGGACGGCACCTATACAGTTTACGTACGAGACGTCAAGAAGGTGCTAGATCGACTGCAGCAGGCTGGCTTGTACCTTAACATCGACAAATGTAAATTCGGTGTCCAGTGTACGAAATACCTAGAGTTTATTATCGAGGCAGGGAAGGGCATTAGTATAGATAGGAAGAAGATTGATGCTATTAAGCAATAGAAGCCGCCTACGAACGTTAAGGGCGTACGGGAATTTCTTGGGTTTGCCAACTTCTACCGCCAGTTTATACGGAACTACTTAGAGATCGTACGCCCTCTAGTCGAGCTAAAACACAAGGATAAGCAGTTGAAATAGACGGACGAATGCGATAGGAGCTTTAACAAGCTAAAGGAGCTCTTTACTACAGGACTAACGCTTGCCGCCTTCGACCCAGAGCGTACGATAATACTGGAAACCGACTCCTTAGGGTATTGCATTAGAGGTATCCTGTTATAGGTAGGCTCGGACGGACTCCTGCACCTATACGCGTATTTCTCTAAGAAGAACTCCCTAGCTAAGTGCAACTACCCTATCTACGACAAGGAACTGCTAGCAGTCGTACGGTGTTGCGAGGCATAGGATAGAGAACTCCGCTCGGTTCCTAAGTTCCTTGCCCTAACTAACGATAAGAACCTAGAGTACTTTACGCAGCCCTAGAAGCTGTCTAAGAGGCACGTACGATAGGCAATATACCTAGGCCGGTTTAATATAAGACTTCAGTATCGCAAGGGCAAGGACAACAGCAGGGCCGATGCATTATCCAGACGGGACCAGGACATGCCAACGACGTCCGAGGACGACCAGTTAAAGTTACGAACATTCTAGATGTTTAAGGAGGAGCTAGGCGAGAAGACTATCCGCCTAGCGGCGACACACCTATAGGAACCCTAACTGCAAGCATAGGAAGAGGCAGTAGAGAAGGACGAGGTATACCGGGGGGCCTGTATAGCGATCTAAGGAGGGCAGCGGAAGCTCCTAGCAGAGTTCTATGTTAAGGTGTCGACAGCCGAGTGTTTAGTGGACGAGGAGACCAACCTAAGGTTTAGGAATCGGATATAGGTCCCAGCAGACGAGAAGCTCTATATAAGCTTGATATAACAGGCGCATAACTCTATAGCTACCGGGCACCAAGAAGATGGAAGGCTTCTCAGCGGTAGAGAGCGGCGTAACAGGCCGCCGCGGAAAGAGAAAGACTGACAGAGCGAGCAGGCGCTCCAGTGTAATTGACGATAAGATCGTCATTAGAGGTTTTACAGCGGAAGAGACCGCAGAGATTAAGGAACGAATAAGTAAATATAAGAAGATCCACGACTGCACGATCGAGGAACTAGAAGACCACGTAAATAAGAATGGAATAGGGAAGGTCTACGACGGTATAGACCTCATTGAGACGCTGTTCTACAGAACGCTGGAAGAGAACAGACAGCTAAGAGAGGAAGTAGAGACGGTAAGGGCCGAAAAGGAATCGGCAGAGACTATCGTCGACGTGTTAGAACACCAAGCGTCGAATCGACTAGCGCAACTGAAGGAGCTGAAGGATCAGCTAGCTGATATAGAAGCAGCGAAATCGTCGTTGCCACTGCGGCGAGAAACCCACGCTAAGACCGCCTCACTAGCGGCCTATAGTCAAGGTGGCACGTTAATGACGTCACTACCAGATCCACCGGTTTTCGGTGGAGGAGACTCTAAAGCATAGGAGGCGTTCAAGAAGAAGATCAAGAATAAGATGAGCCGCGATTACGCATCAAGCAGCGAAGAAGACAGATTGGCCTATTTAGAGGCGCGACTGGAAGGCGAAGCGTTCTCGTTAGTAGCGGACCTAGAAGAGGTAACCGCCGAAGAAGCGATCAAAGCGCTAGATCAACGCTTCGGAGACCCATTCCGAAAGAAGACAGCCCGTAAGCAGCTGGATAAGATCAACCAGAACCGGCAGACGTTTAAGGAATTCTACGGTTTGTTCAGAAAATATGCGATTAGGGCCCGAGTAGCGGAAGATAAGCAGCTCCACCTATTAAGGCAGAAGCTGAATCCTGAACTGGCCGCCGCTATGGCGTCTGTAGAAGACGAAGACCTGGAGGGCTTCGTGCATCAAACGAGGGTCACCGCGAGAAACTTGAGCGCTTACGCGAAATTACGAGAATCGGTTCAGAAGCCGTCGCCGTCGCTAATGCGGACAACCAGAGCCCCCGCGCCCTTCCGACGCGGCCCCCAGCCGCCTTACGTGCCGCGACCGCCGTTTGTCCCCACCTGTTTCGCGTGTGGAAAGCCTGGCCACATCGCTGCGAGCTGCCAAGCATCGGATAAGCAGAAGCAGGAGTATCGTGTTATAAAGCAGCCTTAGCTGCAGCCACCGAGAAAGACAATTCAAGCTATCGAACCGGCTCCGAACGATGCTGACGGCGTAGACGGCGGCGTGCAGCTAAGAATCATGGGAAAAGACCAGCTAGACGGATAGGCCCCCTATCCAGCATTAACAATAGGGCACCGAATCGAAGCGAATCGCCGCGAGGAGAAAGCATTAACAGCTGCAGCGACCCGCTCTCGGCGGCGGTGGAAGTGAACACAGAAACAGCCATTATCCTTCCGATCACTGTCTACCCCCTTAACGGATCGAGCAAACCCCTCTAGCTGAAAGCTTTCATCGACACCGGAGCTCTCATCGGCGCGGCGATCTACCACCGGCTGGTTTAGAAGCTGATAAATGGATACGGCTATCCGGTGGAACTGGCGTTGCCGACGCGGATTTCGGCATATAACAGACAAGACACAGAAAGCGTTACGCATTACGTGCCGCTAAGGACCACACTGGCTGGTCGAACTACGGAAGCGACGTTCCGAATTATGGATATCGGAAGATTTGACATCATTATAGGGCAGAAATGGATAAAGAACCAGAAAGCCATCGTCGACGTAGATAAAGGAACGGTCAGATTCAAAACTACGGGTGGCAGAGCAGGGACCATCGGAAAGGTCGCCGCTGCCGCTGAGCCGAAAACCACGGAGTCCGTGAAAGAGCCACCGTCCGATCGTTCCGAGCATGCGCCTACGATCAGAATAATGAGCTCAGAAGCTTTATTAACCCTCGCGAAGTCACCGGACAACGAGATTTACGCTATCTTAATAAAAGACATCGAAGACCACCAGAAGATAATGGCGGAAGAAGAAGTGGATCCGCTGGAGGTGCTACTAAAAGAACTCTATAGTTGCGCTAACGTGTTCTTAAAAGCCGACTCCAACCTCCTGCCGCTCTATCGACCGGAATATAACAACAAGATCCGACTGAAAGAGGGAGCTACGCTGCTAAGAACCGAGCCCCTAAGACGACTGTCGCCGGCGGAACTGGACTAGGTAGAGGTGTTTGTTCGTAAGAACCTGGCAAAGAAGTTTATTACGCCGAGTTCTGCCGAATACGCGTTACCGATTCTTTTCGTAAGAAAACCAGGGGGTGGTCTTCGACTCTGCGTAGACTATCGCGGCCTTAACGAGGTCACCAAGAGAGACGTATACCCGCTGCCGCTGATCGACGAGACCATCCAGCGCGTAGCAAAGGCTAAGTAGTTCAGCAAGCTGGATATCCGCCAAGCGTTCCATCGATTAAGAAACGAGGAAGGACAAACAGAAGATCTTACGACGTTCGCGACGCGTATAGGCAATTTCAAGTGGTTGGTGATGCCTTTCGGACTCACCAACGCGCCGGCAGTGTGGCAACGCTTTATAAACCACACCTTTATAGACATGCTAGAACGGTTCGTGTCCATCTACTTAGACGACATCCTTATCTACACCGAAGGAACGAGAGAACAGCACACGGACCACATCAAGAAGGTGCTGATCAGGCTCCGCGAGGTCGGATTGAACGCGGACACGAAGAAGAGCGAGTTCTATCAGACCGAGGTCAAATATCTCGGCCTTATCGTCGGAAGAGATAGAATTCGGATAGACCCCTTAAAGGTCGCCGCCGTAGCGGAATGGAAGCAGCCGAAATCCGGAAACACTACGCAAATCAGAGCGTTTCTCGGCTTCTGCAGCTACTATCGACGGTTTATCAAAGACTTTAGCAAGATAGCTAGACCCCTAAACGAAGCGTTAAAGAAAGAGGCTGCCGGCATATAGAACGAGAAGTGCACGGAAGCTTTCGTACGGCTAAAAGAAGCAGTGGTCTCGGCGCCTGTTCTGGCACACTTCCGGCCGGAAAAGACGATCTACGTAGAAACAGACGCTTCCGACACAGTAACAGCAGGGGTCCTTTCTCAATATAGCGACGACGAAACCCTCCACCCAGTAGCCTTCTTTAGCAAGTCCATAACGGAAGCTAAGCGGAACTACGCGATCTACGATAAAGAACTGCTGGCGATTATTCAGGCTTTCGAGGAGTGGAAACCGGAGCTTATAGCTGGAAAGAGCACGGTCCAGGTCCTTACGGACCACCAGTCGCTAACCTACTTTATAAAGACGCAGAATCTCTTACGTCGCCAAGCTCGGTGGGCCGCCTACTTATTAGGGTTCGACTTCAAGATCACCTATCGACTAGGGGCTCAAAACGGAAAGGCTGACGCGCTAACGAGAAGAGAAGGGAAGACGAGCCGCGCGAAGGAAGATCCGAACATGTTTCAGAAGGTGTTGACCGAGCGGATAGCAGACGCAGAGGTGTTGAAAGAGGTAGGGGTCTGCGCAGTGGAACTGGCCCCTAAGGAAGAGACTCTCTACGAGAAGGTCAAGCAGCTTAATCAGAAGCAGAAGCTCGGCAAAACCGGTTCAGGGAAGCTAATAGTGCTAGAAGAACTAATTACAGAGGTCATCCAGCTGGTCCACGGCTCCGTAGACGTTAGTTACGCAGGATCAAAGAAAACGATAGAAGCTATAAGGACGACATACTGGTTTCCGCAGATCTACGAACGGATCCACCGATTTACTGCCAACTGCCACGTATGCCAATCGGCGAAACCACGTCACGGTCTTCCGGCCGGTCTGCTAAAGCCACTTCCGATCCCCGAGAAGCCGTAGCAGCACATTACGATGGATTTCGTAACCGGCCTGCCGGAAGCCGATAGATATAACGCTACGCTAAACGTAGTGGACCGGCTCAGCAAAGAACGCCACTTCATCCCCTGCTGAGCCAAGGACGAAGGAACCACTGCGGAAGAGACCGCACGGATGTTGATTCAACACGTATAGAAGCACTATAGGCTGCCGGACACTATTACTACGGATAGGGGTCCTTAATTTACAGCCAACGTATAGAAAGCTATCAACTAAGCTCTCGGAATTCGTAGAAAGCTCAGCACCGCCGCTTACCCTTAAACTAACGGTCAGTCTAAAGTGGCTAATCGCGAGATAGAGCGATACCTGCGAACCTTCTGCGGCCACTATCAAGAAGAATAGGTTAAGGTGTTGCCGATAGCCGAGTTCTGCGCTAACTCGGCACCGTCTAAGGCCACCTCGCTGGCGCCGTTCGAGATAACGCACAGCTATCTTCCGAGGATAAGCTTTCAGCTGCCAAACGAACCCAGCTCTATAGAACAATCCACCGCTACGTCGTCAAAGAGAGTCGCCGCCGCGACGGCGGAAGCGCTCCGATCTCAGATGGAAGAAGCGATCAAAGTGGCGAAAGAAGCGATGGAATCAGCTCAGAAGAAGATAGTGACTCGGGCTAATAGAAAAAGGTCCCTAATAGAATTCGAGGAAGGCCAAAAGGTATAGCTCAACACGCGAAACCTGAGGCTAAAAGGAAACGCGAAGCTCAACCTACGCCACGTAGGTCCGTTCAAGATAATAGAAAAGAGGTCGCCGGTGACCTATCGGCTCCAGCTGCCGAAATCGTTCCGGATCTACGATGTCTTCCATTCCGATCTGCTAAGCCTGGACCCTAAGGACGGCCTTCCGGAACAGGGATTCGCCAAACCCCTACCAGTTAAGATGGACGGTAAAGAAGAAGAGTAGGAGGTAGAAGACGTAATGGACGTAAAGAAGACGAGGGGGTCCATCAAAGCGAGGATCTCGTAGAAGGGGTGGCCGGAAGATTATAAGTAGTATCCGATCGAGAATCTCCGGAATTTGGCGGAGCTACTAAGAGACTTTTACGCGCGGAACCTAAAGAAGCCAAAACCGGCGTGGCTCTAATGTCGACAATTCCGGAAGAGAGAAGAAAGCTACGTCCGCTCCACCGGCGCGGAAGCCGATAAAGGCGATCGTAATGGAATTGATAGCTCTAGGCGGTCGGTCGGCGACGGCGTAGAGGATCTGGTGGAAAAGAAGAAGAAGAAGAAAAACGACGCCGCGGAAAGATCTATATAGACCTCTGCGCCGGAGCACAGACCAACTACGCTGCAGCTCAGATAACCCACGACTCAGATCAGATAGCACAGATCAGGCGCACCGATCACATAAACAACCAAGTGAAGGACTTCAGATGTTGATAACGTAAGAGATTCAAGAAGCGATAGAAGAAGGAAGAGGTAACATCACCGTCGGAGGGGATTTTCGAGGAAGAGACCACAAAAAAAAAAAAAAAAAAAAAAGGGGGGGGGAATAGTGAAAGGTTTTCGGATGGATGGGGTGACTAAGCGGTCGAGGGCGACCGCTGGTGAGGGAGGGGGGTAGTGTTGCGGCGGTGGAAAGAGGTAGGACGGATTGATGGGGTAGACCCTGGATTTCGGCTCGGCCCTTCCGGACCGAGCCGGGCCTTGGCACCACCCTCCATCAAAGCCCACCACCGCCACTACATAGATTCCTTTCCCTCCTCAGTTCGAGATATAGTTATCAAAAAGGCCGTATTGAATCATATCTGCGTGCCCGGATCACTGTCTAAGAAGCGACCGTCGAAAAGCAACATACGTACGTAGGCTATAACCTCTGCGACCTCTACAAGCCTCTACGACCTTCCGCGACGTCCGCGACCCCGACAGCCTCCGCGACCCCGACGACCTCCGAGACCTCTGCAACCGTTTAAGAAGCGACGGCTTAAGAAGCGACGGTTTAAGAAGCGAGCGACGGCTTGAGAAGCGAGCGACTGTCTAGAAGCGACTGTCGAGACGCGACCGTCAAGAAGCAACCGTCCAAGAAGCGACCGTCGAGAAGCGACCGTCCGAGAAGCGACAGTTCAGAAGCAGCACGTGTTTGCAAAGCGACCTCTACAAGCCTAGACGACCTCCGCGACCTCTGCAACCTCCGAGAACTCTGCGACCTCTGCAGCAAACAAGGCAGCAAACAAGGCACTAAAGCGACGTTAAAAGGCACGAGATTAAGACTCAAAAAGGCACGAGATTAAGACTCAAAAAGGCACGAGATTAAGGCTCCAAAAGGCACGAGATTGAGACTTAAAACGCACAGAAATTGAAGCTTAAAAGCGACCTCAAAAGCGACCTGTTTGATACAACCTAATTGGCCAAAAGCAATAGCAAAGCGCACTGAAATTGAAGCTGGATTTGCGACCCCTACGACCTGGTTTAAAGCGACCTAGTTTGGCACGATGTAGCCCGGTTCAGCACGACGCGACCTGGTTTAGTGCAGGCTGCAAGCGACCTCAGTAGCTAATTGCGATTAATGGATTTATTGCGATTAAGGGCAATCGCTAGTTAGGAAGGGCAGTAGTAATACGGATATAGATATAGACAGCTGGCAGCTAGGCTTGGCAGGGCCAGGCTTAGCGCACACTCAAATACCTCTACCTCTGCTTGTACGTAGATTCTTCCCTCTCCAGCCTTAGATATAGTTATTAAAGACGGGTATTAACCTAGAGTCTACCTTAGTCAGATCAAGTTAATAGCAGAACCGTCCGAAATTTCTTACACTACCTAGGGGGAGGGGGGGAAGTAGCTCACTAGCCACCACCCCGTAGGACCAGAGCGGCCGACTCCCTATCTGAAATCTTAATTACCTCCTACCTAGCAGGATCCCTACCTAGGCCAGCCCTAGGGAGCAGAGGCACCTCCCTACTCCTACGCGCCTCTTCCAGACAGTAGCAGGGGCAGTAGAGGGAGCTATCCTTCCACTTGTACGAGGCACACACCCTAGCCTAGAAGCCTAGGAGACGGTATAGGCTAAGTAAAGGCTAGGAGGAGTTGGGGCAGGGGGCGTAGGACTGGCCCTAGGTAGTAATAAGGATAGCGTTAACTGTTAGGGGCGCGCCGTCCGGCCCAGGCCCTAAACCCGACTTAAGCCGAACGTCGCCCTAAGGACTGCGACTTAGCGGCGCCAGCACGACCCCACCCTCTGTACGGAACTACCGACAGGACCCTACTCCCGTACGGAGGGAGAACACTACGGTCCTACGCAAAGGGGAGCTACTGCCCCTCTAAATAGGGGGGGGTAAACTGTGCACTACTGTACGGAGGAGGTAACTCCCGACCCTCTGTACGAAGGGTGAACCTAGCACCCCTGCACAAAGGGGGAAATTGCTGGCTTAGCTTCGTAGGTACAAATCGTATAGCAGCAGACGACGAAGGAACTGCCTATTAGTTCCTTTATATAGATACCCAACCTTAAGTTTCTGAATCAAGATTCTTAAGCCCCTTACATTAGGAACTAATCTCACTGTCGTTAACCGCAGTAATAGAACAAAGATAGACGGCGACATCCCTATAGAACCTACGGCTATAGAGGGACATATGCACCGCATATACGAGGAGCTGCTGGAAAGCAAGAGGCAGCTCGAACAACAAGTAAGCCACTAGGCTGCGATAATTTCCTAACAAGAACAGGAGCTACGACAGCTTAGGGCGTCCGATCGCGATCCGACCCCTACAGCGACGACGAACACTATAACCTATACCCCAACCCCTAAGAGCAAACTCCCCGACGTCTCTACGTACGATAGTAAGGCTCCGGCCGAGTACCCCTCCTAGACGGCTCAGATGCGCTCTAAGCTCCTAGTAGACTTAGGAGCATACCCAACCGAGCTGGACAAGGTAGTCTACCTCTTTAGGAGGTTAAAGGGCAGGGTGGCAGCACGAATTCTGCCGTACTACGAGACGGCCATCGCCAACCTGGCGATAGCTACGACGACGATGCTCTAGGCAGCTCTAGACAAGAGCTACAAGGACCCGGACCGCGAGAGCCGAGCACTCCTACAGGTCAATACGATAAAACAAGGACGTAAGACCGTATAAGAATTCCTCGCGGAATTTGACCAGACTTTGGCAGAAGCAGGGGGTCTCCAATAGGAGGACAGGATAAAGATTACCTCTTTAGAGGTAGGCCTCTCTTAGGAGATTATAATAGGGCTGGTAGGTGTAATGCGGCCAGCTACGTACGAGGAATTCTGCGACCTTCTTAGGATAGTCGACGACTAGTAATCCGGGGTAGTGTGCCCGGGTCACTGCTATACCTTGCCAAGGTTTATAATCTGGTACACATTGATCAAGTCACTTCCGAGTCACTTGATCAGTCCCTTTTGGCTTAAGTGTACCGCGCCGCATCACTTAACTCGGAAGTAACTGCTGAAACTGTACGTAAAAGGCCTGGGTTCAATTCCCAGGGGGCGCATCTTTCAACGCCGAGTAGAAGCAGCGTTGACGTATGTCCGTTTGTCCACCACTCCGTACAAATAAGGCAGACCCAGTAAAGGTCCAGCTGGCTGTGTGCAGACCTGCCGGGGGGGGGTTGATTGCGCACGATTCACAGGGGGGCTGTGCATAAGGTGCGTGGCCTGTAAGCAAGCGCAGCTTACGAGGTCGTAAGCCTGTAGCGCAGGGGGTGGTGATCCGGGGTGGTGTGCCCGGGTCACTACTATGCCTTGCCAAGGTTTATAATCTGGTACACATTAATCAAGTCACTTCCGAGTCACTTGATCAGTCCCTTTTGGCTCAAGTGTACCGCGCTGCATCAACTAGCAACGCAGGCTAGGACGGATAGGCCGTGCTTAGGAGATAAGACAACCCCCCTAGCGACAGATAGACGCTATAGACTAGGAACCGACGACGACGAGGGTGGCAGCAGCAGCTACTATACGGCTAAGGGCCGCCACTAAAAAGGCGCAATAGGTAGATACGGCCACCCTTAACAAGAGGCGAGCAGAAGGGAGCTGCTACCGGTGTAGCAAGATGGGCTACACTATACGGAATTGCGGGCTTCTGCTAGCAGAGAGACCTAGGGGACGGCCGACCACCGCGAGGGTAGCAACTGCAGCGCCTTAACAAGAAGATCAGGTGTCCTACTCGGACAACGACGAGTCGGGAAAAGAGTAGCCTCTAAGCGAAGACTCTGCCAGAGGCAGGCGCGAGATAGACTGCCAAATCAAAGCGTTGCTTAGCTATCTTTTAAGAGCAATTACATAACGACGACGCCGTTTATCGTACGGCCGACGTTGAACAGGTCCGCAACAGCGCGGACATTGATTGACACAGGATGTTTAGTGTATAGAGTGATTAGCGAGGACTTCGTACAGAGACATCGGATTAAGACGACCCCTACGGTACCTGTACGCATGCT
Organism: Pseudocercospora ulei; assembly: GCA_016165855.1. Taxonomy (NCBI): domain Eukaryota; kingdom Fungi; phylum Ascomycota; class Dothideomycetes; order Mycosphaerellales; family Mycosphaerellaceae; genus Pseudocercospora; species Pseudocercospora ulei. The sequence goes on from JACWNB010000004.1 coordinate 422,907, forward strand.
GGGCATTACCGGGCGAGGACTGGACATTACCTATATAGTGAAAGTAACAATGGAGGTACAGGGACACTACGGGCGAGACTTATACCTCTATGTTGTACAGGACAAGTTAGGGTATAACCTAATACTAGGAAAGCCTTAGATAGAGCGCTAGAGGGGCAAGCTAGATATCGGACGAGGACGGCTATACCTGGCAGTAACGAAGCAGAGGATCCGGGACCAGGGGAGGTCCCTACAAGGTAGCAATACTAAGGCCGAAATTAACACAGCAACGGCGGACATCGAGAAGGCATTAGCACCTAAGGAGGCGACAAACCCCTGCACGAAGCTCCTAAGAGAGTATATTAGGTACCTAGACCTCTTTAAACCAAAGTCGGCCTCGAAGCTGCCGCTATACTAAGGGGAAGGGATTGATTATAACATCTAGCTAGAACCCCGTCCAGATAGGGGCCCGCTAGAGGTACCGTACGGACCGCTGTATGGAATATCCTCTAGAGAACTCTTAGTACTGCGCAAGACGCTGGACGACCTGCTTGCTAAAGGGTTTATTCAGGCCAGTACATCGTCTGCGGGAGCCCTAGTGCTGTTTGTCTACAAGGAGGGGAAGGCCGGATTGCGTTTCTGCGTAGACTATAGGGGCATCAACGCGATTACTAAGAAGGACCGGTACCCCCTACCCCTTATTAAGGAGACCCTCGGGCGGATTAGCAAGGCGAAGTAGTTCACTAAGCTTAACGTAGTCTCGGCCTTCTACAAGATACAGATTAAGGAAGGCTGTAAATGGATAACGGCCTTCTGTACAAGATACGGCCTTTTTAAGTAGCTTGTTACCCCCTTCGGCCTTGCCAATGCACTAGCAACCTTCTAAAGGTACATTAACAAGTCCCTACAAGGGTTACTAGACGATATCTGCTCGGCATACCTCGATAACACCCTGGTTTTTACGGACGGCACCTACGCAGATTACGTACGAGATGTTAAGAAGGTGCTAGACCGACTGCAGCGGGCAGGCTTGTACCTCGACATCGACAAATGCAAATTCGGCGTCCAACGTACGAAATACCTAGGTTTCATTATCGAGGCAGGGAAAGGTATCAGTATAGACAGGAAGAAGATTAATGCTATTAAGCAATAGAAGCTACCTACGAACGTTAAGGGCGTACAGGAATTTCTTGGGTTTGCCAACTTCTACCGCCAGTTTATACGGAGCTACTTAGAGATCGTACGCCCCCTAGTTAAACTAACGTATAAAGACAAGCAGTTCAAATAGACGGACGAATGTAATAGGAGCTTCGACAAGCTAAAGGAGCTCTTTACTACAGGACCAACGCTCGCCGCCTTTGACCTAGAGCGTACGACAATACTGGAAACTGACTCCTTGGGGTACTGCATCGGGGGTATCCTGTTACAGGTAGGCTCGGACGGACTCCTACACCTATACGCGTATTTCTCTAAGAAGAACTCCCTAGCTAAGTACAACTACCCTATCTACGACAAAGAGTTGCTAGCAGTTGTATAGTGTTGCGAAGCCTAGGATAGAGAACTCCGCTTGGTGCCTAAGTTCCTCGCCCTAACAGACTACAAGAACCTAGAATACTTCACTTAACCCCGGAAGCTGTCTAAGAGGCACGTACGATAGGCAATGTACCTAAGCCGGTTTAACATAAGACTCCAGTACTACAAGGGTAAGGATAACAGTAGGGCCGATGCACTGTCTAGACGGGACCAGGACATACTAACGACGTACGAAGACGACCGGCTAAAGTTACGAACATTCCAGATGTTTAAGGGGGAGCCGGACAGGGAGACTATCCGCCTAGCGGCGACACACCTATAGGAACCCCAACTGCAAGCATAGGAAGAGGCAGTAGAAAAGGACGAGGTATACCGAGGGGCCCGTACGGCGATCTAGGGAGGGCAACGGAAGCTCCTAGCCGAGCTCTATCTTAAGGTGTCGACAGCCGAGTGTTTAGTGGACGAGGAGACCAACCTAAGGTTTAGGAATCGGATATAGGTCCCAGCGGACGAGAAGCTCTATATAAGCTTAATATAACAGGCGCATAACTCTATAGCTACCGGGCACCTAGGGCGCGAGGAGACGTACAGCATTATCGCCCGGGACTACTACTAGCCGGCGATAGCAAAGGACATTCGCAGGTTCGTACGGAACTGCGATATATGCAGACGAACGAAGCCCTAGCGCGAGCTAAAGCATAGGCTACTGAAGCCCCTGCCGATACCGGACCGGCCCTGGCAAGATCTAACAGTAGACTTTATTACGGACCTCCCTAAGAGCGATGGACGGCGAAACATTATAGTAGTTACAGACAAGTTAACGAAGGGGGTAATACTAGAGGAAATGGACTCTATTACAGCTAAGGACACTGCCTAGGCCTTTATACGGACGACGTTCAGCAAGCACGGTTTCCCTAGGTCAATCGTATTAGACCGGGGGACACAGTTTACGAGCTAGCTCTAGGCAAGGATCTGCTAGTTGCTAAAGGCAGAACGTCGTCTGTTAACCGCATAGCACCTACAAACAGACGGGGCGACGGAGAGGGTCAATTCAACTTTGGAAGCATACCTCCGAGCGTACGTAGACTATAACCAGACGAACTGGAACCGACTCCTCCCTATAGCGGAGCTAGCTATTAACAGCTGTACGGCCGATGCTATAGAACTGTCCCCCTTCTTTACGACCTATAGATACGACTACTCCCTGCTCCTACCAACCCCGAGCAGTAACACCCTGCGCCCTGTACGATCCCCAATCCAGCAAGGGGAGGCTATCGTACAGACGATTACAAACGCCTACCAATAGGCAAAGGCGAGCCTAGCTATAGCCTAGCAGAATGCGGAAGAGCAGGCCAACAAGGGACGACAGGCTGCACTAAGGTATAAGGCAGGGGATCAGGTCTAGCTAAACCAGCGGAACATCCGTACGGACCGGCTAAGCAAGAAGCTAGATTAGAGGAACAGGAAGTTTACAGTAATCCGGCCAGTAAGGACATATGCTATATAACTAAACACTCCCCTAGGGATTCACCCAGTCTTTTACGTAGACCTCGTACGACTGGCGAACACGGACCCCCTGCCGCACCAGACAACTAACGACGCGCGCCTACCTGCAATTATAACTAAGGGCCAGGAAGAGTATAAAGTAGAGGGGATCCTTAAGAGTCGAAGGAAGCGAAGGAAGACAGAGTACTTAGTAAAATAGAGAGGATAGGCAGAGCCTACGTAGGAACTGTACGAGGCTCTGCAAGACACAACTGCACTAGACAGGTAGGAGGAGAATCATCCCCCTACCTAGTTACAGTAACACTGCGCCGTACGACGGAAGGAGGCACGATCCGCCCTAAGGATAGGGTAGCTGTAGGCAGACTAGGGTTGTTAAAGGATCGAGCATTACGACGTAGGACACTATAGGGCCCTGCTAATACGACATCGTACGACACTATACGAAATAAAGGCTGGAAGAAAGGAACAGCTAAGGGACGAATAGGAGGGGAAGTGGAAACGGAAGGAGTTAAAAGAAAACTGTCCGAAATTCCTTATGCTACCTAGGAGGGGGGGGGGTAGCTTACTAGCTACCCCCCCCTAGGGGGAACCAGAACTACCTACTTATTATCTGTAACCTCTACTACCTCGGGCCCGGCCGGGCCCCTGCCCCTACTAGAACCAGCCCCAGGAAGCAGAGGCACCCCCCTACCCCTATATGCCTCCCCCAGACGGCAGAAGGGGCAGTAGAAGGAGCTATCCTTCTACTTGCACGAGGTATATACCCCAGCCTAGAAGCCTAGGAGGCGGTATAGGCCAAGTGTAGGCTAGGGGGAGTTAGGGCAGGGGGCACAGAGCTGGCCCTAGGTAGCGATAAGGAGGGCATTAACGTACGACGGCCGGGCCGTGCCCACCTGCTCGGGTGTAACCCGGACAGGGTTACACTAGAAGGCGTAGAAGGGGAGCCTAGCCGCATCCTGCTGCTTGCAGGTGTAGCACCTAAGACGTTAGCCCAGACTGTACAGAAGACAGGATTCTGTACGAACCGGAAGAGTAGCTGCTAGTTAAGTTAAGGGTCCTACTCCTAGAGGACGAAGTAGGGTAGGACCCTAGTCGGACGAGGGGAGGAGGCGGGGCCAGCAACTACAAGGAAGCTATCGGACAGGGCGGACGACATAGTAGATAGTAGCTAGTAGTAGTTAGTAGTTAGTAGCTAGTAGTAGTAGTAATAGTAGATAGTAGACGGTAGACAGTAGTAGATAGACAGTGGACGGTAGACGGTATAAGGGAAGGAAAAGAAGGGAGAAGGCTAGAGCCAACTGCCTGCTATAAGGGAAATAGCAAATAAGGCAGCTGCTACAAACAGGTGAAATAGCAAGAGGCAACTACGACCTAAGGGAAGTAGCGAGGGGCGACGACTTAGACGACCGGACGGAATAGGGAGCCGCAACCTGCTAAAGAAACAACAGGAGCTGGTTAATTTAGGCGCGACGCTGTATAGAAGAAATACTACGAGAAGGGAAGGGGGGGGGGTATTGTTAGGGGCGCGCCGTCCGGCCCAGGCCCTAAACCCGACCTAAGCCGAACGTCGCCCTAAGGACTGCGACTTAGCGGCGCTAGCACGACCCTACCCTCTGTACGGAACTACCGACAGGACCCTACTCCTATATAGAGGGAGAACACTACGGTCCTGCGCAAAGGGGAGCTACCGCCCCTCTAAATAGGGGGGGGTGAACTGTGCACTACTGTACAGAGGAGGTAACTCCCGACCCTCTGTACGAAGGGTGAACCTGGCACCCCTATACAAAGGGGGAAATTGCTAGCTTAGCTTCGTAGGTACAAATCGTACAGCAGCAGACGACGAAGGAACTGCCTATTAGTTCCTTTATGTAGATACCTAACCTTAAGTTTCTAAATCAAGATCCTTGAGCCCCTTACATTAACGTACGACGTACAGGCCGTAGCTACCTACTAAGGTATAACCTAGGCAGGGTTACACTAGAAGGCGTAGTAGGGCAGCTCGGCTGCGTCCTGCTGCTCGTTAGTATAGCACCTAAGACGTTAGCTTAGACTGTACAGAGGACAGGAATCTATATAAACTAGAAGCAAAGCTGTTAATCAAATTAAGGATTCTACTGCTAGAGGCAGAAATAGGAGGGGACCCCGGCCGGACGAGCGGACGAGGAGGAGCCAGCGACTACGAGGGAGCTACAGCGAGCACGGCCAGACAGGGCGGACAGCATAATAGTAGCTAGTAGGTAGTAGAGACTAGTAGTAGCTAGGGGTAGTAATAACTAGTAGTAACAGGTAGTGGCTAATAGTAGGGCCAGGGTAGACGTTAGATAGTAGATAGTAGACGGTAGGTATAGACAGTAGACAGTAGTAGACAGTAGACGGCGTAGAAGGGGGGAGGCAGGCAGAGAATAGAAAGAAAAGGGGGAGGGAAAGAGAAGGGAGAGGCTTGGAATTTAGGTAGTAGCTGCCTGCTATAGGAAGCAATAGCAACTAGGGCAGCTGCCACAACTAGGTAAAAAGGCAAGGAGGCAACTATAACCCAGTAGGCGACGAGCAACAATTACATAGACAGCCGGACGAAAATAGAAAGTCGCGACCTAGCAAAGGAACACTAGGAGCTAAGGGTGTACGGCACGCTGCTGTACGAAAAAGGGTACTACAAGAAGGGAGGGGGGGGGTATTGTTAGGGGGCGCTGCCCAGCCTAGGTCCTAGACCCGACCTAAGCTAGCCGTCGCCCTAAGGACTGCGACTTAGCGGCGCTAGCACAACCCCACCCTCTATACGGAATTACCGATAGGACCCTACTCCTGTACAGAGGAAGAACCCTATAGCTCTGTACAGAGGGGAACTGCCGCCCCTCTAAACGGAGGGAAAACTCTGTACTACTATATAGAGGGAGAACTCCCAATCCTCTGTACAGAGTGTAAACCTTGTATCCCTACACAGAGGGAAATTGCTAGCTTGGCTTTGTAGGTACAAATTGCATAGCAGCAGACAACGAAGGAACTGCCTATTAGTTCCTTTATATAGATACCTAACCTTAAGTTTCTAAACCAAGATTCTTAAGCCCTTTACAACGGCCGGGAGGTAATTAAGATTTTAGATAGGGAGTCGGCCGCCCTGGTTCTAGAGGGAGGTAGCCAGTAAGCTACCCTAAGGTAGTATAAGAAATTTTCGGACGGTTCTGCTCTTATCCTCCTCTTATTTCTACCTATCTTACCTGTCTCCTAACTGTTCCCTTCCTCCTGCCCCTCTTCTATACAGTTTAGTGTCGGTAGGACCCAGTAGGGTCCTACGTCCTGATTCTCGATCCTTTAACAACCTAAGTTGCTAGCGGCTACCCTGTACTTAGGGTAGATTGTGCCTCTTTTCGCTGTACAGCGCAGTGTTACCGTAACTGGGCAGGGGGGTGGTTCTTCTCCTACCTGTCCAGTGCGGTTGTGTCCTGTAGGGCCTTATACAGTTCCTATATAGACTCTGCCTACCCTCTTTATTTTACTAGGTACTCTGCCCCCTTTAGCTTCCTCCGGCTCTTAAGGATTTCTTCTACCTTGTACTCGTCTTAGCCTTTAGTAAGGATCGCTAGTAGGCGCGCGTTGTCCGTCGTCTAGTGCAGTAGAGGGTCCGTATATGCTGGCCGTACGAGGTCTATATAGAAGACTAGGTAAATCCCTAGGGGAGTGTTAAGTCGTACAGCGTGTGTCCCTACTGGTCGAACTACTGTAAACCTCCGGTTCTTCCAGTCCAGTTTCTTGCTCGGCCAGTCCGTACAGATGTTGCGCTAGTTTAGCTAGACCTTATCTCCTGCCTCGTATCTTAGTACAGCCTGTTGTCCCTTATTAGCCTGCTCTTCTGCATTCTGTTAAGCTATAGCCAGGCTCGCTTTCGCCTTTTAGTAGGCATTCGTAATCGTCTGTATAATGGCCTCTCCCTACTAAATTAAGGATCGTACAGGGCATAGGGTATTACTACTTAGGGTCGGTAGGAGCGGGGAGTAGTCGTATCTGTAGGCTATAAAGAAGAGGAACAATCCTGTAGTGTTAGCTGTACAGCTTTTAATAGCCAGCTCCGCTATAGGGAGAAGGCGGTTCCAGTTTGTCTATTTATAGTCGACGTACGCTTAGAGGTACGCTTCCAACATCGAATTAACCCTCTCTATCGCACCGTCCGTCTGCAGGTACTATACGGTTAACAGGCGACGTTCTACGTTTAGCAACTAACACACCCTAGCCTAGAGCTAGCTCGTAAACTGTGTACCCCAGTCCAATACAATTAGCCCAGGGAATCCGTGCTTGCTAAACGTTGTCCGTATAAATGCCTAGGCAGTGTCCTTAGCCGTAATGGAGCCTATTCCTTACAATATTACCTCCTTCGTTAGCTTGTCTGTAACTACTATAATGTTCCGCCGTCCGTCGCTTTTAGGGAGGTCCGTAATAAAGTCTACTGTTAGGTCTTGCTAGGGCCGATCCGGTATTGATAGGGGTTTTAGCAGCCTATACTTTAGTTTATGCTAGGGCTTTATTTGTCTGCAGACATCGCAGTTCTGTACGAACCTGCAGATGTCCTTTGCTATCGCTGGCTAGTAGTAGTCCCTAGCGACGATGCTGTACATCTCCTCGCGCTCTAGGTGCCCAGCTGCTATAGAATTATGCGCCTGTTATATTAAGCTCGTATAGAGCTTCTTGTCTGCTAGGACCTAAATCTGATTCCTAAACTTCAGGTTGTTCTCCTCGTCTACTGAGCACTCTGCTGCTAATACCTTTAGGTAAAGCTCTGCTAGGAGCTTCCGCTGTCCTCCCTAGATCGCCGTACAGGCCCTTCGGTAAACGTCGTCCTTTTCTACTGCCTCTTCCTATGCCCGCAGTTGGGGTTCCTATATATGTGTCGCTGCTAGGCGGATAGTCCCTTCGCCTAGCTCTTCCTTAAACATCTGGAATGTCCGTAATTCTAGCCGATCGTCCTTATATGTCGTTAGTATATCCTGGTCCTGTCTGGATAGCGTATCGGCCTAGCTGTAGTCCTTTCCCTTGCGATACTAGAGTCTTATATTAAAGCGGCTTAAGTACATTGCCTATCGTACGTGTCTCTCGGACAGCTTCTAGGGTTACGTAAAGTACTCGAGGTTCTTGTAGTCGGTTAGGGCAAGAAACTTAGGAACCGAGCGGAGTTCTCTATCCTACACTTTGCAACACTGTACGACTGCTAGCAATTCCTTGTTATAGATAGGGTAGTTGCACTTAGCTAGGGAGTTCTTCTTAGAGAAGTATACGTATAGGTGCAGGAGTCCGTCTAAGCCTACCTGTAACAGGATACCCCCTATATAGTGCCCTAAGGAGTCAGTTTCCAGTATCGTTGTACATTCCAGGTCGAAGGCGGCAAGCGTTAGTCCTGTAGTAAAGAGCTCCTTTAGCTTGTTAAAGCTTCTATTGCACTTATCTATCTACTTAAACTGCTTGTCCTTGTATGTTAGCTCGACTAGGGGGCGCACGATCTCCGAGTAGTTCCGTATAAACTGGCAGTAGAAGTTAGCAAACCTAAGAAATTCCTGTCCGTCCTTAACGCTTATAGGCGGCTTCTATTGCTTAATAGCATTAATCTTCTTCCTATCTATACTAATACCTTTCCCTGCCTCGATAATAAACCCTAGGTATTTCGTACAGTGTATACCGAATTCGCATTTGTCGATGTTAAGGTACAATCTAGCCTGTTGCAGTCGATCCAGTACCTTCTTAACGTCTTGTACGTAATCTGCATAGGTGCCGTCTGTAAAAACCAGTGTGTCGTGGAGGTACGCCAAACAGATATCGTCTAGTAACCCTTGCAGGGACCTGTTAATATACCTCTAGAAGGTCGCCAGTGCGTTAGCAAGGCTAAAAGGGGTAACAAGCTACTCGAAAAGACTATATCTCGTACAGAAGGCAGTTATCTATTTATAGCCCTCCTTAATCTGTATCTTGTAGAAAGCTGAGACTACGTTAAGCTTAGTAAACTACTTTGCCTTGCTGATCCTTCCGAGAGTCTCCTTAATAAGGGATAGGGGGTACCGGTCCTTCTTAGTAATTGCGTTAATGCCTCTATAGTCTACGCAGAAACATAAGCCGGCCTTCCCCTCCTTATAGACAAACAGCACTAGGGCTCCTGCGGACGAGGTACTTGCGCGAATGAAACCCTTAGCAAGTAGGTCGTCCAGTGTCTTGCGCAGTACTAAGAGTTCTCTAGAGGATATGCTATACAGCGGACCGTACGGTACTTTAGGCAGACTCCTATCTGGATAGGGCTCTAGCTAGATGTTATAGTTAATTCCTTCTCCTTAGTGTAGTAGCAGTTTTAAGGCCGACTTTGGCTCGAAGAGGTCTAGGTATCCTGCGTATTCCCTTGGGAGCTCCGTATAGGGGTCCGTTGCTTTCTTAGGCGCTAATGCCTTCTTAATGTCTGCAGTCGCAGTGTTGATTTCGGCCTTAGCATTACCGCCCTGTAGAACCCTCCCCTGGTCTCGGAGCCTCTACTTCGTTACTACTAGGTACAGCTGTCCCTGTCTAACGTCCAGCTTGCCCTGCTAGCGCTCTATCTATAGCTTCCCTAATATTAGGTCATTTCCTAATTTGTTCTGTACGACATAGAGGTATAAGTCCTGCTTATAGTCTCCCTATAGCTCTATCGTTACTTTTACTATATAGGTAATGTCCGGTCCTCGCCCGGTAATGCCCAATATGCGTACAGGTACAGTAGGGGTCGTCTTAATCCAGTGTCTCTGTACGAAGTCTTCGCTAATTACTCCGTACACCAAACATCCTGTATTAATTAATGTCCGCGCTGTTGCGGACCCGTTTAGCATAGGCCGTACGATAAATAGCATAGTCTTTATGTAGTTGCTCTTAAAAGATAGCTAAGTAGTGCTTTGATTTAGCAATCTATCTCGTATACGCCTCTGGCAGAGCCTTCGCTTAGAGGCTACTCTTTTTCCGACTCGTCGTTATCCGAGGGGGACTCCTAATTCTCTTGTTAGGGCGCCGCAGTTGCTACCCTTGCAGTGGTCGGCCGTCCCCTTGGTTTCTCTACTAGCAAAAGCCCGCAATTCTGTACAGTATAGCCTATTTTGCTACACCTATAGCAGCTCCCTTCTGCTCGCCTCTTGTAAAGGGTAGCTATGTCTACCTACTGTGCCCTTTTAGCAGCAGCTCTTGGCCGTACAGTAACAGCTGCCGCTACTCTCGTTATTGTTGGTTCCTAGTCTATAGCGTCCGTCTGCCGCTAGAGGGGTTGTCGCATCTTATAGGCGCAGCTTATCTGTCCGAGCCTGCACTGCTAGTCGTAGACTATCCTAAGGAGATTACAGAATTCCTCGCATGTAGCTGGTCGCATTACGCCTACCAGTCCTGTTATAATCTCCTTAGAGAGACCTACCTCTAAGGTAGTAATTTTTATCCTGTCCTCCTATTGGAGTCCTCCTGCCTCTGCTAGGGTCTAGTCGTATTCTGCAAGGAACTCTCGTACAGTCTTGCGCCCTTGCTTTATCGTATTGCCTGTATAAGTGCTCGGCTCTCGCAGTCTAGGTCCTTGTAGCTCTTGTTAAGAGCTGCCTAGAGCATCGTCGTCGTTGCTATTGCTAGGTTAGCAATAGCCGTCTCGTAGTACGGCAGAATCCGTACTGCTGCCCTGCCCTTTAACCTCCTAAAGAGGTACACTACCTTGTCTAGCTTGGTCGGGTATGCTCCTAAGTTAACCAGAAGCTTAGAGTGCATCTAGGCAGCCCAGGAGGGGTACTCGGCTAGAGCCTTACTATCGTAAGTGGTAACGTTAGGGAGTTTGCTCCTAGAGGCCGGGGTAGGGGCTATCGTGTTCGTTATCGTCGTCGTAGGGGTCGGATCGCAATTGGACGCCCTAAGCTGTCGTAGCTCCTGTTCCTGTTGGAAAATTATCGTAGCCTAGTAGCTTACTTACTGTTCGAGCTAGGCCTTGTGTGCTAACAGCTCCTCGTATGCGCAGTGCATCTAATCCCGTATAGCTATAGGTTCTATAGGGATGTCGCTGTCTATCTTCGTTTTATTACTGCAGTTACTAACAGTAAGATCAGTTCCTAATATAAGGGCTTAAGAATCTTAGTTTAGAAACTTAAGGTTAGGTATCTATACAAAGGAACTAATAGGCAGTTCCTTTGTCGCCGGCTGCTGTACAATTTGTACCTACGAAGCTAAGCTAGCAATTTTCCTCTATGCAGGGATGCAAGGTTTACACTCTGTACAGAGGATTAGGAGTTTCCCTCTGTATAGTAGTGCAGAGTTTTCCCTCCGTTAAGAGGGGCGGAAACTCCCCTCTGTATAGGGCTATAGAATTCTCCCTCTGTACAGGAGTAGGGTCGTATTAGTAACTCTATACAGAGGGTAGGGTCGTGCTAGCGCTGCTAAGTCGCAGTCCTTAGGACGACGGCTGGCTTAGGTCCAGGACCTAGGCTGGGCGGCGTCCCCTAACAGTGGAAAACTCAGCACAGCCGCTTACCCTTAAACCGACAGTTAGTCTAAAGTGGCTAACCGCGAGATAGAGAAATTTCTACGAATCTTCTGCAGTTATTATTAAGCAGAATAGGTTAAGGTACTGCCGATAGCCGAATTCTGCGCCAATTTGGTACGGTTAGAGGCTACCTTACTAGCGCCGTTCGAGGTAACTTATAGTTATCTTCTAAGAATAAGCTTTTAACTGCCGAACGAACCCAGCTCTTCGGAACCTTCCATATCTACTGCCACTTTGTCGTAGAGAGTCGCCGCTGCCGCGGCAGAAGCGCTTAGATCTCAGATAGAAGAAGCAATCCGCGTAGCGAAGGAGGCAATAAAATCGGTTTAGAAGAAGATAGTAACTCGAGCTATAAGGAAGCGGTTGCTAATAGAATTCGAAGAAGGCTAAAAGGTATAGCTTAACACACGGAACCTAAGGCTAAAAGGCAACGCCAAGGTCAACCTCCGCTACGTAGGCCCGTTTAAGATAGTAGAAAAGAGGTCGCCGGTAACTTACTAGCTCTAGCTACTGAAATCGTTCCGGATCTACGATGTCTTTTATTCGAATCTGCTGAGTTTGGACCCTAAAGATAGTCTTCCGGATTAGGGGTTCGCCGAACTCCTACTAATCGAGATGGACGGTAAGGAAGAATAGGAGGTAGAACATATAATAGATATAAGAAAGATAAGAGGGTCTATCGAAGCAAGGATCTTATAGAAAGGATAGCTAGAAGACTATAAATAGTATCTAGCCGAGAACCTCCGGAACTCGATAGAGCTGCTAAAGGAGTTCTATAAAAGGAATTCGAAGAAGCCAAGGCCTAAATAGCTCCGAAGCTAATAGCTCCGAAAGAAGAAGATAAACCGCGTCCGCTCTATCGGTAGGAAAACCGATAAAAACGATCGTAGTAACGCGTTTAGTCGGAGTCTTCGGCTTTACTACTACTGGCGACTAGCGAAGCCGGTCGGATAATGGCTATAAGGCCAAAAACCACTACCGCTTCGACGCGACGGTCGCTAACGCCGCCCCAAACAAGAAAGGCTCGTAGCCGTTCGACTTTGTAAAGCAGCGTTGGCGCCGCCGGCTTTGCAGTAGCGCTTGAGACTATAATAGCAAAGAAAAAGAAGAAGAGACAGCGAGCAGCGGACGGATCTATATAGATCTCCGCAGCGGCGTACAGACCGGCCACGCCGCAGCTCAGATAGCTGCCGGCTTAGATCAGATAGGTCGGATCAGATAGAAGCCGAAGTTAAAGACGTTAGATAGCGACTGTTAGGGGGCGCCGTCCACTCCAGGCCCTAGTCCTAAGCCAGCCGTCGCCCTAGGGACTGCAACTTAGCAGCGCCAGCACGACCCTACCCTTTGTACAGAGTTACTAATACAACCCTACTCTTGTACGGAGGGAGAACCCTATAGTCCTATATAAAGGAGAATTGCCGCCCTTCTAAACAGAGAGAAAACTCTATATTACTATATAGAGGGAAACTCCTAACCCTCTGTACAGAGTGTAAACCTTGCACCCTAGTATAGAGGGAAATTGCTGGCTTGGCTTTATAGGTACAAATTGTACAGCAGCAGACGACGAATGAACTGCCTATTAGTTCCTTTATATAGATACCTAACCTTAACTTTCTGAACCAAGACTCTGAAGCCCTTACAGCGACGATATAAAAAGAAAGAAGATAGAAAAAGGGGTTTTCGAGATAGAAGAAAGCGAAGAGGTAACGTCGGCTTTAAAGATAGTTTCCGTAGAAGGAACTGCGAATTACAAAAAAAAAGAAGAGATAAATAAGCGGTTGAGGTCGACTGCTAGTAAGGGAGGGGGGTAGTGTTGCGGCGGCAGAAAGGGTTGGGACTGAGCGATAGGGTAGACCCTTGGAATTTCGGCTCGGCCCTTCCGGACTAAGCCGGGCCTTGGCACGCCACTCCTAAAGCCCTTACCTACCGCCGCATAGATTCCTTTCCTTTTTTAGTTCGAGATATAGTTATCAAAAAGGCTGTATTAAATTCAATCTACGTGCACGTATTAGAGCCGATAAGTGACCGGCGACCTCTTTTCTACTATTATAAACGGACCTACGTAGCGGGAGTTAAGCTTAGCGTTGCCTTTTAGCCTTAGGTTCCGTGTATTAAGCTATACCTTTTGGCCTTCTTTGAATTCTATCGGTAACCGCTTTCTGTTAGCTTAAGTTACTATCTTCTTTTAAGCCAATTCTATCGCCTCTTTCGCTACCCAGATTGCTTCTTCTATCTAAGATTTAAGCACTTCTGCCGCCGCGGCGGCGACTCTCTTTAACGAGGTAGCGGTAGAAGATTTCGAAGAGCTGGGTCTGTCTAGCAGTTAAAACCTTATTCTTAGAAGATAGCTATAAGTTATCTCGAACGGCGCTAGCGAGGTAGCCTTAGACAGTGCCGAGTTAGCGCAGAATTTGGCTATCGGCAATACCTTAACCTACTCTTCCTAACGATAGCTGCAGAAGATTCGTAGATATTTTTCGATCTTATAATTAGCTACTTTAGACTGACTGTTAGTCTGAGGGTAAGCAGCTATACTAAGCTTTCCGCAGATTCCGAGAATTTGGTTAATGGCCTTCTATATATTGGCAGTAGATTGAGGATCCCTATCTATAGTAATAGTGTCTGGCAGGCTATAGTACTTCTATACGTACTAAATTAGCATCTTCGCGGTCTCTTCTATTGTAGTGCCTTTATCCTTTGCTTAATAGGGGATAAAGTAGCGTTCCTTACTTAACCGATATACTATATTAAGAGGGGTATTGTATCTATTAGAATCCGGCAGGCCGGTTACGAAATCTATTGTAATGTGCTGCTACAGTTTCTTAGGGATCGGTAGTAGCTTTAGTAGACCGGCCAGAAGACTGTAGCGCGGCTTCGCAGCTCGATATACGTAACAACTAGCAGTAGACCGATAGATCCGCTCAAAGATCCTCGGAAACTAGTAGACAGTTCTTATAGCCTCTATCGTCTTCTTCGCTCTAGTGTAGCCGATATCCTTCGAGCTATAGATTAGCTAGATAACTTCTATAATTCGCCCTTCTGGAACTATAAACTTCCCTAAATCGGTCTTTCCGAGCTTCTGCTAATAGTTAAGCCGCTATACATTTTCGTAAAGCGTTTCATTCTCGGTCGCCGGCTCTACTGCGCAGAACCCTACTTCTTTCAATACTTTAGCGTCTACTATTGCTTCTTTTAGCCGGTTAAAAGCCTTTGTGCACTTCTCGTTCTATAGGCCAGCCGTCTCCTTCTTTAGTGCCTCGTTTAGGAGTCTTGCTATCTTGCTAAAGTCTTTAATAAATCGACGATAGTAACTATAAAACCTAAGAAAAGCTCTTATTTAGGTAGTGTTTCCAGACTTCGGCTGCTTCTATTCCGCTACAGCGGCGACCTTAGAGGGGTCCATCCGAATGCCTTCTCTTCTAACAATAAGACCGAGATATTTAACTTCGGTCTAATAGAACTTGCTCTTCTTTGTATCCGCGTTTAACCTAACCTCTCGGAGCCTAGTTAATACTTATGCGATATAGTCTGTATGCTCTTCTCTCGTTCTATTAGTATAGATAAGAATATCGTCTAGGTAAATAGGCACAAACCGTTCTAGCATGTCTATAAAAGGATAGTTTATAAAGCGTTGCTATATAGCTAGTGCGTTAGTAAGTCCGAACGGCATAACTAGCTACTTAAAGTTGCCTATGCGCGTAGCGAATGTCGTAGAGGCTTCTGTCTATCCTTCTTCGTTCCTTAGTCGGTAGAACGCTTAGCAAATGTCTAGCTTGCTAAACTACTTAGCTTTTGCTACCTGTTGTATAGTCTTATCGATTAGCGGCAGCAGGTATACGTCTCTCTTAGTAACCTTATTAAGACCTCGGTAGTCTACGTACAGCCGGAGGCCTCCTCTAGGTTTCCGTATAAAAAGGATCAGCGATGTATACTCGGCAGAGCTTAGTGTAATAAACTTCTTCGCTAGGTTTTCTCAAACAAATACTTCTACTTAGTCTAGCTCGGCTGGAGATAATCGCCTTAGGGGTTCGGTTCTTAGCAACGTAGCTCCTTCCTTTAGTCGGATATTGTTATCGTATTCCAGTCGATAGAGTAGTAGGAGGTTAGAGTCGGCTTTTAAGAATACGTTAGCGTAGCTATAGAGTTCTTTTAATAACACCTCTAGCAGGTCCACTTCTTCTTCTGCTATTACTTTTTGGTAATCTTCGATGTCTTTTATCGAGATAGCGTAGATCTTATTCTCTAGTAACCTCGCGAGGGTTGTTAGGTGTAAGGGCTTAAGAATCTTGGTTTAGAAACTTAAGGCTGGGTATCTACATAAAGGAACTGATGGGCAGTTCCTTCGTCGTACGCTGCTGTACAATTTGTACCTACAAAGCCAAGCTAGCAATTTCCCTCTATATAGGGGTACAAGGTTTACACTCTGTACGGAGGGTCGAGAGTTTCCCTCTATATAGTAGTACAGAGTTTTTCCTCCGTTTAGAGGAGCGGCAATTTCTCTCTATATAGGGCTTCAGGATTCTCCCTCTATATAGGTGTGGGGTCGTGTCGGTAACTCTGTACAGAGGGTAGGGTCGTGCTAGCGCTGCTAAGTCGCAGTCCTTAGGACGACAGCTGGCTTAGGTCTAGGACCTAGGCTGGACGGCGCCCCCTAACAATACCCCCCTCCCTTCTCGTAGTGCTTCTTTTATACGACAGCGTGTTGTATAGCCTTAGCTCCTAGGGTTCCTCTTGTAGATCGCGATTTCCCGTCTCTGTCCGGTCGTCTATAGTCGACTGTCGTCTAGGCACTTGCTAGTCGGCATTGCCTGCTAGATGCCCTCCCTGTTGTTGCTAGGGCCTCGGGTAGCAGTTGCCTATTCGTCCTAGGTCTACCCCCTCCCTCTACGCTGCTGCAACCTTGGCCCTGTCTATCTAGATCCTGTAGCTAAGGCAGAGGAGGACCTGCGAGTAGGGAAGGCAGGTAGTGCTAGATCGCTTCTACCTAATCTTAACCGATTCCGTTTGCTATTTTAAGGATGCCGAAGCTAAGGTGGAGGAGGACCTGCGAGCGGTTACGAAGGTGCAGGAGGTGCTCGGTCCTGTCCCTTGTCCCTCCCCCGTTTACCTCCTATCCTATAGCCCTAGCCGTACACTCTACGTCCTAACTGTACAGTCTAGCGGCAGCGGGCCTTCTGGCTCTGTCCCTGTGCCTTGGTCGTCGTCTAGAGTTTAGCGCCTAGGTAGATGTTCCCGCCTGTTATCGTCTATAGGGTTAGGTAGTAGTCGTTTACCTAGCAGTCGTCTATATAGTCTCGGGCAGGCTAATTATCTCGTAAAGTCCCGCCCTGCCCTATGCTAGCTCTATTCCCGTCCTTCTTCCTTTCCCTCTTCCTGCATCTATGCTATGCTTCTTACAGGTCCCCCAGTGTCGTCTCTTCTTTTATATCCCTAGGGATAGGTATCTCCGATTCCCCCCTATTCCTGCCCCTCCTTGGCAGCTTCCTAGTCTGGCCTGTAGCTGCCCTATCCTGTCTGTAGCTGCCTAACGTCTCTTATAGCCCGGTCTGGGCTGCAGTCGCCCAATATTGCTTGCAGCTGCCCTGTCTTGCAGCTGCTATCTGTCCTACCTCGTATAGTACAGTGTTACTGCGACCGTTCGCTGTGGTGCCTTTCCTCCTACTTGTCCAGCGCCTGTGTCTCCTAGAGAACCTCGTACGGCTCCTATATAGACTCTGCCTAACCTGTCCGTTTGACTAGGTATTCTATCTCGTTCCGCTTTCTCCGGCCCCCTTCCGTACAGTGTAGTGTTAGTAGGCCCTAGTAGGGTCCTACGTCTTAATCCCGATCCTTTAACAACCTAAGTTGTTAGCGGCTGCTATGTACCTAGGGTAGGCTGTGCCCCTTTTCGCTGTATAGCGCAGTGTTACTGCGACCAGGCAGGAGAATGGTTCTCCTCCTACCTGTGTAGCGCAGTTGTGTCCTGTAGGGCCTCGTACAGTTCCTATGTAGGCTCTGCCTACCCTCTCTATTTAACTAGATACTCTACCCTCTTCTGCTTCCTTTGGCTCTTAAGGATTTCTTCTACCTCGTACTCTTCCTAGCCTTTAGTAAGGATCGCTAGGGATCGCGCGTCGTCCGTCGTCTAGTGCAGCAGGGGGTCTTTATTTGCTAGCTATACGAGGTCTATATAGAAGACTAGGTAGATCCCTAGGGGAGTGTTAAGTCGTATAGCGTATGTCCCTACCGGTCGGACTACTATAAACTTCCGGTTCTTCTAGTCCAGTTTCTTGCTTAGCAGGTCTTTATAGATATTGCGCTAGTTTAGCTAAACCTTATCTCCTGCCTTGTACCTTAGTGCAGCCTGCTGTCCCTTGTTAGCCTACTCCTCTGCATTCTGTTAAGCTATAGCTAGACTCGCTTTCGCCTATTAATAGGCGTTCGTAATCGTCTGTACAATAGCTTCTCCCTGCTAAATTGGAGATCGTATAGGGCGTAAGGTAGCGCTGTCTAGGGTTAGTAGGAGCAGGGAGTAGTCGTATCTATAGGCTATAAAGAAGGGGGACAATCCTATAGCGTTAGCCGTATAGCTGTTAATAGCTAGCTCCGCTATAGGGAGGAGGCAATTCCAGTTTGTCTAGCTGTAGTCGACGTATACTTAGAGGTACGCTTCCAACGTTAAATTGACCCTCTCCGTCGCGCTGTCCGTCTGTAGGTACTATGCGGTTAATAGGCGACGTTCTACGTTTAACAACTAATATACCCTAGCCTAGAGCTGGCTCGTAAACCGTGTACCCCGGTCCGATACAATTGATCTAGGGAATCCGTGCTTGCTAAACGTCGTTTGTATAAATGCCTAGACAGTGTCCTTAGCTGTAATAGAGTCTATTCCTTCTAATATTACTCCCTTCGTTAGCTTATCCGTAACTACTATAATGTTCCGCTGTCCGTCGCTCTTAGGGAGGTCTATGATAAAGTGCACTGTTAGGTCTTGCTAGGGCCGGTCCGGTATCAGTAGGGGTTTTAGCAGCCTATGCTTTAGTTTACGCTAGGGCTTCGTCCGTCTGCAGACATCGCAGTTCCGTACGAACCTACGGATGTCCTTTGCTATCGCCAGCTAGTAGTAGTCTCTGGCGACGATGCTGTACGTCTCCTCGCGCCTAGGGTGCCTAGTTGCTATAGAATTATGCGCCCGTTCTATTAAGCCTGTATAGAGCTTCTCGTCTGCTAGGACCCAAATCCGATTCCTAAACTTCAGATTGTTCTCCTCGTCTACTATGCATTCTGCTGCCAACACCTAACGGTAAAGCTCTGCTAGGAGCTTCCGCTGTCCCCCTTGGACCGCCGTACGGGCGCCTCTATAGACCTCGTCCTTTTCTACTGCCTCTTCCTACGCCTATAGCTGGGGTTCCTATAGGTATGTCGCTGCTAGGCGGATAGTCTCTTCGCCTAGTTCCTCCTTAAATATCTAAAATGTCCGTAATTTTAGCCGGTCGTTATCGTACGTCGTTGGCATGTCGTAATCCCGTCTAGATAGCGCATCGGCCCTACTGTTGTCCTTGCCCTTACAGTACTAGAGTCTTATGTTAAAGCGGCTTAGGTGTATTGCCTATCGTACGTACCTCTTAGACAGCTTCCGGGGTTGCGTAAAGTACTCGAGGTTCTTGTAGTTAGTTAGGGCAAGGAACTCGGGAACCGAGCAGAGTTCTCTATCCTATACTTCGCAACATCGTACGACTGCTAGCAATTCCTTGTTGAAGATAGGGTAGTTGTACTTAGCTAGGGAGTTCTTCTTAGAGAAGTACGCGCATAGGTGCAGGAGTCCGTCCGAGCCTACCTGTAACAAGATACCTCCTATGCAATACCCTAAGGACTCGGTTTCTATTATCGTTATACGTTCTAGATCGAAGGCGGCAAGCGTTGGCCCTATAGTAAAGAGCTCATTTAGCCTGTTAAACCCTCTTTTACACTCGTCCGTCTACTTAAACTGCTTGTCCTTGTATGTTAGCTTAACTAGGGGGC
This sequence comes from Pseudocercospora ulei, assembly GCA_016165855.1. NCBI lineage: Eukaryota > Fungi > Ascomycota > Dothideomycetes > Mycosphaerellales > Mycosphaerellaceae > Pseudocercospora > Pseudocercospora ulei. Next base: position 442,429 of record JACWNB010000004.1, read on the forward strand.
GTACGATCTCTAAGTAGTTCTGCATAAACTGGCGGTAGAAGTTAGCAAACCTAAGGAATTCCTGTACGCGCTTAATACTTAGAGGCGGCTTCTATTGCTTAACAGCATTAATCCTCTTCCTGTCTATGCTAATGCCTTTCCCTACCTCGATAATAAACCCTAGGTATTTGGTACGTTGTATACTGAATTTATATTTGTCGATGTTAAGGTACAAGCCAGCCTGTTGCAGTCGATCTAGTACCTTCTTAACGTCCTGTACGTAATCTTTATAGGTGCCGTCTATAAATACTAGTATATTATCGAGGTACGCCGAACAGATATCGTCTAGTAACCCTTACAGGGACCTGTTAATGTACCTCTAGAAGGTTGCCGGTGCATTGGCAAGGCCAAAGGGGGTAATAAGCTACTCGAAAAGACTGTATCTCGTACAGAAGGCAGTTATCTATTTATAGCCTTCCTTAATCTGTATTTTGTAGAAACCCAAGACTACGTTAAGCTTAGTAAACTACTTTGCCTTGCTAATCCGTCCGAGGGTCTCCTTAATAAGGGAGAGGGGGTACCGGTCCTTCTTAGTAATCGCGTTAATACCTCTATAGTCTACGCAAAAACGCAAGCCGGCCTTGCCCTTTTTATAGACGAACAGTACTAGAGCTCCTGCAGACGAGGTACTTGCATAAATAAACCTTTGGGCAAGTAGGTCGTCCAGTGTCTTGCGCAGTACTAGGAGTTCTCTAGAGGACATGCTGTACAGCGGACTGTACAGTACTTTAGGCAGACTCCTATCCGGACAGGGCTCTAGCTAGATGTCGTAGTTAATTCCTTCTCCTTAGTGTAGGGGTAGTTTCGAGGCTAACTCTGGTTCAAAGAGGTCTAGGTATTCTGCGTATTCCGCTAGGAGCTTCGTATAGGGGCCCGTTGCTTTCTTAGGCGCTAATGCCTTCTTAATATCCGCGGTCGCAGTGTTGATTTCGGCCTTAGCATTGCCGCCCTGCAGAACTCTCCCTTAGTCTTAGAGCCTCTGCTTCGTCGCTGCTAGGTACAGCTGTCCTCGTCCAACGTCTAGCTTGCCCTGCTAGGGCTTTATCTATAGCTTCCCTAATATTAGGTTATACCCCAACCTGTCCTATACGACGTAGAGGTACGAGTCCTGCTCGTAGTGTCCTTGCAGCTCTATCGTTACTTTTACTATATAATTAATGTCCAGTCCTCGCCCAGTAATGCCCAGCATGCGTACGGGTACAGTAGGGGTTGTCTTAATGTAGTGTCTCTATATAAAGCCTTCGCCAATTACTCTGTACACTAAACATCCTGTGTTAATTAGTGTCCGCGCTATAGCGGACCCGTCTAGCGTAGGTCGTACGATAAACAGCGTAGTTGTTACATAGTTGCTCTTAAAAAATAGCTAAGAAGTGCTTTGATTTAGCAATCTATCTCGTATACGCCTCTGGCAGAGCCTTCGCTTAGAGGCTACTCTTTTCCTAACTTGTTGTCGTCTAGGGGGGTCTCTTAGTTCTCTTGTTAGGGCACTGCAGTTGCTATCCTTGCGGTAGTCGGCCGTCCCCTAGGTCTCTCTGCTGGCAAAAGCCCGCAATTCTGTACAGTATAGTCTATCTTGCCGCACCTATAGCACCTCCCTTCTGCTCGTCTCTTGTTAAGGGTAGCTATATCTACCTACTGTGCCCTTTTAGCAGTAGCCCTTAGCCGTACAGTAACGGCTGCCGCTACTCTCGTCGTCGTTGTTAGTTCCTAGTCTATAGCGTCCTGCTGCCGCTAGAGGGGTTGTCGCATCTTATAGGCGCAGCTTATCTGTCCGAGCCTGCGCTGTTAGTCGTCGACTATCCTAAGGAGATTACAGAACTCCTCGTATGTAGCTAGTCGCATTACGCCTACTAGTCCTGTTATAATCTCCTTAGAGAAGCCTACCTCTAAGGTAGTAATTTTTATCCTGTCCTCCTATTGGAGTCCTCCTGCCTCTGCTAGGGTCTGGTCGTATTCTGCGAGGAACTCTCATACGGTCTTGCATCCTTGCTTTATCGTGTTAACCTGTAGCAGTGCTCGGCTTTTGCAGTCTAGGTCCCTGTAGCTCCTGTCGAGAGCTGCCTAGAGCATCGTTGTAGTTGCTATTGCTAGGTTAGCAATAGCCGTCTCGTAGTACGGCAGAATCCGTACTGCCGCCCTGCCCTTTAACCTCCTAAAGTACACTACCTTGTCTAGCTCGGTCGGGTATGCTTCTAAGTCGACTAGAAGCTTAGAGCATATCTGGGCAGCCTAGGAGGAGTACTCGGCCGGAGCCTTACTATTGTAGGTAGTAACGTTAGGGAGTTTGCTCTTAGGGGCCGGGGTGTAGGCCGTCGTGTTCGTTGTCGTCGTCGTAGGGGTCGGATCGCAATCGGACGCCCTAAGCTGTCGTAGCTCCTGTTCCCGTCGGGAAATCATCGCAGCCTAGTAGCTTACTTGCTGTTCGAGCTGCCTCTTGTGTGCTAGCAGCTCCTCGTACGCGCAGTGTATCTAATCCTTTATAGCTGTAGGTTCTATAGGGATGTCGCTGTCTATCTTCGTTATATTACTGCAGTTACCGACAGTAAGATTAGTTCCTAGTATAAGGGCTTAAGAATCTTAGTTTAGAAACTTAAGGCTGGATATCTATATAAAGGAACTAATAGGCAGTTCCTTTATTGTGCACTGCTTTACAATTTGTACCTACGAAGCCAAGCTAGCAATTTCCCTCTATATAGGGGTATAAGGTTTACACTCTGTACAGAAGGTCGAGAGTTTCCCTCTATATAGTAGTGCAGAGTTTTCCCTCTGTTTAGAGGGGCGGCAATTCCCCTCTGTGCAGGGCTATAGGATTCTCCCTCTGTACAGGAGTAGGGTCGTGTTAGTGACTCCGTACAGAGGGTAGGGTCGTGCTAGCGCCCCTAAGTCGCAGTCCTTAGGGCGACGGCTGGCTTAGGTCCAGGACCTAGGCTGGACGGCGCCCCCTAACATTAGGGCTTCCGAGCTTATTATTCCGACAGTGTCTAGGGGCTCGGGATAGTCGGTCGGAGTCGTGTTAGTCGTCGTAACGGTCGGTTTTAAGGAGACTATAGTAACCGAATCGGCGGCGGTAGTGCCGTTCTGCTAGGGTTTAAATCGGATCGTACCTTTATCTATATTAATAACAGCTTTCTAGTTCTTTATCTTTTTCTGTTCCATAATAATGTCAAACCCTCCGATGTCTATAATTCGGAACATCGCTTCTGTAGTGCGACCGGCTAGAGTAGTCTTTAATAGTACGTAATGCGTAGCACTCTCTATGTTTTGTCCGTTATATGCCGAAATTCGCGTCGGTATCGCTAGTTCTACTGGATAACTGTATCCCTTCGTCAATTTCTAAACTAGTCGATAGTGGATCGCTGCGCCGATAAGGGCTCCTATATCGATAAAAGCTTCTAACTAAAGTGGTTAACGCAAGCCCTCTAGAGGGTAGATAGTAATTAGAAGAGTAATAGCGGAGTCCGTATTTGCCTTAATCGTAGCCCAGAGTAGGTTATTACAGCTATTAATGCTTTCTTCTTCTGACGATATAGTTTGTAGTAGTTCCCTATTGCTTATGCTAGGTAGGGGGCCTATCCGTCTAGCTAGTCTTTTCCCATAATCCTTAATAGCACTCCGCCGTCTACACTGTCGGTGTCGTTCGGCGCCGGCTCTATAGCCTGGACGCTCTTCCTCGGTGGCGGCGTAGGTCTCGTAGCTTAATATTCTTGCTTCTGTTAAGCCGTCGCTTGGCATCTAGTAGCGATATAGCCAGGTTTTCTATATGCGTAACAGGTGGGGACAAACGTCGAACGCAGTGAATAGGGCGGTTGCTGGGGTCCGCGCCGGAAAGATAAAGAGGGCCGAATTTATAGCGTGAACGGCGGTCGCTAACCTAGCTTCCAAGTAGCTAGTCTTTTATTCTTATTTATGTTTCCAGCCGTAACTCTCGCCTTGTCTACGAAGGCTTGGAGGTCTCTGATTCTTACAGAGACTAGGGCATTAGCTGATTCTAGCCTTAGCTTCTTTCTTAGCAGGTATAGTTGTTCGCTCTCTAATACCTTCGCTTAGATTGCGTGCTTTCGGAATTGTCTATAAAACTCTTCGAACAACAGCCGGTTCTAACTGACTTTATCGAGTTGTTTACAAGCTGTCTGCTTACGGAAGTAGTCTACGAAGCGCTAGTCTGGGACTTCGAGGGCCTCGGTAGCGGTAGCTCCTTCCAAATCTGCTACTAGCGTAAACGCTTTACTGTCTAGTCGCAATTGAAGGTATGCCAACTTGTCCTCTTCGCTGTTATTAGCATAATCGCGGTTTGTCTTATTTATTATCTTTATCTTAAAAACTTCCTTTGTCTCCGGGTTTCTGCCAATAAAGACCTATAGGTCGGGTAGTAACGTTATCGACGTGCCTCCTTAACTGTAGGCAGCAGGGGACGCGCTCTTAGTTTGCTCTTCCTGCAGTAACAGCAGCGGAGCCGCCGTCAACGACGATGCTTGCGCTGTTATACTGGCTAACTAGGCCCTTAGCGTATTTAGTTAAGCTAGTCGTATCGTTGCCTGATTCTCTAGCACTTCGATAGTAGTTTCCGCCGATGCTCTCTTAGCAGTAACCGCTTCTACTTCCTCTCTTAACTGCCTGTTCTCTTCTATCTTCTTATAAAACATCTTCTCTATAAAGGTTATAGTGTCGTAAACCCTCTTAACCCTGTGTTCTGTTAAATGCTCTTTAAGCTCGTGTTAGGGGACGCCGCCCCGCCAGGTCCTGTACCCGAACTGGCCGTCGTCCTAAGGATTGCGACTTAGTGGCGCTAGCACGACCCTACCCTCTGTACAGAGGCTCCAGCACGACCCTACCCTCTGTACGGAGGAAAATCCCGCAACCCTATATAGAGGGAGAACCCTGCTCCCCTACCTAGGGAGAAATCTCTGCACCTACTGTACAGGGGGGGGAACTCTGCACCCCTATACAGAGGGGAATTGCTAGCTTAGCTTCGTAGGTACAAATTGTACAGCAGCAGACGACGAAGGAACTGCCTATTAGTTCCTTTATGTAGATACCTAGCTTTAAGTTTCTAAACTAAGATTCTTAAACCCCTTACATTAGGAACTAATCTTACTGTCGGTAACTGCAGTAATACAACGAAGATGGACGGCGACATCCCTATAGAAACTACGACTATGCAGGATTACATGCGTAATACGTACGAAGAGCTGCTAAGGCGCGCGAACCAGCTTAAAGAACAAATAGGCTATTAGGCCTCGACGATTTCCCAATAGGAACAGGAGCTCCGACAGCTTAGGGCATCTGGTTGCGACCCTACCCCTACGACGACGACGACGAACACGACGGCCTACACTACAGTTACAAAGAGCAAACTCCCCGACGTTACTACCTACGATAGTAAGGCACCGGCCGAGTACCCCTCCTAGGCTGCCTAGATACGTTCTAAGCTTCTAGTCAACTTAGGGGTATACCCGACCAAGCTCGATAAGGTAGTGTATCTCTTTAGGAGGTTAAGGGCAGGGCGGCAGCACAAATTCTGCTGTACTACAAAACGGCTATTGCTAACCCGGCAATAGCAACTACGACGATGCTCTAGGCAGCTCTAGACAGGAGCTATAAGGACACAGACCGCAAAAGCCGAGCCCTCGTATAGGTTAATACTATAAAGCAAGGACGCAAGACTGTACGAGAGTTCCTCGCGGAATTTAACTAGATCTTAGCAGAGGCAGGTGGACTCTAATAGGAGGACAGGGTAAAGGTAACTACCCTAGAAGTTAGACTCTCTAGGGAGATTATAACAGGACTAGTAAGCGTAATACGACTAGCCTTGTATAAGGCGTTCTGTAATCTCCTTAGGATAATCGACGACTAGCAGCGCAGGCTTAGACAGATAAGCTACGCCTACGAGATGCGACAACCCCTCTATTAGTAGCAGGACGCTATAGACTAGGAACTAACGACGACGACGAGAGTAGCGGCAGCCGTTACTGTACGGCTAACGGCCAGCGCTAAGAGGGCGCAGTAGGTAGACACAGCTACCCTTAATAAGAGACGAGCAGAAAGGAGCTGCTACCAGTGTAGCTAGATAGGGCACACTGTACAGAATTACGGGCTTTTACTAGCAGAGAGACCGAGGGAACGGCCGACCACCGCGAGGGTGGCAACTGCGGCACCCTAATATAAGACCTAAGAGTTCCCCTTAGACGATAACGAGTTAGGAAAAGAGTAGCCTCTAAGCAAAGGCTCGGCCGGAGGTATATACGAGATAGATTGCTAAATTAAAGCACTACTTAGCTATCTTTTAAGAGCAACTATATAACAACTACGCCGTTTATCGTACGACCTACGCTAAACGGGACCACTACTGCGCAGACGCTAATCGACACAGGGTGTTTAGTGTACAGAGTAATTAGCGAAGACTTCGTATAGAAACACTACATTAAGACGACCCCTACTATACCTGTATATATACTAGGCATTACCAGACAAGGACCAGACATTACCTATATAGCAAAAGTAACAATAGAGTTGCAAGGACACTACGAGCAGGATTTATACCTCTACGTTGTACGAGACAAGCTAGGGTATAACCTAATATTCGGGAAACTATAGATAGAGCGCTAGTAGGGCAAGCTCTCGGACGAGGACGCCTATATCTAGCAGCAACAAAGCAGAGACTCCGAGACTAAGGGAGATTTCTACAGGGCGGCAATGCCAAAGCCGAGGTCAAAACTGCGACTACAGACATTAAGAAGGCCTTAGCACCTAAGAAAGTAACGGACCCCTATACGAAGCTCCTATTAGAATACGCAGAATACCTAGACCTCTTCGAACCAAAATCGGCCTCGAAACTGCCCCTTCATTAAGGAGAGGGAATCGACTACGACATCTAGCTCGAGCCCTGTCTGGATAGAAGCTTGCCCAAAGTACTGTATAACCCTCTGTACAGTATGTCCTCTAGAGAACTCCTAGTGCTGCGCAAGATACTAGACGACCTACTTGCCAAAGGATTTATTCGCGCAAATACGTCGTCGGCTAGAGCCCTAATGCTATTTATTTATAAGGAAGGTTCGGCCGGCTTGCGTTTCTACGTAGATTATAGAGGCATTAACGCGATTACTAAGAAGGACCGGTACTCCCTACCCCTTATTAAGGAGACCCTCGGGCAGATTAGCAAAGCAAAGTGGTTTACTAAGCTTAACGTTGTTTTAGCCTTCTACAAGATACAGATTAAGGAAGGATGTAAATAGATAACCGCTTTCTGTACGAGATATAGACTTTTCGAATAGCTTGTTACCCCCTTTAGCCTTGCGAACGCGCCGGCAACCTTCTAGAGGTACATTAACAGGTCTTTGTAAGGACTCCTAGATAACATCTGCTCTGTATACCTTAATAATACCCTAGTATTTACAGACAGCACCTACGAGGACTACGTACAAGATGTTAAGAAAGTGTTAGACTGTTTGCAGCAGGCTAGATTGTACCTCGACATCGACAAATGTAAATTCAGTATACAGCGTACGAAATACCTAGGGTTTATTATCGAGGCAGGGAAGGGCATGTGTATAGATAGAAAAAAGATTAATGCTATTAAGCAATAGAAGCCCCCTACGAGTGTTAAGGGCATACGAGAATTCCTTAGGTTTGCCAACTTCTACTGCCAGTTTATACGGAACTACTCAGAGATAGTACTCCCCCTAGTTAAGCTAACATATAAGAACAAGCAGTTTAAGTAGACGGACGAGTATAGTAGAGGCCTTAATAAGCTAAAGGAGCTCTTTGCTATAGGACTAATGCTTGCCGCCTTCGATCCGGAACGTACGACGATACTAGAAACCGACTCCTTAGGTTACTGTATAGGAGGTATCCTCTTATAGGTAGGCCTAGACAGCCTCCTATACCTATACGCGTATTTCTCTAAGAAGAACTCCCTAGCCGAATGCAACTACCCTATCTATAACAAGCAATTGCTAGCAGTCGTATAGTGCTACGAGGCATAGGATGGAGAACTCCGCTTAGTTCCTAAGTTCCTCGCCCTAACCGACTATAAGAATCTCGAGTTTTTTATGCAACCCCGGAAGCTCTCTAAGAGACACGTACGATAGGCAATGTATCTAGACTGCTTTATCATAAGACTCTAGTACTGCAAGGGAAAAGACAACAGCAGGCCCGACGCACTATCCAGACGAGACTAGGATATGCTAGCGACGTACGATAACGAAAGACTGAAATTACGAACATTCCTAATATTTAAGGAAGAACCAGACGAGGAGACTATCCGCCTAGCGGCGACATACATATAGGAACCCTAGCTATAGGCGTAGGAAGAGGCAGTAGAAAAGGACGACGTTTACCGAGGTGCCTATACAGCGATTTAAGAAGGACAGTAGAAGCTCCTTGCAGAGCTTTACCTTAAGGTGTTAGCAGCGGAGTGCTCGGTAGACGAGGAGAACAACCTAAAGTTTAGAAACCGGATCTGGGTCCCTACAGACGAGAAGCTCTGTACGAGCTTTATACAGCGGGCGCACGATTTAATAACAACCGGACATCTAGGGCGAGAGGAGACGTACAGCATTATCGCTAGGGACTACTATTAGCCAGCGATAGCGAAAGACATCTGTAGGTTCGTACGGAATTGCGACGTTTGCGGACGAACGAAGCCCTAGCGGGAACTAAAGCACGGCCTACTAAAGCCCCTACTAATACTGGACTGCCTATAGTAGGACTTAACAGTAGACTTTATTACAGATCTACCAGCGAGCGACGGACAGCAAAACATTATAGTAGTAACGGACAAGCTAACGAGGGGGGTAATACTAGAGGGAATAGACTCTATTACTGCCGAAGACACGGCTTAGGCCTTTATACAGACGACGTTTAGCAAACACGGACTACCTAGGTCAATCGTGTCTGACCGCAGTACGTAGTTTACAAGCCAACTCTAGGCAAGGGTCTGCCAGTTGCTAGGCGTAGAACGCCGCCTCTTGACAGTATAGCACCTATAGACGGACGGCGCGACGGAGAGGGCCAACTTAATGCTAGAGGCGTACCTTAGAGCGTACGTTAACTACGACTAGTCTAACTGGAACTGCCTTCTCCCTATAGCAGAACTAGCTATTAACAGCCGTATAGCTAACGCTACAGGACTGTCCCCCTTCTTTATAGCCTATAGATACGACTACTTCCTGCTCCTGCTAACACTAAGCGGCGCTACCCTACGCCCTGTACGATCCCTAATTTAGCAGAGAGAAGCTATCGTACGGACAATTACGAACGCCTACTAATAGGCGAAAGCGAGTCGAGCTATAGCCTAACAGAATGCAGAAGAGCAGGCTAACAAGGGTCGGCAGGCTGCACTAAGGTACAAGGCAGGCGACGAGGTATAGCTAAACTAGCGCAACATTCGTACAGACTGGTTAAGCAAGAAACTGGACTAGAAGAATTAGAAGTTTACGGTAGTCTAGCTAGTAGGGACATTCGCTATACGACTTAACACTCCCCTAGGGATCTACCCAGTTTTCTATATAGACCTCGTATAGCTAACATATACAGACCCCCTGCTGCACTAGGCAACGGACGACGTACGCCCTCTAGCAATCGTGTAAGGGGCCCAAGGATCTTGGTTCAGAAACTTGAGGTTGGGTATCTACATAAAGGAACTGATAGGCAGTTCCTTCGTCGTCTGCTCCGTACGATTTGTACCTACGAAGCTAAGCCAGCAATTTCCCCTTTGTGCTAGGGTGCAAGGTTCACCCTCTGTACAGAGAATCGGGAGTTACCTCCTCTGTACGGCGGTGCCGGGTTTTCCCTAATCCGAGGGGCGGTAGCTCCCCTTTGTGCAGGACCGAGGTGTTCTCCCTCTGTACGGGAGTGGGGTCCTATCGGTGGCTCCGTACGGAGGGTGGGGTCGTGCTGGCGCCGCTAAGTCGCAATCCTTAGGGCGATGGTCGGCTTAGGTCGGGTTCAGGACCTAAGCCGGGCGGCGCCCCCTAACAATACCCCCCCCTTTCTCTTTCTCGTAGTGCTACTTCCGTACGGCGCTGTACTTAAACCACTTAGCTCCCGCTGTCCCTTTGGCAGGTCGTAGCTTCCTATTTCGTTCGGTCGTCCGGGTCGTCGTCCCTCGTCGCTTCCCCTAGGTCGTAGTTGCCTCTTGCCATTTTACCTGTCTGTAGCAGCTGCCCTGCTTGCTATTCCCACTATAGCAGGCAGGCAGCCTAAGCCTTCTCCCTTCTCTTCCCTTCCCCTTTCTCTTCTCCCTGTACACCGTCTACCGTCCACCGTCCACTGTCCACTGTCTACTACTACCGTCTATTACCAACTACTACTAGCTACTAACCACTACTAGCTACTATGTCGTCCGCCCTGTCCGGTAGTGCCCTTGTGGTTGCTGGCCCTGCCTCCCCCCCTCGTCCGGCTGGGGTTCCCCCCTACTTTAAGCTCGTACAGTAGGGCCCTTAACTCGACTAGCAGCTACGCTTCCGGTTCGTATAGTCTCGTCTTCTGTACGGTCTGAGCTGACATCTTAGGTGCTACACTCGCGAGCAGCAGGACGCGGCCGGGCTCCCCTTCTACGCCTTCTAGTGTGACTCCGCCCAGGTTACACTAGAGCGGGTAGCTACGGCCCGCCCGTCGTACGTTAACGCCCTCCTTATCGCTACCTGGGGCCAGCTATGCGCCCCCTGCCCCAACTCCCCCCGGCCCTTACTTAGCCTATACCGCCTCCCAGGTTTCTAGGCTAGGGTATGTGCCTCGTATAAGTGGAAGGATAGCTCCTTCTACTGCCCCTTCCGCCGTCCGGGGGAGGCACGTAGGGGTGAGGGGGTGCCTCTGCTTCCTAGGGCTGGCCCTAGTAGGGGTGGTGGCCCGGCCGGGCCCGAGGTGGTCGAGCTCTTAGATAATAAGTAGGTAGTTCTGGTCCCCGGGGGGGAAGAGGGGGGGGGTAATGGCCAGTAGGCCACCCCCCCCCCAGATAGTGTGAAAAATTTCGGACGGTGTTCTCTTAGCTTATCTTATTTCCACTCCCCCTCCTATTTGTCCCTTAGCTGTTCCTTTCTTCCAGCCCTTATCCTGTACAGTGTCGTACAATGTCGTGTCAGTAGGGCCCTGTAGTGCCCTACGTCGTAGTACTCGATCCTTGGACAACTCGGGCCTGCCTACGGCTGCCCTGTTCTTAAGGTAGATCGTGCCTCCTTCCGCCGTACGGCGCAGTGTTACTGTAACTGGGCCGGAAGGTAATTCTCCTCCTATCTGTCCAGTGCAGTTGTGTCTTGCAGAGCCTCGTACAGTTCCTACGTAGGCTCCGCCCATCCTCTCTATTTTACTAAGTACTCTGCCTTCCCCCGCTTCCTCCGACTCTTAAGGATCCCCTCTACCTTATACTCTTCTTAGCCCTCGGTTATAATTGCGGGTAGGCGCGCGTCGTTAGTCGTCTAATGCGGCAGGGGGTCTATGCTCGCCGGTTGTACGAGGTCTACGTAGAAGACTAGATAAATCCCTAGGGGAGTGTTTAGTCGTACAGCGTCTGTCCCTACCGGCCAGATTACTGTGAACTTCCTGTTCTTCCAATCTAACTTCTTGCTCGGCCGGTCCGTCCGGATGTTTCGCTGGTTTAACTAGACCTTATCCCCGGCCTTATACCTTAGTGCAGCCTGTCGTCCCTTGTTGGCCTGCTCTTCCGCGTTCTGCTAGGCTATAGCCAGGCTCGCCTTTGCCTATTGGAGGGCGTTCGTAATCGTCCGTACGATGGCCTCTCCTTGCTAGACTGGGGACCGTACAGGGCGCAGGGTATTGCTACCTAGGGTCGGTAGGAGCGGGGAATGGTCGTATCTATAGGTCGTAAAGAAGGGGGACAGTCCTGTAGCATCGGCTATACGGCTGTTAATAGCCAGCTCCGCTATTGGGAGAAGGCGATTCTAGTTCGTCTGGTTATAGTCGACGTATGCCCGGAGGTACGCTTCCAAGGTTGAATTAGCCCTCTCCGTCGCCCCGTCTGTCTACAGGTGCTATGCGGTGGATAGGCGACGCTCTACCTTCAGCAACTGGCAGATCCGTGCCCAGAGCTGGCTCGTAAACTGCGTCCCCTGGTCTAATACAATGGACCTAGGGAAACCGTACTTGCTGAACGTCGTCCGGATAAAGGCCTAGGCGGTATCTTTAGCTGTAATGGAGTCCATCCCCTCTAGTATTACCCCCTTCGTTAGCTTGTCCGTAACTACTATAATGTTTTGCCGTCCGTCGCTCTTAGGGAGGTCAGTAATGAAGTCTACGGTTAGATCTTGCCAGGGACGGTCCAGTATCGGCAGGGGCTTCAGCAGCCTATGCTTTAGCTCGCGCTAGGGCTTCGTCCGTCTGCATACATCGCAGTTCTATACGAACCTGCGAATGTCCTTCGCTATCGCTGGCCAGTAGTAGTCCCGGGCGATAATGCCGTACGTCTCCTCGCGCCCTAGATGCCCGGTAGCTATAGAGTTATGTGCTCGTTGTATTAAGCCCGTACGGAGCTTCTCGTCCGCCGGGACCTATATCCGATTTCTGAACTTTAGGTTGTTCTCCTCGTCTACTGAACACTCGGCTGCCGACACCTTTAGGTAGAGCTCGGCTAGGAGCTTCCGTTGCCCTCCCTGGATCGCCGTACGGGCCCCTCGGTATACCTCGTCCTTTTCTACTGCCCCTTCCTATGCTTGCAGTTGGGGTTCCTATAGGTGTGTCGCCGCTAGGCGGATAGTCTCCCTGCCTGGCTCCCCCTTAAACATCTGGAATGTCCGCGACTTTAGCCGGTCGTCCTCGTATATCGTTGGTATGTCCTGTTCTTGTCTAGACAATGCGTCGGCCCTGCTGTTGTCCTTACCCTTGCGGTACTGGAGTCTTATGTTAAACCGGCTTAGGTACATTGTCTATCGTACGTGCCTCTCGGACAGCTTCCGGGGTTAAGTGAAGTATTCCAGGTTCTTGTAGTCCGTTAGGGCGAGGAACTCGGGCACCGAGCGGAGTTCCCTATCCTAGGCTTCGCAATACCGTACGACTGCTAGCAACTCCTTGTCGTAGATAGGGTAGTTGCACTTAGCTAGGGAGTTCTTCTTAGAGAAGTACGCACATAGATGTAGGAGTCCGTCCGAGCCTACCTGTAACAGGATACCCTTAATGCAGTACCCCGAGGAGTCGGTTTCCAGTATTGTTATACGCTCCGGGTTAAAGGCGGCGAGCGTTGGTCCTGTAGTGAAGAGCTCCTTTAGCTTGTCGAAGCTCCTATCGCATTCGTCCGTCTATTTGAACTGCTTGTCTTTGTGCGTTAGCTTAACAAGGGGGCGTACGATCTCTAAGTAGTTCCGTATAAACTAGCGGTAGAAGTTGGCGAACCTAAGGAATTCCCGTACGCCCTTAACGTTCGTAGGCGGCTTCTATAGTTTGATAGCATCAATCTTCTTCCTATCTATACTAATGCCTTTCCCTACCTCGATAATAAAACCTAGGTATTTCGTACGTTGGACACCGAATTCGCATTTGTCGATGTCGAGGTACAAGCTAGCCTGCTGCAGTCGGTCTAGCACCTTCTTGACATCCTGTACGTAGTCTGCGTAGGTGCCGTCTGTAAAAACCAGGATGTCGTCGAGGTATACCGAGCAGATGTCGTCTAGTAACCCTTGCAGGGACTTGTTAATGTACCTTTAGAAGGTTGCCAGTGCATTGGCAAGGCCGAAGGGGGTAACTAGCCACTTAAAAAGACTGTATCTCGTACAGAAGGCAGTTATCCATTTACAGCCTTCCTTGATCCGTATCTTGTGGAAGGCCGAGACTACGTCGAGCTTAGTAAACCACTTCGCCTTGCTGATCCGTCTGAGGGTCTCCTTAATAAGGGGTAGGGGGTACCGGTCCTTCTTAGTAATCGCGTTAATGCCTCTATAGTCTACGCAGAAACGCAATCCAGCCTTCCCCTCCTTGTAGACAAACAGTACTAGGGCTCCCGCGGACGACGTACTGGCCCGAATGAACCCTTTAGCGAGTAGGTCGTCCAGCGTCTTGCGCAGTACTAAGAGTTCTCTAGAGGACATTCTGTACAGTGGTCCGTACAGTACCTCCGGCAGGCCCCCATCCGGACGGGGTTCTAGCTAGATGTTATAGTCAATCCCTTCCCCTCGGTGTAGCAGCAGCTTCGAGGCCGACTTTGGTTTAAAAAGGTCCAGTTACCCGATATACTCTCTTAGGAGCTTCGTACAGGGGTTTGTCGCTTCCTTAGGTGCTAATGCCTTCTCGATGTCCGCCGTTGCTGTGTTGATCTCGGCCTTAGCTTTGCCACCTTGCAGGAACCTCCCCTGGTCCCGGATTCTCCGCTTCGTTACTGCCAGGTACAGCCGTCCTCGTCCGACGTCCAGCTTGCCCCTCCAGCGCTCTATCTAAGGCTTCCCTAGTATTAGGTTATACCCTAACTTGTCCCGTACGACATAGAGGTATAAGTCTTGCTCGTAGTGTCCCTGTAACCTCATTGTTACTTTTACTATGTAGGTAATGTCCGGTCCCCGCCCGGTAATGCCCAGCATGCGTATAGGTACCGTAGGGGTCGTCTTAATCTGGTGTCTCTGTACGAAGTCTTCGCTAATTACTCTATACACCAAACATCCTGTGTTAATCAATGTCCGCGCCGTTGCGGACCCGTTTAACGTCGGCCGTACGATAAACGGCGTCGTCGTTATGTGGTTGCTCTTAAAAGATGGCCAAGTAATGCTTTGATTTGGCAGTCTATCTCGCACCCGCCTCTAGCAGAGTCTTCGCTTAGAGGCTACTCTTTCCCCGACTCGTCGTCGTCCGAGTAGGACACCTAATCTTCTCGTTGGGGCGTTGCAGTTGCTACCCTCGCAGTAGTCGGCCGTCCCCTAGGTCTCTCTGCTGGCAGAAGCCCGCAATTCCGTACGGTGTAGCCTATCTTGCTACACCGGTAGCAGCTCCCTTCTGCTCGCCTCTTGTTAAGGGTGGCCGTGTCTACCTATTACGCCTTTTTGGTAGCGGCCCTTGGCCGTACGGTAGCTGCTGCTGCCACCTTCGTCGTCGTCGGTTCCTAGTCTATAGCGTCTGTCTGTCGCTAGGGGGGTTGTCTTATCTCCTAAGTACGGCCTATCCGTCCTAGCCTGCATTGCTGGTCGTCGACTATCCTAAGGAGGTCGCAGAATTCTTTGTACGTAGCTGGCCGCATTACACCCACTAGCCCCGTTATAATCTCCTTAGAGAGGCCTACCTCCAGAGAGGTAATCTTTATCCTGTCCTCCTATTGGAGACCCCCTGCTTCTGCTAAAGTCTGGTCAAATTCTGCGAGGAATTCTCGTACGGTCCTGCGTCCTTATTTTATTATATTGACCCGTAGGAGTGCTCGGCTCTCGCGGTCCGGGTCCTTGTAGCTCTTGTCCAGAGCTGCCTAGAGCATCGTCGTCGTAGCTATTGCCGGGTTGGCAATAGCCGTCTCGTAGTACAGCAGAATTCGTGCTGCCGCCCTGCTCTTTAACCTCCTAAAGAGGTAGACTACCTTGTCCAGCTCGGTCGGGTATGCTCCTAAGTCGACTAGGAGCTTAGAGCGCATCTAAGCCGCCTAGGAGGGGTACTCGGCCGGAGCCTTACCGTCGTACGTAGAAACGTCGGGGAGTTTGCTCTTAGGGGTTGGGGTAGGGGTCATCGTGTTCGTCGTCGTAGGGGTCGGATCGCGATCGGACGCTCTAAGCTGTCGTAGCTCCTGTTCCTGTTGGGAAATCATCGCAGCCTGGTGGCTTACTTGCTGTTCGAGCTGCCTCTTGCTTTCTAGCAGCTCCTCGTATACGCAGTGCATATGTCCCTCTATGGCTGTAGGTTCCATAGGGATGTCGCCGTCCATCTTGCTCTATTACTGCGGTCACCGACAGTAAGATCAGTTCCTAATATAAGGGGCCCAAGGATCTTGGTTTAGAAACTTAAGGTTGGGTATCTACATAAAGGAACTGATAGGCAGTTCCTTTGTCGTCTGCTCCGTACGATTTGTACCTACGAAGCTAAGCTAGCAATTTCCCCTTTGTGCCGGGGTGCAAGGTTCACCCTCCGTACGGAGAATCGGGAGTTACCTCCTCTGTACGGCAGTGCCGGGTTTTCCCTAATCTGAGGGGCGGTAGCTCCCCTTTGTGCAGGACCGAGGTGTTCTCCCTCCGTACGGGAGTGGGGTCCTGTCGGTGGCTCTGTACGGAGGGTGGGGTCGTGCTGGCGCTGCTAAGTCGCAATCCTTAGGGCGACGGTCGGCTTAGGTCGGGTTCAGGACCTGAGCCGGGCGGCGCCCCCTAACAAATCGTAACTGGAGACTAGGAAGAGTATAAGGTAGAAGAAATCCTTAAGAGCTAGAAGAAGCAGAAGAAGATAGAATACCTAGTTAAGTAGGCAGGTTGAGCAGAGCCTATATAGGAACCGTATAAGGCTCTCTAGGACATACAGGCACTAGAGAAGTAGGAGGAGAAACACCCTAGTAAACAGTTACAGTAACACTGTACTATATAGGGCGGGACAGATAGCAGCTACAGGACTAGGCAGCTGTAGGCAAGACTAGACAGCTACGGAGGACATTAGGAAGCTACAAAGGAAGAGTAGGAATAGAGGGAAACTAGAGATATACTACCCCTAGGGACAAGAAAGGAGAGGCGACACTAGAGGACCTACAAGAGGCATAGCCTAGTTGCAGGGAGCGGAAGGATAGAAGAAGGGAGGGAATAGAGGAAATAGTTTAGAGAAGGATAGAACTGTGCGAGATAGCTAGACTGCCTAAGGCTGTGCGGACGACTGCTAGGTAAACGCCTACTACCTTACCCTATAGACGACGACGGGCCGGGACACCTACCTAAGTCCTTAATAACCCCGGACAGCGACCGAGGCATTAGGACAAAGCTTTCCTAAGCAGGAACTAAGACGACTAGCCGGACAGCCCGCCGCTGCCAGACTGTACGAGTTGGACGCAGAATGCACAGCTAGAGCAACAGACTAGGAGATAGACGAATAAGCAATAAAAGGCAGGTAAATAGACAGGTAAGGACAGGACGGCTTACCTGTATACAGCGGGAGCTCCACCGAGGCGCATATACGAAATTTCTACTACCAACCTACAGTCCAGGCCTGCAACTGTATAAAATAGTAAACTAGGCAGGACTAAGCGCCTCCTGCACCTTTATAACTGCTTGTAGGTCCTCCTCCGCCTTAGCTTCGGGATCCTAATAGACAGGCTTAGAGATATAGCAGAGCCAAAGAAGGGGGGGGGACCTAATACATAGGGTAACTGCAGCCTATAAGAGGTAATAGCAAACTAGGCAACTGCGACTAGACGCTTTAATAACACACAAGGCAGGAGCACCTAGCGGGCATCGCTAGATAGCAAGTGCCTAGACGACGGACGACTTTCAAACTAGACAGGTATAGGAAAACACTAGTTGCAAAGGGAACGCTACGAGCGAGCGTACGAGGCGACGACGTACAGGGACAAGACTACGAGGAGGGGGGGGGGGGTAATGTTAGGAGACGCTGCTCTGCTAGGTCCTGTACCTAAGCTGACTATCGTCCTAAGGATTGCGACTTAGCAGCGCTAGCACGACCCTACCCTCTGTACGGAGGCTCCAGCACGACCCTACTCTCTACATAGAGGAAAATCCCACAACTCTGTATAGAGGGAAAACTCTGCTCCCCTGCCTAGGGAGAAATCTCTGCACCTACTATACAGAGGGAGGGGAAAACTCTGCACCCCTATACAGAGGGGAATTGCTAGCTTAGCTTTGTAGGTACAAATTGTACAGCAGCGGACGACAAAGGAACTGCCTATTAGTTCCTTTATATAGATACCTAGCTTTAAGTTTCTAAACTAAGATTCTTAAACCCCTTACAGCTCGTTAGGCGTACAGGCGTACAGCTCTTTGTAATCTGCTATGTGCTCCTTTACCTCGTTCGTCTCTTCCGCTATAAGGCCTTCGGCGACTGCCTCCTCCTCTATAGCGCTAGTGTACCTATCTCTCGCTCTGTTAGTCTTTCTTCTTCTGCTATAGCTAGTAATGCTGCTGTCTACCGTCGAGAAGCTCTCTATAGCTTTCTCGCAGTGCTGGTCGGGTTGGCTTTAGTTGTAAGGTACGCGTGCGTTATTTAGATAGCCGGATAGTTTAACGGGCCCTTTCGCGCAGCGCGGTAGTAGTATAGATAGTAAGTTCGAGATATAATAATTTGAGCACGCAGATTTAATTTAATACAGCTGTTTTAATAACTGTATCTCGAACTAAGGAGGGAAAGGGATCTATACAGCATTAGGTAAGGGCTTTAGGGGTAGTGTGCCAAGGCCCGGCTCGGTCCGAAAGGGCCCAGCCGAAATTCCAAGGGTCTACTCCTATTATTTAGTCCTACCCCTTTCGGTCCCTGTAACATATCCTTACTATAGAGACTATAAGGTAGACGTAGAAGAAGGCACAGTGGAATTCAAGGACTCTTACGCTACTGCTACTACTAACGTCGACACTGTTAAGGATACGACCGGAACTGCCGAGGAGCAGACTGCATTGCTGGAACAGACGGTGACTATTGGAATAATAAGTTTAGAAGCCCTTACTACCCTAGTGAAGCCCCTTAAGAACGAGATCTACGCTATCTTAATAAAAGATATCTAGGACTACTACAAGATAATAGCGGAAGAAGAGGTAGACCTATTAAAGGTACTACTAAAAGAACTCTACTACTATGCTAACGTGTTCTTAAAAGCCGATTCCAACCTTATGCCGCTCTACTAGCCTAAATATAATAACAAGATCCAATTGAAAAAAGGAGCAGCACTGCTAAGAACCAAGCCCTTTAGATAACTGTTACTAGCTAAGCTAGACTAGGTAGAAGTGTTTATTCGTAAGAACCTAGCAAAAGGATTTAATCTAAGTACGTAGATATAATTTAATACAACTGTTTTGATAACTATATCTTAAACTTAAGAGGGAAAGGAATCTAC
Organism: Pseudocercospora ulei; assembly: GCA_016165855.1. Lineage (NCBI taxonomy): Eukaryota > Fungi > Ascomycota > Dothideomycetes > Mycosphaerellales > Mycosphaerellaceae > Pseudocercospora > Pseudocercospora ulei. Next base: position 461,417 of record JACWNB010000004.1, read on the forward strand.
GTATGCACGGATGTAAGCTCTCGTAGGGGTAGTGCGCCAAGACCCGGCTTAGTCCAGAAGGGCTGAGCCGAAATTCCAAGGGTCCACCCTATTACTTAATCCTACTACTTTCCGCTACTGCAACACTACCCCCCTCCCTTATTAGCAGTCGCCCTCGACTGCTTACTTATCTTTCCTTTTGTCTAGCCTATCTTATTCTAACTAATTAGACCTTCTTAATCTAAGTACGCAGATATTATTTAATACAGCTGTTTTAATAACTATATCTCGAACTAAGAAATGGAAAGAAATCTATACGGCGGTAGGTAAGGGCTTTAGAGGTGGGTATGCCAAGGCCCGGCTCGGTCCAGAAGGGCAGAGCCAAAATTCCAGGGGTCTACCCTATTACTTAGTCCCACCCCTTTCTGCTGCTGCAACACCACCCCCCTCCCTTACTAGCAATCGCCCTCGACCGCTTACCTATCGCATCCGCCTCTCCTTTTTTTTGATTCGTCCTTTCCTTCTTTTTCTCTTTTTCGTTTGATTCGCGGCTTCTTCCTCTGAAATCCTTCTTAAAATCGACGTTACCTTATCGTTTCTTCTATCTCGAAAACGTTACCCTTTCGACTTCTTCTTTCTTCTTACATCGTCGCTATCTGAAGTTCTTTACTTAGCGTCTGTCTAATTAGAGCTATCTGATCTAAGCTAGTAGCTATCTAAGCTGCAGTGTAGCTGGCCTGTGCGCTGCTGCAGAGGTCTATATAGATCTATCTGCAACGCGCTATCTCTTCTTCTTTTTCTTCTCTACTAAGGCCTTAAGCGCTATCGCAAAGCCGCCGTCGCCGGCGCCGTCTACGAAATCGATCGGCCGCAAGCCTTTCTTGTTCGGGGCGGCGTCGACGACGGTCTCGTCGATGCGATAGTGTAGTCTCCTATTGTTGTAATAGGAGACTAAAGCATCTGCCGCGATCGCTTCCGTCAGTTTTCGCACCGATGCGGCAGACGCGGCCTTTCTCTTTCTTCTATCCCTTCTGGAGCTATCAACTTTGGAGCTACTTGGGCCTCGGCCTCTTTAGGTTCCAGACGTAGAAGTCCTTTAGCAGCTCCGCCAAATTTCCGAGATTCTCGACTGGGTACTATTTATAGTCTTCCGGCTACCCCTTCTATAAGACCCTTGCTTTAATGGACCCTCTTATCTTTCTTATATCGATTACATCTTCTACCTCCTATTCTTCTCCTTTACTATCTATCTTAATTAGTAGGGTTTTAGCGAACCCCTGTTCCGGAAGACTGTCTTTAGGGTCTAAACTTAGCAGATCCGAATAGAAGACATCGTAGATCCGGAACGACTTCGGTAGCTAGAGCCAATAAGTTACCGGCGACCTCTTTTCAACTATCGTAAACGAACCTATATAGCAGGGGTTAAGCTTAGCGTTGCCTTTTAGCCTTAGGTTCCGCGTATTAAGCTATACCTTCTAGCCTTCTTCGAATTCTATCGGTAACCTCTTTCTATTAGCTCGAGTTACTATCGTCTTCTAAGCCGATTCTATCGCCTCCTTTGCTACCCTAATCGCTTCTTCTATCTAAGATCTAAGCGCTTCTGCCGCTGCAGCGGCGACTCTCTTCGACAAAGTAGCGGTAGAAGGTTCCAAAGAGCTGGGTTCGTTCGGCAGTTAAAAGCTTATTCTTGGAAGATAACTATAAGTTATCTCAAACGGCGCCAGCGAGGTAGCTTCTAAACGTGTCCAATTGGCACAGAATTCGGCTATCGGCAGAACCTTAACCCACTCTCCCTAATAACAACTGCAGAAGATTCGTAGATATTCTTCTATCTTACGATTAGCTACTCCGGACTGACTGTCGGTCTAAGGGTAAGCGGCTGTGCTAAGCTTTCTGCGAATTCCGAGAACTTAGTGAATGGCCTTCTATATATCGGCAGTGAATTAAGGGCCTCTATCCGTAGTGATAGTGTCCGGCAGACTATAGTGCTTCTATATATACTGAATTAGCATCCTCGCTGTCTCTTCTGCAGTCGTACCTCTATCCTTTGCTTAATAGGGGATAAAGTAGCATTCTTTGCTTAACCGATCTACTATATTAAGGGTGGCGTCGTATCTATCGGAATCTAGTAGGCCGGTTACGAAATCTATCGTAATATGCTGCTACAGTTTCTTATGGATCGGAAGTGGTTTCAATTAACCGGCCGGAAGGCCGTAGCGTAGTTTTGCAGCTCGGCATACATAACAATTAGCGATAAACCGGTAAATACGCTCGAAGATCTGCAGAAACTAGTAGATCGTCCTTACTGCTTCTATCGTCTTCTTTAAGCTAGCGTAGCTAACATCCTTAGAACTATAGACTAGCTGGATAATCCTAGTAATTAGTTCCTCCAGAACTATTAGCTTCCCTAAACCGGTTTTGCCGAGCTTCTACTGTTGATTAAGCTACTCCACTTTCTCGTAGAGCGTCTCTTCCTTAGTCGGCGGCTCTATCGCGCAGATCCCTGCTTCTTTCAACACCTCGGCGTCTACTATCCGTTCTGTTAACACTTTCTGGAACATAGTCTAATAGAACTCGCTCTTCTTCGTGTCCGCATTTAAGCTAACCTTGTAGAGTCTAGTTAACACTCTCTTAATGTAGTCTGTGTGTTGCTCTCTCGTTCTATTAGTGTAGATAAGGATGTCGTCTAGGTAAATAGACACGAACCGCTCCAGCATGTCTATAAAGATGTAATCTATAAAACGCTGCTACACTGCCGGCGCGTTGGTAAGGCCGAAAGGCATAACCAACTACTTGAAATTGCCTATACGTGTAGCGAACGTCGTAAGGTCTTCTATCTGCCCTTCTTCGTTTCTTAATAGGTAGAACGCTTGGCGGATGTCCAGTTTGCTAAACTACTTAGCTTTCGCTACTCGTTGTATAGTCTTATCTATTAGCGACAGCGGATACACATCTCTCTTAGTGACCTTATTAAGGCCTCGGTAGTCTACGTACAGTCGGAGACCACCTCTAGGTTTCTGTACGAACAGAATCAGTAACGCATACTTAGTAGAGCTTAGCGTAATAAACTTTTTCGCTAGGTTTTCTTATACAAACACCTCTACTTAGTCCAGCTCGGCCAGTAATAAGCATCTTAGGGGTTCGGTTCTCGGCAGTGTAGCTCCTTCTTTGATCCGGATCTTGTTGTCGTATTCCGGCCGGTAGAGCGGTAGGAGGTTGGAGTTAGCTTTAAAGAACACGTCAGTGTAGCTATAGAGTTCTTTCGGTAACACCTTAAGCAGGTCTACTTCTTCTTCCGCCATTATCTTCTAGTAATCTTCGATGTCTTCAATTAAGATAGCGTAGATCTTATTCTCTAGCGACTTCGCGAGGGTCGTTAGAGCCTCTAAGCTTATTATTCCGACAGTGTCCGGGGGATCGGAACGGTTGGTTGGAACCGCGTTAATAACTGCAGCTTTCGGTTCTGCGGCGACGACGATGACCGATTCGACGGCGGCGGCGACACCGCTTTGCTGGGTTTTGAATCCGAGTGTGCCTTTACCTACATTAATAACGGCTTTCTAGTTCTTGATCTATTTCTGCCCTATAATAATGTCAAACCGTCCGATATCTTTGATTCGGAACATCGCTTCTGTAGTGCGACCAGCTAAGGTAGTCTTTAATGGCACGTAATGCATAACACTCTCTGTGTCTTGTCCGTTGTATGCCGAAATTCGCGTCGGCGACGGTAATTCTACCGGATAACTATATCCCTTTGTTAGCTTCTAAACTAGTCGATAGTAAATCGCTACGCTAATAAGAGCTCCTATGTTAATAAAGGCTTTTAACTAGAGTGGGCAGTGCGAGCCGTTAAGGTGGTAGACAGTAATTAGAAGGATAATAGCAGTCTCTGCATTCACTTCCACTGCCGCTAAGAGCAGATCGCTACAACTGTTAATGCTTCCTTCTTCCGGCGATATAGTCTGTAGCAGTGCCCTATTGTCTATGCTAGATAGGGGGCCTATCTATCTAGCTGGTCTTTTCCCAAGATTCTTAATAGCACTATACCGTCTACACTGTCGGTGTCGTTTGGTGCCGGCTCTATAGCTTGGATAGTCTTCTTCGGTAGCAGTGGCTTCGTAGCACGATATTCCTGCTTCTGTTAAGCTGTCGCTTAGCATCTAGTAGCGATATAGCCAGGCTTTCTATACGCGTAGCAGATAGGGACGAACGACGAGCGCGGCAAGTAGGATAGCTGCTAGGGGCCTCGTTGGAAAGGAGCAGGGGGTCGTGTTGTCTGCGCTGACGACGGCTTCTAGATCGATTCGCGCGCCGTCAATTTTCTATACGCGTTTAAGTTTCTAGCGGTGACTCTCGCCTAATGTACGAAACTTTCGAGATCTTCGTCTTCTACCGAAGCTATAGCTCCGGCTAGTTCAGAGTTCAACTTCTACCTTAGTAAGTGTAACTGTTCTTCTTTAGATACCTTCGCTCCAATAGCATATTTTCTGAATTTCTTTAAACGTTAGCCGATTCTAGTTGATCTTGTCTAGCTGTTCGCGGGCTGTTTTCTTCTGGAAGGGGTCTCCGAAGCGTTGGTCTAGTGCCTTGATTGCTTTGTCGGCGGTTACGTCCTGCAAATCCGCTACTAACGAGAACGCTTCGCCTTCTAGTCGCGATTCCAGGTAGGCTAATCTGTCTTCTTCGCTGCTTCTGGCATAATCGCGGCTTATCTTGTTCCTTATTTTCTTCTTAAAGGCCTCCTAGTCTTCGGGGTCTCTACCCCTAAAGGCTAGCGGATTGGGGAGTAATGTTCTCGAGGTGCTACCTTAACTGTAGGCCGCTAGTAAGGCGGTTTCCGCTTGTTCTTCCCGATGTAGCGGCAGCGGCGCCGACGATATTGCTGCCTCTATGTTAGCTAACTAAGCCTTTAGCGCCTTCAGTTGCGCTAGTCGATTCGCTGCTTAGTTCTCTAACACATCGATAATAGTCTCTGCCGATTCCTTCTCGGCTATTACCGATTCTATCTCCTCTCTTAGCTGCCTGTTCTCTTCTATTTTCTTATAAAACTTCTTCTTGATAAAGGTAATAGTGTCGTACACCTTCCTAGTTCTATGTTCTGCCAGATATTTTTCGAGTTTATCTAGTGTGTAGGCATATAGCTCTATGTAGCCTGCTATTCCTTCTTTCGCCTCGTCTGTCTCTTCTTCTGTAAGACCTTTAGTAACCGTCTTATCGTCGAGGATGCTGGTGCGCCTATCCCTCGCTCTGTTAGTCTTTCTCTTTCCGCTGCAGCCTGTAACGCTGCCCTCTACTATTAAGAAGCCCTCTATAGTCTTCTTACAGTGCTGATGTGTTTGGTTTATAGTGTGTGCGTACGTTATTTAGGTAGCCGGATGCGGTTTGACAGTCCCTTTCGCGCAGCGTACAGTTAGTATAGTTAGTAAGTTCGAGATATAATAATCCGAGTACGTAGATATAATTCAATACGGCTGTTTTAATAACTATATCTCGAACTAAGGAAAGGAAAGGAATCTATGCAAAGGTAGGTAAGGGCTTTAGGGGTGGGTATGCCAATGCCCGGCTCGGTCCGGAAGGGCCGAGCCGAAATTCTAAGGGTCTACCCTATTACTTAGTCCTACCCCTTTCTGCCGCTGCAACACTTCTCGTTCTTCCGTCCGTCTTTCTTCTGTTTCTGTCCCTTTTTCTTCGTAGTTCTTTCTACGAAAATTCTTCTTAAAATCGACATTACTTCTTCTTTTCTTCTATCTTAAAAACATTATCCTTTTTCTCGTTTGCTTTCTTCTTACTGCTACGTCGTTGTCTAGCTAACGTTGTTATCTAAAGCGCTTTACCTAGTGTCTATCTGATCTATACTATCTAATCTATGTCTAGCTCTATATAGGTACGGACGCAACCTTCTAATTTCTTCTTACTAGGGCTAAAGCGACACTGAGAAAAAGGGGCGTCGCCGACCTCGTTCTGTAAAGTCTAATAGCTTGGCTGAACGTCGTCGGCGACGGTTACGAAGCGCGTAGATGCAGTCGTAGTTTTCTTCCTTATCTTTTCTAGAGCTATTAGGGTTTCGGTTCCCTCGGGCTCTAGATATAGAACTCTTCGAGCAGTTCTGCCGAATTCTAGAGATTTCTTATAGGGTACTATTTATAGTCTTCTGGCTACGCCTTCTATAACATCCTCGCTCTAATAGACCCCTTTGCCTTTTTTATGTCGATTACGTCTTCTACCTCCTACTCTTCCTCTTTACTGTCGATCTTAATTAGTAGGAGTTTAGTAAATCCCTGCCCTAGCTGATCCGGGCACGCAGATATAATTTAATACGGCCTTTTTAATAACTATATCTCGAACTGAGGAGGGAGAGGAATCTATGTAGTAGTGGGTAAGAGCTTTAGGAGTGGTGTGCCAAGGCCTGGCTCGGTCCGGAAGGGCCGAGCCAAAATTCCGAGGGTCCAACCTATTACTTAGTCCCACTCCTTTCTGCCGCCGCAACACTACCCCCCTCCCTTACTAGCGGTCGACCTCGACCGCTTACTTATCTATCTGTCTCTCTTCTTCTTCTTCCTTTTTTTTATCGTCGCTATCTGACGTCTTTACTTGGCGTCTATCTGATTGGAAGAGCTATCTGATCTGTGCTGGCAGCTATCTGAGCTGAGGCGAGGCCGGTCTATGCGCCGCTGCAGAGGTCTATATAGATCTATCCTCGGCTCGCTATCTTCTTCTTCTTTATTAACTTTCGAGCTAATTAGGCTTCAGCTTCCTCGGGTTTCGAACGTAAAATTCTCTTATTAGCTCTGCCGAATTTCGGAGATTCTCGACCGGATACTATTTATAGTCTTCTGGCTATCCTTTCTACGAGATCCTTGCTTTGACAGACCCTCTTATCTTTCTTATATGTACTATATCCTTCACTTCCTACTCTTCTTCTTCTCCGTCTATCTCGATTAGTGGGGGTTTGGCGAACCCCTAATCCGGAAGACTGTCTTCAGGGTCTAAACTTAGCAGATCTGAATAAAAGACATCGTAGATCCGGAACGATTTCGGTAGCTAGAGCCGGTAGTTTACTGGCGACCTCTTTCCCACTATCTTAAAAAGACCTACGTAGCGGGGGTTAAGCTTGGCGTTGCCTTTCAGCCTTAGGTTCCGCGTATTAAGCTATACCTTTTAGCCTTCTTCGAATTCTATCGGTAACCGCTTTCTATTAGCTCGAGTTACTATCTTCTTCTAAGCCGATTCCATTGCCTCCTTTGCTATGCGGATTGCTTCTTCTATCTAAGATCTAAGCGCTTCTGCTACGGCCGCGACGACTCTCTTCGACGAGGTAGCAGTGGATGTAGAAGGTTCTAAAGAGCTGGGTTCGTTCGGTGGTTGGAAGCTTATTCTTGGAAGATAACTATAAGTTACCTCGAACGGCGCCAGTAAGGTGGCCTCTAACTGTGCTAAATTGGCGCAGAATTCGGCTATCGGCAACACCTTAACCTATTCTGCTTAATAATAACTGCAGAAGATTCGTAGACATTTCTTCATCTCTCGGTTAGCCACTTCGGACTAACCGTAGGTTTAAGGGTAAGCTACTGTGCTAAGCTTTCTGCGAATTCCGAGAGCATAGTTAATAGCCTTCTATATGTCGGCAGTGAATTGAGGGCCCCTATCCGTTGTAATAGTGTCTGGCAAACTATAGTGCTTCCACACGTGCTGGATTAGCATTCTCGCCGTTTCTTCTGCAGTAGTTCCTTTATCCTTTGCTTAGCAGGAGATAAAGGAGCGTTCTTTGCTTAGTCGATCCACTACATTAAGCGTGGCGTTATATCTATCGGAATCCGGCAGGCCGGTTACGAAATCCATTGTAATATGCTGCTACGGTTTCTCGGGGATTAGAAGTGGCTTTAGCAGACCGGCCAGAAGGCGGTAACGGGGCTTCGCGACTCGGCATACGTAACAGTTAGCGATAAACCGGTGGATCCGTTCGAAGATTCGCGGAAACTAGTAGATCGTCCTTACTGCTTCTATTATCTTCTTTGAGCCTACGTAGCCGACGTCTTTAGAACTATAAACTAGCTGGACGACCTCTGTAATTAGTTCTTCCTGAACTATTAGCTTTCCTAAGCCGGTTCTGCTGAGCTTCTGCTGCTAATTAAGCTGTTCCACTTTCTCGTAGAGCGTCTCTTCTTCGGTCGGCAGTTCTATCGTGCTAATCCCTGCTTCTTTTAACACCTCGGCATCTACTATCCGTTCGGTCAACACATTCTAAAACATGTTCAGATCTTCTTTCGCGCAGCTAGTCTTTCCTTCTCTTCTCGTTAGCGCATTAGCCTTTCCATTTTGCGCTCCGGGTCTATAGGTAATCTTGAAGTCGAATCCGGATAAGTAGACGGCCTACCGAGCTTGACGGCGTAAGAGCTTCTGCGTCTTTATAAAGTAGGTCAGTGACTGCTAGTCTGTAAGGACCTGGACCGTGCTCTTTCTAGCTATAAGCTCCGGCTTCCACTCCTCGAAAGCCTAGATAATAGCTAATAGCTCTTTGTCGTAAATAGCGTAGTTGCGCTCGGCCTCGTTTATAGACTTGCTAAAGAAAGCCACTGGGTGGAGGGTCTCGTCGGCGTTATTATACTAAGAAAGGACCCCTGCTGTTACCGTGTCGGAAGCGTCCGTGTCTACGTAGATCGTCTTTTCCGGTCGAAAGTGTGCCAGCACTAGCGCTGAGGCTACCGCCTCCTTTAGTTGGTTGAAAGCTTCTATACACTTTTCATTCTATAGGCCAGCGGCCTCCTTCTTTAATGCCTCGTTTAGGGGTCTCACCATCTTACTGACGTCCTTAATAAACCGTTAATAGTAGTTGCAGAATTCGAGAAACGCTCTGATTTGCGTAGTGTTTTCGGATATCGGTTGCTTCCATTCCGCGACAGCGGCGACCTTTAAGGGGTCTATTCGAATTCTTTCCCTTCTGAATATAAGACCGAGATACTTAACTTCGGTCTAATAGAACTCGCTCTTCTTAATGTCCGCGTTTAACCCGACCTCGCGGAGTCTCTTTAGCACCCTCTTAATGTAGTCCGTGTGTTGCTCTCTCGTCCCTTCGGTGTAAATAAGGATGTTGTCTAAGTAAATACACACGAATCGTTCTAGCATGTCTATAAAAGTGTGGTTTATGAAACGCTGCCACACCGCCGGCGCGTTAGTGAGTTTGAAGGGCATCACCAACTACTTGAAATTGCCTATACGCGTAGCGAATGTCGTAAGGTCTTCCGTTTGTCCTTCCTTGTTCCTTAATTAGTGGAACGCTTGGCGAATGTCTAGCTTGCGAAACTACTTAGCTTTAGCTACTCGTTGTATAGTTTTATTAATTAGTGGCAGCGGATACACGTCTCTCTTGGTAACCTTATTAAGGCCTTGGTAATCTACGCACAGTCGGAGACTACCTCCGGGTTTTCGCACGAAAAGAATCGGTAACGTATATTCCGTAGAGCTTAGCGTAATAAACTTCTTCGCCAGGTTTTCTCGGACAAACACCTCTACTTAGTCCAGCTCGACCAGCGATAAGCGTCTTAGGGGTTCGGTTCCTAGCAACGCGGCTCCTTCTTTTAGCCGGATCTTGTTGTTATATTCCGGTCGGTAGAGCGGAAGGAGGTTGGAGTCAGCTTTTGAGAATACGTCAGTATAGCTATAGAGCTCCTTTGGCAATACCTCTAGCAGATCCACTTCTTCTTCCGCTATTATCTTCCAGTAGTCTTCGATGTCTTTTATTAAGATAGTGTAAATCTTATTGTCTAGCGACCTCGCAAGGGTTATTAAAGCTTCAGAGCTTATTACTCCGATCGTGTTTAGAGGGTCAGACCGATCTATTAGAACCGCCTCGATGGTCGTAACATTTGGTTTCGCGGCGACGGCGGTGACTGATCTGGCGGCGACCCCGCTCTGCTAGTCTTTGAACCCTAGCGTGCCTTTACCTACGTTAATAACAGCTTTCTGGTTCTTTATCTATTTCTGCCCTAAAATAATGTCGAACCGTCCGATGTCCATAATTCGGAACGTAGCTTCCGTAGTGCGACCAGCCAGGGTAGTCTTCAAAAGCACATAATGCGTAACGCTCTCTGTGTCTTGTCCGTTGTATGCCGAAATCTGCGTCGGCGACGCTAGTTCGACCGGGTAACTGTATCCGTTTATTAGCTTCTAAACCAATCGATAGTGGATCGCGGCTCCGATAAGAGCTCCTGTGTCGATAAAAGCTCTTAATTGAAGTGGTCGACGCGAGCCTTCGAAGGGGTAGACCGTAATAGGAAGAATAATGGCAGTCTCCGTGTTTACTTCCACTGCCGCTAAGAGCAGATCGCTACAACTGTTAATGCTTCCTTCTTCTGGGAGCGCAGATCGCGTTGTTCCCCTATTGTCCGTGCTGGATAGGGGGCCTATCTGTCTAGCTGGTCTTTTCCCAAGATCCGTAGTGGCACTCTACCGTCCACACTGTCGGTGTCGTTCGGAGCCGGCTCTATGGCTTGGATAGCCTTTCTTGGTAGCTGCAGCTTTGCGGCATAATATTCCTGCTTCTGTCGATCTGTCGCTTGGCATCTCGTAGCGATGTGGCTAGGCTTTCCGTATACGTAGCAGGTAGGGACGAACAACGAACGCGGCGGATAAGATAGCTGCTAAGGTGCTCTCCTAAAAGGTGCAGGGGGTTGTGTTGTCTGCGTTATCGACAGCTTCTAGTTCGATTCGCGCGATTTCGCGTAAGCGCTTAGGTTTCTGGCAGTAACTCTCGCTCGGTGTACGAAGCTTTTAAGGTCTTCGTCTTCCACTGACGCTATAGCTGCGGCCAACTTAGGGTTCAGATTCTGCCTTAGTAGGTAGAGCTGCTTATCTTCTGACACTCTGGCTCTAATAGCATATTTTCTAAACAGTCCGTAGAACTCCTTAAACGTCTGCTGGTTCTGGTTAATCTTATCCAGTTGCTTACAGGCTGTCTTCTTTCAGAAGGGATCTCTAAAGCGTTAATCCAACGCTTTGATCGCTTCTTTAGCGGTTACCTCTTCTAGGTTCGCTTCTAGCGAAAAAGCTTTACCTTCCAATCGCGATTCCAGGTAGGCCAATCTATCTCCTGCACTGCTTCTGGCGTAATCGCAGTCTATCTTATTCTTTTTTTTCTTTTTAAATGCTTCCCAATCTTTAGGGTCTCCGCCCCTAAACGCCGGTAGGTTAGGTAGTAACGTTATTGATATGCTACCTTGACTGTAGGCCGCCGGTAAGGCAGTCTCTGCTTGTTCTTCCTAATGTAGTAGCAGCGCCGACAACGTCGCTGCCTCTATCTTAGCTAACCGAGTCTTTATTGCCTTTAGTTGTGCTAGTCAATTCGCTGCTTGGTTTTCTAGCATATCGATAATGGTTTCTGCCGAATCCTTCTCGGCTATTACTACTTCCATTTCATCTCTTAGTCGCCTGTTCTCTTCTATGTTCCTGTAAAACTTCTTTTCGACGAAGGTAATAATGTCGAATACCTTTTTAGCTCCGTTTTCTGCCAGATATTCTTCTATTTTATCCGGCTTGCGTGCGTACAGTTCGGCATAGCTCTCTATACCCTTTCTCGCTTTATCTATCTCTTCTTCTGTAAGGCCCTTAGTGGCTATTCCATCGTCGAGGATGCTGGTACGCCTATCCCTCGGTCTGTTAGTCTTTCTCTTTCCGCTGCAGCCTGTAACGCTGCCCTCTACCGTTAAGAAGCTCTCTATAGCTTTCTTACCGTGCTGGTGTTTGGTTTGGTATGTGTGGTGCGCGTGCGTTATTCAGGTGTCCAGATGGTTTAACAGTCCCTTTCGTGCAGCGTAAAGTTGGTGTAGTAAGTGAGTTCGAGATATAATAATCCGGGCACGCAGATATAATTCAATACGGCCTTTTTAATAACTATATCTCGAACTGAGGAGGGAAAGAAATCTATATAGTAGTGGGTAAGAGCTTTAGGGGTAGTGTGCCAAGGCCCGGCTCGGTCCGGAAGGGCTAAGCCGAAATTCTGAGGGTCTATCCTATTACTTAGTCCTACTCCTTTCTGCTGCCGCAAGACTAGCAGACTATGTTGTAAGGGCTTAAGAATCTTGGTTCAGAAACTTAAGGCTAGGTATCTATATAAAGAAACTAATAGGCAGTTCCTTTGTCGTGCACCGCTATACAATTTGTACCTAGAAAGCTAAGCTAGCAATTCCCCTCTATATAGGGGTGCAAGGTTTACACTCTGTATAGAGGGTCGGGAGTTTCCCTCTATATAGTAGTGCAGAGTTTTCCCTCCGTTTAGAAGGGCGGCAATTCCCCTCTGTATAGGGCTATAGGGTTCTCCCTCTATATAGAAGTAAGGTCGTGTCGGTAACTCCGTACAGAGAGTAGGGTCGTGCTGGCGCTGCTGAATCGCAGTCCTTAGGGCGACGGCTGGCTTAGGTCCAGGACCTAGGTTGGACAGCGCCCCCTAACAATACCCCCCTTCCTTCTCGTAGTGCTTCCTTCGTACGACAGTGTGTTATACGGCCTTAGCTCCTAGGGTTCCTCTTGCAGGTCGCGATTTCCTGTCTCTGTCTGGATGTCTATAGGGCCGTCGTCGTCCGGACACTAGGTCGTGGTTGCCTTGCTTGCCCTCCTTTACACAGTTGTGGCAGCTGCCCTAGTTGCTATTGCCTTACATAGTAGGCAGCCACTACTCTATATATCGAGCCTTCCCCCCTTCTTTCTCTCTTCCTTTCTTTCCCTTCTATTCCCCTACCTGCTACCCGTCCGCCCGGCCGTCTACGACTACTGCAACTAGTACAACTATCAATATAACTACTAACACAACTACTACTACCGTCTACAACTACTACTACTAACGCTACTACTCTGTCCGCCCGGTGCCGCCGTAGCTCTTTTGTAGTTGCTAGCCCGTCCTCCTACACTTCTACCTCTAGCTGTAGGATAACTAGCTTAGCTAGCAACTCTGCTTCCGGTTCGTACAGTCGCCTTCCCTCGTACGGTCCTAGCTGACGTCTTAGGTGCTATACTAATAAGCAGCAGGATGCTGCTAAGCTGCCCTTCTACTCCTTCTAGTGTAACCCCGTCCCTGCTCTACAGTGTTGGCCTAGGTAGGGCCCCTGCCGGCCGAGAGGTAATTAAGATTTCGGATATAGAGTCGGCTGCCCTAGTCTTAGGGGGTAGCTGCCAGTAAGCTACCCTAAGGTAGTGTGTAAAAGTTTTCGGACAGTGTTGCTCTTATTTCTTTCTTATTTCTACTCTTATTCTTACCTGTCTCCTAGAGAGCCTCGTATAGCTCCTATGTAGGCTCTGCCTAACCTGTCTATTTAACTAGTTATTCTATCTTGTTCCGCTTTCTCCAGCCCCCTTCCGTACAGTGCAGTACAGTGTAATGTTGGTAGGACCCGGTAGGGTCCTACGTCTTAATTCCTGATCCTTCGGCAACCTAAGTTGCTAGCGGCTGCCCTGTATCTAGGGTAGATCGTGCCCTTCTTCGCTGTACAGCGCAGTGTTACTGTAACTAGGCAGGGGGATAGTTCTCCTCCTACCTGTCTAGCGCGGTTGTGTCCTGCAGGGCCTCGTATAGTTTCTACGTAGGCTCTGCCTATCCTCTCTATTTAACTAGGTATTCTATCTTCTTCTGCTTCTTTCGGCTCTTAAGGATTTCTTCTACCTCGTACTCCTCCTAGCCCTTAGTAATAATCGCTGGTAGGCGCGCGTCGTCCGTCGTCTAGTGCAGTAGGGGGTCCGTATTTGCTGGCTATACGAGCTCTATATAGAAGACTAGGTAGATCCCTAGGGGAGTGTTAAGTCGTACGGCATATGTCCCTACCGGTCGGACTACTGTAAACTTCCGGTTCTTCTAATCCAATTTCTTGCTCGGCTGGTCTGTATAGATATTGCGCTAGTATAGACAGACCTTATCTCCTGCCTTGTACCTTAGTGCAGCCTGCCGTCCCTAATTGGCCTGCTCTTCCACGATCTGTTAAGCTATAGCTAGACTCGCTTTCGCCTACTAATAGGCGTTCGTAATCGTCTATACGATAGCTTCTCCCTACTAAATTAGGGATTGTATAGGGCGTAAGGTAGCGCTGCTTAGGGTCGGTAGGAGCAGGGAGTAGTTATATCTGTAGGCTATAAAGAAGGGGGACAATCCTGTAGCGTTAGCCGTACAGCTGTTAATAGCTAGCTCCGCTATAGGGAGGAGGCGGTTCCAGTTTGTCTAGTCGTAGTCGACGTACGCTTAGAGGTACGCTTCTAACGTCGAATTGACCCTCTCTTTCGCGCCGTCCGTCTGCAGGTGCTATCGGTTAATAAGCGACGTTCTACGTTTAACAACTGACATACCCTTGCCTAGAGCTGACTTGTAAACTGTATACCCCAGTCCGATACAATTGACCTAGGGAATCTGTACTTGCTAAACGTCGTCCGTATAAATGCCTAGGCAGTGTCCTTAGCTGTAATAGAGTCTATTCCTTCTAGTATTTCTCCCTTCGTTAGCTTATCTGTAACTACTATAATGTTCTGCCGTCCGTCGCTCTTAGGGAAGTCTGTAATAAAGTCCACTGTTAGGTCTTGCTAGGGCCGGTCTGGTATTAGTAGGGGTTTTAGTAGCCTATGCTTTAGTTTACGCTAGGGCTTCGTCTGTTTGCAGACATTGCAGTTCTGTATAAACCTACAGATGTCCTTTGCTATCGCTAGCTAGTAGTAGTCTCTAGCGACGATGCTGTACGACTCCTCGCGCCTAGGGTGCCCAGTTGCTATAGAATTATGTACCCGTTGTATTAAGCTCGTATAGAGCTTCTCGTCTACCGGGACCCAAATTTGATTCCTGAACTTCAGGTTGTTCTCCTCGTCTACTGAACATTCTGCTGCTAATACCTTAAGGTAAAGCTCTGCTAGGAGCTTCCGCTGTCCTCCTTAGATAGCTGTACAGGCTCCTTAGTAGACGTCGTCCTTTTCTACTGCCTCTTCCTACGCCTATAACTGGGGTTCCTATATGTGCGTCGCCGCTAGGCGGATAGTCTCCTCGCCTAGTTCCTCCTTAAACATCTGGAATGTCCGTAATTTCAGCTAGTTATTATCGTATGTCGTTAGTATGTCCTAATCCCGTCTGGATAGCGTATCGGCCCTACTATTGTCCTTTCCCTTGCAATACTGGAGTCTTATATTGAATCGGCTTAGGTACATCGCCTATCGTACGTGTCTCTTAGAAAGCTTCCAGGGTTGCGTAAAGTATTTAAGGTTCTTGTAGTCAGTTAGGGCGAGGAACTTGGGAACTGAGCAGAGTTCTCTATCCTACGCTTTGCAACATCGTACAACTGCTAGCAATTCCTTGTTATAGATAGAGTAGTTGCACTTAGCTAGAGAGTTATTCCTAGAGAAGTACGCGTATAGGTACAGAAGTCCGTCTGAGCCTACCTGTAACAGGATACCCCCTATACAGTAACCTAAAGAGTCGGTTTCTAGTATCGTTGTACGTTCTAGATCGAAGGCGGCAAGCGTTGGTCCTATATTAAAGAGCTCCTTTAGCTTGTTAAAGCTCCTATTACACTCGTCCGTCTACTTAAACTGCTTTTCTTTGTGTATTAGCTCGACTAGGGGGCGTACGATCTCCGAGTAGTTCTGTATAAACTGGCGGTAGAAGTTGGCAAACCCAAGGAATTCCCGTACGCCCTTAAGACTTGTAGGCAGCTTCTATTGCTTAATAGTATTAATCTTCTTCCTGTCTATGCTAATGCCTTTGCCTGCCTCGATAATAAACTCGAGGTATTTTATACATTGTATACCGAATTCACATTTGTTAATGTCGAGGTATAAGCTAGCCTATTGCAGTCGATCCAGTACCTTCTTAACGTCCTGTATGTAATCTACATAGGTGCCGTCCGTAAATACTAGTATAATATCGAGGTACGCCGAACAGATGTCGTCTAGTAACCCTTGCAGGGACCTGTTAATGTACCTCTAGAAGGTTGCCGGTGCGTTGGCAAGGCCAAAGGGGGTAACAAGCTATTCGAAAAGACTATATCTCGTACAGAAGGCAGTTATCTATTTATAGCCTTCCTTAATCTATATTTTGTAGAAAGCCGAGGCTACGTTAAGCTTAGTAAACTACTTTGCCTTGCTAATCCGTCCGAGAGTCTCCTTAATAAGGGGCGGGGAGTACCGGTCCTTTTTAGTAATCGCGTTAATGCCTCTGTAGTCTACGCAAGAACGCAAGCCGGCCTTCCCCTCCTTATAGACAAACAGTACTAGGGCTCCTGCGGACGAGGTACTTGCACAAATAAAACCCTTAGCAAGTAGGTCGTCCAGTGTCTTGCGCAGTACTAGGAGTTCTCTAGAGGACATACTGTACAGCGGGCCGTACGGTACTTTGGGCAGACTCCTATTCGGACAGGGCTCTAGCTAGATGTCGTAGTTAATTCCTTCTCCTCGGTGTGATAGCAGTTTCGAGGCCGACTTTGGCTCGAAGAGGTCCAGGTATTCTGTGTATTCCAATAGGAGCTTCGTATAGGGGTCCGTTGCCTTCTTAGGCGGTAATACCTTCTTAATGTCTGCAGTCGCAGTGTTGATTTCGGCCTTGGCATTGCCGCCTTACAGAACTCTCCCTTGGTCTTAGAGCCTCTGCTTTGTCGCTGCCAGGTACAGCTGTCCTCGTCCAACGTCTAGCTTGCCCTACTAGCGCTCTATCTATAGCTTCCCCAATATTAGGTTATACCCTAACTTGCCCTGTACGACGTAGAGGTATAAGTCCTGCTCGTAGTGTCCTTGCATCGCTATTGTTACTTTCACTATATAGGTAATGTCCGGTCCTCGCCCGGTAATGCCCAGCATGCGTACAGGTACAGTAGGGGTTGTCTTAATGTAGTGTCTCTATACAAAGTCTTCGCTAATTACTCCGTACACTAAACATCCTGTGTTAGCTAGTGTCCGCGCTGTAGCGGTCCCGTTTAGCGTAGGTTATACGATAAACAGCGTAGTCGTTACATAGTTGCTCTTAAAAGATAGCTAAGTAGTGCTTTGATTTAGCAATCTATCTCGTATATGCCTCTAGCAGAGCCTTCGCTTAGAGGCTACTCTTTTCCTAACTCGTTGTCGTCTAACGGGGACTCTTAGTTCTCTTGTTAGGGCGCCGCAGTTGCTACCCTTGCAGTAGTCGGCCGTCCCCTAGGTCTCTCTACTAGCAAAAGCCCGCAATTCTGTGCAGTGTAGCCTATCTTGCTACACCTGTAGCAGCTCCCTTCTGCTCGTCTCTTGTTCAAGGTAGCTATGTCTACCTACTGTGCCCTTCTAGCAGCCGCCCTTAGCTAAACAGTAACGGCTGCCGCTACTCTCGTCGTCGTCGTTAGTTCCTAGGCTATAGCGTCCTGCTGCTGCTAGAGGGGCTGTTGCATCTTATAGGCGCAGCTTATCTGTCCGAGCCTACGCTGTTGGTCGTCGACTATCCTAAGGAGATTACAGAACTCCTCGTATGTAGCTAGTCGCATTACGCCTACTAGTCCCGTTATAATCTCCTTAGAGAAGCCTACCTCTAAGGTAGGAATTTTTACTCTATCCTCCTATTAGAGTCCTCCTGCCTCTACCAGGGTCTGGTCGTATTCTGCGAGGAACTCTTGTACAGTCTTGCGTCCTTGCTTTATCGTATTGACCTGTAGGAGTGCTCGGCTTTCGCAGTCTAGGTCCTTATAGCTCTTGTTAAGAGCTGCCTAGAGCATCGTCGTAGTTGCTATTGCCAGGTTAGCAATAGCCGTCTTATAGTACGGCAGAATCTGTACTGCTGCCCTGCCCTTTAACCTCCTAAAGTACACTACCTTGTCCAGCTCAGTCGGGTATGCTCCTAAGTCGACTAGAAGCTTAGAGCATATCTGGGCAGCCTAGGAGGGGTACTCGGCTAGAGCCTTACTATCGTAGGTAGTGACGTTGGGGAGATTGCTCTTAGAGGCTGGGGTGTAGGCCGTCGTGTTCGTCCTCGTTGTAGGGGTCGGATCGCAATCGGACGCCCTAAGCTGTCGTAGCTCCTGTTCCCGTTGGGAAATTATCGCAGCCTAGTAGCTTCCTTGCTGTTCGAGCTGCCTCTTGTAGGCTAGCAGCTCCTCGTACGCGCAGTGCATCTGATCCTGCATAGCCGTAGGTTCTATAGGGATGTCGCCGTCTATCTTCGTTATATTACTGCAGTTACCGACAGTAAGATTGGTTCCTTATGTAAGGGCTTAAGAATCTTAGTTTAGAAACTTAAGGCTAGGTATCTATATAAAGGAACTAATAGGCAGTTCCTTTGTCGTACGCTGCTGTACAATTTGTACCTACGAAGCCAAGCTACCAATTTCCCTCTATGCAGGGATACAAGGTTCGCACTCTGTACAGAGGGTCGGGAGTTTCCCTCTGTATAGTAGTGCAGAGTTTTCCCTCCGTTTAGAGGGGCGGCATTTCCCCTCTGTGCAGGGCTATAGGGTTCTCCCTCCTTACAGGAGTAGGGTCGTGTTAGTAACTCCGTACAGAGGGTAGGGTCGTGCTGGTGCCGCTAAGTCGCAGTCCTTAGGGCGACAGCTAGCTTAGGTCCAGGACCTAGGTTAGACGGCGCCCCCTAACATATGTTTAGGGTCCAGGCTTAGCAGATCTAAATAGAAGACATCGTAGATCCGGAAAGACTTTGGTAGCTAGAGCCGATAAGTTACTAGTAACCCCTTTTCCACTATACTAAACGGACCTACGTGCCTAGGGTTAGGTTTAGCGTTGCCTTTTAGCCCAAGGTTCCGCGTATTAAGCTATACCTTCTGATCTTCTTTGAATTCTATTAGTGACTGCTTCCTGTTAGCTTCAGTTGTTATCTTTATTTAAGCTAATTCTATCGCTTCTTTTGCTACTCGGACTGATTCTTCTATCTATGTTCTAAGTGCTTCCGCTGTAGCGGCGGCGACCCTTTTTAATAAGGTAGTCGCTTTGGTAGAGGGTTCTAAAGGGTTTATTCTATCCGGCAGTTAGAAGCTTATCCTCGGAAGGTAGCTATAAGTTATCTCAAATGGCGCTAGTAAGGTAGCATCGGATGGAGCCGAGTTAGCGCAGAAATCAGCTATCGGTAGCACCTTAGTCTAGTCTTCTTAATAGTAGCTATAGAAGATCCGTAGATAGTTTTCTATTTTACAGTTAGCCACTTCCGACTGACTGTCTGTCTAAAGGGCTCCGGTCTGTAGTAATAGTATCCGGCAGGCCGTAATGCTTCTATAGGTGCTGAATTAGCATCCGTGCTGTTTCTTCTGTAGTAGTGCCTTCGTCTTTTGCTCGATAAGGGATAAAATAGCGCTCCTTACTTAACCGATCCACTATGTTAAGCGTAGCGTTGCATCTATTAGAATCCGGTAGGCCAGTTACGAAATCTATTATAATATGCTGCTACAGTTTCTCGGGTATTGGTAGCGGCTTTAGTAGTCCGGCTGGAAGGCTGTAGCGTAGCTTCGCCGCTCCATATATATAGCAACTAGTAATAAACTAGTAGATTCGCTCGTAGATTTGCGGAAACTAGTTAACGGTCCTATTAGTATCTTTCGTCTTTCTCGTACCGGTATAGCCGACATCCTTTAAACTATAGACCAGCTAAATAACCTCTGTAACTAGCTCTTCTGGAGCTATTAGTTTCCCTAAACTGGTTTTGCCGAGTTTCTGTTAATAGTTAAGTCGCTCTACCTTTTCGTAAAGCGTCTCTTCTGCCGATACTAGTTCCACAGTATAGATTCCTACTTCTTTTAACACATTAGCGTCTACTATTCGTTTAGTAAGCACCTTCTAAAACATGTTTAGGTCTTCTTTCTCGCGGTTAACCTTTCCTTCTCTTCTTGTTAGTGCGTTAGTCTTTCTATTTTAAGCTCCTAGTCTATAGATAATCTTAAAATTGAATCTAGATAAGTAGGCGGCCTATTAGGCTTAGCAGCGTAAGAGCTTCTACGTCTTTATAAAATAAGTCAGCGACTAATAGTGAGTAAGGACCTAAACTGTGCTTCTTTCTGCTTGAAGCTCTAGTTTCTATTCCTTAAAAGCTTGGATAATAGCAAGCAGTTCTTTGTTATAAATAGCGTAGTTTTGCTCGGCTTTATTTATAAATTTGCTAAAGAAAGCTACTAGGTAAAGGGCCTCGCCGTCCTTATTATACTAAGAGAAGACTCCGGCTATAACTGTGTTAGAGGCGTCTGTTTCTAGGTAGATTGTCTTTTCCGGCTGGAAGTGCGCTAGCGCTAGGGCTGCGGCTACAGCGGCCTTTAGTTAGTAGAAAGACTCCGTACACGTCTCGTTCTAAAGGCCGGCTGCTTCCTTTTTTAAGGCTTTGTTCAAGGGCTTCGCGATCTTGCTAAAGTCCTTAATAAAGCGGCGATAGTAGCTGCAGAACCCTAGAAAAGCTCTAATTTAAGTAGTATTTCTGGACTTCGGCTGCTTCTATTCTTCTACAGCTGCGACCTTCGAAGGGCCTATCCAAATGCCCTCCTTTCCACTGATAAGGCCGAGATGATTAACTTTAGACCGAGAGAATTCACTGTTCTTCGTGTCCGCGTTTAATCCGACTTCTTAGAGCCTAGTTAGTACTTGCTTGATATAGTCCGTACACTGCTGTCTTGTTCTGTTGGTATAGATAAGGATGTCGTGTAGGTAAATAGACAAAGACCGCTCTAGCATGTCTATAAAGATGTAGTTTATAAAGCGTTACTATATAGCCGGCGTGTTAGTAAGTCTGAAAGGTATAACCAACTTTTTGAAATTGTTTATATGCGTAGCAAATATAGTAAGGCCCTCGGTCTGCCCCTCTTCGTTCCTTAGTCGACAGAAGGCTTAGCGAATGTCCAGCTTGCTGGCTATTAAGCTTTTGCTACTCGCTAAATAGTTTTGTTAATCAGCGGCAACGGGTACACATCTCCCTTAGTAACTTCGTCAAGGCCTCTATAGTCTCCGTATAGCCGGAGGCCGCCTCTGGGCTTTCGTACAAAAAGAATTAGCAACGCGTACTTAGCCAAGCTTAGTGTAATAAATCCCTTTGCTAGGGCTTTCAAAATAAACACTTCTATCTAGTCCAGCTCGGCTAGTAACAGTCGCCTTAGCAGTTCGGTTCTCGGCAGCGCAGCTCCCTCTTTTAGCTAAATCTTGTTATTATATTCCAGTCAGTAGAGCGGTAGAAGGTTGGAATTGGCTCTCGAGAATACGTTAGCGTAACGATAGAGTTCTTCTAGTAGCACTTCTAATAGGTCTATCTCTTCTTCCGCTTTTATCTTTTAGTAGTCTTCGATGTCCTTTTTTAAGATAGCGTAGACCTTATTTTCTAGGGACTTCGCGAGGGTAGTTAGGGCCTCCGAACTTATTATTCCGATAGTCTCTGGAAGCGCGGCATAGTTGGCCGGATCCGTTAAAGCGGCTGTAACTTTTGGTTCGGCGGCGACAATAGCCTTCTGCTAGGGTTTAAATTTAATCGTGCCTTTATCTACGTTAATAATGGTCTTCTAGTTCTTTATCTTTTTCTGTCCTATAATAATGTTGAACCGTCCGATATCTATTACTCCAAACGTCGCCTCTGTAGTTCGTCCGGCTAGGGTGGTCTTTAATAG
This sequence comes from Pseudocercospora ulei, assembly GCA_016165855.1. Classification (NCBI taxonomy): domain Eukaryota; kingdom Fungi; phylum Ascomycota; class Dothideomycetes; order Mycosphaerellales; family Mycosphaerellaceae; genus Pseudocercospora; species Pseudocercospora ulei. The sequence continues at coordinate 482,953 of JACWNB010000004.1, forward strand.
CATGTAATGCGTAACGCTCTCGGCATTCTGTCTGTTGTACTCCGAAATCCGCGTTAGCAACGCTAACTCTACTAGGTAACTGTATCCTTCTGTTAGTTTCTGAACTAGTCGATAATAAATTACTGCGCCGATCAGAGCTCCTATATTGATAAAAGCTTTCAGCTAAAGAGGCTAGTGCGTTAAGCTCTCGAGAGGGTAGATAGTAAATAGAAGGATAATACCGGTCTCCGTATTTGGCTCTACTGTAGCCGAAAGTAGGTCGTTGCAGCCGTTACCATTTTCTTTTTCTTCTAGTAGCGTTGGTCGTGGTAGTGCCCTATCGTTTATACTAGTTAGGGGGCCTATCCGTCTAGCTAGTCTTTTCCTAAGATTCTTAATATTACTCCGCTGTCTATACTGTCGCCTTTGTTTAGCGTCGATTCTATAGCTTGGACGCTCTTCCTCGGCGGCAGTAGCGTTAGTCTCGTAGCCTAATACTCTCACTTCTGCTAAGCGGTCGCTTAGCATCTAGTAGCAATGTAGCCAGGCTTTCTATAAGCGTAACGGGTAGGGACAAATGTCGAAAGCAATAGATAAGGTTGCTAGGGTCCTCTTTGAAAGGGGGAAGGCCTAGTAGTTAGTGCGAACAGCGCCTGCTAGTTCAGTTCCTAGGTTGTTAGTCTTCCGTATGCGTTTATATTTTTAGCGGTTACTGTCGCTTAATCTACGAAAGCTTAGAAGTCTCTGGTCTGTACAGAGACTAAAGCATTAGCTAGCTTAGGTCTTAATTTCTTCCTTAGTAGGTGCAACTGTTTACTCTTAGGCACCTTAGCCCTAATTGCGTACTTTCTAAATTGTCTGTAGAATTCTTTAAACGACAGCCGGGACTGGCTAACCTTGTGGAGCTGTTCGCGAGCCGTCTGCTTATGGAAATAGTCGGCAAAACGTTAGTCTAGGACTTTGATAGCCTCGTTAGCGGTCGCTTCTTCTAGGTCCGCTGCTAATGTAAATGCTTCGCTGTCTAGTCGCGATTCCAGGTACGCCAGCTTGTTATCCTCGCTGTTGGTAGAATAGTCGCTGTTTATCTTGTTTATTATCTTCTTCTTAAAGAGTTTCCATATCTCTGGATTTCTGCTACTAAAAATCTGTAGGTTAGGCAATAACGTTATCGAACTGCTACCTTAGCTATAGGCTGCTAGAGAGGTTTGTTTAGTTTGACCTTCCTGTAGCGGTAGCGGTAACAATTGCGCTAACGCCTCTGCTAGCTAAGCCCTTAGCCTATTTAGTTAGGTTAGTCGTACTGCTGCTTAGTTCTCGAGGACTTTAATAGTGGTCTCTGCGGACGCCCTCTCTGCTGTTGTTAGAGGGCGCCGCCCAGCCCAGGTCCTGGACCCGACCTAAGCCAGCCGTCGCCCTAAGGACTGCGACTTAGCGGCGCCAGCACGACCCTACCCTCTGTACAGAATCACCAACAGGACCCTACTCCTGTACAGAGGAAGAACCCTATAGCCCTATACAGAGAGGGAACTGCTGCCTCTCTAAACGGAGGTGATCCGGGCACGCAGATATGATTCAATACGGCCTTTTGATGACTATATCTCGAACTGAAGAGGGAAAGGAATCTATGTGGTGGTAGTGGTGGGCTTTGATAGTGGTGGTGCCAAGGCCCGGCTCGGCCCGGACGGGCCGAGCCGAAATTCCAGGGTCCACCCTATCAATCTGTCCTACCTCTTTCTACCACCGCAACACTACCCCCCTCCCTTACCAGCGGTCGCCCTCGACCGCTTAGTCACCTCATCCATCCGAAAATGTCCACTTTTTTTTTTTTTTTTTTTTTTTTTTTTTTGATTTACCGCCTCTTTTCTCGAAAACTCCTTTCAACGTCGACGTTACCTCTTCCGTCTTCCATCAAAAACAATGTCCTCTTCGTCTCTTTTTCAACTTCTTACGTTATCTGCATCCGAAGTCCTTCACTTAACGTTTATGTGATCGACGCCATCTGATCCGTGCCATCTGATCTGAGCCGTAGGTCATCTGAGCTGCGGCGTGGGTGGTCTGTGCTCCGGCTCGGAGGTCCATATAGGTCTGTCCGCGGCGTCGTTTTTCTTCTTCTTTTTCTTTTCTACCAAGGCCTCCACGCAGTCGCCGAGCGACTGCCTGGAGCAATCAATTCCACTACGATCGTTTTCATCGGCTTCCGCGCCGGTGGAGCGGACGCGGCTTTCTTCTTTCTTCCGGCGTCGTCGACATCAGAGCTACGCCGGTTTCGGCTTTTCCGGGTTCCGCACGTAGAACTCTCTCAGCAGCTCCGCTGAATTCCGCAGGTTTTCGACTGGATACTATTTATAGTCTTCCGGCCAGCCCTTCCACGAGATCCTCGCTTTGATGGACCCCCTCGTCTCCTTTACGTCTATTACGTCTTCTACCTCCTATTCTTCCTTATCGTCCATCTCGATTGGCGGGGGTTCGGCGAACCCCTGTTCCGGAAGGCCGTCCTTAGGGTCTAGGCTCAGCAGATCTGAATGGAAAACATCGTGGATCCGGAACGCCTTTGGCAGCTCGAGTCGATAGGTTACCGGCGACCTCTTTTCTATTATCTTGAACGGACCTACGTAACGTAGGTTGAGCTTCGCGTTCCCTTTCAGCCTCAGGTTTCGCGTGTTAAGCCATACCTTTTGGCCTTCCTCGAATTCCGTCGGTGACCGCTTTCTATTAGCTCGAGTTACCATCTTCTTCTAAGCCGATTCCATCGCTTCTTTCGCCACTTTAATAGCTTCTTCTATCTGAGATCGTAGCGCTTCTGCCGCCGCAGCGGCGACTCTCTTCGACGACGTAGCAGGGGTGGTTGAAAGCTCCGGCGAGCCGGCGTCGCTTGGCGGCTGGAAGCTCATCCTCGGAAGATAGCCATGCGTTATCTCGAACGGCGCCAGCGAGGTTGCTTCGGACGGTAACGAGTTAGCGCAGAATTCGGCCATCGGCAACACCTTAACCCAATCTTTTTGATAATGGCTGCAGAAGGTTCGTAGATATCGCTCCATCTCTCGGTTAGCCACTTCAGACTGACCGTCGGTCTGTGGATAAGCGGCTGTGCTGAGCTTTCTACGAATTCCGAGAGCTTGGTTAATGGATTTCCATACGTCGGCGGTGAATTGAGGACCCCTATCCGTAGTGATAGTGTCCGGTAGGCCATGGTGCTTCCACACGTGTTGGATTAACATCCGTGCTGTCTCTTCCGCGGTGGTTCCTTTATCTCTCGCTCGGCAGGGGATAAAGTGGCGTTCTTTGCTCAATCGGTCCACCACGTTTAGCGTGGCGTCGTATCCATCGGATTCCGGCAGGCCGGTTACGAAGTCCATCGTGATATGCTGCTATAGTTTCTCGGGGATCGGAAGTGGCTTCAGCAGACCGGCCGGAAGACCGTAGCGTGGCTTCGCGGCTCTGCACGCGTAGCAGTTGGCGATAAACCGGTAAATCCGCTTATAGATCCGCGGAAACCAGTAGGTCGTTCTCAATGCCTGCATCGTTTTCTTCGCGCCTGCGTAGCCGACATCTACGGAGCCGTGGACCAGTTGGATAACCTTAGTGATTAGTTCTTCCGGAACTATCAGCTTCCCTGAACCGGTTTTGCCGAGCTTCTGCTTCTGGTTAAGCTGCTCCACCTTCTCGTAGAGAGTCTCTTCCTTAGGGGCCGGTTCCATTGGTTTTGGTTCGGTCTGCAGCTCCGCCGCGCAGATCCCCGCTTCCTTTAACACCTCGGCGTCTACTATCCGTTCGGTCAACACCTTCTGGAACATGTTCGGATCTTCTTTTGCGCGGCTGGTTTTTCCTTCTCTTCTCGTCAGCGCGTCAGCCTTTCCGTTTTGAGCTCCTGGTCGATATGTGATCTTAAAGTCGAACCCTGATAGGTAGGCAGCCCACCGTGCCTGTCGTCGTAAGAGCTTCTGCGTCTTTATAAAGTAGGTCAGTGACTGGTAGTCTGTGAGAACCTGGACCGTACTCTTTCCAGCCATAAGCTCCGGCTTCCACTCCTCGAAAGCCTGAATGATCGCCAGCAGCTCCTTATCGTAGATAGCGTAGTTCCGCTTAGCTTCGCTTATGGACTTGCTGAAGAAGGCGACTGGATAGAGGGTCTCGTCGTCGCTATATTGAGAAAGGACTCCTGCCGTTACTGTGTCGGAAGCATCCGTTTCTACGTAGATCGTCTTTTCCGGTCGAAAGTGTGCCAGGACCGGCGCCGAGGCCACTGCTTCTTTCAGCTGGTTAAAGGCTTCCGTGCACTTCTCATTCTATAGGCCGGCGGCCTCTTTCTTCAGTGCCTCGTTCAGGGGTCTCGCTATCTTGCTAAAGTCCTTAATGAATCGTCGATAGTAACTGCAGAAGCCGAGAAACGCTCTGATTTGCGTAGTGTTTCCGGATCTCGGCTGTTTCCATTCCGCGACGGCGGCGACCTTTGATGGGTCCATACGAATTCCATCTCTTCCGACGATAAGACTGAGATATTTGACCTCGGTTTGATAGAACTCGCTCTTCTTCGTGTCCGCGTTCAATCCAACCTCGCAGAGCCTCTTCAACACTCTCTCGATGTGGTCCGTGTGTTGCTCTCTCGTTCCATCTGTATAGATAAGGATGTCGTCCAGGTAGATGGACACGAACCGTTCTAGCATATCCATAAAAGTGTGGTTCATAAAGCGTTGCCACACTGCCGGCGCGTTGGTGAGTCCGAAAGGCATTACCAACCACTTGAAATTGCCTATACGCGTCGCGAACGTCGTAAGGTCTTCTGTCTGTCCTTCTTTATTTCTTAGTCGATGGAACGCTTGGCGGATGTCCAGCTTGCTGAACCACTTAGCCTTCGCCACTCTTTGGATGGTTTCGTCGATCAACGGCAGTGGATATACGTCTCTCTTGGTGACCTCGTTGAGGCCGCGATAGTCCACGCAGAGTCGCAGACCACCCCCTGGTTTCCTTACGAAAAGAATCGGTAACACATATTCCGCGGAACTCGGCGTAATGAACTTCTTCGCCAGGTTTTTACGAACAAACACTTCCACTTGGTCCAGTTCAGCCGGCGACAGTCTTCTTAGGGGCTTAGTTCTTGGCAATTTGGCCCCCTCTTTCAACCTGATCTTATTGTCGTATTCCGGCCGGTGGAGCGGCAGGAGGTTGGAGTCTGCTTTTGAGAAGACATCAGCGTAACCATAGAGCTCGTTTGGCAGCACCTCCAGTAGATCCACTTCTTCTTCCGCTATCATCTTCCTGTAGTCTTCGATGTCTTTCATCGAGATAGCGTAAATCTCGTTGTCCGGCGACTTCGCGAGGGTCGTTATAGCTTCTGAACTCATCATTCCGACGGTAACCGGGGGTTCGTAACGATCGGACGGAGCCTCTTTCGCAGACTCCGTGGCTCTCGGCTTAACGGCGATGGCGTTGCCTAGGGTTTTGAACCCTATTATGCCTCTGTCTACATCGATGACGGCTTTCTGGTTCTTCATCCATTTCTGCCCTATAATGATGTCAAACCTTCCGATATCTATAATTCGGAACGTCGCCTCTGTAGTGCGACCAGCCAGTGTGGTCTTCAGCGGCACGTAGTGCGTAACGCTTTCCGTGTCTTGTCCATTGTACGCCGAAATCCGCGTCGGCGACGCTAGTTCCACTGGATAACCGTATCCATTCGTCAGCTTCCGGACCAGTCGGTAGTGGATCGCCGCGCCGATGAGAGCTCCTGTGTCGATGAAAGCTTTCAACTGAAGTGGTTTGCTCGATCCGTCAAGGGGGTAGACAGTAATTGGAAGGATAATGGCTGTTTCCGTGTTTACTTCCACCGCCGCCGAGAGCGGATCGCTGCAGCTATTGATGCTCTCTTTCGTCGACGTAGTTCGTGTTGATGCCCTGTTGTCCATGCTGGATAGGGGGCCTATCCGTCCAGCTAGTCTTTTCCCATAATCCTTAACTGCACCCCACCGTTACTGTCAGTATCGTTCGGAGCCGGCTCCATAGCTTGTATGGTCTTCCTCGGTGGTTGCTGCGGCTGCGGCTGCCTTATAACACGATAGTCCTGCTTCTGCTTATCCGATGCTTGGCATCTCGTAGCGATGTGACCAGGCTTGCCACACGCGAAACAGGTGGGGGCGAACGACGATCGCGGCACGTAAGGCGGCTGGGGGCCGCGTCGGAAGGGCGCGGGGGCTCTGGTTGTCCGCATCAGCGACGGCGACGGCGACGGCTCCTGAACCGATTCTCGTAATTTCGCGTAAGCGCTCAAGTTTCTCGCGGTAACCCTCGTTTGATGCACGAAGCCCTCCAGGTCTTCGTCTTCCATAGACGCCATAGCGGCGGCCAGTTCAGGGTTCAGCTTCTGCCTCAATAGGTGGAGCTGCTCATCTTCCGCCACTCGGGCCCTGATCGCATATTTTCTGAACAAACCGTAGAATTCCTCAAACGTCTGCCGGTTCTGGTTGATCTTATCCAGCTGCTTACGGGCTGTCTTCTTTCGGAATGGGTCTCCGAAGCGTTGATCTAACGCTTTGATCGCTTCTTCGGCGGTTACCTCTTCCAGGTCCGCCACTAACGAAAAAGCTTTACCTTCTAGTCGCGCCTCTAAATAGGCCAATCTGTCTTCTTCGCTGCTTGATGCGTAATCGCGGTTCATCTTATTCTTGATCTTCTTCTTGAACGCCTCCTACGCTTCGGAGTCTCCGCTACCGAAAACCGGTGGATCCGGTAATGACGTCATCAACGTGCCACCTTGACTGTAGGCCGCCGGCGAGGTGGTTTCCACTTGGGTTTCTCGCCGCAGTAGCGGCGAAGATCTCGCTGCTTCCATATCAGCCAGTTGATCCTTCAGCGCCTTTAGCTGCGCTATTCGATTCGCCGCTTGGTGTTCCAACACTTCGACGATAGTCTCTGCCGATTCCTTCTTAGCCCTTACCGTCTCTACTTCCTCTCTTAGCTGTCTGTTTTCTTCCAGTGTCCTGTAGAACAGCGTCTTAATGAGGTCTATACCGTCGTAGACCTTCCCTATTCCGTTCTCGTTTACGTAGTCTTCCAGTTCCTCGATCGTGCAGTCGTAGATCTTCTTATATTCGCTCATTCGTTCCTTGATCTCAGCGGTCTCTTCCGCTGTAAAACCTCTAATAACGATCTTATCGTCAATTACACTGGAGCGCCTGCTCGCTCTGTCAGTCTTTCTCTTTCCGCGGCGGCCTGTTACGCCGCTCTCTACCGCTGAGAAGCCTTCCATCTTCTTACGGTGCCTTGGGGTTGGTTGTTGTATGTTGTTGGGTGCGCGTGCGTTATTCGGGTTTCCGGATGGTTCAACGGGCCCTTTCGCGCAGCGCAGGGTTGTGGAGAGTGAGTTCGAGATATAATGATCCGGGCACGCAGATATGATTCAATACGGCCTTTTGATGACTATATCTCGAACTGAAGAGGGAAAGGAATCTATGTGGTGGTAGTGGTGGGCTTTGATAGTGGTGGTGCCAAGGCCCGGCTCGGCCCGGACGGGCCGAGCCGAAATTCCAGGGTCCACCCCATCAATCTGTCCCACCTCTTTCTACCACCGCAACAGGAGGGAAAACTCTGCACTACTGTATAGAGGGAGAACTCCCGATCCTCTGTACGGAGTGTAAACCTTGCATCCCTGCATAGAGGGAAATTGCTGGCTTAGCTTCGTAGGTACAAATTGCATAGCAGCAGACGACGAAGGAACTGCCTATCAGTTCCTTTATGTAGATACCCAACCTTAAGTTTCTAAACCAAGATTTATAAGCCCTTTACATTAGGAACTAATCTTACTGTCGGTAACTGTAGTAATATAAGAAAGATAGACGGCAACATCCCTATAGAACCTACGGCTTTGCAGTGGCATATGCACCGCGCGTACGAGGAGCTGCTAGAACACAAGAGGCAGCTCGAGCAGTAAGTGAGCCACTAGGCTGCGATAATTTCCTAACGGGAACAGGAGCTACTACAGCTTAGGGCATCCGATCGCGATCCGACCCCTATAACGACGAACACGATAGCCTATACCCCAACCCCTAAGAGCAAACTCCCTAACGTTACTACTTACGATAGTAAGGCTCTGGCCGAGTACCCCTCCTAGGCTGCCCAGATACGCTCTAAGCTTCTAGTCGACTTAGGAGCATACCCGACCAAGCTAGACAAGGTAGTTTACCTCTTTAGGAGGTTAAAGGGCAGGGCAGCAGCACGGATTCTGCCGTACTACGAGACGGCCATTGCCAACCTGGCAATAGCTACGACGACAATGCTCTAGGCAGCTCTTAACAAGAGCTACAAGGACCCAGACTGCGAGAGCTGAGCACTCCTACGGGTTAACATAATAAAGCAAGGACCGAAGACTGTATAAGAATTCCTTACAGAATACGACCAGACTCTGGCAGAGGCAGGAGGTCTCCAATAGGAGGACAGGATAAAAATTACCTCTTTAGAGGTAGGCCTCTAAGGAAATTATAACAGGATTGGTAGGCGTAATGCAACCAGCTACATACGAGGAATTCTGCGATCTCCTTAGAATAATCGACGACTAGCAGCGCAGGCTCGAACGGATAAGCTGCGCTTACGAGATAAGACAACCCCTCCAGCAGCAGACGGACACTATAGACTAGGAACCAACGACGACGAGGGTAGCGACAGCTGTCACTGTACAGCCAAGGGCTGCTACTAAAAGGGCACAATAGGTGAACACGGCCACCCTTAACAAGAGGCGAGCAGAAGGGAGCTGCTACAGATATAGAAGGATGGGCTACACTGCACGGAATTGCAGGCTTTTGCCAGCAGAGAGACCTGGGGGATAGCCGACTACTGCAAGGGTAGCAACTGCAGCGCCCTAACAAGAGGATTAGGAGTCTTACTCGGACGACGACGAGTCGGGAAAAGAGTAGCCTCTAAGCGAAGGCTCTACTAGAGGCGTATACGAGATTGATTGCCAAATCAAAGCACTACTTAGCTATCTTTTAAGAGCAACTACATAACGACTACGCCGTTTATCGTACAGCTAACGGTAAACGGGTCCGCAACAGCGCGGACATTGATTAACACAGGATGTTTAGTGTATAGAGTAATCAGCGAAGACTTCGTACAGAGACACTGGATTAAGACGACCCCTACTGTACCTGTACGCATGTTGGGGATTACTAGGCGAGGACTGGACATTACCTATATAGTGAAAGTGACGATAGAGATAAAGGGACACTATAAGCAAGACTTATACCTCTATGTCGTACAGGACAAGTTAGGGTATCACTTAATACTAGGGAAGCTATAGATAGAGCGCTCGAGGGGCAAGCTGGACGTTGGACGAGGACGGCTGTACCTGGCAGTAACAAAGCAGAGGCTCTAAGACTAAGGGAGGGCTCTGCAGGGTAGCAATGCCAAGGCCGAGAACAACACGGCGGCGAAACAGAGGCCCTAAGACCAAGGGAGGGCTCCGTAGGGTAGCAATGCTAAGGCCGAGATTAACACGGCAACTGCGGACATTAAGAAGGCATTGGCGCCTAAGAAAGTAACAGACCCCTGTACGAAGCTCCTAAGGGATATGCCGGATACCTGGATCTCTTCGAGCCAAAGTCGGCCTCTAAACTGCTGCTATACTAAGGAGAAGGGATTGACTACGACATCTAGCTAGAACCCTGTCCAGATAGGAGTCTGCCGGAGGTACTGTACGGACCGCTGTATAGAATGTCCTCGAGAGAACTCCTAGTACTGCGCAAGACACTGGACGACCTACTTGCTAAAGGTTTTATTTAGGCAAGTACCTCGTCCGTAGGAGCCCTAGTGCTGTTTGTCTATAAGGAGGGGAAGGCCGGCTTACGTTTCTGCGTAGACTACAGAGGCATCAACGCGATTACTAAGAAGGACCGGTACCCCTTATCCCTTATTAAGGAGACTTTCGGACGGATTAGAAAGGCAAAGTAGTTTACCAAGCTTAACGTAGTCTCGGCCTTCTACAAGATACAGATTAAGGAAGGTTGCGAATAGATAACTGCCTTCCGTACGAGATATAGTCTCTTTAAGTAGCTTGTTACCCCCTTTAGCCTTGCTAACGCACCGGCAACCTTCTAAAGGTACATTAACAAGTCCTTGTAAGGGTTACTAGACGACATCTGCTTAGCATACCTCGACGACACCCTGGCTTTTACGGACGGCACCTATACAGATTACGTACGAGACGTTAAGAAGGTGCTAGATCGACTGCAGCAGGCTGGCTTGTACCTTAACATTGACAAATGTAAATTCGGTGTCCAGCCTACGAAATACCTAGGGTTTATTATCGAGGCAGGGAAAGGCATCAGCATAGATAGGAAGAGGATTGATGCTATTAAGCAATAGAAACCGCCTACGAACGTTAAGGGCATATGGGAATTTCTTGGGTTTGCCAACTTCTACTGCTAGTTTATACAGAACTACTTAGAGATCGTACGTCCCCTAGTCGAGCTAACACACAAGGAAAAGCAGTTTAAATAGACGGACGAATGCAATAGGAGCTTTAACAAGCTAAAGGAGCTCTTTACTGCAGGACCAACGCTTGCCGCCTTCGACCTAGAGCGTACAACGATACTGGAAACCGACTCCTTAGGGTATTGTATTGGAGGTATCCTGTTACAGATAGGCTCAGACGGACTCCTGCACCTATACGCGTATTTCTCTAAGAAGAACTCCCTAGCTAAGTGCAACTACCCTATCTACAACAAGGAACTGCTAGCGGTCGTACAGTGTTGCAAGGCATAGGATAGAGAACTCCGCTCAGTTCCTAAGTTCCTTGCCCTAACAAACTACAAAAACCTAGAGTACTTTACGCAGCCCTGGACGCTGTCTAAGAGGCACGTACAATAGGCAATGTACCTAAGCCGGTTCAATATAAGACTTCAGTATCGTAAGGGCAAGGACAACAGTAGGGCCGATGCGTTATCCAGACGGGACTAGGACATGCCAACGACGTACGAGGACGACCGGTTAAAGTTACGAACATTCCAGATGTTTAAGGAGGAGCCAGGCGAGGAGACTATCCGCCTAGCGGCGACACACCTATAGGAACCCCAACTGCAAGCATAGGAAGAGGCAGTAGAGAAGGACGAGGTGTACCGAGGAGCCTGTATAGCGATCTAAGGAGGGCAGCGGAACCTCCTAGCAGAGCTCCATCTTAAGGTGTCGGCAGCAGAGTGCTCAGTAGACGAGGAGAACAACCTAAAGTTTAGGAATCGGATTTGGGTCCTAGCAGACGAGAAGCTCTATATAAGCCTAATACAACGGGCGCACGATTCTATAGCTACCAGGCACCTAGGGCGTAAAGAGACGTACAGCATTGTCGCTAGGGACTACTACTGGCCGGCGATAGCAAAAGACATCCGCAGGTTCGTACAGAACTGCGACATATACAGACAGACAAAGCCCTAGCGGGAACTAAAGCATAGGCTGCTAAAGCCCCTACTAATCCTAGACTGGTCCTAGCAAGACCTAACAGTAGACTTTATTACAGACCTCCCTAAGAGCGACAGACGACGGAACATTATAGTAGTTACGGACAAGCTAACGAAGGGGGTAATACTAGAGGGAATAGACTCTATTACGGCTAAAGACACTGCCTAGGCATTTATACAGACGACGTTCAGCAAGCATAGTTTCCCTTAGTCAATTGTGTCGGACTAGGGCACGCAGTTTACGGACCAGCTCTGGGCAAGGGTGTGCCAGTTGCTAAAGGTGGAACGTCGCCTGTTAACGGCATAGCACCTGCAGACGGACGGGGCAACGGAGAGGGTTAATTTGACGTTGGAAGCGTATCTCCGAGCGTACGTCGACTACGACCAGACGAACTGGAACCGCCTTCTCTTTATAGCGGAGCTGGCTATTAACAGCCGTACGGCTAACGCTACAGGATTGTCCCCCTTCTTTATAGCCTATAGATACGACTACTCCCTGCTCCTACCTACCCTAAGTAGTAACACGCCGCGCCCTGTACGATCCCTGGTTTAGCAGGGAGAAGCTATCGTACAGACGATTACGAACGCCTATTAATAGGCAAAGGCGAGCCTAGCTATAGCTTAACAGAATGCGGAAGAGCAGGCTAATAAGGGACGGCAGGCTGCACCAAGGTACGAGGCAGGGGATAAGGTCTAGCTAAATCAGCAAAACATCTGTACAGACCGGCCAAGCAAGAAGCTAGATTAGAAGAACTGGAAATTTACAGTAGTCTGACCGGTAGGAACATATGCTGTATAGCTCGACACTCCCCTAGGGATTTACCTAGTCTTTTACATAGACCTCGTACAGCTAGCGAACACAGACCCCCTGCTACACCAGATAACGGACGACGCGCGCCTACTAGCGATTATAACTAAGGGCTAGGAAGAATATATAGTAGAAGGAATCCTTAAGAGCCGAAGGAAACAGAGGAAGGTAGAGTACCTAGTAAAATAGGGAGGATAGGCAGAGCCTACGTAGGAACCGTACGAGGCCCTATAGGACACAACTGCGCTGGACAGGTAGGAGGAGAACCATCTCCCTGCCCAGTTACAGTAACGCTATACTGTACAGCGAAAAGGGGCACAATCTACCCTAAGGACAGGGTAGCTGCTAGCAACTTGGATTGTTAAAGGATCGAGAATTACGATATAGGACACTATAGGACCCTACCGACACTACGCTATACGACATCGTACAGGAAAAGGGCAGAAGGAAGGGGACAGCCAGAGAAACAGGTAGGAAGGAAAGTGGAAATAAGGGGAGTTAAGAGCAGAACCGTCCGAAATTTCTTACACTACCTAGGGGGGGGGGGGGGGGAAGTGGCTTACTAGCTACTACCCCGTAGGACTAGAGCGGCCGTCTCCCTATCTGAAATCCCAATTACCTCCCGCCCGGCAGGACCCCCACCTAGGCTAGCCCTAGGGAGCAGAGGCACCCCCCTACCCCTACGCGCCTCTTCTAGACAGCGGTAAGGGCAGTAGAGGGCGCTATCCTTCTACTTGCATAAGGCACACACACTAGCCCAGAAGCCTAGGAGGCGGTATAGGCCAAGTAAGGGCCAGAGTAAGTTGGGGCAGGGGGCGTAGGGCTAGCCCTAGGTAGTAATAAGGATAGCATTAACGTACGACGTACAGGCTGTAGCTACCTACTAAGGTAGAACCTAGGCAGGGTTACACTAGAAGGCGGAGTAGGGCAGCTCGGCCGCGTCCTGCTGCTCGTTAGTGTAGCACCCAAGACGTTAGCTTAGACTATACAGAGGACGGAAATCCGTACAAACTGGAAGCGAAGCTATTAATCAAATTAAGGATTCTACTACTAGAGGCAGAAATAGGAGGGGACCCCGGCTGGACTAGCGGACGAGGAGGAGCCAGCGACTACAAGGGAGCTACAGCGAGCACGGCCGGACAGGGCGGACGGCATAATAGTAGCTAGTAGGTAGTAGAGACTAGTAGTAGCTAGGGGTAGTAATAACTAGTAGTAACAGGTAGTAGCTAATAGTAGGGCCGGAGTAGACGTTAGATAGTAGATAGTAGACGGTAGGTATAGACAGTAGACAGTAGTAGACAGTGGACAGCGTAGAAGGGGGGAGGCAGGCGGAGAATAGAAAGAAAAGGGGGAGGAAAAGAGAAGGGAGAGGCTTGGAATTTAGGTAGTAGCTGCCTGCTATAGGAAGTAATAGCAACTAGGGCAGCTGCCACAACTGGGTAAGAAGGCAAGGAGGCAACTACGACCCAGTAGGCGACGAGAAACGATTATATAGACGATCGGACGAAAATAGGAAGTCGCGACCTAGCAAAGGAACACTAGGAGCTAAGGGTGTATAGCACGCCGCCGTACGAAAAAGGGCACTACGAGAAGGGAGGGGGGGGTATTGTTAGGGGGCGCCGCCCAGCCTAGGTCCTCAACCCGACCTAAGCCAGCCGTCGCCCTAAGGACTGCGACTTAGCAGCGCTAGTACGACCCTACCCTCTGTACAGAATTACTAACAGGACCCTAATCCTATAGGGAGGAAGAACCCTATAGCCCTATATAGAGAGGAACTGCCGCCCCTCTAAACAGAGGGAAAACTCTGCACTACTGTATAGAGGGAGAACTCCCGATCCTCTATATAGAGTGTAACCCTTGCATCCCTATATAGAGGGAAATTGCTAGCTTGGCTTTGTAGGTACAAATTGCACAGCAGCAGACGACAAAGGAACTGCCTATTAGTTCCTTTATGTAGATACCCAACCTTAAGTTTCTAAACTAAGATTCTTGAGCCCTGTACAGCTGTTATCGCCTCTACTTCTTCTTTGAGCTATCTGTTCTCTTCCAGTTTCTTATAGAACAGCGTCTCGATAAAAGCTAAAGCGTTGTAGACCTTCTCGATTCTGTGTTCTGCTATATGTTCTTTAAGTTTGTCGGGCGTATCTCTAATAGTTAGTTATACGCTCCTTTACTTCCTCTGTCTCTTCTGCTGTAAGATGTTTAATAATAGTCTTACTATTAATAACGCTAGTGCGCCTGTCCTTCGTTCTGTCTGTCTTTCTTCTTCTGCTGCTACGGCCTATAACGCCGCTGTTGTTACAGCAGCAGAAAGGGGTAGGACTAAGCAATAGGGTAGACCCTTAGACGGCTCGGCCCTTCTAGACTGAGCCGGGCCTTGGCATGCTACCCCTAAAGCCCTTACACACTGCTGTATAGATTCCTTTCCCTCCTTATTTCGAGATAGAGTTATTAAAACAGCTGTATTAAACTATATCTACGAACTCGGATTATTATATCTTAAACCTATTACCTAACACCCCTGCGCTGCGCGAAAGGGCCCGTTAAACCGCATCCGGCTACCTAAAGAATGCACGCGCACCTTACAACTACAACCCAAACCAAACCAGTACTGTAAGAAGGCTATAGAGAGCTTCCCTATAGTAGAAGGCAGCGTTACCGGCTGCAGCAGGAGGAGAAAGACTAACAAAGCGAAAGATAGATGTATTAGCGCTATTAACGATAGTACTGTTACCAAAGGCCTTACGGTAGAAGAGACGAATAAGGCAAAGGAGCGAATAGCTAGATACAAGGAGCTGTACGCCTATACATCTAACGAGCTCGAGGAGCATATAACAGAACACAGAGTTAAGAAGGTTTACGACACTATAACCTTTATTAAGAAGATGTTTTACAAGAAAGTAGAAGAGAATAGACAACTAAGAGAGGAAGTAGAAGCGGTAACTGCAGAGAGGGTATTGGCGGAAACCACTATCAAAGTGCTAGAGAATTAGGCGACGATGCAACTAGCTTAACTAAATGCGCTAAGGGCCTAGTTAGCCGCTATAGAACTACCAACGTCGTCGGCGGCGGCGCTGCTGCCGCTACTGCGAGAAGAGCGAACTGAAAGTGCATCCCCTGCTAACTATAGTTAAGGTAGCACTTCGATAACGTTACTACCTAACTGTTAGGGGGCGCCGCCCAGCCCAGGTCCTGGATCCGACCTAAGCTAGCTGTCGCCCTAAGGACTGCGACTTAGCGGCGCCAGGGAGACCCTACCCTCTATACAGGATTACCGACAGGACCCTACTCCCGAACGGAGGGAGAACCCTATAGCCCTACACAGAGGGGAAGTGCCGCCCCTCTAAACGAAGGGAAAACTCTGCACTACTTTACAGAGGGAGAACTCCCGATCCTCTGTACAGAGTGTGAACCTTGCATCCCTGCACAGAGAGAAATTGCTAGCTTGGCTTCGTAGGTACAAATTGTACAGCAGCAGACGACGAAGGAACTGCCTATTAGTTCCTTTATAGAGATACCTAGCCTTAAGTTTCTAAACTAAGATTCTTAAGCCCTTACATTAGGAACTGATCTTACTGTCGGTAACTGCAGTAATACAACAAAGATAGACAGCGACATCTCTATAGAACCTACGGCTATACAGGGACAGATGCACTGCGCGTACGAGGAGCTGTTGGCACACAAGGCCCAGCTCGAACAACAAGTAAGCTACTAGGCTGCGATAATTTCCCAACGGGAACAGGAGCTACGACAGCTTAGGGCGTCCAATCGCGATCCGACCCCTACGACGACGACGACGAACACGATAGCCTACACCCCGACTCCTAAGAGCAAACTCCCCGACGTCACTATGTACGATAGCGAGGCTCCGGCCGAGTACCCCTCCTAGGCTGCCCAGATGCGCTCTAAGCTTCTAGTTAACTTAGGAGCATACCTAACCGAGCTAGACAAGGTAGTTTACCTCTTTAGGAGGTTAAAGGGCAGGGCAGCAGCACAGATTCTGCCGTACTACGAGACGGCCATTGCCAACCTAGCAATAGCTACAACAACGATGCTCTAGGCAGCTCTTAACAAGAGCTACAAGGACCCAGACCGCGACAGCCGAGCACTCCTATAGGTTAACACGATAAAACAAGGACGCAAGACCGTACGAGAATTCCTCGCAGAATACGACTAGACCCTAGCAGAGGCAGGAGGTCTCCAATAGGAGGACAGGATAAAAATTACCTCTTTAGAGGTAGGCCTCTCTAAGGAGATTATAACGGGACTAGTAGGCGTAATGCGACTAGCTACGTACAAGGAATTCTGCGATCTCCTTAGGATAGTCGACGACTAGCAGCGCAGGCTCGGACGGATAAGCTGCGCTTATAAGATACGACAACCCCCCTAGCAGCAGACGGACGCTATAGACTAGGAACCAACGATAACGAGGGTAGCGGCAGCCGTTACTATACAGCCAAGGGCCGCCACTAAAAGGGCGCAATAGGTAGACACAGCCACTATAAACAAGAGGCGAGCAGAAGGGAGCTGCTACAGGTATAGTAAGATAGGCCACACTGTACGGAATTGCAGGCTTTTGCTAGCAGAGAGACCTAGGGGATGGCCGACCACTGCAAGGGTAGCAACTGCGGCGCCCTAACAAGGGGAACAGGAGTCCTACTTGGACGACAACGAGTCGGGAAAAGAGTAGCCTCTAAGCGAAGGCTCTGCCAGAGGCGTATACGAGTTAGATTGCCAAATCAAAGCACTACTTAGCTATCTTTTAAGAGCAACTATATAACGACTACGCTGTTTATCGTACAGCCAACGTTGAACGGGTCCGCAACAGCGCGGACATTGATTAACACAGGATGTTTGGTATATAGAGTAATTAGCGAAGACTTCGTACAGAGACAATGTATTGCGACGACCCCTACTGTACCTGTACGTATGTTGGGCATTACTAGGCGAGGACTGGGCATTACCTATATAGTAAAAGCAACGATAGAGATACAGGGACACTACGAGCAGGACTCCTACCTCTATGTCGTACGGGACAACTTGGGGTATAACCTAATACTAGGGAAGCCATAGATAGAGCGCTAGAGGGGCAAGCTAGACGTTGGACAAGGACGGCTGTACCTGGCAGCAACAAAGCAGAGGCTCCGAGACTAAGGGAGGGCCCTGCAGGGTAGCAATGCCTAGGCTGCAATCAATACGGCGACGAAGCAGAGGCCCCGAGACTAAGGGAGGGCTCCGCAGGGCGGCGATGCTAAGGCCGAGATCAACACAGCGACTTCAGACATTAAGAAGGCATTAGCGCCCAAGAAAGTAACAGACCCCTATACGAAGCGCCTAAGGGAATACGCGGGATACCTGGACCTCTTTAAGCCAAAGTCGGCCTCGAAACTGCTGCTACACCGAGGAGATAGGATTGACTACGACGTCTAGCTAGAGCCCTGTCCGGATAGGAGTCTGCCTAAGGTACCGTACGGACCGCTGTACGGAATGTCCTCTAGAGAACTCCCAGTACTGCGCAAGACACTGGACGACCTGCTTGCTAAAGGGTTTATTTAGGCAAGTACCTCGTCTGCAGGAGCCCCAGTACTGTTTGTCTATAAGGAGGGGAAGGCCGGCTTGCGTTTCTGCATAGACTACAGAGGCATTAACGCAATTACCAAGAAGGACTGGTACCCCCTACTCCTTATTAAGGAGACTCTCGGACGGATCAGCAAGGCAAAGTAGTTTACTAAGCTTAATGTAGTCTTAGCTTTCTACAAGATACGGATTAAGGAAGGTTTTAAATAGATAACTGCCTTCTATACGAGATATAGTCTTTTTAAGTAGCTTGTTACCCTCTTTAGCCTTGCCAACGCACTAGCAACCTTCTAAAGGTACATTAACAAGTCCTTGCAAGGGTTACTAGACGACATCTGCTTAGCGTACCTTAACGACACCCTGGTTTTTACAGACGGCACCTATACAGATTACGTACAGGACGTCAAGAAGGTGCTAGACAGACTGCAGCAGGCTGGCTTGTACCTCGACATCGACAAATGTAAATTCGGTGTCCAGTGTACAAAATACCTAGATTTTATTATCGAGGTAGGGAAAGTTATTAGCATAGATAGGAAAAAGATTAATGCTATTAAGTAATAAATGCCGCCTACGAACGTTAAGGGCGTACAGGAATTTCTTGGGTTTGCCAACTTCTACCGCCAGTTTTTACGGAGCTACTCGGAGATCGTACGCCCCCTAGTCGAGCTAACACACAAGGACAAGCAGTTTAAATAGACGGACGAGTGCGATAGGAGCTTTAACAAACTAAAGGAGCTCTTTACTACAGGACCAACGCTTGCCGTCTTCGACCCAGAACGTACGACGATACTAGAAACTAATACAGATGTGAATATAGACAGCTGGCAGCTAGGCTTGGCAGGGCCAGGCTTGGCGCACACTCAAATACCTCTACCTCCGCTTGTACGTAGATTCTTCCCTCTCCAGCCTTAGATATAGTTATTAAAGACGGGTAGAGACCTAGAGTCTACTGCAGTCAGATCATTATATCCAAGGCTCACTTTAACAATACCCGCACTACGCGAAAGAGCCCGTTAAATTACATCTGGGTACTCAATTAACGTACGTGCAACTAACCTAGAGTGTGTACAGTATATGTACAAAGGAGGCCGTCGAATTACATCCGGTTACTTAATTGTGCATGTGCATACTACTCTACCCCCCCTCCCAACCCCAACAACCTCTGCGACCTCCGAGACCTCTGCAGCCCGTCGGGAAGCGACGGCTCAAGAAGCGACGGTCTAAGAAGCGACGGTCCGAGAAGCGACGGTCTAAGAAGCGAGCGTCTAAGAAGCGACCGTCTAAGAAGCAAGCGACCGTTTAAGAAGCATGCGACCGTCGAGAAGTGACCGTCTGAGAAGCGACCGTCTAAGAAGCGACTGTCAAGAAGCGACCGTCGAGAAGCGAGCGACCGTCGAGAAGTGAGCAACCGTCGAGAAGCGAGCGACCGTTAAGAAGCGACACGTGTTTGCAAGGCAACCTCTGCGACAATCTGAGAATTCTGCAGCCTTAGCAAGGCACCAAACAAGGCACCAAACAGGGCACGCACCAATTAAGGCTGAGAACAACGCCAAAAAGGCACGAGATTGAGGCTTAAAGAGGCACGAGATTAAGGCTCAAAAAGGCACGAGATTGAGGCTCAAAAAGGCACGAGATTAAGGCTCAAAAAGGCACGAGATTGAGGCTTAAAAAGGTATGAGATTAAGGCTCAAAAAGGCACGAGATTGAGGCTCAAAAAGCACGGAAATTGAAGCTTAAAAGCGACCTCAAAAGCGACCTCTGCGACTGAATTTGCGACCTGGATTGGTGCGACCTGATTGGCTGATTGCGATTAATGGATTGATTGCGATTACGGGCAATTGCTAGTTAGGGAGAGCGGTAGTAATACGGATGTAGATGTGGACAGCTGGCAGCTAGGCTTGGCAGGGCCAGGTTTGGTGCACACTTAAATACCTCCACCTCCGCTTGTAGGTAGATTCTTCCCTCTCCAGCCTTGGATATAGTTATCAAAGACAGGTATTGACCTAGAGTCTACTGCAGTCAGATCAGAAACCGACTCCTTAGGGTACTGCATTGGAGGTATCCTGTTACAGGTAGGCTCAGACGGACTCTTGCACCTATACGCGTATTTCTCTAAGAAGAACTCCCTAGCTAAGTGCAACTACCCTATCTACGACAAGGAATTGCTAGCAGTCGTACAGTGTTGTAAAGCGTAGGATAGAGAACTCCGCTCGGTTCCTGAGTTCCTCGCCCTAACTAACTACAAGAACCTAGAGTACTTTACGCAGCCCTAAAAGCTGTCTAAGAGGCACGTACGATAGGCAATGTACCTAAGTCGGTTCAATATAAGACTCTAGTATCGTAAGGGGAAGGACAACAGCAGGGCTAATGCGCTATCTAGACGGGATTAGGACATACCAACGACGTACGAGGACGATCAGCTAAAGTTACGAATATTCCAGATGTTTAAGGAGGAGCCTAGCAAGGAGACTATCCGCCTAGCGGCGACACACCTATAGGAACCCCAACTGCAAGCATACGAAGAGGCAGTAGAAAAGGACGAGGTATACTAAGGGGCCTATACAGCAATCTAAGGAGGACAGCGGAAGCTCCTAGCAGAGCTCTATCTTAAGGTGTCGGCAGCAGAATGTTTAGTAGACAAGGAGAACAACCTAAAGTTCAGGAATCGGATTTAGGTCCTGGCAGACGAGAAGCTCCGTACGAGCTTAATACAACGGGCGTATAATTCTATAGCTACTAGGCACCTAGGGCGCGAGGAGACGTACAGCATCGTCGCTAGGGACTACTACTGGCCGGCGATAGCAAAGGACATCCGCAGGTTTGTACAGAACTGCGACGTATACAGACAGAGGAGGCCCTAGCGTAAACTAAAGCACAGGCTGCTAAAACCCCTACCAATCCCGGACCGGCCCTAGCAAGACCTAACAGTAGACTTTATTACAGACCTCCCTAAGAGCGACGGACGGAGAAACATTATAGTAGTAATGGACAAGCTAATAAGGAGGGTAATACTAGAGGGAATAGACTCTATTACGGCGAAGGACACTGCCTAGGCCTTTATACAGACGACGTTTAGCAAGTACGGTTTCTCTTAGTTAATTGTGTCGGACCGGGGTACGCAGTTTACAAGCCAGCTCTAGGCAAGGGTCTGCCAGTTGCTAAAGGTGGAACGTCGCCTGTCAACTGTATAGCACCTATAGACGGACGGAGCGACGGAAAGGGTCAATTCGACGTTAGAAGCGTACCTCTAAGCGTACGTCGACTATAACTAGACGAACTGGAACCGTCTCCTCCCTATAGTAGAGCTAGCTATTAACAGCTGTACAGCTAATAATACAGGATTGTCCCCCTTCTTTACAGCCTATAGATACGACCACTCTCTGCTCCTACCGACTCCAAGTAGTAAAACCCTGCGCGCTGTACGATCCCCAATTCAGTAGGGGGAGGCTATCGTACGGACGATCACGAACGTCCACTAATAGGCAAAGGCGAGCCTGGCTATAGCTTAACAGAATGCGGAAGAGCAGGCCGATAAGGGACGGCAGGCGGCACTAAAGTACGAGGCAGGGGATAAGGTCTAGCTAAACCAGCGCAACATTATACAGACCGACCAAGCAAGAAGCTAGACTAGAAGAACCGGAAGTTTACAGTAGTCCAACCAGTAGGGACACACGCTTTCTGACTTAACACTCCCTTAGAGATCCACCTAGTCTTTTATATAGACCTCGTACAGCTAGCGAACACGGACCCCTACTGCACTAGACGACAGATAACGCGCGCCTACTAGCGATTATAACTAAGGGCTAGGAAGAATACGAGGTAGAAGGAATCCTTCAGAGCTAGAGAAAGCGGGGGAAGATAGAGTACCTAGAAAAATAGAGAGGATAGGCAGAGCCTACGTAGGAACTGTACGAGGCCCTACAAGACACAACCGCGCTGGACAGGTAGGAGGAGAACCATCCCCCTGCCCAGTTACAGTAACACTACGCTATACAGCAAAAAGGGGCGCGATCCACTCTAAGGACAGGGCAGCTACTAACAACTTAGGCTCCCAAAGGATCGAGAATTGTAACGTAGGACACTGCAGGACCCTACCGACACTACACTGTACAGCACTATACGAAAAAAGGCAGGAGGAAGGAAAGAGGCAGAAAACAGGTAGAAAGGGAAGGGGAAGTAAGAGGGGTTAGGAGCAGAACTGTCCGAAAATTCCTTATACTACCTAGGAGAGGGGGGGGAGGGGGGGAAGTAGCTTACTAGCCACTACCCTAGGGGACTAGGGCGGCCGACTCCGTATCTAAGATCTCAATTACCTCCCTCCTAGCAGGACCCCTGCCCAGGCCAGCCTTAGAAAGCAGAGGCACCCCCCCACCCCTACGCGCCTCCTCCAGACAGCAGTAGGGGCAGTAGAGAGAGCTATTCTTCTACTTGCACGAGGCACACACCCCGGCCTAGAAGCCGGGGAGGCAGTATAGGCCAAGTAAGGGCTAGGGGGAGTTAGGGCAGAGGGCGTAGGGCTGGCCCTAGGTAGCAATAAGGATAGCGTTAACGTACGATGCGCAGGCTATAGCGACCTGCTAAGGTGTAACCTAGGTAGGGTTACACTAGAAGGCGTAGAAGGGTAGCTCGGCTGCGTCCTACTGCTTGTTAGTGTAGCACCTAAGACGTTAGCTTAGACTGTACAGAGGAAGGGGACCTATACGAACTGGAAGCGAAGCTGTTAATCAAATTGAGCATTCTACTTCTAGAGGCAGAAATAGGAGGGAACCCTAGCTGGATAAGCGGAGGTAGACCTAGCGACTAAGAGGAAGCTACAGCGAGTACGGCCGGACAGGGCAGGAGGCATAGTAGTAGCTAGTAGGTAGTAGTAGTAACTAGTAGTAGCTAGTAGTAGAGCTAGGAGGTTAGATAGTAGATAGTAGATAGTGGACGGTAGACAGTGGACAGTAGTAGATAGTAGACAGCGTAGAAGGAGGGAGGCGACAGGGAAGGAAAGGAAAAGGGGGAAGGGAAAGAGAAGAGAGAGGCTTGGAATTTAGGGAGTAGCTGCCTGCTATAGGAGGCAACGGCAACTAGGGCAACTGCTACAGCTGTGTAAAAAGGCGAAGAGGCAATTACGACCTAGTAGGCGACGAGCAACGGCTATATAGACGATTAGACGAAAATAGGAAATCGCGACCTACTAAAGGAACACTAGAAGCTAAGGGTGTACGACACGCTGCTGTACGAACGGAGCACTACGAGAAGGGAAGGGGGGGGTATTGTTAGGGGGCGCTGCCCAGCCCAGGTCCTGGATCCGACCTAAGCCAGCTATCACCCTAAGGACTGCGACTTAGCAGCGCTAGTACGACCCTACCCTCTGTACGGGATTACTAACAGGACCCTACTCCCAAACGGAGGGAGAACCCTTTAGCCCTATATAGAGGAGAAGTGCTGCCCCTCTAAATAAAGGGAAAACTCTGCACTACTATATAGAGGGAGAACTCCCGATCCTCTGTACAGAGTGTAAACCTTACATCCCTGCATAGAGGGAAATTGCTAGCTTGGCTTCGTAGGTACAAATTGTACAGCAGCAGACGACGAAAGAACTGCCTATTAGTTCCTTTATATAGATACCCAGCCTTAAGTTTCTAAACTAAGATTCTTAAGCCCTTACACTAACCTATAGACCTTTAGCGACAGCAATCCAGAAATATAGGAAGTTTTTAAGATCAAGATAATAAATAAGATAAGCCGCGATTATGCTAACAACAGCGAAGAGGACAGGTTGGCATAACTTCAATTAAGATTAGACAGTAAGGCGTTTACACTAGTAGCAGACTTAGAAGAAGCTACTGCCGCTAAGGCTCTCGAAGCCTTAGATTAGCGTTTTACCAATCACTTTCGTAAGCAGACAGCCTGTAAATAACTCGATAAAGTCAACTAGCACTAGCTATTATTTCAAGAGTTTTACGGACAATTCTAGAAGTACGCGATCCGAGCTAAGGTGTCGGAGAGCGAACAACTATACCTGCTAAGAAAGAAACTAAGGCCTGAACTAGCTAACGCCCTGGTCTCCGTACGAACTAGGGACCTCTAGGCCTTTGTAGACTAAGCCAGGGTTACTGCCAGAAACATAAACGAATACGAAAAGCCAGCAATCTTGGAGCCAGGTTAGCGGCCGTCCTTTACGACATCGACTAGGCCTTCTTTATCTTTCCGACGCGGCCCCTAACTACTATCTTATCCGCTGCGCTCGACGTTCGTCCCTATATGTTACGCGTATAGAAAGCCTAGCTATATCGCTACTATATGCCAGGCGACGGCTTAACAGAAGCGAGAATACTAGGCTACGAGACCTACGCCGCCGCTACTGAGAAAGAGCGTCCAGACTATAGAACCAGCACCGAACGATACAGACAGTGTAGATATTAGAGTGCCGTTAAGGATCCTAGGAAAAGACTAGCTAGACGGATAGGCCCCCTACCTAGCATAAACGATAGGACACTACTACGAACTACATCGCTAAAAGAAGGAAAAAGCATTAACAGTTGCAACTATCCGCTTTCGGCTACGATAGAGACGAACGCAGAGACTGCTATTGTTCTTCTGATTACGGTCTACCCTGTTATAAGCTCGCACCGCCCCCTTTAATTGAAAGCTTTTATCGACATAGGAGCCCTTATCGGCGCAGCGATTTACTATTGACTAGTTTAGAAACTAACAAAGGGATATAGTTATCCAGTAGAGCTAGCGTCGCCGACGCAAATTTCGGTATACAACAGACAAGACACGGAGAGCGTTACGCATTACGTGCCGCTAAAGACTACCCTAGCTAGCCGCACTATAGAAGTGACGTTCCAAATAATAGACATCGGACGGTTTAACATTATTATAGAGCAGAAATGGATAAAGAACCAGAAAGCCGTTATTAACGTAGATAAAGGCACGGTTATATTCAAAACCTAGCGGAACGGTACCGCTATAGCCGTCGATTTGGTTACTTTTATCGCCTTAAAACCGAACGACACGACTATTAACGCGATTCCGGCTAACTGTTCCGTGCCCCTAGACGCTATCGGAATAATAAGCTCTAAAGCCCTAACAACCCTTGCGAAGTCGCTAGAGAATAATATCTACGCTATCTCGATAAAAGACATCGAAGAGTACCGAAAGATAATAGCAGAAGAAGAAGTATACCTATTAGAGATGTTACCAGAGGAACTCTATAGTTACGCTAACGTGTTCTTAAAAGCCGATTCTAATCTTGTGCTGCTCTACCGACCGGAATACGATAACAAGATCCGGTTAAAAGAAGTAGCTACACTGCCGAGAACCGAACTACTAAGGCGACTATCGCCGGCTAAGCTGGACTAAGTAGAAGTGTTTGTCCGAGAAAACCTAGCGAAGAAGTTTATAATGCTAAGTTCTGCTAAATACGCGTCGCCGATCCTTTTCGTCCAGAAACCTAGAGGCAGCCTCCGGCTGTGCGTAGACTACCGAGGCCTTAATAAGGTTACTAAGAGAGACGTATATCCGCTGCCACTAATCGATAAGACCGTACAGCGAGTAGCGAAGGCTAGGTAGTTTAGCAAGCTGGACATCCGCTAAGCGTTCTACTAACTAAAGAACAAGGAAGGACAGATGTTAGGGAGCGCTGCCCAGCCCAGGTCCTGGACCCGACCTAAGCCAGCCGTCGCCCTAAGGACTACGACTTAGCGGCGCTAGCATAGCCCCACCCTCCGTACAGAACCACCGACAGGACCCTACTCCTGTACAGAGGGAGAACCCTATAGTCCTGCACAGAGGGGAACTGCCGCCCCTCTAAACGGAGGGAAAACTCTGCACCACTGTACAGAGGGGGAACTCCCGATCCTCTGTACAGAGTATAAACCTTGCAACCCTGCATAGGAGGAAATTGCTGGCTTAGCTTTATAGGTACAAATTGTACAGCAGCGAACGACGAAGGAACTGCCTATTAGTTCCTTTATATAGATACCTAACCTTAAGTTTCTGAACCAAGATTCTTAAGCCCTTTACATTAGGAACTGATCTTACTGTCGGTAACTGCAGTAATAAAACAAAGATAGACAGCGACATCCCTATAGAAACTACGGCTATAGAGGGACATATGCACTGCGCGTACGAGGAGCTGCTAGAACACAAGAGGCAGCTCGAGCAGCAAGTAAACTACTAGGCTGCGATGATCTCCCAACGGGAACAGGAGCTACGACAGCTTAGGGCGTCCGATCGCGATCCGACCCCTACGACGACGACGACGACGAACACGATAGCCTACACCCCGACTCCCAAAAGCAAACTCCCCGACGTCTCTATGTACGATAGTAAGGCTCCGGCCGAGTACCCCTCCTAGGCTGCCCAGATGCGCTCCAAGCTTCTAGTCGACTTAGGAGCATACCTAACTAAGCTGGACAAGGACTACTAGTTTACCTCTTTAGGAGGTTAAAGGGCAGGGCAGCAGCACGGATTCTGCCGTACTACGAGACGGCTATTGCCAACCTAGCAATAGCTACGACGACGATGCTCTAGGCAGCTCTAGACAAGAGCTACAAGGACCTAGACTGCGAGAGCCGGGCACTCCTATAGGTTAACACGATAAAACAAGGACGCAAGACTGTAAGAGAATTCCTCGCGGAATTTGACCAGACTTTAGCAGAAGCAGGAGGTCTCCAATAGGAGGACAGGATAAAAATTACCTCTTTAGAGGTAGGCCTCTCCTAGGAGATCATAACGGGACTAGTAGGCGTAATACGACCAGCTACGTACGAGGAATTCTGCGATCTCCTCGGAATAGTCGACGACTAGTAGCGTAGGCTTGGACGGATAAGCCGCGCTTAAGAGATAAAACAACCCCTCTAGCGGCGGACGGACGCTATAGACTAGGAACCAACGACGACGAGGGTAGCGGCAGCCGTTACTGTACGGCCAGGGGCCGCTACTAAAAGGGCGCAATAGGTAGATATAGCTACCCTTAACAAGAGACGAGCAGACGGGAGCTGCTACCGGTATAGCAAGATAGGCTACACTGTACGGAATTGCAGGCTTTTGCCAGCAGAGAGACCTAGAGGACGGCCGACTACTGCAAGGGTAGCAACTGCAGCGCCCTAACGAGAAGATCAGGAGTCCTACTTAGACGACGACGAGTCGGGAAAAGAGTAGCCTCTAAGCGAAGGCTCTGCTAGAGGCGTATACGAGATAGATTGCCAAATCAAAGCACTACTTAGCTATCTTTTAAGAGAAACTACATAACGACGACGCTGTTCATCGTACAGCCAACGCAGATCACGTACGGGACGTCAAGAAGGCGCTGGACCGACTGCAGCAGGCTGGCTTATACCTCGATATTAACAAATGCGAATTTAGTTTCTAGCGTACGAAATACCTAGGGTTTATTATCGAGGCAGGGAAAGGCATTAGCATAGATAGGAAAAAGATTGACGCCATTAAGCAATAGAAGTCGCTAACGAACGTTAAGGGCGTACAGGAATTTCTTGGGTTCGCCAACTTCTACTGCCAGCTTATACAGAACTACTTAGAGATCGTACGCCCCCTAGTTAAACTAACATACAAGGACAAGCAGTTCAAATAGACGGACGAATGCGATAGCAGCTTTAACAAGCTAAAGGAGCTCTTTACTACTAGACCAACGCTTGCCGCCCTCGACCCGGAACGTACGACGATACTGGAAACCGACTCCTCGGGGTATTGCATTAGAGGCATCCTGTTACAGGTAGGCTCGGACGGACTCCTGCACCTATGCGCGTATTTCTCCAAGAAGAACTCCCTAGCTAAGTGCAACTACCCTATCTACGACAAGGAGTTGCTGGCAGTTGTACAGTGTTGCGAAGCATAGGATAGAGAACTCCGCTTAATGCCCGAGTTCCTTGCCCTAACAGACTACAACAATCTAGAGTACTTTACGCAGCTATAGAAGCTGTCTAAGAGGCACGTACGATAGGCAATGTACCTAACTCGGTTCAATATAAGACTCTAGTATCGTAAGGGTAAGGACAACAGCAGGGCCGATGCGCTATCTAGACGGGACCAGGACATGCCGACAACGTACGAGGACGACCGGTTAAAGTTACGAACATTCTAGATGTTTAAGGAGGAGCCAGGCGAGGAGACTATCCGCCTAGCGGCAACGCACCTATAGGAACCCTAACTGCAAGCATAGGAAGAGGCAGTAGAAAAGGACGAGGTGTACTAAGGAGTCTATACAGCGATCTAAGGAGGACAGCGGAAGCTCCTAGCAGAGCTCTACCTTAAGGTATCGGCAGCAGAGTGCTTAATAGACAGAGAGAACAACCTAAAGTTCAGGAATTGGATTTGAGTCCCGGCAGACGAGAAGCTCTATACGAGCTTAATACAACGGGCACACGACTCTATAGCAACTGGGCACCTAGGGCAGGAGGAGATGTACAGCATTGTCGCTAGGGACTACTACTAGCCAGCGATAGCGAAGGACATCTGCAGGTTTGTACAGAACTGCGATATATGCGGACAGACGAAACCCTAGCAGAAGCTAAAGCACAGGCTGCTAAAGCCCCTACCGATACCGGACCGGCCCTAGCAGGACCTAACAGTAGACTTTATTACAGACCTCCCTAAGAGCGACGGACGGCGGAATATTATAGTAGTTATAGACAAGCTAACGAAGGGTGTAATACTAGAGGGAATGGACTCTATTACGGCTAAAGACACTGCCTAGGCCTTTATACAGACGACGTTTAGCAAGCACGGTTTTCCTAGGTCAATTGTATTAGACTAGGGCACACAGTTTACGAGCCAGCTCTAGGCAAGGGTTTGCTAGTTGCTAAAGGTAGAACGTCGCCTGTCAACTGCATAGCACCTACAGACAGACGGGGTAACGGAGAGGGTCAATTCGACGTTGGAAGCGTACCTCTGAGCGTACGTCGACTACGACCAGACAAACTGGAACCGCCTTCTCCCTATAGCGGAGCTGGCTATTAACAGCCGTACGGCTAATACTACAGGATTGTCCCCCTTCTTTATAGCCTACAGATACGACTATTCCCCGCTCCTACCGACCCCAAGTAGCGATACCCTGCGCCCTGTACGATCCCCTATTTAGCAGGGAGAGGTCATCGTACGAACGATTACAAACGCCTATTAATAGGCAAAGGCGAGCCTGGCTATAGCTTAGCAGAATGCGGAAGAGCAGGCCAACAAGGGACGGCAGGCTGCACCAAGGTAGAAGGCAGGGGATAAGGTCTAGCTAAACTAGCGAAACATCTGTATAGACCGGCCGAGCAAGAAGCTAGATTGGAGGAACAGGAAGTTTACGGTAGTGCGACCGGTAGGGACACACGCTGTACGACTTAACACTCCCCTAGGGATACACCCGGTTTTCTACGTAGACCTCGTACAGCCGGCAAACACGGACCCCCTACTGCACTAGACGACGGACGACGCGCGCCCACTAGCGATTATAACTAAAGGCCAAGAAGAGTACGAGGTAGAAGGAATCCTTAAGAGCCGAAAGAAGTAGGGGAAGGCAGAGTACCTAGTAAAATAGGGAGGATAGGCAGAGCCTACGTAGGAACCGTACGAGGCCCTGCAGGACACAACTGCACTAGACAGGTAGGAGGAGAACCATCGCCCTGCCCAGTTACAGTAACACTACGCCGTACAGCGAAGAGGGGCACGATCTACTCTAAGGACAGGGTAGCCGCCGGCAACTTAAGTTGCCAAAGGATCGAGAATAACAATATAGGACTCTATAGGACCC
Source organism: Pseudocercospora ulei (assembly GCA_016165855.1). Lineage (NCBI taxonomy): Eukaryota > Fungi > Ascomycota > Dothideomycetes > Mycosphaerellales > Mycosphaerellaceae > Pseudocercospora > Pseudocercospora ulei. The sequence continues at coordinate 512,507 of JACWNB010000004.1, forward strand.
TACTAACACGACACTGTACGACACTGTACGAAGGAAGGGCTAGAGGAAGGGAACAGCCAGAAAACAGGAGAGACAGAAAGTAGAAGTAAGAGGGGTTAAGAGCGACACTGTCCGAAAACTTTTACATGCTACCTTAAGGTAGCCTACTAGCTACTAACCCTAGGACCTAGGGCAGCCAACTCTACACCTATAACCTTATTTACCTCCCGGACGGAAGGAGCCCTAGCACTAGGAAGGGTAGAAGGGTAGCTTAGCGACACCCTGCTGCTAGTTAATGTAGCACCTAAGATGTCAGCTTAGACCCTATAGGGAACGGAAACCTGTACGAACCGGAAGCGAAGCTGTTAGTCGAATTAAGCATCCTACTGCCAGAGGTGGAAATAGAAGGAGACCCTAGCTAGACGAGCAGAGGGGGAGCCAGCGACTACGAGGAGGCTACGATAAGCATAGCCGGACAGGGCAGGTAGCATAGTAGTAGTAACTAGTAGTAGCTAATAGATAGTAGTTAGTAGTAGTAATAGTAGTAGTAGTAGACGGCCGGACGGAAGGGTGGCAGGTAGAGGATAAAGAAGAGAGAGAGGGGAAAGGGAAGGGGTTTATACACAGGGTAGTAGCTGCCTGCCTTATAGGGCAATAACAACTAGGGCAGCTGCCACAACCGTATAAAGGGGGACAAGCAAGGAAACCACGACCCAAAGCCGGTACGAGCGACGGCCTACTAGACAACCGGACGGAGGCGGGAACATCCACCTAGGAGTAAAACTCCGGACGACGACCAAGGGACAGGGACAAAAACCAAATAACCCAGTAGTACCGGACCGTACGGTTGGGACGTAGAGTACATAGCTAGGGCTCGAGAGTAGGAGGAGAAGGAGCAGAGGGGACCGAGCACCTCCTGCACCTTTATAACCGCGAGCAGGCCTCCTTAGCCTTAACCTCGGCTTCGTTAAATTAAGAAACGGAACTAGCTAAGGTTAGGTAGAAGCGATCCAGCACCGCCTGCCTTCCCTGCCTGCAGACTTAGGAGGACAAGTCCAAGGTTAAACCGAGGGAGAGGGAGGCCAACAGTTAGGCGCCTAGGCGAGGACGGGAAAGCGCTACCTAGCAAAGGAACACTAGGAGCTAAGGGTGTTCGGCACGCCGCTATACGAAAAGGGCACTACGAGAGGGAAGGGGGGGATATTGTTAGGGGGCGCCGCCCAGCCTAGGTCCTAGACCCGACCTAAGCCAGCCGTCGCCCTAAGGACTGCGACTTAGCGGCGCCAGCATAACCCTACCCTCTGTACGGAGCCACCGACAGGACCCTACTCCTATATAGAGAGAGAACCCTATAGTCCTATACAGAGGGGAACTGCTGCCCCTCTAAACAGAGGGAAAACTCTGCACTACTATACAGAGGGGGAACTCCCGATCCTCTATACAGAGTGTAAACCTTGCACCCCTGCACAGGAGGAAATTGCTAGCTTAGCTTCGTAGGTACAGATTGTACAGCAGCAGACAACGAAGGAACTGCCTATTAGTTCCTTTATATAGATACCTAACCTTAAGTTTCTAAACCAAGATTCTTAAGCCCTTTACAACAGACAGAAGACCTTACTACTTTCGCTATACGTATAGACAACTTCAAATAGCTAGTTATGCCTTTCGGACTTACTAACGCGCTAGATGTATAGCAACGCTCTATAAACTATGCCTTTATAGACATGTTCAAGCGGTTTGTGTCTATTTACCTAGACGAGATCCTTATCTATACTAATAGAACGAGAGAGCAGCATACAGACCACATCGCACGAGTGCTAAATAGGCTCCGAGAGGTTGGACTAAACGCGGATATAAAGAAGAGCGAGTTCTATCAGACCGAAGTCAAATATCTCGGTCTTATTGTTAGAAGAGAAGGCATTTAGATAGACTCCTCGAAGGTCGCCGCTATAGCAGAATGGAAGTAGCCAAAGTCCGGAAACACTACCTAAATCAGAGCTTTTCTCAGGTTCTGCAGTTACTATCGCCGCTTTATTAAGGACTTTAGCAAGATAGCAAGACCCCTAAACGAGGTATCAAAGAAGGAGGCGGCTAGTCTATAGAACGAGAAGTGCACGGAGGCTTTTAACTAGCTAAAAGCAGCGGTAGCCTTGGCGCTAGTACTAGCGCACTTCCGGCCGGAAAAGACAATCTACCTAGAGATAGAGGCTTCCGACATAGTAATAGCAGGGTCTTTTCTTTATACAATAACGACAGCGAGACCCTCTATCTAGTAGCCTTCTTTAGCAAGTCTATAAATAAGGCTAAGCAGAACTACGCTATCTACGATAAGGAGCTATTAGCTATTATCCAAGCTTTTAAGGAGTAGAAGCTAGAGCTTATAGCTAGATCTTTAAGAGCACGGTCTAGGTCCTTACAGGCTATTAGTCGTTAACCTACTTTATAAAGACGCAGAAGCTCTCGCACCGCCAAGCTTAGTAGGCCGGCTACTTATCCGGATTCGACTTTAAGATTACCTATCGACTAGGGGCTTAAAATAGAAAAGATAACGCACTAACGAGACGAGAAGGGAAGACTAGTCGCACGAAGAAAGACCTAAATATGTTCTAGAAGATGTTGACCGAGCGAATAGTAGACGCTAAAGTATTAAAAGAAGTAGGGGTCTACGCAGTAGAGCTAGCGACTAAGGACAAAACGCTTTACGAAAAGGTAGAGCGGCTTAACTATTGGCAGAAGCTCGAAAAGACCGGTTTAGGGAAGTTGATAGTTCTAGAAGAGCTAATTACGGAAGTTCTTTAGCTAATCTATAGTTTGAAGGATGTCGGCTATACTGGCGCGAAGAAGACGATAGAGGCTATAAGGACTGTCTACTGGTTTCCGAGGATCTTCGAGCGGATCTATCGATTTATCGCTAACTGTTACGTATATCGAGCTGCGAAGCTACGTTACGGTCTTCCGGCCAGTCTACTAAAGCTACTGCCGATCCCTAAGAGACCTTAGCAGCACACTACGATAGATTTCGTAACCGGCTTGCCGGACTCTAATAGATACAATGCTAGGCTTAATGTAGCAGATCTGCTAAGCAAGGAGCGTTACTTTATCCCCTATTAAGCGAAGAATAAGGGCATAACAGCAGAAGAGACTGCGAGAATGCTGATTTAGCAGGTATAGAAGCATTATAGCCTGCCAGACACTATCACTACAGATAGGGGTCCTTAATTCACTGCCGACGTATAGAAGCCTATAAACCAAGTTCTCGGAATCTGTAGAAAGCTAACTATAGCTGCTTACCCTTAGACGGACAGTCAGTTAGAGGTAGCTAACTGTAAGATAGAAAAATATCTACGGATCTTCTGCAGCTATTACTAAGGAGACTGGACTAAGGTGTTGCCGATAGCCGAGTTCTGCGCTAACTCGGCCGCTTCCGAAGCTACCTTGCTGGCGCTATTCGAGATAACTTATAGCTATCTTCTAAGAATAAGCTTCCAACCGCGTAGCGGGCCCGACCATTCGGAATCCTTGTCTACTACCTCGTTAAAGAGAGTCGCTGCCGCCGCGGCGGAAGCACTTAAAGCCTAGATAGAAGAGGCGGTCCAGGTAGCGAAAGAAGCAATAGAGTCGGCTTAAGCAAAGAGAGTAACTCGAGCTATTAGAAAGCGGTTACTAAGAGAATTCGAAGAAGGCTAAGAGGTATAGCTTAACGCACAGAACCTAAGGCTAAAGGGCAACGCTAAGCTTAACTCTCGCTATGTAGGTCCGTTTACGATAGTGGAAAAGAGGTCGCTAGTGACTTATCGGCTCCAGCTACCGAGGTCGTTCCAGATCTACGATGTCTTCTATTTAGATCTGTTAAGTCTGGACCCTAAAAATAGCCTTCTAGAGCAGGGGTTTACTAAACCCCTACTAATCGAGATAGACAGTAAAGAAGAAGAATAGGAGGTAGAAAATGTAGTAGATATAAAAAAGATAAGGGGGTCTATTAAAGCAAAGATCTTATAGAAGGGATAGCTGGAAGACTATAAATAGTATCCAGTCGAGAATCTTCGGAATTCGGCAGACCTACTAGAAGAGTTCTACGTCCGGAATCTAACCAAACCGAGACCTAAGTAGCTCCAGAAGTAATAGCTATAAGAAGGAGAAGAAGAAGAAAGGCTGCGTCTGCTCTATTAGTGCGAAGACCGGTAGAAACGATTGTAGTCGGCGCGCTTAGTAACCGTCTTCGACTACACCTACACTAGCCAACGGCTTTGCTAGACGGATGATAATGGTAAAGTCGAGGACGGCGCTAGTGCTTGGGCGCGACGGTCGCCGACGCTACCTACGAAAGAGAAACGCTTGCAGCCGATTAATTTTATAGACGGAGTCGGCGACAGCGGCTTTGCGATAGCGCTTAAGGCCTTAGTAAGGAAGAAAAAGGAGAAGAGATAGAGCGCTGCAGACGCTCCTATATAGAGCCCTCTGCAGCGGCGGACAGACCAGCTACGCCGCAGATTAGATAGCTGTTAGCTTAAATAAGATAGCTCTTCTAATTAGATAGACGCTAAGTAAACGACTTTAGATAGCGACGATATAAGAAAGAAGCGGATAACGAAAGGACAGTGTTTTTAAGATAGAAGAAAAGAAGAGGTAACGTCAATTTTCAGAAGAATTTTCGCAGAAAGAGCCGCGAGCCGGAAGGAAAAAGAAGAAGAACAAATAGAAGACGAGAACCAAAAAAAGAGAACTAAAGGCAGATAAATAATCGAAGGATAGGGAGACTTAATTGGCTAGAAGGGGATAAAGGGGCAGAAGGGATAAGTAAGCGGCCGAGGGCGACCCCTAGTAAGGGAGGGGGGTAGTGTTACAGCAGCAGAAAGGGGTAGGACTAAGCGATAGGGTAGATCCTTGGAATTTCGGCTCGGCCCTTCTGGACCGAGCCGGGCCTTAGCATGCCACCCCTAAAGCCCTTACACACCGCTGCATAGATTTCTTTTCCTCCTTAGTTCGAGATATAGTTATCAAAACAGCCGTATTAAACTGTGTCTACGTGCTCGGATTAGCTGTCCACTATCGAGAAGCTCTCTATAGTCTTCTCGTAGTGCGTTAGTTGTAGTTGTAGAGGTAAGTACGCGTGCGTTACTTAGGTAACCGGATGTAATTTAACGGGCCCTTTCGCACAGTGAAGTAGTTTAGTAGTCGAGGAGTTCGAGATATAATAATCTAAGTACGTAGATATAATTCAATACAGCTGTTTTAATAACTATATCTTGAACTAAAGAGGGAAAGGAATCTACGCATACGCAGATGTAAGCTCTCGTAGGGGTAATGCGCCAAGACCCGGCTCAGTCTGCAAGAGCCGAGCCGAGTTTCCAAGGGTCCACCCTGTTACTTAATCCTACTCCTTTCCGCTACTGTAACAGGATTTATTTTACTAAGCTCTGCTAAATACGCATTACTAATCCTTTTTGTCTTGAAACCTATTAGAGGCCTCTAGTTATATATAGAGTATAGGAGTCTTAACGCCGTTACTAAGAGAGACGTATACCCCCTGCTGCTAATCGACGAGACTATCCAGCATATAGCTATGGCTTAATAGTTTAGCAAGCTAGATATTTGGCAGGCGTTCTACTAGCCACAGAACGAAGAAGAGCATACCGAGGACCTTACTACCTTTGCAACGCGAATAGGCAATTTTAAGTAGCTGCACATACCCTTTAGACTAACTAACGCGCCGGCAGTATAGCAACGTTTTATAGATTATACCTTAATAGACATGCTGGAACGGTTCGTATCTGTCTACCTAGACGACATCCTTATTTATACAGACGGAACGAGACAGCAGTATACGGACTACATTGTTAGAGTACTAACTAGGCTCCGAGAGGCGGGGCTTAACGCAGACACTAAGAAGAGCAAATTCTATTAGTCCGAAGTTAAGTATCTTAGCCTTATAGTTAGAAAGAAAGGTCTTTAGATAGACCTATTAAAAGTTGCTGCTATAAAGGAATGGAAGCAACTGCAGTCCGGCAACACTAATTAAACTAGAGCCTTTTTAGGCTTCTGTAGCTATTATTACCGATTTATTAAGGACTTTGGCAAGATAGCAAAACTACTAAATAAGGTCTTAAAGAAGGAGGCAGCCGGACTATAGAATAAGAAGTGCACTAAAGCTTTGTACTAGCTAAAGGCCGCTGTTACTGCAGCACTAGTACTGGCACACCTCTGTCCTAAGAAGATAATTTACCTAAAAATGGACGCTTCTAACACTGTTATAGCAGGGATCCTTTCTTAATAAAGTTACGACAACGAAGCACTCTATCTAGTAGCTTTCTTTAGCAAATTAATAAACGAAGTAGAGCGGAATCACGCTATCTACGACAAAGAGCTCCTTGCTATTATTTAGGCCTTTAAAGAATAGAAGCCGGAGCTTATAGCTAAAGGAAGCATAGTCTAGGTCTTTACTAACTACTAATTATTAGCTTACTTTATCAAGATATAGAAACTCTTACACTGCTAAGTACAGTAGGCTACCCACCTATCTAGGTTCGATTTCAAGATTTTATATAGATCCGGAGCTTAGAATAGAAAAGCCGATACATTAACCTAGCCTAAAGGAAAGACGTACTAAGCAAATAAAGACCCGAATATGTTTCAGAAGATTCTTACTAAACGGATAGTAGATAGCAGAGTATTAAAGGAAGTAGGGATCTACACTGTAGATCCAGTTAAGGAAGAGACTCTTTTCGAAAAGGCAAAGAAGCTTAATAGATAATAGAAGCTTAGCAGCACTAGCTCTAGAAAGCTACTAGTGCTGGAAGAGATAGTTACTAAAGTTATTAAACAGGTATATAGTTCCAAGGATATAGCTTGCGCTAGAACCAAGAAGACGAAGGATGCGTTAAGAACTTTATACTGATTTCCCTCTATTTATAAGCGAATCGACTGGTTTATAGCTAACTGCTATACATATAAAGTGATCCGAGCGGGCAGATATAATTTAATACGGCTGTTTTAATAACTATATCTCGAACTAAGGAGGGAAAGGAACCTATACAGCGGTAGGTAAGGGCTTTAGGGGTAGTATGCCAAGGCCCGGCTTGTTCTAGAAGGGCCGAGCCGAAATTCTAAGGCTCTACCCTATCGCTCGGTTCCACCCCTTTCTGCTGCTGTAACACTACCCCCCTCCCTTACTAGCGGTCGACCTCGATTGCTTAATTCCCCTTTTATTAGCTACCTTATCTTAATCTAGCTAATTAGACCTTCTTATTTATTTATCCGCCTCTCTGCTTCGGCCTCTTCTTCTTCTTCTTTTTCGTCGCCCTTTTCTTTATCTTTATATTCTACCTCCTTGTCTTCTTTTTCCGTCCGGTTTACGGCTCTCTCTGCAAAAAGTCTTAAAATCGACGTTGCCCCTTCCTTTCTTCTATCTGAAAAACATCGTCCTTTTCTTATCTGCTTTTCTCTTATATCGTCGCTATCTAAAGTCTTTTACTTAGCGTCTATCTAATTGGTGCTATCTGATCTAAGCTAACAGCTATCTAATCGGTGCTGTAGCTAATCCGTGTGCCGCTATAGAGGGCTCTATATAGGTACGTCTGCAGCGCTCTATCTCTTCTTTATTTCTTCCTTACTAAGGCTTAAGCATTACTGCAAAGCGGCCTTCGCCGACTCTGTCTATACAATCGATCGGCCAAGCCTCTTGTTTTTGTAGGCGTTGTCGACGACCGTCGCGCTAAAACAGTAGGCCCGTCCTCGACTTTATCTGCAGCATCCGTCTAGCTAAGCTATCGGACGCTGTAGATGTTTGTCGAAGACAGTTACTAAGCGCGCTACTACTACGATCGTTTCTTCCGTTTTCGCACTAATAGAGCGGACGCGGCTTTTCTTCTTCTTCTGTTAGGGGTTTAAGAATCTTGGTTAAGAAACTTAAAGCCGGGTATTTACATAAAGGAACTGATGGGCAGTTCCTTCGTCGTCTGCTACTGTACAATTTGTACCTACAAAGCAAGCTAGCAATTTCCTTCTGTACAGGGGTACAGGGATTTCTCCTCCTATATAGAGGTGCAGAAATTTCTCTCTGTACAGGAGTGCAGGGGGAAGGGGGCGTCGATTCGGCTGGGCTAAGTTATGCTAGCGCTGCTAAGTTGCACTCCTTAAGGCGACGGCCGGCTCAGGTCTAGGACCTGGCAGGACGGCGTCCCCTAACATCTTCTATCGCTTCTAGAGCTATTTTTTCTGGAGCTATTTAGGTCTCGGTTTTCTTAGGTTCTGGATATAGAACTCTTCTAGCAGCTCTACCAAATTCCGAAGATCCCCAATTAGATACTGTTTATAGTCTTCCGGCTACCCCTTCTATAAGATTCTCGCTTTAATAGACCCTCTTATCTTCTTTATATCTATTATGTCTTCTATCTCCTACTCTTCTTCTTTACTGTCTATTTTAATTAGTAGGAGTTCGATAAACCTCTGTCCTAGAAGGCTATCTTTAGGGTCTAGGCTTAGCAGATCCGAGTAGAAGACATCGTAGATCTAGAACAATCTCAGCAGCTAGAGCCGATAGGTTACTAGTAACCTCTTTTCTATTATTGTAAATGGACCTACGTAGCAGGGGTTAAGCTTAGCATTTGCCTTTAGCCTTAGGTTCTGTATATTAAGCTATACCTTTTGGCCTTCCTCGAATTCTATTAGTAACCGCTTTCTATTAATTCGAGTTACTATCCTTGCTTAAGCCGATTCTATCGCCTCTTTCGCTACCCGGACCGCTTCTTCCATCTAAGCCTTAAGCGCTTCCGCTGTAGCGGCAGCGACCCTCTTCGATAAGGTAGAAGGTTCCGAAGGGCTGGGCCTATCCGGCGGTTGGAAGCTTATCCTAGGAAGATAGCCGTAAGTTATCTTAAATAGCGCTAGCGAGGTAGCTTTGGACAGGGCCGAATCAGTGCAGAATTCGGCTATGGGCAACACCTTGATCTAGTCTTCCTAATAATAGCTGCAGAAGATTCGTAGATATTTTTCTATCTTACAGTTAGCTACTTCTAATTGACTGTCTATCTAAGGGTAAGCGGCTGTGCTAAGCTTTCTACAGATTCCGAGAACTTAGTTAATAGCCTTCTATACGTCGGCAGTGAATTAAGGACCCCTATCCGTAGTAATAGTGTCCGGCAGGCTATAATGCTTCTATATATACTGAATCAGCATCTTTGCGGATTCTTCTGTAGTAGTGCCTTTATCCTTTGCTTAACAGGGGATAAAGTAGCGTTCCTTGCTTAACCAATCTACTACGTAAGTATAGCATTGCATCGATTAGAATCCGGTAGGCCGGTTACGAAATCTATCGTAATGTGCTGCTACGGTTTCTTAGGGATTGGTAGTAGCTTTAGTAGACCGGCCGGAAGACTATAACACAGCTTTACAGCTCGATATACGTAACAGTTAGCGATAAACTAGTAGATTCGCTCGAAGATTTGGGGAAACTAGTAGACAGTCCTTATAGCTTCTATCGTCTTCTTCGTGCTAGCGTAACCGACATCGTTAGAACTATAGACTAGCTAAATAACTTCTGTAATCAGCTCTTCTAGAACTATTAGCTTCCCTAACGTCTACTGTATATTCTGCTGCTAAGACTTTAAGGTTAAGCTCTGTAGGGAGCTTCCGCTGTCCTTCCTAGATTGCTGTATAGGCTTTTTAGTAGGCGTCGTCCTTTTCTACTGCCTCTTCCTAAGCTTGCTAGTAGGGTTCTAATATATGTACTGCTGCTAGGCGGACAGTGTCTTCCCCTAGGTTCTCTTTAAACATTTAGAATGTCTATAATTTTAGTCGCTCGTCGTCGTACGTTGCTAGCATGTCTTAGTCTTATCTAGATAGTGCGTCGGCCCTGCTATTGTCCTTACCCTTATAGAATTAGAGCCTTATATTAAAGCGGCTTAGATACATCGCCTATTGTATGTATCTCTTAGAGAGTTTTCGGGGCTGCGTAAAGTACTCGAGATTCTTGTAGTCTGTTAGGGCGAGGAATTCGGGGACTAAGCGGAGTTTGCTGTCCTACGCCTCGTAGCATTATACGACTGCTAGCAATTCCTTGTTGTAGATAGGGTAGTTGCATTTAGCTAGGGAGTTCTTCTTAGAGAAGTACGTATATAGGTATAGGAGGCCGTCCGGGCCTAACTATAAGAGTATACCCTCTATACAGTACTTTAAGCAGTCAGTTTCCAATATCGTTATATATTCTAGGTTAAAGGCGGCAAGCGTTAGACCTTTAGTAAAGAGTTCCTTTAGCTTGTTAAAGCTCCTGTCGCATTCCTCCGTCTATACGAGCTGCCTGTCCTTATATATTAGCTTAACTAGGGGGCGGACTATCTCTGAGTAGTTCTGTATAAATTGGCAGTAGAAGTTAGCAAACCTAAGAAATTCTCGTACGTCCTTAACACTCGTAGGGGGCTTCTATTGCTTAATAGCATTAATTTTCTTCCTGTCTATACTAATGCCCTTCCCTGCCTTAATAATAAATCCTAGGTACTTCGTACATTATATAGCGAATTTATATTTGTCAATGTCGAGGTATAGGCCAGTCTATTGCAGTTAGTCTAGTACCTTCTTAACGTCTCGTACGTAGTCCTCGCAGGTGCCGTCTGTAAATACTAGGGTGTCGTCGAGGTATATAGAGCAGATCTTATGTAAGAGGCCCTATAGGTATCTGTTAATATACCTCTAGAAGGTTGCTGGCGCGTTCGTAAGGCTAAAGGGGGTAACAAGCTACTTGAAAAGGCTGTACATTGTATAGAAAGCGGTTATCTATTTATATCCTTCCTTAATCCTTATCTTATAGAAGGCTAAAACAACGTTAAGCTCAGTAAACTACTTTGCCTTACTGATCTGCCCGAGGGTCTCCTTAATAAGGGGTAGGGGTACCGGTCCTTCTTAGTAACTGCGTTAATGCCTCTATAGTCTACACAGAACTATAACCCGGCCGGCCCTTCCTTCTAGACAAATAGCACTAGAGCCCCGGCCAAGGACGTACTTGTACAGATAAAGCCCTTGTAGAACAGCTTATCCAATGTCTTATATAGTACTAGGAGTTCTCTGGAGGATATACTATATAATAGGCTATACAGTGCCTTAGGTAGACTTCCGTCTAGACGGGGTTCGAGCTTAATCTTATAGTCGATTCCTTCTCCTCGGAGTAGGGGCAGTTTTGAAGCCGATTTCGGCTTAAAGAAGTCGAGGTATTCCGAGTGGTCTAGTAGGAGCTTCGTGTAGGGGTCTTTAACTTTCTTAATTGCTAGAGCCCTCTTAATGTCCGTAGTTGCAGTATTAACCTTAGCATTAGCGTTAACCTTGGCATTAGCATTGCCGCCTAGTAGAACCTGCCCTTGGTCTCGGACTCTCTGCTTCGTAGCTGCCAGATACAGGCGTCCTCGTCCGACGTCGAGCTTGCCCTGCTAGCGCTCTATCTATAGTCTCCCTAATATCAGGTTATACTCTAACTTGTCTTATACAACGTAGAGATATAACCCTTGCTCGTAGTGTCCTTGCAGCTTAATTGTTACTTTTACTATATAGGTAATGTCTGGTCCTCGTCTAGTAATGCCTAGCATATGTATAGGTACAGTAGGGTTAGTCTCGATGTAGTGTTTCTGTACGAAGCTTTTGCTAATAACTCTATACACTAAGCATCCTGTATCAATTAGGGTTCGTATAGGGGCGGTCCCATTTAGCGTAGGTCGTACGATAAACGGTGTAGTCGTTATATAGGTACTCTTAAAAGATAGCTAAGTAGTGCTTTAAATTGGCAGTCTGTCTTGTATATACTGATATAGGTTGGGTTGGCCCGTGTCATTACTATGCCTTGCCAAGGTCTATATATCTAGTACACATTAGTCAAGTCCCTTCCAAGTTACTTGATCAGTCCCTTTTGGCTTAAGTGTACTGCGTTACATCACTTAACCCAGAAGTAACTGCTGAAAGTGTACGATAAAAGGACCGGGTTCAATTCCCAGGAGGCGCATCTTTTAACGGGAGAGTAGAAGCAGCGTTGACGTATGTCCGTTTGTCCACCACTCCGTACAGAATGAGGCAGACCCGGTAAAGGTCCAGCTGGCTGTGTGCAGACCTGCTAGGGGAGGGTTGATTGCGTATGCTGCGCTGCATAGGGGGGCTGTGCAATGGCATACGTGGCCTGTGAGTAGGCGCAGCTTACGAGGTTGTAAGCCTGTAGCGCAGGGGGTAGTAATACGGGGTGGGTTGGCCCGTGTTATTACTATGCCTTGCCAAGGTTTATATATCTGGTACACATTGGTCAAGTCACTTCCGAGTTACTTAATCAGTCCCTTTTGGCTTAAGTGTACCGCGTCACATTATATACCTCTAGCCGAGCCTTTGCTTAGAGGCTACTCTTTTCCTTACTCGTTGTTGTCTAAGGGGAACTCTTAGGTCTCGGGTTAGGCTGCTGTAATCGCTACCTTCGTAGTAGTAGTGCGTCCCCTAGGTCTCTCTGCTGGTAGAAGCCCGCAATTCCGTACGGTGTGCCCCGTCTAGCTGTACTGGTAGCAGCTCCCTTCTGCCCTTCTTTTGTTAAGTGTAGCTATATCTACCTACTGCGCCCTCTTAGCGTTAGCCCTTAGTCGTACAGTAACGGCTGCTGTTACTCTCGTCGTTGTAGGTTCCTAATATATAGCGTCCTGTTACTGTTACTTAGATTAGCGTAGTTCGTAGGCGCAGCTTATCTGTCCGAGCCTACGCTGCTAGTCGTCGATTATCCTAAGGAGATTACAGAATACCTCGTACGAGGCTAGCCGGATAACGCCTACTAGGCCTATTATTATCTCTTTCGAGAGGCCGACCTCTAGGGCAATCTTTACTCTATCCCCCTAGAGAAGGCCTCCTGCCTTAGCTAGGGTCTAGTCGTATTCTGCGAGAAACTCCTACAGGTGATTACAGCCCTACTTTATAGTGTTAAGGCGTACAAGAGCGCGGCTCTTGCAGTCTAAGTCCTTATAGCTCCTGTTAAGAGCTGCCTAGAGGATCGTTGTAGTTGCCTCTACTAGACTAGCAATAGCAGTTTTATAGTACGGCAGAATTCGTGCTGCCGCCTTGCCCTTTAGCCTCCTTAAGAGGTACACTACTTTGTCGAGCTCGGACAAGTATGCTGCTAAGTTAACTAGAAGCTTAGAGCGTATCTAGGCTGCCTAGGAGGGGTACTCGGACAGTGTCTCGCTGTCGTAGGTAGTAACGTTAGGGAGCTTTTTCTTCTAGGCCGTAGTGTCGGCTATCGTGTTCGTCGTTGTCGTCGTAGGGGTCGGATCGCGATCGGACACCCTAAGCTGTTAGAGCTCTTATTCCTATTGGGAAATTGTCGAGGCCTAGTAGCCTAGCCGTTCTTTAAGCTGGTTGGTACGAGCTACCAGCTCTGTATATATGCACTGTATCTAGTCCTACATGTCCGTTGTCTCTATCTAGACGGCGTTGTCTATCTTCGTCGTGTTACTGCAGTTACCGACAGCAAGATTAGTTCCTAATATTAGAGGTTTAAGAATTTTAGTTTAGAAACTTAAAGCCGGGTATATATATAAAGGAACCAATAGGCAGTTCCTTTGGCGTCTGCTACTGTACAATTTGTACCTACGAAGCAAGCCAACAATTTCCCTCTGTATAGGGGTGCAGGGGGAAGGGGCGTTGACTCGGCTAGGCCAAGTTAGGCCTTGGGCTAGCTGGGTTATGCCGGCGCTGCTGAGTCGTACTCCTTAGGACGACGGCCGGCTTAGGTCCGGGACCTGGCAGGACGGCGTCCCCTAACACATTGCCTTTTAGCCTTAGGTTCTACGTATTAAGCTATACCTTTTGGCCTTCCTCGAATTCTATTAGTAATCGCTTTCTGTTAGCTCGAGTTACTATTATCGCCTAGGCCGATTCTATCGCCTCTTTCGCTATCCGGGCTGCTTCTTCTATCTAAGCTTTAAGCGCTTCTGCCGCAGCAGCAGCGACTCTCTTCGACGAGGTAGTAGTTAAGGGTTCCGAAGTCCTAGGTCTATTAGGCGGTTAAAAGCTTGACCTTAGAAGATAGCCGTAAGTTATCTTAACAGTGCTAGAGAGGTAGCTTTAGACAGCGCTAAGTTAGCGCAGAATTCGGCTATCGGCAACACCTTAACCTAGTCTTCTTAATAATAGCTGCAGAAGATCCGTAAGTATTTTTCTATCTTACTGTTAGCTACTTCCGACTAACCGTCCGTCTAAGGGTAAGCGGCTATGCTAAGCTTTCTACAGATTCCGAGAACTTAGTTAATAGCCTTCTATATTATAGTAATAGTGTCCAGCAGGCTATAATGCTTTTATATATACTAAATTAGTATCCTCGCAGTCTCTTCCGCAGTTGTGCCTATATTCTTTGCTTAACAGAGGATAAAGTAGCGCTCCTTACTGAACCTATCTACTACGTTAATTGTAGCATTGCATCTATTAGAATCCGGTAGGCCGGTTACGAAATCTATCGTAATGTGCTGCTACGGTTTCTTAGAGATTAGTAGTAGCTTTAGTAGGCCGGCCGGAAGACTATAATGCGGCTTCGCGGCTCGATATACGTAACAGTTAGCAATAAACTAGTAGATTCGCTCGAATATTTGCGGAAACCAGTAGACAGTTCTTATTGCCTCTATTGACTTCTTCGTACTAGTGAAGCCGACATCCTTAGAACTATAGACCAGCTAAATAACTTCTGTAATTAGCTCTTCCAGAACTATTAGCTTCCCTAAACCGGTCTTGCTAAGCTTCTGTTAATAGTTAAGCCGCTCTACCTTTTTGTAAAGCGTCTCTTCCTCGATTGCCGGTTCTTTAGTGTAGATCCTTACTTCTTTTAGTACTTCGGCGTCTACTATCTGCTCGGTTAACACCTTCTAGAATATGTTTAGGTCTTCCTTCGCGCAGCTAGTCTTCCCTTCTCTTCTCGTTAGCGCGTTAGCTTTTCTGTTTTAAGCCCCTAGTTAATAAGTAATCTTAAAGTCGAACCTGGATAGGTAGGCGGCCTACTAGGCTTAGCAGTGTAAGAGCTTCTGCGTCTTTATAAAATAGGTTTATAACTAATAGTCTATAAGGACCTAGACAGTGCTATTTCTAGCTAAAAGCTCTAGCTTCTACTTCTCGAAAGCTTGGATAATAGCAAATAGCTCCTTATTATAGATAGCGTAGTTCCGTTTAGCTTTATTTATAGACTTGCTAAAGAAAGCTACTAGATCAAGGGCCTTGTCGTTGTCGTTATACTAAGAAAGGACCCCTGCCGTAACTCTATCAGAAGCATCCGTCTCTAGGTAGATAGTCTTTTCCGGCCGGAAGTGCGCTAGCACTAGTGCCGTAGCTATAGTACCCTTTGGTTAGTAGAAGGCTTCCGTATACCTCTTATTCTAAAGGCCCCCTGCCTCCTTTATTAACGCCTTATTTAGGAGTCCTGCTATCTTGCTGAAGTCTTTAATAAAGCAGCGATAGTAGCTACAGAACCTAAGAAAAGCTCTGATTTAGGTAGTGTTTCTGGACTTCGGCTGCTTCTATTCCGCTACGGCAGCGACCTTTGAGGGGTCAATCTAGATGCCTTCTCTTCTAACGATAAGGCCGAGATATTGAGCTGCGGACTGATAAAACTCGCTCTTCTTTGTGTCTGCGTTTAATCCGACCTTTTAGAGCCTAGTTAGCACCTGTTCTATGTAGTCTGTATACTGTTCTCTTATTCTATTAGTATAAATAAGGATGTTATCTAGGTAGATAGACACAAACCGCTCTAGCATGTCTATAAAGGTGTAATTATAAAACGCTGGTATATAGCCGGCTCGTTAGTAAGTCCGAAAGGTATAACTAGCTACTTAAAGTTGCCTAAACGCGTAGCAAATGTCGTAAGGTCTTCCGTCTGCCCTTCTTCGTTCCTTAGCTAGTAGAACGCTTAGCGAATGTCTAGCTTGCTAAACTACTTAGCTTTTGCTACCTGCTGTATAGCCTTATTAATTAGCGGCAGCAGGTATACGTCTCTCTTAGTAACCTTATTAAGACCTCTATAGTCTACGCATAGCCGGAGGCCGCCTCTAGGTTTCTGTACGAAAAGGATCGGCGACATATACTTAGCAGAGCTTGGTGTAATAATCTTCTTTGCTAAATTTTCTCGAACAAAGACTTCTACTCAGTCTAGCTCGGCCGGCGACAGTCGTCTTAGTAGTTCGGTTCTCGGCAGCGCGGCCCCTTCCTTTAGTCAAATCTTGTTATTATATTCTGGTTAGTAGAGGGGTAGGAGGTTGGAATCGGCTTTTAAGAATACGTTAGCGCAACTATAGAGTTCTTTTAGTAAGACCTCTAATAGGTCCGCTTCTTCTTCTGCTATTGTCTTTCGGTAGTCTTCGATGTCCTTTATCGAAATCGCGTAGATCTTATTCCCTAGCGACTTCGCAAGGGTAGTTAGGGCTTCCAAGCTTATTATTCGAATAGTGTGTAGGGGAGCGGCATAGTCAGCCGGAGCCATATTGACGGCTATAACGTTCGGTTTGGCGGTAACGACAGTAACCGAGTCAACGGCGGCGTTGCCCTTCCGCTAGGTTTTAAACTTAATCGTGCCTTCGTCTACGTTAATAACGGCTTTTTGGTTCTTTATCTATTTCTGTCCTATAATAATGTTAAATTCTCCGATATCTATAACTCAGAACGTCGCTTCTGTAGTGCGGCTAGCTAGGGTAGTATTTAATAGCATATAATGCGTAACACTCTCTATGTCTTGTCTGTTATATACTGAGATCCGCGTCAGCGACGCTTTTTCTACTAGATAACTGTATCCCTTTGTTAGTTTCCGAAGCAGTCGGTAGTCAATTGCCGCGCTGATAAGAGCTCCTATATCAATAAAAGCTTTTAGTTAAAGAGGCTAGCGCGAGCTTTTAAGGGGGTAGACTGTAATCGGAAGGATGATAGCAGTCTCCGCATTTGCCTCTACTATAGCCGAAAGCGGATCGTTGCAGCTGTTAATGCCTTCTTCTACTTCTAGCAGTGTAGTTCGTAGTAGTGCCCTATCGTCTATGCTAGGTAGGAGGCCTATCCGTCTAGCCAGTCTTTTTCTAGGATCCTTAATAGCACTCCGCTGCCTACGCTGTCGGTGTCGTTCAATGTTAGTTCTATAGCCTGTATACTCTTCCTTAGCAGCGGCGTAGGTCTCGTAGCTTAATATTCCTACATTTGTTGAGCAGTTGCTTGGCATCTAGTAGCGATATAGCTAGGCTTTCTATATGCGTAGTAGGTAGGGACGAACGTCGGACGCAGCAGATAGGATAGTTGCTAGGGGCCGCGTCGGAAAGATAAAGGGGGATGAGTTGATAGCGTGAACGGTAGTCGCTAACCTGGTTCTTAGATAGCTAGTCTTCTATATTTATTTATGTTTCTAGCCGTAACTCTCGCTTAGTCTACGAACGCTTAAAGGTCTCTGGTTCTTATAGAGACTAGGGCGTTAGCTAGTTTAGGCCTTAACTTCTTTCTTAGCAGGTGTAGTTGTTCGCTCTCCGGCACCTTCGCTTAATTTGCGTGCTTTCGGAACTGTCCGTAGAACTCTTCGAACGATAGCCGATGTTGGTTGACCTTGTCTAGTTGTTTACGAGCCGTCTGCTCGCAGAAGTAGTCTGCGAAGCGCTAATCTAAGGCTTCGAGAGCCTTAGCAGTAGTAGCTTCTTCTAAGTCCGCTACTAATGTAAAAGCCTTACTGTCTAGCTATAATTAAAGATATTCCAATTTGTTGTCCTCGCTGTTGTTAGCATAATCGCTATTTATCTTATTTATTATCTTTTTTTTAAAAACTTCCTATGTCTTCGGATTGCTGCTGCTAAAGACCTGTAGGTTAGGCAATAACGTTATCGAAATGCTATCTTAACTGTAGGTAGCAGGGGAGGCGCTTTCAGTTTAGTCTTCTCGTAGCAGCAGCGGCGGCGCCGCCGCCAACGACGTTAGCGCTGCTACATTAGCTAACTGGGCCTTTAGCACATTCAGTTAAGCTAATTGTGCTGCCGCTTAATTCTCTAGCACTTTAATAGTAGTTTTTGCTAATGCCCTCTCGGCTGCTATCGCTTCTACTTCCTCTCTTAGTTCTCTATTTTCTTCTACTTTCTTGAAAAACATCTTCTTAATAAAGTTTATAGTGTTATAAATCTTCTTAACTCTGTGTTCTGTTATATACTCCTCGAGGTCGTTAGGTATATAGGCGTACAGCTCCTTGTAGTTAGCTATTCGCTCCTTTACCTTCTTTGTCTCTTCTACTAGAAGGCCCTTAGTAACTGTCCTATCGTCTATAATGCTAGTACATCTATCTTTCGCTCTGTTAGTCTTTCTTCTTCTGCTGCAGCCAGTAACGCCGCCTTCTACTGTCGAGAAGCTCTCTATAGCCTTCTTATAGTACTAGTTGGTTCGGGTTATAGTGTGCGCGTACGTTATTCGGATGTCTGGATGTAATTCGACGGGCCCTTTCGCGCAGCGCAGTAGTTATATAGTTGGTAAGTTCGAGATATAATAATCTAAGCGCGTAGATATAATTTAATACAGCTGTTTTAATAACTATATCTCGAACTAAGGAGGGAAAGGAACCTATACGGCGGTAGGTAAGGGCTTTAGGGGTGGCGTGCCAAGGCCTGGCTCGGTCCAGAAGGGCTAAGCCGAAATTCCAAGGGTCTCCCCTATCGCTTGGTCCTATCACTTTCTGCCACTGTAACATAGAGGGGCTAAACCGCGTTATAGACTTCCAGCTAGACTGTTGCAGCCGCTGCCAGTCCCTAAGAAACTGTAGGAATATATTACAACTACGCCGCTGCCTACTAATACTGCTACTAATGTAACTACTACGCCTACTAATAACAACACTATTACTGCCACTATTACGTACTCTGTTAGCAACACTGCCTGTCGTACTACTACTCCTGCTGGCCCCCTCCTGTCTGTTGCTAAGCTTTAAGCTTAGTCTGCTAAGCTCTACTAGCGTCTCGCTACGCGTTCGCGTACCTAAGAGCGCTCGGCTAGCCCCTGTCGTAAACAGGGCACTTAGGCAGACTAGTTGTGCGAGCGTAACTGTATTGTAGGCACTATACATTCCTATAACGCCCGCGTTGCAGCTGTAAGCCGCTACGCCCTAAGCCAAATCGCCGCCGCTGTCGCCGAAGCACCCTGCTATCGCCTGTCGCTAGTATCCTTTTAGGTAGCCCTTATAGGGGCTGCTGCTAATGCCGATATGCTGCTATTAGTGTTAGCGCTACAGGCTCGCCTGCTCCTCCTAAGATGTATATAGTGCCTCTAGTAGGTCTCTAAAGACAGTGAGTGCGTTCTATACCTTGTTAGCTGTACCTTTGCTAATCCCTGTATGGACAGCCTGTAGGAGCTCTATATAGGGGAGTTATTCGATCCCTATACGCTGCACTCGTGTACCTACTATGCCTCTAGGCACTATAGCTGTTAGCTAGTCGTTACCCCCCTGCTCAAGGAGTTCCCAGAGGAGGACGACCTCCTACAGGATATAGTAGGCTGTAAGGACAAGTTTTATAAGTATCTTACTAGACTAGCGGAGCTCGTATAGTACGTATATACATACACTAGCTGCACTAGTAGGGCGGTCGCTAGCTGCTAGACTGCTAACTATGTATTAGGAACTAAGTAAGAACAGCTAGCAATACGCTGCTAGACTATAGGCTACCTCGCTATAATTAGTAAGTGGGTGCGCTACGTCCTTTCCTTGTGTTACCTTCCCTATATAGGGTACCTGCTAATTGCTTGCAGTTTATTAGCTAGCTCCTAGGCCCGGCAGCTATTAAGGCTATAGACTGCGTCGTCTGCGACGCAGGTCTGGATTTGGATTAAGGCGGGCATACAGCTCGTATACGTAGCTAGGGTCTGCTTGTTTGTTGTTTTGCTTCCGCTTTAGGTCTGTGCGCCCTGGCTATAGTACGTATAGCGCGTTGGCGCTACCCTAATATTAGTAATTTTTGCTAAGGCCTTTTCTTACTCTTATATATCTCCTTTGCGTCCTGCCTATAAGGGTTCTGCGCCTGCAAAATGCCTAATAGAACCTCTGTATTAGGCCGGCAGCTACTCTGCGTTGCTTAAGGTACCCTGTAGTACTTAGAGCTGTAGCATAACCTTTGCGTTGGCCTAGTGCCCCCTTAGTAGTACGCTGCTTGCTTCGAAGCGATCTAGGGCCGCTGTATCTTCTATAATATCGGCTTTTTCCTACGTGTTATACTCTAGTAGCTATCTACGCCAACATACGAGATACTTAACCTGCCTGCGCTGCTTTCGTCTAGCCTTAATCTCCTCTACCTCGTACTTACCCGCTTCGTCTGCAATTAGTATACTTACCTCTATTAACTCCCCGAGGCGCACTTTCTATAGTTCTAATAGCAAGACATAGAACACATTATAGATTCTATGCTGAGTAGGGAGTGCTAGGCAGTACGCCGAGGTTCCTACTAGGTCAAGTATCCGAAACAGTCTAATACGCTTAGGGCCGAGCTTCTTGCTTAGCAGCGCGAGCTTAGGGTTCTTTATCGAGAGCATTACTATATCCTCTACGTTATATAACTAGGCCTTATAGTAAGCGTTATAGTACTTAGCCTAGTACTCTTAGCTAGCTTTCTAGCGTTGCTTAAGGATCTCGCTTTGAGTCTATAGGCGTCTCGTAGTATTGGTTGCTGCTAGTGCCCTTCCCCTAGCTAGCTCGTCCTAAGCTAGATCTAGTCTAGGCGCAATTTCTAGGTAGAAGCTATACAAGATTATAAAGAGGCTTATCCTAAGTCCTGTATATACTGCGTTGCTGTACGAAAACTCTACTAAAGGGAGCTACTTCGCCTATTTGTCCTGCTGCTTACTGCAGTAGCAGCGTAAGTACTGCTTAAGAGTCTAGTTAGTGCGCTCTGTCTAACTATCAGTCTAGAGGTAGAAGGCAGTACTTAGCTTGCGTTTTACCCTTAGCTTAAGGCAGAAGTCTGCCTAGTACTAGCTAGTAAAGAGTGACCCCTTATCCGTTACAATGCCTATAGGGACGCCAAATTTTCTAACTACTTCCCTTAAGAGAATCTCTGCAAGCTCGACTACTGTATATGTTTTCGTTATAGAGACGAAAGCGGCTATGTTTATGTATCTGTCGATAATTACGAGAACTGTAGTGTATAGAACGGAACTTGCGCTAGACGCCTGCAATACCCTAGACGGCAGGAGGTCTATAATAAAGTCTATTATTAATTCTTGCTAAGGTCTAGACAGTATCGGGAGTGCACTTAGCTCCCTATAGGAGGCATAGCAGTGTGCTTTAGTCCGCTAGCAGACCCTGCAGGTACTAATATACTCCTTAAGGTCTGTAGCTATCCTGCCCTAGTAGTACTTGCACTGGATTAGCTCTAAGGTTTTGTTAACTCTAAAGTGTCCTACTAGTAGGTTATTATAGTATATACGTATAATCTCTGCTTAGAGGGCCCTATCGGCGGGTACTACGATCGTACAGTCCCCTAACTAGAATTGGTGCATTAACACTCCCTTATAGAGTTTGTAGAGTCCCCGCTTGTTAGACGTACCCTGTGCTCTCTTAACTAATTCCCTTGTAGATAGCTCGAGCTTCTGTATTGTTTTAATTAGGGACAGTAGGAGGACTAGTATATTAATATACAGGCTATTGTTCGCAGCGTATATTGCAGCTATCTGAACTAGGCAGGACACATATTGGTCTGCTGGCGCTATATGTTTTGCATCTTCTGCACTATAGTAGGCTAGAGGTACAGCGTCCTATAAGGCTCCTAAAACAGTGCCTGCCCTAGGCTTAAGGGGGCTAAGACACTTAGTACTAGGTGTACTAGTCTCTGCTAGGCCCCTTATATACCCTAAAGAGGGTAAGCGCTCTCTAGCTGCTCTACCCTTCTGGACTGCAGCTTCTTGCCGATTGCATATATATCGTATACAGACAGCTCGAACCCCTCCGCTGTCTAAAGAGACCTCTGTCTATAGCAGTAAATTCGCCTAGAGAGTAGGAAGCAGGTTTGCTACTAGTTCTAGTATGCCTACATAGCCTCTGCAAACATATCGCATACCTGTAGCCTTTAGCACTTTACTAACACTTCGGTTATAGGTAGCTCGAAACCCTCCCGCTATCCAAAGAGACCTCTGCCTATAGCAATAAATTCACTTAAAAAGTAGGGAGCGGGTTTGCTACTAGTCCTGTAACCTCTATATAGTAGCTGCACTTCGTAAGCACGTCTATAGGGTTCTTCCCTATAGCTTTTAGCTAATTACTAACATATCGGATACAGATAGCTCGAACTTCTCTACTGTCTACACTTAGTAGGACCTCTGCCTATAGCGACAATTTTGTCTAGAGAGTAGGAAGTAAGTTTGTTACCTGTTCTGTAACCTCTATATAGTTCCTATATCTAAAAGGCGTATCTATAGGGTTCCTCTTCCCTGCCTAATACTTAATTTTAAAATTAAACTGCTAAAGAAAGATAGCCTAGCAGGCCTGCTAGCTACTTAACTGCTTTCTATTTATAAACTCTTCTAGATTATAGTAGTCTACGAGCACCTCTACTATATAGGCTGCGCTGTCGAGGTAGGCGTACTAGTGCTTAAACGTCCCTACGACTGCTAACAACTCCTAGTTATACACCTTATAGTTACACTATATAGGCAGAATTTTCCGCAACTAGAAGGCAGTCGGGTGCTAGTTGGTGTTGTTGTTAAGATTCTAGCTACTACAAACTTAGACACGTCGGTTTTAAGTCGTATATAGAGCTTTAGCTTAAAGTGCTGTAGTATCTTTGCTAAGCTAAACGTATCTTTTAGTCTGCAGAACGCCTGCTCTTCGTTGGCGCCCTACTAGATAGGACCCAGCTTCTGGCCGTCCTTCGCTTCTTTTAAGAGGGCTGTTAGCAGCTTTACGATGCAGGAGTACTTAGGAATAAACTGCTAGTAAAAATTGCAGAATCCTAAAAACGACTACACCTCTATTAGCATTTTTAGTATAGGCTAGTCTTCGACTGTAGCTACCCTGATCCTATCTATCGCTATGCTAGCAGTAGATGTAACAAACCCTAGAAGCTCTACTTTCTTATGCTAAAACTTGCACTTCTTTAGGTTCGTATATAGGGCGAACTGCCAAAGCCGCTCTAGGACTGCGCTTACGTCCTGTATGTAGTCCTCCTAGGTCCTGCTTTAGACTAGGATATTATCTAGATACACTGTATAAAAGATGTCTACAAGCCCTACCAAGGCCTAATTAATATACGTCTAGAACGTTGCTAGAGCCTTCGTTAGGCTAAACAGTATTACTCTATACTTAAAATAGCTGTAACAGGTGTAGAACGCAGTCTTCTACTCGTTACCTTACTTAATGCAGATCTAGTAGTAGGCGTCCTTAAGGTCTCAGAACGTAAACTATATATTACTGCTCATAAGTAGTAGTAGATGCTAGTGTTGCGGCGGCAGAAAGGGGTAGGACTAAGTAATAGGGTGTACCCTCGGAATTTCGGCTCGGCCCTTCCAGACCAAGCCGGGCCTTGGCGCACCACCCCTAAAGCTCTTACCCACTACTATATAGATTCCTTTCCCTCTTTAGTTCGAGATATAGTTATTAAAAAGGCCGTATTGAATTATATCTTCTGTTAGGGGGCGCTGCCTAGCCCAGGTCCTGGACCGACCTAAGCCAACCGTTGCCCTAAGGACTGCGACTTAGCAGCGCTAGCACGACCCTACCCTCTGTACGGAATCACCGATAGAACTACACTCCTGTATAGAGGGAGAACCCTATAGCCCTACACAGAGGGGAATTGCCGCCCCTCTAAACGGAGGGAAAACTCTACACTACTGTACAGAGGGAGAACTCCCAATCCTCTGTACAGAGTTTGAACTTTGCATCCCTGTATAGAGGGAAATTGCTAGCTTAGCTTCGTAGGTACAAATTGTACAGCAGCAGACGACGAAGGAACTGCCTATTAGTTCCTTTATGTAGATACCTAACCTTAAGTTTCTAAACTAAGATTCTTAAGCCCTTTACATTAGGAATTAATCTTACTTTCGGTAACTGCAGTAATAAAACAAAGATAGACCGCGACATCTCTATAGAAACTACGGCTATAGAGGGACATATGCACTGCGCGTACGAGGAGCTGTTAGAACACAAGAGGCAGCTCGAGCAGCAAGTAAACCACTAGGCTGCAATAATCTCCTAACAGGAACAGGAGCTACAACAGCTTAGGGCGTCTGATCGCGATCTGACCCCTACGACGACGACGACGACGAACACGATAGCCTACACCCCGACCCCTAAAAGCAAACTCCCCGACGTCTCTACGTACGATAGTAAGGCTCTGGCTGAGTACCCCTCCTAGGCTGCCCAGATGCGCTCTAAGCTTCTAGTCGACTTAGGAGCATACCCGACCAAGCTGGACAAGGTAGTTTACCTCTTTAGGAGGTTGAAGGACAGGGCGGCAGCACGGATTCTGCCGTACTACGGGACGGCCATTGCCAACCTGGCAATAGCTAATACAGATGTAGAGGGCTGGAAGGTGCTGGAAGGTAGCAGGCTTAGCAGGACCAGGCTTGGCACACACTCAAATACCTCTACCTCCGCTTGTACGTAGATTCTTCCCTCTCTAGCCTTAGATATAGTTATTAAAGACGGGTATTGACCTAGAGTCTACTGCAGTCAGATTATTATATCTAAGGCTCACTCCAACACCCAACCTGCACTATACGAAAGAGTCTCTCGAATTATATCCGGGTACTCGATTAACGTACGTGCAACCGACAACCCAGAGTGTGTACTATATATATACAAAGGAGGCCGTTGAATTATATCCGGTTACTTAATCGTACATGTGCATGCTACTCTACCCCCCCTCCCCCGATCGAGAAGACGAAGAAGAGTTTTAGGGAAGAGAAGTGCCCCTATCGAGAAGAGAGAGAGTTTTGAAGAGAGAGAGTACCCCTATAAGAGGGATATTCGGGAAGAGAGGTGCCCCTATTGAGAAGAAGAGAGAGTTTTAGGGAAGAGAGTGCCCCTACAAGTAGATCGCGAGTTTTGAAGAAGAGCCAGAGCGACGAGAGCGACGAGAGCGAGAGAGCGACGACGACGATGTAAGGGCGACGACGACAGGAGCGATAACGACAAGAGCGCACCTAGCAGGACCTAGGGCGACGACATTCGTTTTTTTTCAGGTCTTTAACAGACCATTCTATTCGGACAAGGCCAATCAGGACAGCCAGCGATCGAGGTGTACGTTCAGCATTTGGCACATTTAGCAATCGAGACGTACAGCAGAGCACAAGGCACAGCAGCTACAGACAGGCACAGCTGCTGCAGACAACATAGACACAGCTGCTACAGACAATACAGGCGAAGCAGAGACAGGGCATATAGGCAGAGTACCCAGGCACGAGCACTAAGCACAAGCCCACGGCAGAGCACCTAGCTACAGAGCACCTAGGTATAGGTACAAGGCAATTGCAGACAACACAGCTGCAGACAACACACAGGTACAGACAACACACAGGTGCAGACAACATACACTGTTCAGGTTTAGAAGAGCACAAGGCAGAGCACAAGGCACGGCTGCAGAGCACTAGCTGCAGAGCACTAGCTGCAGAGCACCAGCTGCAGAGCACCAGCTACAGAGCACCTAGGCCGAGCAAGAGCACCGAGCAAGAGCACTAAGCAGGCAGAGCACAAGGCACGAGCACCTAGGTACGAGCACCCAGGCACGAGCTCCAGGCAGAGCACTAGGCAGAGCACCAGGCAAAGCACAAGGCAAAGCGACGGCTTCAGAAGCGACGGCTTAAGAAGCGTAAGAAGCGACGGCTCGAGAAGCGAGGCGAGCGTCTAAGAAGCGGGCGACCGTCTAAAAAGCGAGCGACCGTCTAAGAAGCGACGTACGTAGGCTACAACCTCCGCGACCTCCGCGACCTCTGCGACCGTTTGAGAAGCGACGGCTTAAGAAGCGATCGTCGAGAAGCGACCGTCTGAGAAGCGACCGTCGAGAAGCGACCGTCGAGAAGCGACCGTCGAGAAGCGACCGTCGAGAAGCGACCGTCGAGAAGCGACTGTCGAGAACGAGAAGCGACAGGCGACGGCATAAAAAGCGACAGCTCGAAAAGCGAAGGCTCGAGAAGCGACACATGTTTGCAAGACGACCCCGACGACCTCCGCAGCTCCGACGACCTCTGCGACCGTTTGAGAAGCGACGGCTTAAGAAGCAACAGTTCGAGAAGCGAGCGACGGCTTAAGAAGCGAGCGACCGTCAAGAAGCGACCGTCGAGAAGCCACCATCGAGAAGCGACCGTCGAGAAGCGACATACATAGGCTGCGACCTCGACGACCTCTGCGACCTCCGCGGCTTTAACGACCTCCGCGACCTCTAAGACCTCTGCAGCCTACCGAGAAGCAATAGCTTAAGAAGCAACGGCTTAAGAAGCGACGGCTCGAGAAGCGACCGTCGAGAAGCGACTGTCCGAGAAGCGACTGTCGAGAATAAGAAGCGACGGCTTGGAAAGCGACGGTTCAGAAGCAGCATATGCTTGCAAAGTAACTCCGAGCTCTGCGACCTTAGCGAGCTCCGCGACCTCTGCGACCGCTCGAGAAGCGACGGTCTAAGAAGCGACCGTCTGAGAAGCGACCGTCTAAGAAGCAACCGTCGAGAAGCGACACTTGTTTGCAAGGCAACCTCTACGACCTTAGCGACCCCGACTAGGACGACCTCTGCGACAATCCGAGAATTCTGCAGCCTTGGCAAGGCACCGAACAAGGCACCAAAGCGACGGCAAAAGGCACGAGATTGAAGCTTAAAAAGACACGAGATTGAGGCTCAAAAAGGCACGAGATTGAGGCTCAAAAGGACACGAGAGTAAGGCTCAAAAGGGCACGAGATTGAGGCTCAAAAAGGCACGAGATTAAGACTCAAAAAGGCACGAGATTGAGGCTCAAAAAGGCACGAGATTAAGACTCAAAACGCACGGAAATTGAAGCTCAAAAGCGACCTTAAAAGCGACCTCAAAAGCGACCTGTTTTGGAGCGACCTGATTAGCCGATAGCGAAGCTGAATTTGCGACCCCTACGACCTGGTTTGGAGCAGCCTGGTTTGGAGCAGCCTGGTTTGGAGCGACCTGGTTTAGAGCGACCTCAGCGACCTCTGCGACTAAATTTGCGACCTAGATTGGTGCAACCTAATTGGGTGATTGCGATTAATAGGATGATTGCGATTAAGGGCAATCGCTGGTTAAGGAGGGCGGTAGTAATACAGATATAGAGGGCTGGAAGGTGCTGGAAGGTAGCAGGCTTAGCAGGACTAGGCTTAGCACACACTCAAATACCTCTACCTCCGCTTGTACGTAGATTCTTCCCTCTCCAGCCTTGGATATAGTTATCAAAGACGGGTGTTGATCTAGAGTCTACTGCAGTCAGATCAATAGCCACGACAACGATGCTCTAGGCAGCTCTAGACAAGAGCTACAACGACCCAGACCGCGAGAGCCGGGCACTCCTACGGGTCAACATCATAAAACAAGGACGCAAGACTGTATAAAAATTCCTCGCGGAATTTCACCAGACTTTAGCAGAAGCAGGAGGTCTCTAATAGGAGGACAGGATAAAAATTACCTCTTTAGAGGTAGGCCTCTCTAAGGAGATTATAACAGGACTAGTAGGCATAACGCGACCAGCTACGTACGAGGAATTCTGCGATCTCCTTAGAATAGTTAACGACCAGCAGCATAGGCTTAGTCATATAAGCTGCGCTTAAGAGATAAGACAACCCCTCTAGCAGCAGACGGACGCTATAGACTAGGAACCAACGGCGACGAGGGTGGCGGCAGCCGTTACTGTACGGCCGAGGGCCGCTACCAAAAGGGCGCAATAGGTAGACATAGCTACCCTTAACAAGAGACGAGCAGAAGGGAGCTGCTACCAGTATAGCAAGATAGGCTATACTGTACGGAATTGCGGGCTTTTGCTAGTAGAGAGACCTAGAGGACGGCCGACCACTGCAAGGGTAGCAACTGCGGCGCCCTAACGAGAAGATTAGGAGTCCTACTTGGACGACGACGAGTCGGGAAAAGAGTAGCCTCTAAGCAAAGGCTCTGCCAGAGGCGTATACGAGATAGATTGCTAAATTAAAGCATTACTTAGCTATCTTTTAAGAGCAACCACATAACGACAACGCTGTTTATCGTATAGCTAACGTTAAACGGGTCCGCAACGGCGCGGACATTGATTAACACAGGATGTTTAGTGTACGGAGTAATTAGCGAAGACTTCGTACAGAGACACTGGATTAAGACGACCCCTACTGTACTAGTACGCATGTTAGGCATTACTAGGCAAGGACTGGACATTACCTATATAGTAAAAGTAACGATAGAGGTACAGGGACACTATAAGCAGGACTTATACCTCTATGTCGTACAGGACAAGCTAGGGTATAACCTAATACTAGGGAAGCTATAGATAGAGCGCTAGAGGGGCAAGCTAGACGTTGGACGAGGACGGCTGTACCTGGCAGTAACGAAGCAGAGGCTCCGAGACCGGGGGAGGGTCCAGCAGGACGACAACGCTACGGCCAGAGCCAACACGTCGACAAAGCAGAGGCCCTAAGACCAAGGGAAGGCCCTGCAGGGTAACAATGCCAAGGCCAAAATCAACACAGCAACGGCGGACATTAAGAAGGCATTAGTACCTAAGAAAGTAACGGACCCCTATACGAAGCTTCTAAGGGAGTATACTGGATACCTAGACCTCTTCGAGCCAAAGTCGGCCTTAAAGCTGCTACTACACTAAGGAGAAGAGATTAACTACGATATCTAGCTAGAGCCCTGTCCAGATAGGAGTCTGCTAGAGGTACTGTACGGACCGCTGTACGGAATGTCCTCTAGAGAACTCCTAGTACAGCGCAAGACACTAGACGACCTGCTCGCTAAAGGGTTTATTCGGGCAAGTACGTCGTCCGCAGGAGCCCTAGTACTGTTTGTCTACGAGGAGGGGAAGGCCGGCTTGCGTTTCTGCGTAGACTACAGAGGCATTAACGCGATTACTAAGAAGGACCGGTACCCCCTACTCCTTATTAAGGAGACTCTCGGACGGATTAGCAAGGCAAAGTAGTTTACTAAGCTTAACGTAGTCTCGGCCTTCTACAAGATACAGATTAAGGAAGGCTGTAAATAGATAACTGTCTTCTATACGAGATATAGTCTTTTTAAGTAGCTTATTACCCCCTTTGGCCTTGCCAACGCACCAGCAACATTCCAAAGGTACATTAACAAGTCCTTGCAAGGGTTACTAGACGACATCTGCTTAGTATACCTCGACGACACCCTAGTTTTTACGGATGGCACCTATGCAGATTACGTACGGGACGTCAAGAAGGTGCTGGACCGACTGCAGCAGGCTGGCTTGTACCTCGACATCGACAAATATAAATTCGGTGTCTAGTGTACGAAATACCTAGGTTTCATTATCGAGGCAGGGAAAGACATCAGTATAGATAGGAAGAAGATTAATGCCATCAAGCAATAGAAGCCGCCTACGAACGTTAAGGGCGTACAGGAATTTCTTAGGTTTGCCAACTTCTACTGCCGGTTTATACAGAACTACTCGGAGATCGTACGCCCTCTAGTTCAACTGACATATAAGGACAAGCAGTTTAAATAGACGGACGAATACGACGGCAGCTTTAACAAACTAAAGGAGCTCTTTACTACAGGACCAACGCTTGCCGCCTTCGACCCGGAACGTACGACGATACTAGAAACCGACTCCTTAGGGTATTGCATTAGAGGTATCCTGTTACAGGTAGGCTCGGACAGACTTCTGTACCTATACGCG
Organism: Pseudocercospora ulei; assembly: GCA_016165855.1. NCBI lineage: Eukaryota > Fungi > Ascomycota > Dothideomycetes > Mycosphaerellales > Mycosphaerellaceae > Pseudocercospora > Pseudocercospora ulei. The sequence continues at coordinate 542,298 of JACWNB010000004.1, forward strand.
TATTTCTCTAAGAAGAACTCCCTAGCTAAGTGCAACTACCCTATCTACGACAAGGAGTTGCTAGCTGTCGTATAGTGTTGCGAAGTATAGGATAGAGAACTCCGCTTAGTGCCCGAGTTCCTCGCCCTAACTAACTACAAGAATCTAGAGTACTTTACGCAGCCCCGGAAGCTGTCTAAGAGGCACGTACGATAGGCAATGTACCTAAGCCGGTTCAACATAAGACTCCAGTATCGTAAGGGTAAGGACAACAGCAGGGCCGATGCGCTATCCAGACAAGACTAGGATATGCCGACAACGTACGAGGACGACCGGTTAAAGTCTCGAACATTCCAGATATTCAGGGAGGAGCCAGGCGAGGAGACTATCCGCCTAGCAGCGACATACCTATAGGAACCCTAACTGCAAGCATAGGAAGAGGCAGTGGAAAAGGACAGGGTGTACTAAGGGGCCTGTACAGCGATCTAAGGAGGACAGCGGAAGCTCCTAGCAGAGCTCTACCTTAAGGTATCGGCAGCAGAGTGCTCAGTAGACAGGGAGAACAACCTAAAGTTCAGGAATTGGATTTGGGTCCTGTTAGACGAGAAGCTCTGTACAAGCTTAATACAATAGGCGCACGACTCTATAGCTACTAGGCACCTAGGGCGTAAGGAGACGTACAGCATTGTCGCTAGGGACTACTACTGGCCGGCGATAGCGAAGGACATCTGCAGGTTTGTACAGAACTGGGACGTATGCAGACGGACGAAGCCCTAGCGTAAGCTAAAGCATAGGCTGCTAAAGCCCCTACCGATCCCGGACCGGCCCTAGCAAGACCTAACGGTGGACTTTATTACAGACCTACCTAAGAGCGACGGACGGCAGAACATTATAGTAGTTACGGACAAGCTAACGAAGGGGGTAATACTAGAGGGAATGGACTCTATTACGACTAAGGACACCGCCTAGGCATTTATACGGACGACGTTTAGCAAGCACGGTTTCCCTAGGTTAATTGTATCGGACTGGGGTACACAGTTTACGAGCTAGCTCTAGGCGAGGGTCTGCTAGTTACTAAAGGTAGAATGTCGCCTGTTAGCTGTATAGCACCTAAAGACAGACAGGGCGACGGAGAGAGTCAATTCGACGTTGGAAGCGTACCTCTAAGTGTACGTCGACTATAACTAGATGAACTGGAACCGACTTCTCCCTACAGCAGAGCTAGCTATTAACAGCTGTACGGCTAATGCTACAGGATTGTCCCCCTTCTTTATAGCCTATAGATATAACTATTCCCTGCTCCCACTGACCCTAAGTAGTAACACCCTGCGCCTAGTACGATCCCTAATTCAGTAGGGAGAGGCTATCGTACAGACGATTACGAATGCATATTAATAGGCGAAGGCGAGTCTGGCTATAGCTTAACAAAATGCAGAAGAGCAGGCTAACAAGGGACGGCAGGCTGCACTAAGGTATAAGGCAGGGGATAAGGTCTGGCTAAATCAGCGAAACATCTATATAGACTGGCCGAGCAAGAAGCTAGATTGGAAGAACAGGAAGTTTACAGTAGTCCGACCGATAGGGACACATACCGTACGATTAAACACTCCCCTAGGGATTTATCCAGTCTTCTACATAGACCTTGTACAGCCAGCGAACACGGACCTGCTGCTACACTAGACGACAGACGACGCGCCCCTACCGGCGATTATAACTAAGGGCCAGGAAGAGTACGAGGTAGAAGGAATCCTTAGGAGCTAAAGGAGGCAGAAGAGGGCGGAGTACCTAGTAAAATAGAAAGGATAGGCAGAGCCTACGTAGGAACTGTACGAGGCCCTACAGGACACAACTGCACTGGACAGGTAGGAGGAGAACCATCCCCCTGCCCAGTTACAGTAACACTGCGCTATACGGCGGAAAGAGGCACGATCTACCCTAAGGACAGGGTCGCCGCTAGCAACCTAGGTTGTTAAAGGATCGAGAATTACGATGTAGGACACTAGGGGATCCCACTAATACGACATCGTACGACACTATACGAAAAAAGGGCTAGAGGAAGGGAACAGCTAGGGAACAGATAGGAAGGAGAGTGGAAATAAGAGGAGTTAGGAGCAGAACTGTCTAGAATTTCTTACACTACCTAGGGGGAGGGGGTAGCTCACTAGCCACTACCCCGGGAGACTAGAGCAACCGACTCCTTATCTAAGATCTTAGTTACCTCCCGCCTAGCAGGACTCCTACCCCTACCCGGGCTAGCTCCAGGAAGCAGAGGCACCCCCCTACCCCTACGCGCCTCCCCTAGACGGCAGTAGGGGCAGTAGAGGGAGCCATCCTTCCACTTACACAAGGCACACACCCTAGCCCAGAAGCCTAGGAGGCAGTATAGGCTAAGTAAGGGCTAGGGGAAGTTGGGGCAGGGGGCGCAGAGCTAGCCCTAGGTAGCGATAAGGATAGCGTTAACGTACGACGCCTAGGCTATAGCTACCTGCTATAATGTAACCTAGGCAGTGTTACACTAGAAGGCGTAGTAGGGCAGCTCGGCCGCGTCTTGCTACTCGTTAGTGTAGCACCTAAGACGTTAGCTTAGACCGTACAGAAGACAGGAATCTGTACGAACCGGAAGCGTAGCTGTTAGTCAAATTAAGGATTCTACTGCTAGAGGCAAAAAAAGGAGGGGACCCCAGCCAGACGAGCGGAGGAGGAGGGGCCAGCGACCACAAGAGAGCTACGACGAGCACGGCCGGACAGGGCAGGTGGCATAGTAGTATCTAGTAGTAATAGTAGTAGCTAGTAGTAGTAGTAACTGTTAGTAGCTAGTAGTAGGGCCGGAGTAGGCGTAGACAGTAGACAGTAGTAGATAGTAGACGGCGTGGAAGGGGGAAGGCAGAAGGAGAATAGAAAGAGAAGAAAGAGGGAAAGAGAAGGGAGAGACTTGGAATTTAGGCAGTAGCTACCTGCTATAGGAAGCAATAGCAACCAGGGCAGCTACTATAACTAGGTAAAATAGCAGGAGGCAACTACGACCCAGTAGATAACAAGCAATAACTATATAGACGGCCGGACGAAAATAGGAAGTCGCGACCTAGCAAAGGAACAGCAGGAACTAAGTATGCATAGCACGCTACTGTACGAAAAAGGGCACTATAAGAAGGGAGGGGGGGGTATTGTTAGGGGGCGCCGCCTAGCCCAGGTCCTAGACCGACCTAAGCCAACTGTCGCCCTAAGGACTGCAACTTAGCAGCGCTAGCACAACCCTACCCTCTATACGGAATCACTAACAGAACTACACTCCTGTACAGAGGGAGAACCCTATAGCCCTGCACAGAGGGGAATTGCCGCCCCTCTAAAAAGAGGGAAAACTCTGCACTACCGTACAGAGGGAGAACTCCTAATCCTCCGTACAGAGTGTAAACCTTGCATCCCTATATAGAGGGAAATTGCTAGCTTAGCTTCGTAGGTACAAATTTTACAGCAGCAGACGACAAAGGAACTGCCTATCAGTTCCTATATATAGATACCTAACCTTAAGTTTCTGAACCAAGATTCTTAAGCCCTTTACATCTGCATGCCCGGATTATTATATCTCGAACTTACTTACTATACTAACTCTGCGCTGCGCGAAAGGGACCGTTGAACAATCCGGACACCCGAATAACGCATGCGCACTATATACACCCAACCAAACAACAGCACTGTAAGAAAGCTATAGAGAGCTTCTTAACGGTAGAGGGCGGCGTTACAGGCCGCAGCGGAAAGAGAAAGACTAACAGACCGAGGGATAGGCGTACTAGCATCCTCGACGATAGAATAGCCACTAAGGGCCTTACAGAAGAAGAGATAGATAAAGCGAGAAAGGGCATAGAGAGCTATGCTGAACTGTACGCACGTAATCTGGAGGAAATAGAGGAGTATCTAGCAGAAAATGGAGCTAAGAAGGTGTTCGACATTATTACCTTCGTCGAAAAGAAGTTTTACAGGAACGTAGAAGAGAACAGGAGACTAAGAGATAAAATAGAAGTGGTAATAGCTGAGAAGGATTCGGCAGAAACCATTATCAACGTGTTAGAAAACTAAGCGGCGAATCGACTAGCACAACTAAAGGCGATAAAGACTTAGTTAACTAAGATAGAGGCAGCGACGTCGTCGGCGCTGCTACTACACCGAGAAGAACAAGCAGAGACCGCCTTTCCGGCGGCCTACAGTCAAGGTAGCACCTTAATAACGTTACTACCGGACCTACTAGCGTTTAGGGACGGAGACCCTAAAGATTGGGAAGCATTTAAAAAGAAAATAAAGAATAAGATAGACCGCGATTACGCCGGAAGCAGTGCAGGAGATAGATTAGCCTACCTGGAATCGCGGTTAGAAGGTAAAGCTTTTTCGTTAGTAGCGGACCTAGAAGAGGTAACTGCCAAAGAAGCGATTAAAGCGCTAGACCAACGCTTCGGAGACTCCTTCCGAAAGAAGACAGCCTGTAAGCAACTAGATAAGATCAACCAGAACCGGCAGACGTTTAAGGAGTTCTACGGACTGTTCAGAAAATATGCTATTAGAGCCAGAGTGTTAGAAGATAAGCAGCTCCACCTACTAAGGCAGAAGCTAAACCCTAAATTGGCAGCAACCATAGCGTCAGTAGAAGACGAAGACCTTAAAAGCTTCGTGCAACGAGCGAGAGTTACTGCCAGAAACCTAAGCGCTTACGCGAAATCGCGCGAATCGAACTAGAAGCAGTCGATAACGCAGACAATACGACTCCCTGCACCTTTTAGGAGAGCACCTTAGCAGCCGCCTTATTCGCTACGTTCGTCGTTGGTCCCTACTTGCTACGCGTGCGGAAAGCCTGGCCACATCGCTATAAGATGCCAAGTGACGGATTAACAGAAGCAGGAATATCGTGCTACGAAGCAGCTGCAGAGAAAGACTATCCAAGCCATCGAGCCGGCTCCGAAAGACACCAACAGCGTAGATAGTAGAGTGCCACTGCGAATCCTGGGAAAAGACCAGCTAGACGGATAGGCCCCCTATCTAGCATAGACAATAGGGCACCGACACGAACTACGCTACTAGAAGATAAAAGTATTAACAGCTGTAGCGATCCGCTCTTAGCGGCGGTGGAAGTAAACACGGAAACAGCTATTATCCTCCTAGTTACTGTCCAACCCCTCGATGGCTTCAACAGACCACTTTAGCTAAGAGCTTTTATCGATACAGGAGCCCTTATTGGAGCCGCGATCTACTACCGATTGGTTCAGAAACTAATAAAAGGATACGGCTATCCGGTGGAGCTGGCGTCGCCGACGCGGATTTCGGCATACAACGGACAAGATACAGAGAGTGTTACGCATTATGTGCTACTAAGGACTACCCTAGCTGGTCGCAGCACGGAAGCAACGTTCCGAATTATGGATATCGGAAGGTTTAACATTATTATAGGACAGAAATAGACAAAGAACCAGAAAGCAGTTATTAACGTAGGTAAAGGCACACTTAGATTCAAACCCCTGCAGAGTGGAGTCGCTGCCGTCAAATCGGTTATAGCAGTCGCCAAGGAACCGAACGCTACAATTAGGGGAGCGGGTCCGATAGATTGGTCCGGCCCTCTAGACACGATCGGAATAATAAGCTCAGAAGCCTTAACGACCCTCGCGAGGTCGCTGGACAATAAGATTTACGCCATCTCGATAAAAGACATTAAAGACTACTAGAAGATAATAGCAGAAGAAGAAGTAGATCTATTAGAGGTGTTACCGAAAGAACTCTATAGCTACACCGACGTGTTCTCGAAAGCCGACTCCAACCTACTGCTGCTCCACCGACCGGAATATAACAACAAGATCCGGCTGAAAGTAATACAGGGTGGGTTGGCCCGTATTATTACTATGCCTTGCCAAGGTTCATATATCTGGTACACATTGGTCAAGTCACTTCCGAGTTACTTAACCAGTCCCTTTTGGCTTAAGTATACAGCGTCAAATCACTTAACTCAGAAGTAACTGCTGAAAGTGTACGATAAAAGGCCCGGGTCCAATTCTCAGGGGGCGCATCTTTCAACAAGAGAGTGGAAGCAGTGTTGATGTATGTCCGTTTGTCCACTACTCCGTATAGAATAAGGCAGACCTGGTAAAGGTCCAGCTAGCTGTGTGCAGACCTGCTAGGGGGGGGGTTGATTGCGTATGCTGTATAAGGGGGCTGTGCAATAGCATACGTAGCCTGTAAGTAAGCGCAGCTTACGAGGTCGTAAGCCTGTAGCGCAGGGGGTAGTGATACAGGGTGGGTTGGCCCGTGTTATTACTATGCCTTGCCAAGGTTCATATATCTGGTACACATTAGTTAAGTCACTTCCGAGTTACTTGACCAGTCCCTTTTGGCTCAAGTGTACCGCGTTACATCAGAAAGAAGGAGCTACGCTGCCAAGAACCGAACCCCTAAGAAGGCTGTCGCTAGCTAAGCTAGACCAAGTAGAGGTGTTTGTTCAAGAAAACCTAGCAAAGAAGTTTATTACGCCAAGCTCTGCCGAGTATACGTCCCCGATTCTTTTCGTAAGGAAACCTAGAGGTAGTCTCAGACTGTGCGTAGATTACCGAGGCCTTTATAAGGTCACTAAGAGAGATGTGTACCCGCTGCCTCTAATCGACGAGACTATACAACGAGTAGCTAAAGCTAAGTGGTTCAGTAAGCTGGATATTTGCCAAGCTTTCTATCGACTAAGGAACGAAGAAGGGCGGACAGAAGACCTTACGACATTCGCTACGCGCATAGGCAATTTCAAGTAGTTGGTAATGCCTTTTGGACTCACTAACGCGCCGGCGGTGTAGCAGCGTTTCATAAATCACACCTTTATAGACATGCTAGAACGGTTCGTGTATATCTACTTAGACGACATTCTTATCTACACTGATAGAACAAGAGAGCAACATACGGACTACATTAAGAGGGTACTAAAGAGACTCCGCGAAGTCGGATTGAACGCGGACACGAAGAAGAGCGAGTTTTATTAGACCGAAGTCGAATACCTCGGTCTTATCGTCAGAAGAGAAGGGATTAGGATAGACCCCTTAAAAGTCGCCGCCGTCGCAGAATGGAAGCAGCCGAAATCAGGAAACACTACACAAATTAGAGCGTTTCTCGGATTCTGCAGCTACTATCGACGGTTTATTAAGGACTTTAGCAAGACAGCGAGATCCCTAAACGAAGCACTAAAGAAGGAGGCCGCTAGCCTATAGAATAAGAAGTGCACAGAAGCTTTTATCCGGCTAAAAGAAGCAGTAGCCTCGGCGCCGGTTCTGGCGCACTTCCAACCGGAGAAAACGATCTATTTAGAGACGGACGCTTCCGACATAGTGACTGCAGGGGTCCTTTCTTAGTATAATAACGCCGACGAGACCCTCTACCTAGTGGCTTTCTTTAGCAAGTCTATGAACAAGGCTAAGCGCAACTACGCTATTTACGATAAAGAGCTATTAGCTATTATCCAGGCTTTCGAGGAGTAGAAGCCAGAGCTTAAAGCTAGACAGAGCACAGTCCAGGTCCTTACAGACCACCAGTTACTGACCTACTTTATAAAAACGCAGAAGCTATCGCGCCGTTAGGCCCGGTAGGCCGCCTACTTATCTGGATTTGACTTCAAGATCACCTATTGACCCGGAGCCCAAAATGGAAAGGCTAATACGCTAACGAGAAGAGAAGGAAAGACTAGCCGCGCAAAAGAAGATCTGAATATGTTCCAGAAGGTGTTAACTAAACGGATAGTAGACGCCGAGGTATTGAAAGAAGCAGGGATCTGCGCGATAGAACCGCTAACAGAAGAAGAGACGGTCTACAAGAAAGTGGAACGACTTAATTAGCAGCAGAAACTTGGCAGAACTAGCTTAGGGAAGCTAATAGTTCTGGAAGAACTGATTACAGAGGTTGTCCAGTTGGTCTACAGTTCTAAAGATGTTAGTTACGCCAGCTTAAAGAAGACAATAGAAGCTGTAAGGACGATCTACTAGTTTCCACAGATCTTCGAGCGGATACACCGGTTTCTTACTAATTGCTACATCTGCCGAACCGCGAAACTACGTTACGGCCTTCTAGCCGGTCTGTTGAAACCACTTCTGATCCCTAAGAAACCGTAGCAGCACATTACGATAGATTTCGTAACCGGCCTGCTGGATTCCGATCGATACGATCCTACGCTTAACGTAGTAGACCGACTAAGCAAAGAGCGCTACTTTATCCCCTGCCGAGCGAAGGATAAAGGAACTACTGCAGAAGAAACAGCGAGAATGCTATATCAGCATATATAGAAGGACTATAGCCTGCCGGACACTATTACTACGGATAGGGGTCCCCAATTCACTGCCGACGTATAGAAGGCTATTAACTATGCTCTCGGAATCCGTAGAAAGCTCAGTACAGCCGCCTACCCTTAAACCGATAGTCAGTCTAAAGTGGCTAACCGCGAGATAGAGAAATATCTGCGAATCTTCTGCAGTTATTATTAAGCAGAATAGGTTAAGGTGTTGCCGATAGCCGAATTCTGCGCCAATTTAGCACGATTGGAAGCCACCTCGCTGGCACCGTTCGAGATAACCTACAGTTATCTTCCTAAAATAAGCTCCCAAGCGCCGAACGAACCCAGCTCTTTAGAACCTTCTATATCCACTGCCACCTCGTCGAAGAGAGTCGCTGCGGCTGCGGCAGAAGCGCTTAGATCTTAGATAGAAGAAGCAATCTGTGTAGCAAAGGAGGCAATAGAATCGGCTTAGAAGAAGATAGTAACTCGAGCTAATAGAAAGAGGTCACTAATAGAATTTGAAGAAGGCCAAAAGGTATAGCTTAATACGCAGAACCTGAGGCTAAAAGGCAACGCCAAGCTTAACCCCCGCTACGTAGGTCCGTTCAAGATAGTAGAAAAGAGGTCGCCGGTAACTTATCGGCTCTAGCTACTAAGGTCGTTCCGAATCTACAATGTCTTTTATTTGTAATCCAGGCACACAGATATAATTCAATACAGCCTTTTTAATAACTATATCTCAAACTAAGGAGGGAAAGGAATCTATATAGTGGTAGGCGAGAGCTTTGGGGGAGTGGCGTGCCAAGGCCCGGCTCGGTCCGGAAGGGCCGAGCCGAAATTTCAAGGGTCCACCCCATCACTTAGTCCCACCCCTTTCTGCTGCTGCAACACTACCCCCCTCCCTTATTAGCAGTCGCCCTCGACCGCTTACTTATCTGGTCCTCTTTTTTTTTTTTTTTTTTATATAGTTACTATCTGACGGCTTTACTTAGCGTCTATCTAATCCGTTCTATCTGATCGGAGCTATCTAATCGGAGCCAGCGGTTACTAGAGCTGCGGCGTGACCGGTCCGTGCGCTATCGCGTAGGTCTATATAGATCCAGCTGCAGCTCGCTATCTTCTTCTTTTTCTTTCTCTACCAAAGACCTTACCTACTGCAGGGCTGGCGGCGTCGGCGCCGATTTACGGCGTCGGCGAGCTTCCTGCCGATGCGAAGATAGGTAGTGGCCGATCCGAATACTCCGGCGAAGCGACCGTTACAATTGTTTTCTTCGGCTTCTGTGCCGATAGAGCGGACTTGGCCTTCTTTTCAGCCGTTGAGCCACTTAGGCCTCGGCTTCTTTGGGTTCCGGGCGTAAAACTCTCTTAGCAGCTCTGCCGAATTCCGCAGGTTCTCGGCCGGATACTATTTGTAGTCTTCCGGCTATCCTTTCTATAAGATCCTCGCTTCAATAGATCCCCCTGTCTTCTTATATCTATAATATCTTCGACTTCCTATTCTTCTTCTTTACCGTCTATTTCGATCGACAGGGGTTCGGCGAACCCCTGATCCGGAAGACTATCTTCAGGGTCTAGGCTTAGCAGATCCAAATAAAAGACATCGTAGATCCGGAATAATTTCGGCAGCTGGAGCCAGTAGGTTACCGGCGACCTCTTTTCTATTATCTTAAACGGGCTTACGTAACGAGGGTTAAGCTTCGCGTTGCCTTTTAGCCTTAGGTTCTGTGTGTTAAGCTATACCTTTTAGCCTTCCTCGAATTCTATCGGTAACCTCTTTCTATTCGCTCGAGTTACTATCTTCTTCTAAGCCGATTCCATCGCTTCTTTTGCTACCTTGATCGCTTCTTCTATCTGAGACCGGAGCGCTTCTGCCGCCGCTGCAGCGATTCTCTTTAACGAAGTGGTAGTAGAAGGTTCTAAAGAGCTGGGTTCGTTCGGTAGTTGAAAGCTTATCCTCGGAAGATAGCCGTAGGTTATCTCGAACGGCGCCAGTAAGGTGGCTTCTGATCGTGCAGAATTGGCGCAGAATTCGGCTATTAGCAACACCTTAACCTATCCTCCTTAATAATAGCTGCAGAAGATTGTTAGGTATTTTTCTATCTTATAATTGGCTACTTGAGACTGGCCGTCGGTCTAAGGGTGAGCGGCTGTGCTGAGCTTTCTACGAATTCCAGGGGCTTGGTTAATGGCTTTCTATACGTCTGCGGTGAATTGAGGACCCCTATCTGTAGTAATAGTGTCCGGCAGCCTATAGTGCTTCTATACGTGCTGGATCAACATTCTCGCTGTTTCTTCTGCAGTAGTTCCTTTATCCTTAGCTTAGCAGGGGATGAAATAGCGCTCTTTGCTTAGTCGATCTACTATATTAAGCGTGGCGTTATATCTATCTGAATCCGGCAGGCCGGTTACGAAGTCTGTTGTAATGTGCTGCTATAGTTTCTTAGGGATCGGAAGTGGCTTTAGCAGGCTGGCCGGAAGGCCGTAATGCGGCTTCGCTGCTCGGCATACGTAACAGTTAGTAATAAACCAATGTATCCGCTCGAAGATTCGCGGAAACCAGTAGGTCGTCCTTATTGCTTCTATCGTCTTCTTCGATCCTGCGTAACCGACATCCGTAGAACTATAGACTAGCTGGATAACCTCTGTAATCAGTTCTTCCGGAACGATTAGCTTCCCTAAGCCTGTTTTGCCGAGCTTCTGCTACTGATTAAGCCGTTCCACTCTCTCGTAGAGCGTCTCTTCTTCGGTTAGAGGTTCTATTGCGCTAATCCCTGCTTCTCTTAACACTTCTGCGTCCACTATCCGTTTGGTTAGCACCTTCTGAAACATGTTCGGATCTTCTTTCGCGCGGCTTGTCTTTCCTTCCCTTCTCGTCAACGCGTCAGCCTTTCTATTTTAAGCTCTAGGTCGATAGGTAATCTTAAAATCGAATCCGGATAAGTAGGCAGCCTACCGGGCTTGGCGCCGTAACAGCTTCTGCATCTTTATAAAGTAGGTCAGTAACTGGTGGTCTGTGAGAACCTGGACCGTGCTTTGTCTAGCTATAAGCCCCGGTTTCCACTCTTTAAACGCCTAAATAATAGCTAGCAGTTCTTTATTATAGATAGCGTAGTTCCGTTTAGCATTATTTATAGACTTCCTAAAGAAAGCCACCAGATAGAGAGTTTCTTTATTGTTAGCGTACTGCGAAAGGACCCCTGCTGTTACTGTGTCGGAAGCGTCCGTCTCTACGTAGATCGTCTTTTCCGGTTGGAAGTGCGCTAGCACTAGCGCTAAGGCTACCGCCTCCTTTAGTCGGTTGAAAGCTTCCGTACACTTCTTATTCTATAGGCTAGCGGCCTCCTTCTTTAACGCCTTATTTAGTGGTCCCGCTATCTTGCTAAAGTCCTTGATAATACGGGGTGGGTTGGCCCGTGTTATTACTATGCCTTGCCAAGGTTTATATATCTGGTACACATTGGTCAAGTCACTTCCGAGTTACTTAACCAGTCCCTTTTGGCTTAAGTGTACCGCGTTACATCACTTAACTCGGAAGTAACTGCTGAAAGTATACGATAAAAGGCCCGGGTCCAATTCCTAGGGGGCGCATCCTTTAACGGGAGAGTGGAAGCAGCGTTGACGTATGTCCGTTTGTCCACTACTCTGTACAGAATAAGGCAGACCTAGTAAAAGTCCAGCTGGCTGTGTGCAGACCTGCCGGGGGGGGGTTGATTGCGTATGCTGCATAGGGGGGCTGTGCAATAGCATACGTAGCCTGTAAGTAAGCGCAGCTTACGAGGTCGTAAGCCTGTAGCGCAGGGGGTAGTAATATAGGGTAGGTTAGCCCGTGTTATTACTATGCCTTGCCAAGGCTCATATATCTAGTACACATTAGTCAAGTCACTTCCGAGTTACTTAACTAGTCCTTTTTGGCTTAAGTGTACCGCGTCACATCACTTGATAAACCGTCGATAGTAGCTGCAGAATCCGAGAAACGCTCTAATTTGCGTAGTGTTTCCGGATGTCGGTTGCTTCCATTCCGCGACGGCGGCCACTTTCGACGGGTCTATCCGAATTCCTTCTCTTCCAACGACGAGACCGAGATATTTGACTTCGGTCTGGTAGAACTCGCTCTTCTTCGTGTCCGCGTTCAATCCGACCTCGCAGAGTCTCTTCAACACCCTCTTTATGTAGTCCGTGTGTTGTTCTCTCGTTTCCTTAGTGTAGATAAGAATGTCGTCTAAGTAGATCGATACGAAACGTTCTAGCATGTCTATAAAAGTGTGGTTTATAAAGCGTTGCTACACAGCCGGCGCGTTAGTGAGTCCGAAAGGCATTACTAGCTACTTGAAATTACCTATACGCGTAGCGAATGTCGTAAGGTCTTCCGTTTGTCCTTCCTCGTTCCTTAACCGATAGAACGCTTGGCGAATATCCAGCTTGCTGAACTACTTAGTCTTAGCTACTCGTTGTATAGTCTCGTCTATTAGCGGCAGCGGATACACATCTCTCTTAGTAACCTTATTAAGGCCTCGGTAATCCACACACAGTCGGAGACCACCTCCGGGTTTCCGTACGAAAAGAATTGGTAACGCATATTCCGCAGAGCTTGGCGTAATAAACTTCTTTGCCAAGTTTTCTCCGACAAACACTTCTACCTAGTCCAGCTCCGCTGGCGACAAGCGTCTTAGGGGTTCGGTTCTCGGCAGCACGGCTCCTTCTTTTAACCTGATCTTGTTGTTATATTCCGGTCGGTAGAGCGGCAAGAGGTTGGAGTCAGCCTTTAAGAACACGTCAGTGTAACTATAGAGTTCTTTTGGTAACACCTCTAATAGATCCACTTCTTCTTCCGCTATTATCTTCCAGTAGTCTTCGATGTCTTTTATTAAGATAGCGTAAATCTCGTTGTCTAGCGACCTCGCGAGGGTCGTTAAAGCTTCCAAACTTATTATTCCGATCGTGTTTTAAGGGTCGGACCCATCCTTCGGGGCCGCTTCGATGGTCGTAGCGTTTGGTTCTACAGTGACGACGGTAGCCGGTTTGGCGGCTACTCCGTCGTGCTGGTTTTTGAACCCTAGCGTGCCTTTACCTACGTCGATGACAGCCTTCTAGTTCTTTATCCATTTCTGCCCTATAATAATGTCAAATCTTCCGATATCTATAATTTGAAACGTCGCTTCTGTAGTGCGGCCAGCTAGGGTGGTCTTCAATAGCATAGAGTGCGTAACACCCTCAGTGTCTTGTCCGTTATATGCCGAAATCTGTGTCGGCAATGCTAGCTCTACTAGATAGCTATATCCTTTTATTAGCTTTTGAACCAATCGATAATGGATCGCCGCTCCGATAAGGGCCCCCGTATCGATAAAAGCTTTCAGCTAAAGTGGTTTGCTCGATCTATCGAGAGGGTAGACAGTAATTAGAAGGATAATAGCTGTTTCCGTGTTTACTTCCACCGCCGCTAAGAGCGGATCGCTGCAGCTGTTGATGCTTCCTTTCGTTGACATAGTTTGTGTTGGTGCCCTGTTGTCTATGCTAGATAGGGGGCCTATCCGTCCAGCTGGTCTTTTCCTAGGATTCTTAGTAGCACTCTACCGTTCGCACTGTCGGTGTCGTTCGGAGCCGGCTCTATAGCTTGTATAGTCTTTCTCGGCGGCTGCGGCTGCGGCTGTTTTATAACACGATACTCCTGCTTCTGTTAGGCCGTAGCTTGGCATTTCGTAGCTATATAGCCAGGCTTTCCACACGCGTAATAGGTGGGGACGAACGACGAACGCGGTGACTGGTAATATGGCTGCGGAGGCGCTCTCTGGAAAGGTGTAGGGAGTCGCGTCGCCTGCGTTATCAACGGCTTCTGGTTCTATTCGCGTGATTTCGCGTAAGCGCTCAGGTTCCTCGCAGTAACTCTCGCTCGGTGCACGAAGCTCTTAAGGTCCTTATCTTCTACCGACGCTATAGCTGCTGCCAGTTCAGGGTTCAGCTTCTGTCTTGGTAGGTAGAGCTGCTTATCTTCCGCTACTTAGGCCCTAATAGTATATTTCCTAAACAGTCTGTAGAACTCTTCGAACGTCTGCCGGTTCTGGTTGATCTTATCCAGCTGTTCGCAGGCCGTCTTCTTCCGGAAGGGGTCTCCGAAACGTTGATCCAGTGCTTTGATCGCTTCCTCGGCGGTTACCTCTTCTAGGTCCGCTACTAGCGAAAAAGCTTCTCCTTCTAATCGCGACTATAGGTAGGCCAATCTATCTCCGGCACTTTTTCCGGCGTAGTCGCGGTCCATTTTATTCTTTATCTTCTTCTTAAACGCTTCCTAATCCTTAGGATCTCCGCCTCTAAACGCCGGTAGGTCCGGCAGTAACTTTACTAACGTGCTGCCTTAACTGTAGGCCGCCGGTAAGGCGGTCTCTGCTTGTTCTTCTTAATGCGGTAGCGGCGCCGACGACATCGCTGCTTCCATCTCAGCTAGCTGAGCCTTTATCGCTTTTAGTTGTGCTAGTCGGTTCGCCGCTTGGTTTTCCAGCATATCTATAATAGTCTCTGCCGATTTCTTCTCGGCTCTTACTGCTTTTATTTCCTCTCTTAATCTCCTGTTCTCTTCCGTGTTTCTATAAAACTTCTTCTCTATAAAGGTAATAATGTCGAACACCTTCTTAGCTCTATTCTCTGCTGGATGCTCTTCTATTTCTTCCGGCGTGCGTGCGTACAGCTCGGCATAGCTCTCTATGCCCCTCTTCGCTTTATCTATCTCTTCTTTTGTAAGGCCCTTAGTGGCTATTCCGTCGTTCAGGATGCTAATACGCCTATCCCTCGGTCTATTATTCTTTCTCTTTCCGCTGCGGCCTGTAAAGCCGCCCTCTACTGTTAAGAAGCTCTCTATAGCTATCTTACAGTGCTGGTGTTTGGTTTGTGTAGTGCGCGTGCGTTATTTAGGGGTCCGGATAGTTCAACGTTCCCTTTCGCGCAGCGCAGTAATAGTGTAGGGAGTAAGTTCGAGATATAATAATCCAGGCACGCAGATATGATTTAATACGGCCTTTTTGATAACTATATCTCGAACTGAGGAGGGAAAGGAATCTATGTAGTGGTGGGCGAGAGCTTTGGGGGGGGGTAGCGTGCCAAGGCCCGGCTCGGTCCGGAAGGGCCGAGCCAAAATTCCAAGGGTCCACCCCATTACTTGGTCCTATCCCTTTCTGCTGCTGCAACAATTTGGACCTGCTAAGTTTAGACCCTAAAGACGGCCTTCCGAAACAGGGGTTCGTCGAACCCCTACCAATTGAGATAGACGGTAAAGAAGAAGAATAGGAGGTAGAAGATGTAATAGATATAAGAAAGCTAAGAGGATCCATCGAAGCAAGGATCTTATAGAAAGGATGGCCGGAAGACTATAAATAGTATCCGCTCGAGAACCTCTGGAATTCGGCTAAGCTGCTAAGAGAGTTTTATGTCCAGAACCTGAGGAAGCCGAAGCCTAAGTGGCTCCGAACTTAATCATTCCGGAAGAAGAAGAAAAACTGCGTCTGCTTTATCGGTGCAGAAGCCAATAAAGACAATTATAGCAGTCGCTTTGCTAGAGTCTTCGACTCGGCCACTACCTACTACCGCTTCGGCAGGAAGCTCGCCGATGCCGTGCAGCGGCGTCGGCCCTGCCGGCCCTGCGGTAGGCAAGGTCTTTAATAGAGAAAGAAGAAGAAGAAGATAGCGAGCTACGGATCGATCTATATAGACCTCTGCAGCAGCGTACAGACCGATTACGCCGCAGCTTAGGTAACCGCTGGCTCCGATCAGATGGCACGGATCAGATAGACGCTAAGTAAAGAAGTCAGATAGCGACGATGTAAGAAAAAAGAAGATAGAAAAAGGGGATAGTTTCGAAATAGAAGAAAGCGAAGAGGTAACAGTGGAATTAAAAAAAAAAAGAGAGACACAGATAAGTAAGCGGTCGAGGTCGACTGCTAGTAAGGGAGGGGTGTAGTGTTGCGGCGGCAGAAAGGGGTGGGACTAAGTAATAGGGTAGACCCTCGGAATTTCGGCTCGGGCCTTCTAGACTAAGCCGGGCCTTGGCACACCACCCCTAAAGCTCTTACCTACTACTACATAGATTTCTTGCCCTCCTTAGTTTGAGATATAGTTATTAAAAAGGCTGTATTAAATTATATCTACGTGCCCGGATTAGCTGGTTCTTAACAGTTACTTCGTTTAGGCCTTAGTAGTTAACGTAAAGGCGTAGTATACTGTTATTCTTAGGGACAAACAGGATAGGCACTTGTTACAGCGGCAGAAAGGAGTGGGACTAAGCGATAGAGTAGCTCTTGGAATTACGGCTCGGCCCTTCCGGACCGAGCTAGGCCTTAGCACACTACCCCTAAAGCCCTTACCTACTGCTGTATAGATTCCTTTCCCTCCTTAGTTCGAGATATAGTTATTAAACAGCTATATTGAACTATATCTGCACGTCTGGATTATTATATCTCGAACTAACTAACTACACCCCCCCTGCGCTGCGCAAAAGGGCCCGTAGAATCACATCCGGACACCCGAATACCGCACGCGCACACTAACCTAAAACCAAACCAACTACTACAGTAAGAAGGACATAGAGAGCTTTTCGACAGCAGAAGGCGGCGCTACTAGCTGCAGCAGGAAGAGAAAGACTAACAAAGCAAAAGACAGGCGCACTAGCGCTATCGACAATAGCACAGTTATTAAAGGCCTTACAGCAGAAGAGACGAATAAGGCAGAGGAGCGAATAGCTAGATACAGGGAGCTGTACGCCTGCACATAGGATAAGCTCGAGGAGCATATAACAGAACACAGAGCTAAGAAGGTTTACGGTGCGATAACCTTTATCGAGAAGGTGTTTTACAAGAAATTAGAAGAGAATAGGCAGCTAGGAGAGGAAGTAGAAGCGGTTACTGCCGAGAGGGCATTAGCAGAAACTACTATCGAAGTGCTAGAGAATTAGGCGACGATACGACTAGCTTAACTAAATGCGCTAAGGGCTCAGTTAGCTGGTATAACAGCGCAAGAGTCGTTGGCGGCTCTGCTGCCACTACTGCGAGAAGAGTAAACTAAGAGCGCGTCCCCTGCCGCCTACAGTTAAAGATGCACGTTTATTGTTGCGGCGGTGGAAAGAGGTAGGACAGATTAATAGGGTGGACCCTGGATTTCGGCTTGGCCCCTTCCGGGATTTAGGTTCCGGAACGGACCGAGCCGGGCCTTGGCACACCACTATCCATCAGAGCTCACCGCCGCCATATAGACTCCTTTCCCTCCTCAGTTCGAGATATAGTTATTAAAAAGGCCGTATTGAATTATATCTGCGTGCCCGGATTATTATATCTCGAACTCACTCCCTATAACACCACTGCGCTGCGCGAAAGGGACCGTTGAACCATCCGGAAACCCGAATAACGCACGCGCACACACACACTAAAACAACAACCCCTAAGGCACTGTAAGAAGATGGAAGGCTTCTCGACAGTAGAGAGCGGCGTAACAGGCCGCCGCGGAAAGAGAAAGACTAATAGAGCGAGTAGGCGCTCCAGTGTTATTAATAATAAGATTATTATTAGCGGTTTTACAGCGGAAGAGACCGCGGAGGTCAAGGAACGAATGGCCAAATATAAGAAGATCCACGACTGTACGCTCGAGGAACTGGAAGACTATGTAAACGAGAATAGAATAGGGAAGGTCTACGACGGCATAGACCTTATCGAGATGCTGTTTTACAGAACGCTAGAAGAGAACAGACAACTAAGAGAAGAATCTAAAGCAGTAAGGGCCGAAAAGGAATCGGCAGAGACTATCATTAACGTGTTAGAAAACTAGGCGGCGAATCGACTGGCGCAACTAAAGGCGCTAAAGGATCAGCTAGCTGATATAGAAACAGCGAGACCATCGCCGCCACCGCGGCGAGAAACCTATGCAGAAACCGCCTTACCGGCAGCCTACAGTTAAGGTAGCACTACGATAACGCCACTACCTAACCTACCTGCCTTCGGTGGCGGAGACCCTAAAGCGTAGGAGGCGTTCAAGAAGAAGATCAAGAATAAGATAAGCCGCGACTACGCATCGAGCAGCGAAGGAGACAGACTGGCCTATCTAGAGGCGCGACTGGAAGGCGAAGCGTTCTCGCTAGTGTCGGACCTAGAAGAAGTGACCGCTAACAAAGCTATCAAAGCGCTGGATCAGCGTTTCGGAGACCCCTTCCAGAAGAAGACGGCCCGCAAACAACTGGACAAGATCAGTCAGAATCGGCTAACATTTGAAGAATTTTACGGGCTATTCAGGAAATATGCTATTAGAGCGAGAGTGGCTAAGGATAAGCAGCTACACTTACTAAGACAGAAACTGAGCCCTAAGCTCGCTACGGCCATAGCGTCGGTAGAAGACGAAGACCTTCAGAGCTTCGTGCACTAGGCGAGAGTGACAGCAAGAAACCTGAACGCATATGGAAAACCGACGACACGTAAACCGACTTAGAAGCCGTCGCCGTCGGCGCAGGGAACCAGAGCCCCTACACTCTTCTGACAACGCGCCCAGCAGCCATTCAATGCGCAGCGCTCGTCGTTCGTCCCTACCTGTTACGCGTATAGAAAGCCTGGCCACATCGCTACGAGATGCCAGGCATCGGATAAGCAGAAGCAGGAGTATCGTGTTATAAAGCAGCAGCAGCCGCAGCTACTAAGAAAGACTATACAAGCTATAGAGCCGGCTCCGAACGATGCTAACAGCGTAGACGGTGGAGTGCTACTGCGAATCCTAGGAAAAGACCAGCTGGAAGGATAGGCCCCCTATCTAGCGTAGAAGACAGGGCACTAAGAAGAGCCACGTTACAGAGAGACGAGAGCATCAACAGCTGCAGTAATCTGCTCTTAGCGGCGGTGGAAGTGAACACAGAAACAGCTATTATCCTTCTAATTATTGTCTACCCCCTTAACAGATCGAGCAAACCACTTTAGCTAAGGGCTTTTATCGACACAGGGGCCCTTATCGGAGCGGCTATCCACTATCGATTGGTTCAAAAGCTGATAAAAGGATACGGCTATTCGGTGGAGATAGCGTCGCCGACGCAGATTTCGGCTTATAACGGACAAGACACGGAAACGTTACGCACTACGTGCCATTAAGGACTACACTAGCTAGTCGAACCACGGAAGCAACGTTCCGGATCATGGATCTCGGACGGTTTGACATCATTATAGGGCAGAAATGGATAAAGAACCAGGGAGCGATTATTGACGTAGGAGAAGGCACACTCGGATTCAGAAAACCGATCAGCGGCTTAGCCGCCGTTAAATCAGTCACCGAATCGGTCACAGTGGCCAACGCCAAACCGAACGTCACGACGATCGAAGCGTCTCCGATAGATCGGCCTACCTCTACCGAGCCTGCGCCTACGATCGGAATGATAAGCTCGGAAGCTTTATCGACCCTCGCGAAGTCACTGGACAACGAGATTTACGCTATCTTAATAAAGGACATCGAAGACTACTAGAAGATAATAGCAGAAGAAGAAGTGGATCCACTAGAGGTACTACCAAAAGAACTCCATAGTTACGCTAACGTGTTCTTAAGAGCCGACTCCAACCTCCTGCCGCTCTATCGACCGGAATACGACAACAAGATCCGACTAAAAGAAGGGGCTACGTTGCCGAGAACCGAGCCCCTAAGAAGATTGTCACTGGCCAAATTGGACCAAGTAGAGGTGTTTGTTCGAGAAAATCTAGCAAAGAAGTTTATTACGCCAAGCTCTGCCGAATATGCGTTACCGATTCTTTTCGTAAGGAAACCAGGGGGTGGTCTGCGACTCTACGTAGACTATCGAGGCCTTAACGAGGTCACTAAGAGAGACGTATATCCACTGCCGCTAATAGACGAGACTATACAGCGCGTAGCAAAGGCTAAGTGGTTTAGCAAGCTGGACATCCGCCAAGCGTTCTATCGACTAAGGAACGAAGAAGGGCAGACGGAAGACCTTACGACGTTCGCGACGCGTATAGGCAATTTCAAGTAGTTAGTAATGCCTTTCGGACTTACCAACGCGCCGGCAGTGTAGCAACGCTTTATAAACCACACTTTTATAGACATGCTGGAGCGGTTCGTGTCTATCTATTTGGACGACATTCTTATCTACACAGACAGAACGAGAGATCAGCATACGGACTACGTCGAGAGGGTGCTAAAGAGACTCCGCGAAGTAGGATTAAACGCGGACACGAAGAAGAGCGAGTTCTATCAGACCGAAGTCAAATATCTCAGTCTTATCGTCGGAAGAGATAGAATTCGGATAGACCCCTCAAAGGTCGCCGCCGTCGCCGAATGGAAGCAGCCGAAGTCTGGGAATACTACGCAAATTAGGGCGTTTCTCGGCTTCTGCAGCTACTATCGACGGTTCATTAAGGACTTTAGCAAGATGGCGAGACCCCTGAACGAGGCGTTAAAGAAGGAGGCTGCTAGCCTATAGAACGAGAAGTGCACGGAAGCCTTTAACCGGCTGAAAGAAGCAGTGGCCTCTGCGCCAGTTCTGGCACACTTCCGGCCGGAAAAGACGATCTACGTAGAAACGGACGCTGCCGATACAGTAACGGCAGGGGTCCTTTCTCAATATAGCGACGACGAAACCCTCTATCCAGTAGCTTTCTTTAGCAAGTCTATAAACGAAGCTAAGCGGAACTATGCTATCTACGATAAGGAACTGCTGGCCATTATTCAGGCCTTTAAAGAGTGGAAACCGGAGCTTATAGCTAGACAGAGCACGATCCAGGTCTTTACGGACCACTAGTTACTGACCTACTTTTTAAAGACGCAGAAGCTATTACGCCGCCAAGCCTAGTAGGCAGCCTACTTATCCGGGTTCGACTTCAAGATTACCTATCGACCCGGAGCTTAAAACGGAAAGGCTGACGCGCTGACGAGAAGGGAAGGAAAGACCAGCCGCGCGAAGGAAGATCTAAACATGTTTTAGAAGGTGTTGACTGAACGGATAGTAGACGCGGAGGTGTTAAAAGAGGTAGGGGTCTGCGCAGTGGAACCGGCCAGTAAGGAAGAAACTCTCTACAAGAAGGTGGAGCAGCTTAACTAGCAACAGAAGCTCGGCAAAACCGGTTTAGGAAAGATAATAGTTCCGGAAGAACTAATTACAGAGGTTATCTAGCTGGTCTATAGCTCCGTAGATGTTGGCTACGCAGGCGCGAAGAAGACGATGTAGGCAGTAAGACCGATCTACTGGTTTCCGCGGATCTATAAGCGGATCCACCGGTTTATCGTTAATTGCTATATGTGCCGAGCCGCGAAGCCACGTTACAGTCTTCCGGCGGGTCTACTGAAGCCACTTCCGATCCCCGAGAAGCCATAGCAGCACATTACGATGGATTTCGTAACCGGCCTGCCGAATTCAGATAGATACGATGCCACCCTTAACGTAGTGGATAGGCTAAGCAAAGAGCGCTACTTCATTCCCTGTCGAGCGAGAGACGAAGGAACTACTGCAGAAGAGACCGCGCGGATGCTAATTAGACACGTATAGAAGCACTATAGCCTGCCAGACACTATTACTACGGATAGGGGTCCTCAATTTACTGCCGACGTATAGAAAGCTATCAACCAAGCTCTCGGAATTCGTAGAAAGCTCAGCACAGCCGCTTACCTGCAGACCGACGGTCAGTCTAAGGTAGCTAACCGAGAGATAGAGGGATATCTGCGAACCTTCTGCGGCTATTACTAAGAAGAATGGATCAAGGTGTGGCCGATAGCCGAGTTCTGCGCCAACTCGGCACCGTCTAAAGCTACCTCGCTGGCGCTGTTCGAGATAACGCATAGCTATCTTCCGAGGATAAGCTTTCAGCCGCCGAACAAACCCAGCTCTACGGAACCATCCACCGCTACGTTGTCAAAGAGAGTCGCCGCCGCGGTAGCAGAAGCACTACGATCTCAGATAGAAGAAGTGGTTAAGGTGGCGAAAGACGCGATAGAATCGGCTTAGAAGAAGATAGTATCTCGAGCTAATAAGGAGCAGTTACTAATAGAATTCGAGGAAGGCCAAAAGGTATAGCTCAACACGCGAAACCTAAGGCTGAAAGGCAACGCCAAGCTCAATCTACGCTACGTAGGTCCGTTCAAGATAATAGAAAAGAGATCGCCGGTAACCTATCGGCTCCAGCTACCGGAATCGTTCCAGATCCACGATGTCTTCCATTCGGACCTGTTAAGCTTAGACCCTAAAGACGGCCTGCCGGAACAGGGGTTCGCCGAACCCCCGCCTATCGAGATAGACGGTAAGGAAGAAGAGTGGGAGGTAGAAGATGTAATAGACGTAAAGAAGATAAGGGGGTCTATTAAAGCGAAGATTTCGTAGAAGGGGTGGCCGGAAGACTACGAATAGTATCCAATCAAGAACCTCCGGAATTCGAAAGAGCTGCTTAGAGAGTTCTACGTGCGGAACCTAAAGAAGCCGAAACCCGGATAGCTCCGAAACTAACGACCTCTGAAAGAGATAAAAGAAAAAGGCGAAGCCGCGTCCGCTCTATCGGTGTAGAAGCCGATAGAAACAATCGAGGATCGCTTCGCTAGAGTCTTCGACGCAGCCACTACCCACCGCCGGGTCAGCAGGCAGCTCGCCGACGCCGTGGCGTGCCAGCGCCGCCGACGCTGCGGTGGGTAAGCGCTTTAGTAGAAGAAAAAGAAGAGAAAGAAACGCCGCCGCAGACAGAGCTATATAGACTGCCGGAGCTCGGACTAGGCCACGCAGCGGATCAGATAACCAGGCCACGTAGCGGATCAGAAGGGCGACGAAACAAGTAACGTCGAAAACAGCGAAATCGGCGACTGAAATCCGCAGAAAGGAACGAAAAGAAGACAGGAAAACCAGGCAGAACCTAAGGCAGAAAGACGAGGAGGTGGCCACCAATGCAGCAAAGGAGCAGAAAGAAAGAAGAAAAGAAGCCGAAAAGGGAAGTGGATATAGACAGAATTTGATAGTGCGTACGAGGCTTGGCGCGCACGTAGAATCGAGGGAAATAGATAGAAAAGAACGTAGGGAAGACGCGAAAGGAAGATAGATAGATAGATAGAAGGATTAACGTTATTGGATAACGACAATAGAAGCCTGTAGAAGGGATAAGTAAGCGATCGAGGGCGACCGCTAGTGAGGGAGGGGGGTAGTGTTGCAGCGGTGGAAAGAGGTGGGACAGATTAATAGGGTAGACCCTAGATTTCGGCTCGGCCCCTTCCGGGATTTAGGTTCCGGAACGGACCGAGCCGGGCCTTGGCACACCACCATCCATCAGAGCTCACTGCCGCTATATAGACTCCTTTCCCTCCTCAGTTCGAGATATAGTTATCAAAAAGGCCGTATTGAATTATATCTGCGTGCCCGGATTATTTATAACGTTACTACCCGACCTATAGGTCCTTAGCAGCGGAAACCTAGAGACGTAGGAGGTTTTTAAGATAAAGATAATAAAGAGGATAAACCGAGACCAGGCCAACAATAGTAAAGAGAACAGGTTGGCCTACCTTTAATCAAAATTAGACGGTAAGGCGTTTACGCTAGTAGCATACCTAGAAGGAGCTACTGCCGACGAAGCCCTAGAGGCTTTAGACCAGCGCTTCGCGGACCACTTCCGCGAGCAGATAGCCCGCGAGCAACTCGATAAAGTCAGCTAGAATCGGCTGTTATTCGAAGAGTTTTATAGGCAATTCAGGAAGCATACGATCCGAGCGAAGGTGTTAGAGAGCGAACAGCTACACCTACTAAGAAAGAAGCTGAGGCCAGATCTAGCTAACGCTCTGGTCTCTGTAAGAACTAGAGACCTCCAAGCCTTCGTAGACTAAGCGAAAGTTATAGCTAGAAACATAAGTAAATATAGAAGACTAGCCGCCTAAGAGCCAGGTTAGCGATTACCGTTCGCGCTACTGATCCGGCCCTTTTTATCTTTCCGCTACAGCCCCTAGCAACCCTCCTATTCGCTGCGTCTAACGTTCGTCCCTACTTGCTACGTGTACGGAAAGCCTAGGTACATTGCTACTAGATGCTAGGCTACTGCCTAACAAAAGAGAGAATATTAAGCTACGAGACCAGTGCCGCTGCCAAAGAACAGTATACAGGCTATAGAGCCGGCACCGAACGACGCCGACAGTGTAGACGGTGGAGTGCTATTAAGGATCTTAGGAAAAGACTAGCTAGACAGATAGGCCCCCTACCTAGCATAAACGATAGGGCACCACTACGAACTATATCGTCGGAAGAAGGAGAAAGTATTAACAGCTACAGCGATCCGCTTTCGGCCACGATTAAGACGAACGCGAAAACCGCTTTTATCCTTCCGATTACGATTTACCCTCTCGAAAGCTCGCATTGCCCCCTTTAATTAAAAGCCTTTATCGATATAGGAGCCCTTATCTGTAATAGGTTCAAGAATCTTGGTTTAGAAACTTGAAGCTAGGTATCTATATAAAGGAACTAATAGGCAGTTCCTTTGTCGTCAGCTACTGTACATTTTGTACCTACAAAGCAAGCTAGCAATTTCCCCTATACAAGGGTGCACAGATTCCCCCCTGTATAGTAGGTACAGAGATTTCTCCCTAGGTAGCGGAGCAGGGGTTTCCCTCTGTACAGGGTTATAGGATTTTCCTCTGTATAGAGGGTAGGGCCGTACTGGAGCCTCCGTACGGAGCCACCCGGGTCGTGCTGGCGCCGCTAAGTCGCAATCCTTAGGACAACGGCTAGTTTAGGTACAGGGCCTGGCAGGGCGGCGTCCCCTAACATTATCTCCCCCCCTCCTTATAGTCTTGTCCCTGTACGTCGTCGTATCGTACGCTCGCTTATAGCGCTCCCTTTGCAACTAGTGTTTTCCTATACCTGTCTAGTCTAAAAAGTCGTCCGTCGTCCAGGCACTTGCTATCTGGCGATGGCTGCTAGTGATATGGATGTAGAGGGCTGGAAGGTGCTGGAAGCTAGGCTTGGCAGGGCCAGGCTTGGCGCACACTCAAATACCTCCACCTCTGCTTGTACGTAGATTCTTCCCTCTCCAGCCTTGGATATAGTTATCAAAGACAGGTATTAACCTAGAGTCTACTGCAGTTAGATCATTATATCCAAGGCTTAAACCCAACACCTAACCCGCACTACGCGAAAGAGCCCGTTGAATTATATCCGGGTACTCGATTAACGTACGTGCAACCGACAACCCAGAGTGTGTACTGCAGATGTACGAAGGAGGCCGTTAAATTACATCCGGTTACTTAATCGTACATGTGCATACTACTCTACCCCCCCCCTCCCCCAATCGAGAAGAAGAAGAGTTTTAGGGAAGAGAAGTGCCCCTATCAAGAAGAGAGAGTTTTGAAGAGAGAGAAGTGCCCCTACGAGAGGGATGTTAGGAAGAGAGCGCCTACGCGAGCAGATCGCGAGTTTTGAAGAAGAGCGAGAGCGACGAGAGAGCGACGAGAACAAGAGCGGCGAGAACGAGAGCGACGAGAAGGTCGAGAAGAACGAGAAGGTCGAGAAGGACGATGTAGGAGCGACGAGGACGAGAGCAAGAGCGAGGAGCGGGAGCGACGACGACGAGAGCGTACCTAGCAGGACCTAGGGCGACGACAATTGTTTTTTTTTCGGGTCTTTGACAGACTATTCTATTCGGACAAGGCCTATCGAGACAGTTCAGCAAGGCAAAGCGACACCGGCCTATCAAGACGTTCAGTACGGCCAGAAGCAACTCGGCCAACAGACCTTTCGCAATCGAGACGTACAGCAATCGGCAACACGAGCAACACCGATATTTATAGGCAACACAAGCAGCGCGACCGGCAGCCTAAGCACCTAGCACGAGCAGCAGTTCAGTACAAGGCACAGCTGTTGCAGGCAATACAGGTGTAGACAGCTGCAGAGCACCAGCTGCAGAGCACCAGCTGCAGAGCACTAAGGCCGAGCAAGAGCACTAAGGCCGAGCAAGAGCACCAAGCAAGAGCACCAAGCAGGCAGAGCACCCAGGCACGAGCACCTAGGCACGAGCACCCAGCTGCAGAGCACCAGCTACAGAGCACTAGCTGCAGAGCACCAGCTACAGAGCACCTAGGCCGAGCAAGAGTGCCGAGCAAGAGCACCGAGCAAGAGCACCAAGCAAGAGCACCAAGCAGGCAGAGCACTAGGCAGAACACTAGCGAGCCTAAGCACCAGCTGTACAGAGCACTAGGCAGAGCATAAGGCAGAGCAAGAGTACCAAAGGCACAGCTACTGCAGACAAAACAGGGCTGCTGTACAGAGCACCTAGGTACAGCTGCTGCTGCAGACAGGCACAGCTACTGCAGACAGCACAGCTGCAGACAACAGAGGCACAGCTGCAGACAACAGGCAGCTGCAGACAACAGGCAGCTGCAGACAACACAGGCACTGCATGTTCAGAAAGACACCGTATGTTCAGAAAGGCACTGCAAGTTCAGAAGCGACAGACCCCAACGACCTCTGCGCCCCTAACAACCTTAGCGACCGTCGAGAAGCGACTGTAGAGAAGCGACCGTCGAGAAGCGACAGTTCAGAAGCAGCGCGTGTTTGCAAGACAACCTCGACAACCTCCGCGACCTCCGCGACCTCTGAGACCTCTGCAGCCTACCGAGAAGCAACAGATTAAGAAGCGACGGGTCGAGAAGCGACGGGTCGAGAAGCGACGGGTCGAGAAGCGACGGCTCGAGAAGCGACGGCTCGACGACCGTCGAGAAGCGACACGTGTTTGCAAGACGACCTCTGCAGCTCCGAGCCTCTGCGACCTCCGCGACCCTAACGACCTCTGAGACCTCTGCGACCGCTTAAGAAGCGACCGTCTAAGAAGCGACCGTCTAAGAAGCGACGGGTCAAGAAGCGAGGTAAGCGTCTAAGAAGCGAGCGACCGTCGAGAAGCGACCCTCGAGAAGCGACGGTCGAGAAGCGAGCGACCGTCTAAGAAGCGAGCGACCGTCCGAGAAGCGACATCTATAAGCTGCAACCTCTGCGACCGCTTAAGAAGCGAGCGACGGCTTAAGAAGCAAGCAACGGCTTAAGAAGCGACCGTCTAAGAAGCGACCGTTAAGAAGCGACATCTATAGGCTGCAAACTCTGCGACCCCAGCGACCTCTACGACCTCCGCGACCTCCGCGACCTCTAAGACCCCTGCAGCCTCGACGGCCTCCGCGGCCTCCGCAGCCTCGACGGCCTCCGCGGCCTCCGCAGCCTCGACGGCCTCCCCGGCCTCCGCAGCCTCGACGACCTCTGCGACCTCTGCGGCCCCGACGACCTCTGCAGCTGCGACCTCTGAGAATTCTGCAGCCTTGACAAGGCACGAGATTAAGGCACCAAAGTAACGGCAAAGGCACGAGATTAAGGCACCAATTAAGGCACCAAAGCGACGTCAAAAGGCACGAGATTAAGGCTCAAAACGCACGGAAATTAAAGCTCAAAAGCGACCTCAAAAGCAACCTTAAAAGCGACCTTAAAAGCGACCCCAAAAGCGACCTGTTTTGGAGCGACCTGATTGGCCAAAAGCAATGGCAAAGTGCACTGAAATTGAAGCTGAATTTGCGGCCTTCTGCGACCTAGTTTGGCACAACAACTGCGACCTGTTTAGCACCTGCGGCCTGGTTTGGAGCGACCTAGTTTGGTGCAACCTGATTGGCTGATTGCGATTGATGGATTGATTGCGATTGAGGGCAATCGCTGGTTAGGGAGGGCAGTAGTGATATAGATGTAGAGGGCTGGAAGGTGCTGGAAGCTAGGCTTGGCAGGGCCAGGCTTGGCGCACACTCAAATACCTCTATCTCCGCTTGTACGTAGATTCTTCCCTCTCCAGCCTTGGATATAGTTATTAAAGACAGGTATTGACCTAGAGTCTACTGCAGTCAGATCAGCTAGGTGCTCCTGCCTCGTATGTTACTGAGGCCTCTAGTAGCAGTTGCCTTGTTTACTATTACCTCTCGTAGCCTGCAGTTACCCTATATATTAGGTCCCCCCCTTCCTTAACGCTGCTATATCTCTAAGCCTGTCTATTAGGATCCCGAATCTAAGGCGGAGGAGGACCCGTAAGTAGTTATAAAGGCGCAGGAGGCGCTCGGTCTTGTCTGGTTTACTATCTTATATAGTCGCAGGCCTGGACTGTAGGTTAGTAGTAGGAATTTTAAATGTGCGCCTTAGTAGAGCTCCTGCGGTATGCAGGTAAGCTGTCCGGTCCTTACCTGTCTATTTACTTGCCTTCTATTCCTCGTCCGTCTATCTCCTAGTCTATCGCTCTAGCTGTGCATTACGCGTCTAACTCGTACAGTCCAGCAGCAGCAGGCCGTCCGGCCGATTATCTCGGTTCCTGCTTAGGAAAGCTTTGTCCTCGTACCTTAGTCGCTGTCTGGAGTCCTTGAGGGCTCGGGCGGATGCCCGGTCTTCTCGTACGGTCCTATCTTCCCCCTAACTATTTCCTCTATTCCTACCCTTTTTATATCCTTCTGCTCCCTACACCTGTGCTATGCTTCTTGCAGGTTCTCTAGTGTCGTCTCCTCTTTTATATCCCTAGGGATAGGTGTCCCTAGGTCCCCTCTATTCCTGCTCTTCCTTTGTAGCTTCCTAATGCCCTTCGTAGCTGCTTGCCTATAGCTGCCCTATATCCTCTGTAGCTGCCTAGTCCTGTTTGTAGCTGCTATCTGTCCTACCCTATATAGTATAGTGTTACTGTAACTGGTTAATAGGGTGTTTCGCTTCCTACCTGTCTAGTGCTAATATGTTCTAGAGAGCCTCGTACAGTTCCTAGGTAGGCTCTGCCTACCCTGCCTACTTAACTAGGTATTCTATCCTCTTCTGCTTCTTCTAGCTCTTAAGGATTTCTTCTACCTTATACTCCTCCTGGCCCTTAGTAATAATCGCTAGGGGGCGCGCATCGTCCGTTGTCTAGTGTAGTAGGGGGTCTGTGTGTGCCGGCTATACGAGGTCTATATAGAAAACTAGGTAGATCCCTAGGGGAGTGTTAGGTTGTACAGCGTGTGTCCCTACCGGCCAGACTACTGTAAGCTTCCGGTTCTTCCAGTCTAGTTTCTTGCTTAGCCAGTCTGTACGAATATTGCGCTAGTTTAGCTACACTTTATCCCCTGCCTTGTACCTTAGTGCAGCCTGTCGTCCCTTGTTAGCCTGCTCTTCCGCACACTATTAGGCTATAGCAAGGCTCGCTTTTGCCTATTAGTAGGCGTTCGTAATTGTCTGTACGATGGCTTTCTCTTGTTAAATCAGGGAGTGTACAGGGCGTAAAGTGGTGTTGCTTAGAGTTGGTAGGAGCAGGGAGTGTTCGTACCCGTAGGCTATAAAAAAGGGGGACAGTCCTGTAGCGTTAGCTATACGACTATTAATAGCTAGCTCTGCTATAGGGAGAAGGCAGTTCCAATTCGTTTGGTTATAGTTAACGTACGCTCGGAGGTACACTTCTAGTGTTAAGTTAACTCTCTCCGTCGCGCCGTCTGTCTATAGATGCTATACGGTTAATAGGCGACGTTCTATGTTTAACAATTGTCAGATCCTTGCCTAGAGCTAGCTCGTAAACTGTGTGCCCTAGTTAGACATAATTGACCTAAGGAATCCGTGCTTGCTAAACGTCGTCTGTATAAATGCCTAGGTGGTGTCCTTAGCTGTAATAGAGTCCATTCCCTCTAGTATTACCCCCTTCGTTAGCTTGTCCGTTACTACTTTAATATTGCGCTGTCTATCGCTCTTAGGGAGGTCTGTAATAAAATTTACTGTTAGATCTTGCTAGGGCCGGTCTAGTATTGGTAGGGGTTTCAACAGGCTATGCTTTAGTTTACGCTAGGACTTCGTCCGTCTGCAGACATTGCAGTTCTGTATAAAGCTACGGATGTCCTTCGCTATCGCCGGCCAGTAGTAGTCCCTAGCAGCGATGCTGTACGTCCCCTCGCGCCCTAGGTGCCTAGTTGTTATTAAGTCGTGCGCCCGTTAGATTAAGCTCGTATAGAGCTTCTCGTGTGCAGGAACCTAGATCTGGTTCCTAAAATATAGGTTGTTCTCCTCGTCTACTGAGCACTCTGCTGCTAACACCTTAAGGTAGAGCTTTGTAGGGAGCTTCCGCTGTCCTCCTTAAATCGCTGTACAGGCACCTTAGTAAACATCGTCCTTTTCTACTGCCTCTTCCTACGCCTGTAGTGAGGGTTCCTACATATGTATCGCCGCTAGGCGCATAGTCTCCTCGTTTGGTTCTTCCTTAAACATCTAGAATGTTCGTAATTTCAGTCTTTCGCCGTCGTACGTCGCTAGCATATCCTAGTCTTATCTGGATAGTGTGTCGGCCCTGCTGTTGTTTTTTCTTTTACGGTACTAGAGTCTTATATTAAAGCGGCTTAGGTATATCGCCTATTATACGTGTCTCTTAGAAAGCTTCCGGGGCTGCGTAAAGTACTCGAGATTCTTATAGTCTGTTAGGGCAAGCAATTCGGGAACCGAGCGAAGTTTACCGTCCTATACCTTGCAACACTATACGACTGCTAGCAATACTTTGTCGTAGATAGGGTAGTTGCATTTAGCCGGGGAGTTCTTCCTCGAGAAGTACGCGTATAGGTGCAGGAGGCTGTCTGGGCCTACCTGCGAGAAGATACCCTCTATATAGTAACCTAAGAAGTCGGTTTCTAGTATTGTTGTCCGTTCTAGGTTAAAGGCCGCAAGCGTCGCTCCTGTAGTAAAGAGCTCCTTTAGCTTGTTAAAGCTCTTGTCGCATTCGCCTGTCTATAACAACTGTCTATTCTTGTGTGTTAGCTTAACTAAGGGGCGCACTATCTCTAAGTAGTGCTGTATAAACTGGCGGTAGAAGTTAGCAAACCTAAGGAATTCCTGTACGCCCTTAACACTCGTAGGGGCCTTCTATTGCTTAATAGCATTAATCTTCTTCCAGTCTATACGAATACCCTTCCCTGCCTCGATAATAAATCCTAGGTATTTTGTACGCTGTACGCCGAATTTACATTTATCGATGTCGAGGTACAGTCCAGCTCGTTGCAGGGGGTCCAGCACTTGCTTAACATCCTGTACGTAGTCCTCGTAGGTCCCGTCCGTAAATACTAGTATGTCGTCGAGGTACGCAGAGCAGATGTTGTCTAGAAGTCCTTGCAGGGACGTGTTAATGTACCTCTAGAAGGTCGCAGGCACGTTCGCAAGGCCAAAAGGGGTAACAAGCTACTCGAATAGTCGGTACCTCGTACAGAAGGCAGTTATCTATTCGCATCCTTCCTTAACTAGTATCTTGTAGAAGGCCGAAACAACGTTAAGCTTAGCAAAGTACTTTGCATTGCTAATACGTCTAAGGGTCTCCTTAATAAGGGGCAGGGTGATCCGGGCACGCAGATATGATTCAATACGGCCTTTTTGATAACTATATCTCGAACTGAGGAGGGAAAGGAATCTATGTGGTGGTGGTAGTGGGCTTTCGTAGTGGTGGTGCCAAGGCCCGGCTCGGCCCGGACGGGCCGAGCCGAAATCCAGGGTCCACCCTATTAATCTGTCCCACCCCTTTCCACCGCCGCAACACTACCCCCCTCCCTCACCAGCGGTCGCCCTCGACCGCTTAGTTACCCTACCCATCCGAAAATTTCTCTTCTTTCCGTCTCTTTTTTTTTTTTTTTTTTTTTTGATTCGTCTTCTTTTTCTCGAAAATCCCCTCCACCGTCGACGTTACCTCTTCCGTCTTTCATCAAAAACAACGTCTTATTATCGCTTTTTCAGCCCTTACGTTATCGGCATCTGAAGTCCTTCACTTGGCGTTTATGTGATCGGTGCGCCTGATCCGTGCTATCTGATCTGAGCCGTGGGTTATCTGAGCTGCGGCGTAGCTGGTCTGTGCGTTGTTTCAGGGGTCTATATAGATCTTTCCGCTGCGCCGTTTTTTTTCTTCTTTTTTTTTCCACTAAGGCTTTCACCTACTACGCGGTCGGCGGCGCTAGCACGCTACGGCGTCCGCCAGCTACCGGCCGCGTAGTGGTCCCTGGAGCCATCAATTCCAGACTACGATCGTTTTTATTGGCTTCCGCGCCGGTAGAGCGGACGCGGCTTTCTTCGTTTTCTTCCGGAAAGATCGGCTTTAGAGCCATTCCGGCTTCGGCTTCTTCGGGTTCCGCACGTAAAAGTCTCTTAGCAGCTCTGCTAAGTTCCGCAGGTTCTCGACCGGATACTATTCGTAGTCTTCCGGCTACCCCTTCTACGAGATCCTCGCTTTGATAGACCCTCTTATCTTCTTTACGTCCATTACATCTTCTACCTCCCACTCTTCTTCCTTACCGTCCATCTCGATAGGCAGGGGTTCGGCGAACCCCTGTTCCGGCAGACCGTTCTTAGGGTCCAGGCTTAGTAGATCGGAATGGAAAACATCGTAGATCCGGAACGCCTTCGGCAGCTCGAGCTGATAAGTTACCGGCGATTTCTTTTCCACTATCGTAAACGGACCCACGTAGCGCGGATTGAGCTTGGTGTTGCCTTTTAGCCTTAGGTTCTTCGTGTTGAGCTATACCTTTTGGCCTTCTTCGAATTCTATTAGTAACCGCTTCTTATTAGCCTGAGTTACTATCTTCTTCTAAGCCGATTCTATCGCGTCCTTCGCCACTTTGATCGCTTCTTCCATCTGAGATCGGAGCGTTTCTGCCGCCGCGGCAGCGACTCTCTCTAACGACGTAGAAAGCTCTGGCGAATTGGCGTCGCTCGGCGGATAGAAGCTTAACCTCGGAAGATAACTGTATGTTATCTCGAACGGCGCCAGCGACATCGCTTCTAACTGTGTTGAGTTTGCGCAGAACTCGGCTATTAGCAACACCTTAACCCAATCTTCTTAATGATGGCCGCAGAAGGCTCGTAGGTATCGTTCTATCTTACGGTTAGCGACTTCAGACTGACTGTCGGTTTGAGGGTGAGCGGCGGTGCTGAGCTTTCCGCGAATTCCGAGAGCGTAGTTAATGGCTTTCCATACGTCGGCGATGAATTAAGGACCCCTATCCGTAGTGATAGTGTCCGGCAGGCCATAGTGCTTCTACACGTGTCTAATCAACATCCGTGTTACGAAATCTATCGTAATGTGCTGCCACGGCTTCTCGGGGATCGGAAGTGGCTTTAGCAGACCGGCTGGAAGACCGTAACGTAGCTTCGCGGCTCGGCACACGTAGCAATCGGCGATAAATCGGTGGATCCGTTCGTAGATCCGCGGAAACCAGTAGATCGTCCTTACGGCTTCCATCGTCTTCTTTGAACCGGCGTGGCCAAAATCCATAGAGTTATAGACTAGCTGGATGACCTCCGTAATTAGTTCTTCTAGAACTATCAGCTTCCCTAAGCTGGTTTTGCCTAGCTTCTGCTGCTGATTGAGCTGCTCTACCTTCTCGTAGAGGGTCTCTTCTTTAGGGGCCGGTTCCACCGCGCAGACCCCTACCTCTTTCAACACCTCTGCGTCTACTATCTGTTCGGTCAACACCTTCTAGAACATGTTCGGGTCTTCCTTCGCGCGGCTCGTCTTCCCTTCTCGTCTCGTTAGTGCGTTAGCCTTTCTATTTTGAGCTCCGGGTCGATAGTTAATCTTGAAATCGAACCCTAACAAGTAGGCGGCCTACCGAGCTTGGCGACGTAAGAGCTTCTGTGTCTTTATAAAATAGGTCAGCGACTGGTGGTCCGTAAGAACCTGGACTGTGCTCTTTCCAGCTATAAGCTCCGGTTTCCACTCCTCGAAAGCCTGAATAATCGCCAGCAGCTCCTTATCGTAGATAGCGTAGTTCCGCTTAGCTTCGCTTATTAACTTGCTGAAGAAAGCGACTGGATGGAGGGTTTCGTCGTTACTATATTCAGAAAGGACCCCTGCCGTCACTGTGTTGGAAGCGTCCGTTTCTACGTAGATCGTCTTTTCTGGCCGGAAGTGTGCCAGAACTGGCGCAGAGGCCACTGGTTAAAGGCTTCCGTGCACCTCTTAGTCTATAGGCCGGCGGCCTCTTTCTTTAGCGCTTCGTTCAGGGGTCTCGCGATCTTGCTGAAGTCCTTAATAAACCGTCGATAATAGCTGCAGAATCCGAGAAACGCTCTGATTTGGGTAGTGTTTCCGGATTTCGGCTGCTTCCATTCCGCGACAGCGGCGACCTTTGAGGGGTCCATCCGAATTCTATCTCTTCCGACAATAAGGCCGAGATATTTGACCTCGGTTTGATAGAACTCGCTCTTTTTCATGTCCGCGTTCAATCCGACCTCGCGGAGCCTAGTTAGCACCTTCTTAATGTGGTCCGTGTGCTGATCTCTCGTTCTATCCGTATAGATAAAAATGTCGTCCAAATAGATAGACACGAACCGTTCTAGCATGTCTATAAAGGTGTGGTTTATAAAGCGTTGCCACACTGCCGGCACGTTAGTAAGTCCGAAAGGCATTACCAACTACTTGAAATTGCCTATACGCGTCGCGAACGTCGTAAGGTCTTCTGTCTGCCCTTCTTCGTTTCTTAGTCGATAGAACGCTTGGCGGATGTCCAGCTTGCTGAACTACTTAGCCTTTGCTACGCGCTGTATAGTTTCGTTAATCAACGGCAGTGGATATACGTCTCGCTTAGTAACCTCGTTAAGGCCTCGATAGTCTACGCAGAGTCGCAGACTACCCCCTAGTTTCCTTACGAAAAGAATTGGTAACGCATATTCGGCAGAACTCGGCGTAATAAACTTCTTCGCCAGGTTTTGGCGAACGAACACCTCTACCTAGTCCAGTTCCGCCGGCGACAGTCGTCTTAGGGGCTCGGTTCTTAGCAACGTAGCCCCCTCTTTCAGTCGGATCTTGTTGTTATATTCCGGTCGGTGGAGTGGCAAGAGGTTGGAGTCTGCCTTTGAGAACACGTTAGCGTAACTGTAGAGTTCGTTTGGCAGCACCTCCAGTAGATCTACTTCTTCTTCCGCTATTATCTTCCAGTAGTCTTCGATGTCTTTTATTAAGATAGCGTAAATCTCGTTGTCTAGCGACTTCGCAAGGGTCGTTATAGCTTCTGAACTTATTATTCCGACGGTAACCGGGGGTTCGGAACGATCGGACGGAGCCTCTTTTGCGGACTCCGTAGCTTTCAGCTTGGCGGCGACGGCGGCGACTTTTCCGATGGTCCCTGCTCTGCTACCCGGGGTTTTGAATCCGATCGTTCCTTTATCTACGTCGACGATAGCTTTCTGGTTCTTTATCTATTTCTGCCCTATAATGATGTTAAACCTTCCGATATCTATAATTCGGAACGTTGCTTCCGTAGTGCGACCAGCCAGGGTAGTCTTTAGCGGCATATAGTGCGTAACGCTTTCCGTGTCTTGTCCGTTGTACGCCGAAATCTTCGTCGGCGACGCTAGTTCCACCGGATAGCCGTATCTATTCGTTAGCTTCCGGACCAGTCGGTGGTGGATCGCCGCGCTAATGAGAGCTCTGGTGTCGATAAAGGCTTTTAGCTAAAGGGGTTTGCTCGATCCGTCGAGGGGGTAGACAGTGATTGGAAGGATAATAGCTGTTTCCGTGTTCACTTCTACCGCCGCCGAGAGCGGATCGCTACAGCTGTTAATGCTTTCTCCTCGTAGCGATTCGCTTCGATTCGGTGCCCTATTGTCAATGCTGGATAGGGGGCCTATCCTTCCAGCTGGTCTTTTCCTATAATTCTCAGCTGCACCTCACCGTCTACGCTCTCGGTGTCGTTCAGAGCCGGCTCCATAGCTTGTATGGTCTTTCTCGGTGGCTGCGGCTGCGGCTGCGGCTGCTTTATAACGCGATACTCCTGCTTCTGCTGGGCCGTTGCTTGGCATCTTATAGCGATATAGCCGGGTTTTCCGCACGCGAAACAGGTAGGGGCGAACGATGAACGCTGTAACTGATAAGGTGGCTGCTGTAGGGTTCGTCGAAAGGGCGCGGGGGCTCTTGTCGGCTGCGCCGACGGCTTCTGAATCAGTTCACGTGTCGTCGGTTTTCCGTACGCGTTCAAGTTTCTAGCAGTGACTCTCGCTTAATGCACGAAGCTCTGAAGATCTTTATCTTCTACTGACGCTATAGCCGCAGCGAGCTTAGGGCTCAGTTTCTGTCTCAGTAGGTGCAGCTGCTTATCTTCTGCTACTCTCGCTCTAATAGCATATCTCCTGAACAGTTTGTAGAATTCTTCAAACGTCTGCTAGTTCTGATTGATCTTGTCTAGCTGCTTACAGGCTGTCTTCTTTCGGAATGGGTCTCCGAAGCGTTGGTCTAACGCTTTGATTGCTTCTTTAGCAGTTACCTCTTCTAGGTCCGCCACTAGCGAAAAAGCTTTACCTTCCAATCGCGCCTCTAAATAGGCCAGTCTGTCTTCTTCGCTGCTTGCTGCGTAATCGCGGCTTATCTTATTCTTGATCTTCCTCCTAAACGCCTCCTACGCTTTAGGGTCTCCGCCACCGAAAACCGGTAGGTCCGGCAGTGGCGTTATCGTAGTGCCACCTTGACTATAGGCCGCTAGTGAGGCGGTCTCCGCGTGGGTTTCTCGCCGCGGTGGCTGCGGCGACGACTTCGCTGCTTCCATATCAGCCAGTTGATCCTTTAGCGCCTTTAGCTGCGCCAGTCGATTCGACGCTTAGTGTTCTAACACGTCGACGATAGTCTCTGCCGATTCCTTCTCGGCTCTTACCGCTTTAATTTCTTCTCTTAATTGTCTGTTTTCTTCTAGTGTTCTGTAGAACAGCGTCTTAATAAGGTCTATACCGTCGTAGACCTTTCCTATCCCATTCTCGTTTACGTAATCTTCCAGTTCCTCGATTGTGCAGTCGTGGATCTTCCTATAATCGCTTATTCGTTCCTTGATCTCTGCGGTCTCTTCCGCTGTAAAACCTCTAATAATGATCTTATTATTAATAACACTGGAGCGCCTACTCGCTCTGTCAGTCTTTCTCTTTCCGCAGTGGCCTGTTACGCCGCTCTCTACCGCTGAGAAGCCTTCCATCTTCTTACGGTGCCTTAGGTGTTGTTGTTGTTGTTGGTGCGCGTGCGTTATTCGGGTTTCCGGATAGTTCGACGGGCCCTTTCGCGCAGCGCGGGGTTGTGGAGAGTAAGTTCGAGATATAATGATCCGGGCACGCAGATATAATTCAATACGGCCTTTTTGATGACTATATCTCGAACTGAGGAGGGAAAAGAATCTATGTGGTGGTGGTGGTGGGCTTTCGTAGTGGTGGTGCCAAGGCCCGGCTCGGCCCGGACGGGCCGAGCCGAAATCCAGGGTCCACCCCATCAATCTGTCCCACCCCTTTCCACCGCCGCAACACAGGGGGTACCGGTCCTTCTTAGTAATTGCGTTAATGTCTCGGTAGTCTACGCAGAAACGCAGACCGGCCGAGCCTTCCTTGTAGACAAATAGCACTAGGGCCCTAGCCGAGGACGTACTTGCACAGATAAAACCTTTGGCAAGTAGGTCGTCTAGTGTCTTGCGTAGCACTAGGAGTTCTTTAGAGGACATGCTGTACAATAGGCCGTACAGCACTTTAGGCAGGCTTCTATCTAGGCAGGGCTCGAGCTTAATCTCGTAGTCAATTCCTTCTCTACAGAGCAGGGGCACCTTTAAAGCTAACGTTAGTTGGAAGAGGTCCAGGTATTCCGCATATTCTGATAGGAGCTTCGTACAGGGGTCTGTTACTTTTTTAGATGCTAAGGCCTTCTTAATGTCTGTAGTCGTAGTGTTGACCTCGGCTTTAGCATTGCTGCCCTATAGAACTCTCCCTTAGTCTCGGAGTCTCTGCTTTGTTACTGCCAGGTACAGGCGTCCTCGTCCGACATCGAGCTTGCCCTGCTAGCGCTCTATCTATAGTTTTCCTAATATTAGATTATACCCCAGGTTGCCTTGTACAACGTAGAGGTATAAATCCTGCTCGTAGTGTCCTTGCAACTCTATTGTCATTTTCACTATACAACTTCTAGGGTAGTTACCTTTACCCTGTCCTCCTATTAGAGTCCTCCTGCCTCTGCTAAAGTCTAGTCGAATTCTGCGAGTAACTCTCGTACAGTCTTGCATCCTTGCTTTATAGTATTGACCTATTTAAGGGCTCGGCTTTCGCGGTCTATGTCCTTATAGCTCCTGTCTAGAGCTGCCTAGAGCATTGTCGTAGTTGCTATTGCTAGGTTAATAATAACCGTTTTGTAGTACGGCAGAATTCGTGCTGCCGCCTTGCCCTTTAACCTCCTAAAGAGATATACTACCTTGTTAAGCTCGGTCGGGTATGCTCCTAAGTCGACTAGAAGCTTAGAACGTATCTAGGCAGCCTAGGAGGGGTACTCGGCCAGTGCCTTACTATTGTAGGTAGTGACGTTGGGGAGTTTGCTCTTAGGGACCGCAGTGTAGGCCGTTGTGTTCGTCGTCGTCGTAGGGGTCGGGTCGCAACCGGACGCCCTAAGCTGTCGGAGCTCCTGTTCCTGTTAGGAAATCGTCGAGGCCTAATAGCCTATTTTTTCTTCGAGCTAGTTCGCGCGCCCTAGTGGCTCTTCGTACATGTTGCGTATATAATCCTGCATAGCCGTAGTTTCTATAGGGATGTCGTCGTCTATCTTCGTTGTATTACTGCAGTTACCGATAGTAAGATTAGTTCCTTATGTAATAAGTTTAAGAATCTTAGTTTAGAAACTTGAAGCTAGGTATCTATATAAAGGAACTGATACGCAGTTCCTTCGTCGTTAGCTACTGTACAATCTGTACCTACGAAGCAAGCTAGCAATTTCCCCTATATAAGGGTGCAGAGATTCCCCCCTATACAGTAGGTGTAGAGATTTTTCCCTAGGTAGGGGAGCAGGGTTTTCCCTCTGTACAGGGTTGCAGGATTTTCCTCTGTACAGAGGGTAGGGTCGTGCTAGAGCTTCCGTACAGAGGGTAGGGTCGTGCTAGCGCTGCTAAGTCGCAATCCTTAGGACGACAGCCAGTTTAGGCACAGGACCTGGCAGGGCAGTGTCCCCTAACATTATTGGCGCAGCGATTTACTATCGACTAGTTCAGAAACTAATAAAGGGATACGGTTATTGTTGCGGCAGTGAAAAGGGGCGGGGCTAAGTAATAGGGTGGATTCTCGGAATTTTGGCTCGGCCCTTCCGGACCGAGCCGGGCCTTGGCACGCCACCCCCCAAAGGTCTCGTCCACTACTATATAGATCCCTTTCCCTCCTCAGTTCGAGATATAGTTATTAAAAAGGCCGTATTGAATTATATCTGCGTGCCTAGGTTATTATATCTCGAACTCACTCCCTATACCACTACTGCGCTGCGCGGAAGGGATCGTTGAATTATCCGGACCCCCGAATAACGTACGCACACCAAACCAAACAAAACACTAGCACTGTAAGATAGCTATAGAGAGCTTCTTAACGGTAGAGGGCGGCGTTACAGGCTGCAGCGGAAAGAGAAAGAACGATAGACCGAGGGATAGCCGTATTAGCATCCTCGATAACGGGATAGCTACTAAGGGCCTTACGGAAGAAGAGATAAATAAAGCGAAGAGGGGCATAGAGAGCTATGCCGAGGTGTACGCACGTACGCCGGAAGAAATAGAAGAGCATCTGGCAGAGAATCGAGCTAAGAAGGTGTTCGACATTATTACCTTTATCGAGAAGAAGTCTTATAGAAACACGGAAGAGAACAGGAGACTAAGAGAGGAAATTGAAACGGTAAGAGCCAAGAAGGAATCGGCAGAGACTATTATAGATGTGCTGGAAAACTAAGCAGCGAACCGACTAGCACAACTGAAAGCGATAAAGGCTCAGCTAGCTAAGATAGAGAGAGCGACGTCGCCGCCACCGCATCGAGAAGAACAAGCAGAGACCGCCTTACCGGCGGCCTACAGTTAAGGCGGCATATTAATAACGTTACTACCGGATCTACCGGCGTTTAGAGACGGAGATCCTAAGGATTAGGAGGCATTTAAGAAGAAGATAAAGAACAAGATAGATCGAGACTATGCCGGAAACAGTGCTGGAGATAGATTGGCGTACCTGGAGTCGCGATTAGAAGGTAAAGCTTTTTCGCTAGTAGCAGACCTAGAAGAGGTAACTGCTGAAGAAGCGATTAAAGCGCTAGATTAACGCTTCGGAGACCCATTCCGAAAGAAGACAGCCCGTAAGCAGCTAGATAAAATCAACCAGAACCGACAGACGATTAAGGAATTCTACGGGCTATTCAGAAAATATGCTATTAGGGCCGGAGTAGCGGAAGACGAGCAGCTCCATCTATTAAGACAGAAGCTAAACCCTGAACTGGCAGCAGCTATAGCGTCTGTAGAAGACGAAGACCTTAAGAGCTTCGTGCACCGAGCGAGAGTTCCTGCGAGGAACCTAAGCGCCTACGCGAAATTACGCGAATCGAACCAGAAGCCGTTGTTGACGCAGGCGACGAGACCCCCTGCACCTTTCCGGAGAGCGCCTCTGCAGCCATCTTACTAGTCACCGCGTTCGTCGTTCGTCCCTACCTGTTACGCGTATAGAAAGCCTAGCTACATCGCTACGAGATGCCAAGCATCAGACAAGCAGAAGTAGGAGTATCGTGTTATAAAGCAGCCGCAGCCTCCGAGAAAGACCATACAAGCTATGGAGCCGGCTCCGAACGACACCGACAGCGTAGACGGTGGAGTGCTACAGCGAATACTAGGAAAAGACCAGCTGGACGGATAGGCCCCCTATCTAGCATAGACAACAGGGCACTAACACGAACTACGTTAACGAAAGGAAGCATTAACAGCTGCAGCGATCCGCTCTTAGCGGCGGTGGAAGTGAACACGGAAACAGCTATTATCCTTCTAATTACTGTCCACCCCCTTAATGGATCGAGCAAATCACTTTAGCTAAGAGCTTTTATCGACACAGGGGCCCTTATCGGAGCGGCCATCTACTATCGATTGGTTCAAAAGCTGATAAAAGGATACGGCTATCCAGTAGAGCTAGCGTCGCCGACACAGATTTCGGCATACAACGGACAATACACAGAGAGTGTTACGCACTATGTGCCATTAAAGACTACCTTGGCAGGTTGCACTACGGAAGCGATGTTCCGAATTATAGATATCGGAAGGTTTGACATTATTATAGGACAAAAATAGATAAAGAACTAGGGAGCAATTATTGACGTAGGTAAAGGCACACTCGGATTTAGAACACCAATTAGCGGCTCCGCCGCCGTTAAGTCAGTCACCAAACCGGTCACAGTCGCCAACGTCAAACCGAACGTTACGACTATCGAAGTAGCTCCGAAGGATCGGTCCGACCCTAAAGACACGATCGGAATAATAAGTTCAGAAGCTTTGACGACCCTCGCGAGGTCGCTAGACAACGAGATTTACGCTATCTTAATAAAAGACATCGAAGACTACCGGAAGATAAAAGCGGAAGAAGAAGTGGATCCACTAGAGGTGTTACTAAAAGAACTTTATAGTTACACTAACGTGTTCTCAAAGGCTAACTCCAACCTCTTGCCGCTCCACCGACCGGAATATAACAACAAGATCCGGCTGAAAGAAGGAGCTGCGCTGCCGAGAACCGAGCCCCTAAGACGCTTATCTCCGGCCGAGCTAGACTAGGTAGAAGTGTTTGTTTAAGAGAATCTAGCGAAGAAGTTTATTACGCCAAGCTCTGCGGAATATAGATTACCGATTCTTTTTGTGCGGAAACCCGGAGGTGGCCTCCGCCTATGCGTAGACTACCGAGGCCTTAATAAGGTCACTAAGAGAGATGTGTATCCACTGCCTCTAATCGATAAGACCATACAACGAGTAGCTAAGGCTAAGTAGTTTAGCAAGCTGGATATTCGCCAAGCATTCTATCGATTAAGGAACGAAGAAGGACAGACGGAAGACCTTACGATATTCGCTACGCGCATAGGCAATTTCAAGTAGCTAGTAATGCCTTTCGGACTTACCAATGCGCCGGCTGTGTAGCAACGCTTTATAAACCACACTTTTATAGACATGCTGGAACAGTTCGTTTCAATCTACTTAGACGACATTCTGATCTACACTAGAGGAACGAGAGAGCAACATACGGACTACATTAAGAGGGTGTTGAAGAGACTCTGCGAGGTCGGATTGAACGCGGACACAAAGAAGAGCGAGTTCTATTAGACTGAAGTCAAATATCTCGGTCTTATCGTTGGAAGAGAAGGAATTTGGATAGACCTGTCGAAAGTGGCCGCCGTCGCGGACTGGAAGCAACCGACATCCGGAAACACTACGCAAATCAGAGCGTTTCTCAGGTTCTGCAGCTACTACCGACAATTTATTAAAGACTTCAGCAAGATAGCGAGACTACTGAATAAGGCGTTGAAAAGGGAGGCCGCTGGCCTATAGAATAAGAAGTGTACGGAAGCTTTCAACCGACTAAAGAAGGCAGTAGCCCTAGCGCTAGTGCTAGCGCACTTCAGACCGGAAAAGACGATCTACGTAGAGACAGACGCTTCCGACACAGTGACAGCAGGGGTCCTTTCTCAATACGCTAACGACGACGAGACTCTCCATCTAGTGGCTTTCTTTAGCAAGTCTATAAATAATGCTAAGAGAAACTACGCCATTTATAATAAAGAACTGCTGGCCATTATTCAGGCGTTTAAAGAGTGGAAACCGGAGCTTATAGCTGGACAGAGCACGATACAGGTCCTTACGGACCACCAGTCGTTAACCTTCTTTATAAAGACGCAGAAGCTATTACGCCGCCAAGCCCGGTAGGCAGCCTACTTATCCGGGTTCGACTTTAAGATAACTTATCGACCTGGAGCTCAAAATGGAAAGGCAGACGCATTGACGAGAAGAGAAGGAAGGACCAGCCGCGCGAAAGAAGATCCGAACATGTTCTAGAAGGTGCTAACAGAACGAATAGTAGACGCTAAGGTGTTAAAAGAGGTAGGGATCTGTGCGATAGAGCCGCCGATTAAAGAAGAGACGCTATACGAGAAAGTGGAACGGCTTAATCAGCAGCAGAAGCTCGGCAAAACAGGCCTAGGGAAACTGATTGTTCCGGAAGAACTGATTACAGAGGTTATCCAGCTAGTCCATAGCTCTACGGATGTCGGTTACGCAGGATTAAAGAAGACGATAGAAGCAATAAGGACGACCTACTGGTTTCCGCGAATCTTCGAGCGGATACATCGGTTTATTACTAACTGCCACGTGTGCCGAGCAGCAAAGCCACGTTACGGCCTTCCAGCCGGCCTGCTAAAGCCACTTCCAATTCCCGAGAAACTATAGCAACACATTACGATAGATTTCGTAACCGGCCTGCCGGACTCCGATAGATATAACGCTACGCTCAATGTAGTGGATCGGCTAAGCAAAGAGCGCCATTTTATCCCCTGTCGAGCTAAGGATAAAGGAACTACTGCAGAAGAAACAGCGAGAATGTTGATCCAGCACGTATAGAAGTACTATAGGCTGCCGGACACTATCACTACAGATAGAGGTCCTCAATTCACTGCGGACATATAGAAAGCCATTAACCAGGCCCTTGGAATTCGTAGAAAGCTCAGCACGGCCACTTACCCTCAGACCGACAGCCAGTCTAAAGTGGCTAACCGAGAGATAGAGAAATATCTAAGATTTTTCTGCAGCTATTATTAAACAGAATGGGTTAAGGTGTTGCCGATAGCCGAATTCTGCGCCAATTCCGCACGATCGGAAGCCACCTTACTAGCGCCGTTCGAGATAACCTATAGCTATCTTCCGAGGATAAGCTTTCAACTACCAAACGAACCCAGCTCTTTAGAACCTTCCACTATTACTTCGTCGAAGAGAATAGCCGCGGCGGCGGCAGAAGCGCTCCGATCTTAGATAGAAGAAGCGATCAAGGTAGCAAAAGAAG
The DNA here is from genome assembly GCA_016165855.1 of Pseudocercospora ulei. Classification (NCBI taxonomy): domain Eukaryota; kingdom Fungi; phylum Ascomycota; class Dothideomycetes; order Mycosphaerellales; family Mycosphaerellaceae; genus Pseudocercospora; species Pseudocercospora ulei. The sequence goes on from JACWNB010000004.1 coordinate 586,343, forward strand.
CGATAGAATCAGCTTAGAAGAAGACAGTAACTCGAGCTAATAGAAAGAGGTTACTAATAGAATTCGAGGAAGGCCAAAAGGTATAGCTCAACACGCGGAACCTAAGGCTAAAAGGCAACGCGAAGCTTAACCCTCGTTACGTAGGTCCGTTCAGGATAATAGAAAAGAGGTCGCCAGTAACCTACCGGCTCTAGCTGCCGAAATCGTTCCGGATCTACAATGTCTTTTAGTCGGATCTGCTAAGCCTAGACCCTAAAGATAGTCTTCCGGATCAGGGGTTCGCCGAACCCCCACCAATTAAGATGGACGGTAAGGAAGAAGAGTAGGAGGTAGAAGACGTAATGGAAGTAAAGAAGGTAAGGGGGTCTATCAAAGCGAAGATCTCGTAGAAGGGATAGCTGGAAGACTATAAATAGCATCCGATCGAGAACCTGCGGAACTCGGCGGAGCTGCTAGAAGAGTTCTACGCCCGGAATCTGGAAAAGCCGAAGCCGGAGTGGCTCTAACATTGACGATTCAGTAAAAGATAAAGAAAACCGCGTCCGCTCTATCGGCGCGGAAGCCAATAGACACGATCGCTGGTCGCTTCGCTGGAGTCTTCGGATCGGCCACTACCTATCTTAGCATTAGCAGGAAGCTCGCCGACGCCGTAAATCGGCGCCGACGCCGCCAGCACTGCGATGTGTAAGGGCCTTAGTAGAGGAAGAAAAAGAAGAAGATAGCGAGCTGCAGGTAGATCTATATAGACCTACGCGATAGCGTACGGACAGGTCACACTGCAGCTCTGGTGACCGCTGGCTACGATCAGATAGAGCGGATCAGATAGATGCTAAGTGAAGACTTCAGATAGTAACGATATAAATCAAAAAAAAAGGAAAAAGACAGGAGGAACGGATAAGTAAGCGGTCGAGGGCGACCGCTAATAAGGGAGGGGAGTGGTGTTGCGGCGGTGGAAAGGGGTGGGACTGAGTAATAGGGTGGACCCTTGGAATTTCGGCTCGGCCCTTCCGGACCGAGCCGGGCCTTGGCACCCCACCCCCCAAAGGTCTCGTCCACTACTACATAGATTCCTTTCCCTCCTTAGTTCGAGATATAGTTATTAAAAAGGTCGTATTGAATTATATCTGCGTGCCCGGATCAGTTATCTAGTAGAACTAGCGTTACCGACGCAGATTTTAGTATATAACAGACAAGATACAGAGAGTATTATGCATTATATGCTATCAAAGACTACTATAGCCGGTCGCACTATAGAAGCGACGTTCCGATTTATAGACATCGGACAGTTTAACATTATTATAGGGCAGAAACAGATAAAGAACTAGAAAGCTGTTATTAACGTAGATAAAGGTACGATCGGGTTTAAAACCCGGCAGAACGGCCCTACGGCCGCTAATTCGGTTACTGTAGTCGCTGCAGAACCGACCGTTACGACCACTGACACGGCTCCGACCGACCGTTCCGAGCCTCTAAACACTGTCGGAATTATAAGCTTGGATGCCCTAACAACCTTCGCGAAGTCGCCGGAGAATAAGATCTACGGTATCTTGATCGGAGACATCGAGGATTACCAAAAGATAATTGCAGAACAAGAAGTAGACCTGCTAGAGGTGTTACTAAAAGAACTCTACAGCTACGCTAACGTATTCTTAAAAGCCGATTCCAACCTCCTACCGCTCTATCGACCAGAATACGATAACAAGATTAGACTAAAAGAAGAAGCTACGCTGCCGAGAACCGAACCTCTAAGGCGATTATCTCTAGCTAAGCTAGACTAAGTAGAAGTGTTTGTTTGAGAAAACCTAGCAGTAAAGTTTATTACGCTAAGCTCCGCTAAGTATACGTCGCCTATCCTTTTCGTATAGAAACTAGGAGGCGGCCTCCGGCTATGCGTAGACTACCGAGGGCTTAATAAGGTTACTAAGAGAGACGTATACCCGCTGCCGCTAATCGATAAGAAAATACAACAGGTAGCCAAAGCTAAGTAGTTTAGCAAGCTGGACATTCGCTAAGCGTTCTACCGACTAAGGAACGAAGAAGGACAGACGGAAGATCTTACAACGTTCGCTACGCATATAGGCAACTTTAAGTAGCTAGTTATGCCTTTCGGACTTACTAATGCGCCGGCTGTATAGCAACGCTTTATAAACTCTACCTTTATAGACATGCTAGAACGGTTTATGTCTATTTACCTAGACGACATTCTTATCTATACCGATAGAACGAGAGAACAGCATACAGACTACATTGCTCAAGTATTGACTAGGCTCCGAGAGGTCGGGTTGAACGCGGATACGAAGAAGAGCAAGTTCTATTAGACCAAGGTTAAATATCTCGGTCTTATTGTCGCGAAAGAAGGTATTCGGATAGACCCCTTAAAGGTCGCTGCTGTAGCGGAATAGAAGCAGCAGAAGTCCGGAAACACTACCTAGACTAGAGCTTTTCTTAGGTTCTGCAGTTACTATTGTCGATTTATTAAGGACTTTAGCAAGATAGCAAGACCCCTAAATAAGGCATTAAAGAAGGAGGCGACTAGCCTATAGAACGAGAAGTGTACATAGGCTTTTAACCGACTAAAAGAAGCGGTAGCCTCGGCACTAGTACTAGCACACTTCTAGCTAGAAAAGACAATCTATCTAGAAACGGACGCTTCCGATACAGTAACGGCAGGGGTCTTTTCTTAGTACGATAACGACAGCGAGACCCTCTATCCGCTAGCCTTCTTTAGCAAGTCTATAAATAAGGCTAAACGGAACTACGCTATCTACGATAAAGAACTGTTAGCTATTAACTAGACTTTCGAGGAGTAGAAGCCGGAACTTATAGCTAGAAAGAGCACGGTCCAGGTCCTTACAGACTACCAGTCGTTAACCTACTTTATAAAGATGCAGGAGCTCTCGCACTGCCAAGCTCGGTAGGCTGCCTACTTATCTAGATTCGACTTTAAGATTACTTATAAGCCCGGAGCTTAAAACGGAAAAGCTAACGTACTAACGAGAAGAGGAGGGAAGACTAGCTGCGCAAAAGAAGACCCGAACATGTTCTAGAAGATGTTAACCGAGCGAATAGTAGAAGCCGAAGTGTTAGAAGAAGTAGGGATCTACGCAGCGGAACTGCCGACTGTAAGGGCTTAAGAATCTTGGTTTAGAAACTTAAGGCTGGGTATCTATATAAAGGAACTGATAGGCAGTTCCTTCGTCGTCTGCTGCTGTACAATTCGTACCTACGAAGCTAAGCCAGCAATTTCCCTCTATGCAGGGATGCAAGGTTTACACTCTGTATGTTACGGCGGCAGAAAGGGGTGGGACTGAGTAATGGGGTGGACCCTTGGAATTTCGGCTCGACCCGGACGGGCCGAGCCGGGCCTTGGCACCACCACCACTACAGAGGCCCACCACCACCACCACATAGATTTCTTTCCCTCCTTAGTTCGAGATATAGTTACTAAAACAGCCGTATTGAACCTTATCTGCGCGCTCGGATTATTATATCTTAAACTCACTCTCTACACCAACACCGCGCTGCGCGAAAGGGCCCGTCGAACTATCCAGAAACCCGAATAACGCACGCGCACCCACACATACACCAAAACAACAACCCCTAAAGGCACTGTAAGAAGATAGAAGGCTTCTCAGCAGTAGAGAGCGGCGTAACAGGCCGCTGCAGAAAGAGAAAGACTAACAGAGCGAGTAGGCGCTCCAGTGTCATTAATAATAAGATCATTATTAGCGGTTTTACAGCGGATAAGACCGCAGAGATTAAGGAACGAATAAACGAGTACAAGAAAATCCACGACTGCACGCTTAAGGAACTCGAAGACTATGTAAACGAGAATAGGGTAGGAAAGGTCTACGATAGTATAGACCTTATTAAGACGCTGTTCTACAGAACGCTGGAAGAGAACAGGCAACTAAGAGAAGAAACTAAAGCGGTAAGGGCCGAAAAGGAATCGGCAGAGACTATTATTGACATGTTAGAAAACTAGGCGGCGAATCGACTGACGCAACTGAAGGCGCTGAAGAACCAACTGGCTAATATGGAAGCAGCAAAGTCGTCGCCGCCACCGCGGCGAGAAACCTACGCAGAGACCGCCTTATCGGCGGCCTATAGTCAAGGTAGCACTACAATGACGCCACTGCCGGACCTACCTGCTTTTGGTAGCAGAGACCCTAAAGCGTAGGAGGCATTTAAGAAGAAGATCAAGAATAAGATAAGCCGCGATTACGCATCGAGCAGCAAAGGAGACAGACTGGCCTATCTAGAGGCGCGACTGGAAGGCGAAGCGTTCTCGCTAGTGTCGGACCTGGAAGAAGTAACCGCCGACGAAGCCATTAAAGCGCTGGATCAGCGTTTTGGAGACCCCTTCCGGAAGAAGACGGCCCGCGAAAAACTGGACAAGATCAGTCAGAATCGGCTGCTATTTAAAGAATTTTACGGGCTGTTTAGGAAATATGCTATCAGAGCGAGAGTGGCTAAGGATAAGCAGCTACACTTACTAAGACAGAAACTAAGCCCTAAGCTAGCTGCGGCTATAGCGTCGGTGGAAGACGAAGACCTTCAGAGCTTTGTGCACTAGGCGAGAGTCACCGCCAGAAACCTAAACGCGTATAGAAAACCGACGACACGCGAACTGATTCAGAAGTTATTGATGTCGGCGCAGACAGTCAGAGCCCCTACACCCTTCCGACAAGGCCCCTAGCCGCTATTTAATTCGCAGCGCTCGTCGTTCGTCCCTACCTACTACGCGTGTGGAAAGCCTAGCTATATCGCCACGAGATGCCAAGCAACAGCCTAGCAGAAACAGGAGTATCGCGCTATAAAGCAGCCGCAGCTGCAGCCGCCGAGAAAGACTATTTAAGCCATCGAACCGGCGCCGAACGATACTGACAGTGTGGACGGGGGGGTGCAGTTAAGAATTATAGGAAAAGACTAGCTGGACGGATAGGCCCCCTACCTAGCATTGACAATAGGGCACCGAATCGAACTATATCGCTACGAGAAGAAAGCATTAACAGCTGCAGCGATCCGCTCTTAGCAGCCGTAGAAGTAAATACGGAAACGGCGATTATCCTTCCTATTACGATCTACCCTGTTAAGAAGCAACGCCCACCGCTCCAGCTAAAAGCTTTTATCGATACTGGAGCTCTTATCGGTGCAGCGATCCACTATCGGCTGGTCCGGAAGCTGACGAAGGGATACGGCTATCTGGTGGAATTAGCGTCGCCAACAAAGATTTTGGCATACAACGGACAAGACACGGAAAGCGTCACGCACTACGTGCCGCTAAAGACTACCTTGGCTGGTCGCACTACGGAAGCGACGTTCCGAATTATGGATATTAGAAGATTTGACATCATTATAGGGCAGAAATGGATAAAGAACCAGAAAGCCATTATCGACGTAGATAAAGGAACAATCAGATTCAAAACCCCAGGTAGCGGAGCAGGGACCATCAGAACGGCCGCCACCGCCACCGCCACCGCCACCGCCGCCGCCGAGCCGAAAGCTACGGAGTCCGCGAAAGAGGCTCCGTCCGATCGTTCCGAACCCCTGGTCATCGTCGGAATAATGAGTTCAGAAGCTATAACGACCCTCGCGAAGTTACCGGACAATAAGATTTACGCTATCTCTATAAAGGACATCGAAGACTACAGGAAGATAATGGCGGAAGAAGAGGTAGACCTACTGGAAGTGTTGCCAAACGAGCTCTACGGTTACGCTAACGTGTTCTTAAAAGCCGACTCTAACCTCCTGCTGCTCTATCGACCAGAATATAACAACAAGATTTGACTGAAAGAGGGGGCTACGCTGCTAAGAACCGAGCCCCTAAGACGACTGTCGCCAGCGGAATTGGACCAGGTAGAGGTGTTCGTTTGTGAAAACCTGGCGAAGAAGTTTATTACGCCGAGTTCTGCCGAATATGCATTACCGATTCTTTTCGTAAGGAAACCAGGGGGTGGTCTGCGACTCTGCGTAGACTATCGAGGCCTTAACGAGGTTACTAAGAGAGACGTATATCCACTGCCGCTAACAGATAAGACTATACAGCGCGTAGCAAAGGCTAAGTGGTTCAGCAAGCTGGACATCCGCCAAGCGTTCTATCGACTAAGAAACGAGGAAGGACAGACGGAAGATCTTACGACGTTTGCTACACGCATAGGCAACTTTAAGTGGCTAGTAATGCCTTTCGGACTCACCAACGCGCCGGCAGTGTAGCAACGCTTATAAACTACACCTTTATAGACATGCTGGAACGGTTCGTGTCTATCTATTTGGACGACATTCTTATCTACACTAATAGAACAAGAGATCAGCATACGGACCATATCGAGAGGGTGCTAAAAAGACTCAGAGAGGTCGGATTAAATGCGGACACGAAAAAGAGCGAGTTTTATCAGACTGAGGACAAATACCTCGGTCTTATCGTCGGAAGAGAAGGGATCTGGATAGACCCCTTAAAGGTCGCCGCCGTAGCGGAATGGAAGCAACTGAAATCCGGAAACACTACGCAGATTAGGGCGTTTCTTAGATTCTGCAGCTACTATCGACGGTTTATTAAGGACTTGAGCAAGATAGCGAGACCCCTAAACGAAGCACTGAAGAAAGAGGCCGCCGGCCTATAGAATAAGAGGTGCACAGAAGCGTTTAACTAGCTGAAAGAAGCAGTGGCCTCGGCGCCGGTTCTGGCACACTTCCGGCCGGAAAAGACGATCTACGTAGAAACGGACGCTTCCAACACAGTAACGGCAGGAGTCCTTTCTTAGCACGCCAACGATAGAGAAACCCTTTATCCGGTAGCTTTCTTTAGCAAGTCTATAACGGAAGCCGAACGGAACTACGCTATCTATAATAAAGAACTGCTAGCCATTATTCAGGCCTTTAAAGAGTGGAAACCGGAGCTTATAGCCGGACAGAGCACGATCCAGGTCCTTACGGACCACCAGTCACTGACCTACTTTATAAACACGCAGAAGCTATTACGCCGCCAAGCCCGGTAGGCAGCCGACTTAGCCGGATTTGACTTTAAGATTACCTATCGACTAGGAGCTCAAAACGGAAAGGCTAACGCGCTAACGCAAAGAGAAGGGAAGACGAGCCGCGCGAAGGAAGATCCGAACATGTTCCAGAAGGTGCTGACCGAACAGATAGTAGACGCTGAGGTGTTAAAGGAATCGGGGATCTGCGCGGCAGAACTGCAGACCGAACCGGAAACGATAGAGCAGCCGATCGAAGAAGAGACGCTCTATAAGAAGGTGGAACGGCTTAATAAGTGGCAGAAGCTCGGCAGAACAGGCTTAGGCAAGCTGATAGTTCTGGAAGAACTGATTACAGAGGTTATCCAGCTAGTCCATAGCTCTAAGGATGTTGGTTACGCAGGGTTAAAGAAGACGATAGAAGCCATAAGGACGATCTACTGGTTTCCGCGGATCTACGAACGGATCTACCGATTTATCGCCAACTGCTACGTGTGCCAAGCCGCGAAGCTGCGTTACAGTCTTCCGGCCGGTCTGCTGAAGCCACTTCCGATCCCTAAGAAGCTGTAGCAACACATTACGATGGACTTCGTAACCGGCCTGCCAGACTCCAATAGATATTACGCTATACTGAACATAGTGGACCGGCTAAGCAAAGAGCGCCACTTTATCCCCTGCTAAGCGAGAGACGAAGGAACCACTACAGAAGAGACTGCGTAGATGCTAATTAGACACGTATAGAAGCACTATAGCCTGCCGGACACTATCACTACAGATAGGGGTCCTCAATTCACTGCTGACGTATAGAAAGCTATTAACCAAGCTCTCGGAATTCGTAGAAAGCTCAGCATAGCCGCTTATCCTTAAACTAACAGTCAGTCCGAAGTAGCTAACCGCAAGATAGAACGATATCTGCGAACCTTCTGCAGCCACCATTAAGAAGAATGGGTTAAGGTGTTGCCGATAGCCGAGTTCTGCGCCAACTCGGCACTGTCTAAAGCTACCTCGCTGGCGCCGTTCGAGATAACGCATAGCTATCTTCCAAGGATGAGCTTTCAGCCGCCGAACGAACCCGGCTCTACGGAACTATTTACTGCCACGTCGTCAAAGAGAGTCGCCGCTGCAGTGGCAGAAGCGCTACGATCTCAGATAGAAGAAGCGGTTAAGGTAGCGAAAGACGCGATGGAATCGGCTTAGAAGAAGATAGTAACTCGAGCTAATAAGAAGCGGTTACCGATAGAATTCGAGGAAGGCCAAAAGGTATAGCTCAACACGCGGAACCTGAGGCTAAAAGGGAACGCCAAGCTCAACCCCCGCCACGTAGGTCCGTTCACAATAGTAGAAAAGAGATCGCCGGTGACCTATCGGCTCAGCTACCGAAATCGTTCCAGATCTACGATGTTTTCCATTCAGATCTGCTAAGCCTAGACTCTGAGAACGGTCTGCCGGAGCAGGGGTTCGCCGAACTACCGCCTATCGAGATGGACGATAAGGAAGAATAGGAGGTAGAAGATGTAATAGACGTAAAGAAGACTCGAGGGTCTATCAAAGCGAGGATCTCGTAGAAGGGGTAGCTAGAAGACTACGAATAGTATCCAGTCGAAAATCTGCGGAACTCGGCAGAACTGTTAAGAGAGTTTTACGTCTGGAATCCGACGAAGCCGAAGCCTAAGTGGCTCCGAAGTTGATAGTTCGGAAAGAAGAAAGCCGCGTCCGCTCCACTAGTGCAGAAGCTAATAAAGACGATCGTAACGGTCGCCTTCGGGGAGGTCTTCGACGCGGCCACTACCCACCGCCGGTTCGGCCGCCAGCTCGCTAACGCCGTGGCGTGCTAGCGCTGCCGACCCTGTAGTAGGTAAAGGCTTTGGTAGAAGAGAAAAAGAAGAAGAAAAACGGCGCTGCGGAAAGATCTATATAGACCTCCGAGGCGACGTACAGACTAGCCGAGTCGCAGCTAAGAAAACCGCGGATCAGATCAGATAGCGTCAATTACATAAACGCTTCAGATGCCGACGACGTAAGAAATTTAAGAAGCGATAAAGAAAACGTTGATTTTAATAGAAGACGGAAGAGGTAACATTACTGTTAGAGGGGATTTTCGAGAAGGAGACGACGAATCAAAAAAAAAAGATTTTCGGATAGATAGGGTGACTAAGCGGTCAAGGGCGACCGCTAGTAAGAAAGGGGGGTAGTGTTACGGCGGCAGAAAGGGGTGGGACTAAGTAATAGGGTGGACCCTTGGAATTTCGGCTCAGCCCAGACGGGCTGAGCCGGGCCTTGGCACTACCACTACTACAGAGGCCCACCACTACCACTACATAGATTCCTTTCCCTTCTTAGTTCGAGATATAGTTATTAAAACAGCCGTACTGAACCTTATCTGCGCGCTCGGATTACTGTACAGAGGATCGGGAGTTCTCCCTCTATATAGTAGTGCAGAGTTTTCCCTCTGTTTAGAGGGGCGGCAATTCCCCTCTATGTAGGGCTATAGGGTTCTCCCTCTGTACAGGAGTAGGGTCCTGTCGGTGATTCTGTACAGAGTGGTAGGGTCGTGCTAGCGCTGCTAAGTCGCAGTCCTTAGAGCGACGGCTGGCTTAGGTCTAGGACCTGGGCTAGGCGGCGCTCCCTAACAATACCCCCCTCCCTTCTCGTTGTAGTTCTTCTGTATAATAGCGAGTCGTGTAGCCTTAGGGGATCCTCTAGCAGGTAGCGCTTTCCTGTCTTTGCCTAGGCCTTGCCTGTCGACCTCCCTCTCTGCTGGTTTAACCTTTGGTTGTCCTCCTAGATCTGCAGGTAGGGAAGGCAGGTAGTGCTAGATCGCTTCTACCTGAACTTAACCGATTTCGTTTGCCAATTTAACGACGCCGAGGACGAGGCTAAGGAGGCCTGCGAGCAGTTATAAAGGTGCAGGAGGTGCCCGGTTCCCCTGTTCGCTCCCCTCCTACTCTCTAGCCCTTAGCTATACAATCCGCGTCCTAACTGTACGGTCCGGCGCTACTGGGCCATTTGGCTCTGTCCCTGCCCCTTCGTCGTCGTCTGGAGTTTTACTCCTAGGTAGAGGTTCCCGCCTTCGTCCGGTTGTCTAGTAGGCCGTCGCTTATACAGCTCCTAGGTCGTAGTTGCCTCGTTTGTCCTCCCTTATACGGTGGTGGCAGCTGCCCTAGTTCTTATTGCCCTACAAGGCAGGCAGCTACTATCCTGTATATAAACCCTTTTTCTCTCTCTTTTCTTCTCTTTCTCCTTTATCCCCTATCTGCTTTCCGTCCGCCCTACCGTCCGCTACTACCGCTATTACTACTATTACTAGTTATCTACTAACTACAACTACTAGCTACTATCGTTATGCTACCTGTCTCGTTCGGCCGTTCCTGCCGTGTCCCTCTTATAGCTATTGGCTCTCTTTCTACCTGTTCGGCTAGTGTCCCCTCCTATTTTTACCTCTAACAATAGGGTGCTTAGCTCTGCTAGCAGCTTCGCTTCCGGTTTGTACAGGCCCTCGCCTTCCGTCCGGTTTAAGCTAACGACTCGGGTGCTACATTAACTAGCAGCAGGGTCTTGTTAAGCTACCCTTTTGCTTCCTCTAGTGCTGGGGCCCCTGCTAGCCGGGAGGTGATTGAGATTTCGGGTATGGAGTTGGTTGCCCTGGGTCCCAGGGGCAGTGCCTAGTTAGCTACCTTAAGGTAGTATATAAAAGTTTTCGGACAGTGTTGCTCTCGTTCCCCTCTTATTCCTACCTATCTTACCTGCCTTCTAACCGTTCCCTTCTTCCTGCCCTTCTTCCGTACAGTGTCGTATAGTGTAGTGTCGGTGGGATCCCGAAGTGTCCTACGTCGTAATTCTCGATCCTTTGGCAACCTAAGTTGTTAGCGGCTGCCTTATCCTTAGGGTAGATCGTATCCCTTTTTGCCGTACAGTGCAGTGTTACTGTAACTAGGCAGGGGAATGGTTCTCCTCCTACCTGTCCAGCGCGGTTGTGTCTTGCAGGGCCTTGTACAGTTCCTATATAGGCTCTGCCCAACCTCTCTATTTTACTAGGTACTCTACCCTCCCCCGCTTTCTTCGGCTCTTAAGGATTCCTTCTACCTTGTATTCTTCCTAGCCCTTAGTTATAATCGCTAGTAGGCGCGCGTTATCTGTCGTCTAGTGCAGCAGGGGGTCCGTGTTCGCTAGCTGTACGAGGTCTACGTAAAAGACAAGGTAGATCCCTAGGGGAGTGTTAAGTCGTACAGCGTATGTCCCTACTGGTAGGACTTCTGTAAACTTCCGGTTCCTCTAGTCCAGCTTCTTGCTCGGTCGGTCTGTACAGATGTTGCGCTAGTTTAGCCAGACCTTATCCCCTGCCTTGTACCTTAATGCTGCCTGCTGTCCCTTATTAGCCTGCTCTTCCGCATTCTGTTAAGCTATAGCTAGGCTCGCCTTTGCCCATTGGTAGGCGTTCGTAATCGTCCGTACGATAGCCTATCCCTGCTTAATTAGGGATCGTACAGCGCGCAGGGTTTTACTACTTAGGGTCAGTAGGAGCGGGGAGTGGTTATATCTATAGGCTATAAAGAAGGGGGACAATCCTATAGCATTAGCCGTATAGCTGTTAATAGCCAGCTCTGCTATAGGGAGGAGGCGGTTCCAGTTCGTCTAGTTATAGTCGACGTACGCTTAGAGGTACGCTTCCAACGTCAAATTGACCCTTTCCGTCGCTCTGTCCGTCTGCAGGTGCTATGTAGTTAACAGGCGACGTTCTACCTTTAGCAACTGGCAGACCCTTGCCTAGAGCTGGCTTGTAAACTGCGTACCCCGGTCTGACAGAATTAACCGAGGGAAACTGTACTTGCTAAACGTCGTCCGTATAAATGCCTAGGTAGTGTCCTTAGCTGTAATAGAGTCTATTTCCTCTAGTATTACCCCCCTTGTTAGCTTGTCCGTAACTACTATAATGTTCCGCTGTCCGTCGCTCCTAGGTAGGTCTGTAGTAAAGTCCACTATTAGGTCTTGCGAGGGCCGGTCTGGGATCGGTAGGGGTTTCAGCAGCCTATGCTTTAGTTTACGCTAGGGCTTTGTCCGTCCGCATACATCGCAGTTCCGTACGAACCTGCAGATGTCCTTCGCTATCGCCGGCTAGTAGTAGTCCTGGGCGACGACGCTGTACGTCTCCTCGCGCCCTAGGTGCCTAGTGGCTATAGAATTATGCGCCCGTTGTATTAAGCTCGTATAGAGCTTCTCGTCTGCCGGGACCCAGATCCGATTCCTAAACTTTAGGTTGTTCTCCTCGTCTACTGAGCACTCTGCGGCTGACACCTTAAGATAGAGCTCTGCTAGGAGCTTCCGCTGCCCTCCTTAGATCGCTGTACAGGCCCCTTAGTATACCTCGTCCTTTTCTACTGCCTCTTCCTATGCTTGCAGTTAGGGTTCCTATAGGTGTGTCGCCGCTAGGCGGATAGTCTCCTCGCCTGGCTCCTCCTTAAAGATCTGGAATGTTCGTAACTTTAGCCGATCGTCCTTGTACGTCGTTAGTATGTCCTAATCCCGTCTGGAAAGCGCATTAGCCCTGCTATTATCCTTCCCCTTACGATACTAGAGTCTTATATTAAACCGACTTAGGTATATTGCCTATCGTACGTGCCTCTTCGACAGCTTCTAGGGCTGCGTAAAGTACTCCAGGTTCTTGTAGTTAGTTAGGGCGAGGAACTTAGGAACTAAGCAGAGTTCTCGATCCTACACTTTACAACACTATACGACCGCTAGCAATTCCTTGTCGTAGATAGGGTAGTTGCACTTAGCTAGGGAGTTCTTCTTAGAGAAATACGCGCATAGGTGCAAGAGTCCGTCCGAGCCTACCTATAACAGGATACCTCTAATGCAGTACCCTAAGGAGTCGGTTTCTAGTATCGTCTTACGTTCTAGGTCGAAGGCGGCAAGCGTTAGTCCTGTAGTAAAGAGCTCCTTTAGCTTGTTGAAGCTCCTATCGCACTCGTCCGTCTATTTAAACTGCTTGTCCTTATGTGTTAGCTTGACTAGGGGGCGTACGATCTCTAAGTAGTTCTGTATAAACTAGCGGTAGAAGTTGGCAAACCTAAGAAATTCCCGTACGCCCTTAACACTCGTAGGCGGCTTCTATTGCTTAATAGCATTAATCTTTTTCCTATCTATGCTAATGCCTTTCCCTGCCTCGCAAATAAAACCCAGGTATTTCGTACGCTAGACACCGAATTTACATTTGTCGATGTCGAGGTACAAGCCAGCCTGCTGCAGTCTGTCTAGCATCTTCTTAACGTCCTGTACGTAATCTGCATAGGTGCTGTCCGTGAAAACTAGGGTATCGTCGAGGTACGCCAAGCAGATGTCGTCTAGTAACCCTTGCAAGGACTTGTTAATGTACCTTTGGAAGGTTGCCGGTACGTTAGCAAGGCTAAAGGGGGTAACAAGCTACTTAAAAAGACTATATCTCGTACAGAAGGCAGTTATCTATTTCCAACCTTCCTTAATCCGTATCTTGTAGAAAGCTAAGACTACGTTAAGCTTAGTAAACTACTTTGCCTTGCTAATCCGTCTAAGAGTCTCCTTAATAAAGGGTAGGGGGTACCGGTCCATCTTGGTAATTGCGTTAATGCCTCTGTAGTCTATGCAGAAACGCAAGCCGGCCTTCCCCTCCTTATAGACAAACAGCATTGGGGCTCCTGTAGACGAGGT